>OX421962.1:5035000-5638858 GCA_949128115.1 Anaspis maculata
GCCACAACAAAGTTAATGTTACGTTCGGAAAAGAAGCTCGGCTTCAACACAAGCCGGAATTGAAGTGAACGTTATCTGTTCCAAAGCGTAGGTACCTCTCGTCCGGTTTTTAACAATACCAGATAACAATTCAAGTCGAGGTGTCTCTAAAGCGGCACGGTAGGTACCTAAGTTGATAAGCCACCCCAGAGAGTGTTATCGGTTTCCTTTTTTTACGTTAACAATGTTACAAAAACAATAATGATTTTATACATAAAACGTCGTGAATTTAATTCCGAGATTTTTTCTTCGAAATAATAATTACTGATTACAAGTCAAACTATAGGACCTTTCGCCCTATAACATCTACGTTAATTTCAACGACACCAACAACAAGGTACCACGAGACTGTCGGTGGCAAAACTACAGAATTTGTGTACGGATTTCAAAAGATGAAGAGTAATGTAAATTTGAACAAGGCGCATGTACTCTTGGCGAATGGTCGAAAATCGCAACAATTTAATTGCGAGCAGACCGAATTTCAAATTTTACCCTTTATTGTCCCCTGAAAACTGTCAATCTATTTTTCTCAAGTCTTTTTCTAGAACGGTAGCCAAATATCAACGTGAAAAATGATTATTGTTAACGCATTTTAATGGAACACAAGTAATAGAGGGAAAATTATTATTGAGAATATATCACAGCAACACAACAGGCGAAATTTCGCCGCTTACTTGACCAAAACGCAAAACTGTACAAACGGTGACGGCTTCCTGACGGCCGCGATCGACAATTTGTCGCACGCTGAGACTTCCAGAGTGCGGGCGATGACTGGACAAGGTGTCATAGAAGATGGGGTCCACGCTAGTGCGACAGGATTCGCCGACCGGTTTGGATAATCTTGCACTCAAACCAAAAGGCGGGCTCCTCGTTGGGTCATTCCCTTTCCAAGGAAAGAGTCGCTCGGGAAATTCCCTGTTGCGTGAATGCGACGATGTCGATGACGGTGACGTTGACGGCCTGCTGGCAAAATCTCCAGACTTTGAAACTGGATGACAGGAAAATAGAGATGTCGGAGACTTGATCGTAGAAAAACTCGTTATGTAGCAGAAAAACCGAGTGGTGGGTAAAAGAATCCTACAACAATTTACTCAGCTCAGTGTCGACTCCAACTCGAAAATATGACAAAAAGAGGAACCAAATCAGTCTTTACTTCACCTCCAGGTGACAGACGGTTTCGTTAGATGCGCCAGGTGTGGTTGTACTTCTTTAGACGGCGAAACAATGCCTACTTCGGGTCCAATACCCTAGTGATCCAACGTTCGCCAAATAAACCCGCAAAACAGGCGGTTTCTGGCTTCGAACCAACACAATTTCGGAGACCAATCGAAAAGCAAAAACGTGGATGTACAGCACACAACTAGGCGACAGCTCCGATGCGAGTTTCAAATTGAAAAGGAAGAAGTAGCTACGCTGCTTCGTTTCATCAGATTCTGTCCTAGCTAGTTATGGGCTAGTTCTTATCTATAGCCAATTGGAGAAAGGCACGCGGAACTCGTTTGCCGGAACGGCCACCGCATGATAACGAAATTCCCCAAACTACCAGAAAATAAACGGCAGGACAGAGCTGGACTGGCCCAATCGGTCCAAGTACCAAAAACATACAGAAGCAGAAAACGACGTGACAAGGTATGTTCTATTTTTCTGAACCAAGAGGATGAGAAGATTCTTATCCCGAAGTTTGATCGGTTAAAATTGATTCACCCTGTATATTAATTCTCCAATTCATCCTGTGCAACGCCGGGGCTGTGTCGCTCTCCTGCAATATGGGAAGTAAACTGAACAATATTGAAGATAATTCGTTCACATAATGGTGGCCTTACATTGAACATCAAATGAGCTTATTTAGCTGCAGAGTTCTGATTGAACCTGACGCCTGTCATTGCTGTCAATGACCAACATAACCAAATAATGGATGAGAAGTAACAAGAACTATGGAATATTTTATATTTATCACTTTATTAAAAACATAAATAATTGTTAAAAACAGCAGGGACCAAACAATGAATTTTACAAGTTACAAATAAACTTTGAAGACCAGTGACAATGTCCCAGATAGATTTATTCAGCTGAATTTTTTTAAAACTTGATTTTGTTGGTAACTAGTTCATATAGTTCAGGAGTTTTATTTGAATAGCTGCTTATGGGACGTGAATAGAATTCTTTAAAGTTACTTGTAATTTATAATTCATAGAATTCATTGTGCAATAGGCCCGGGATTTTTACTCTGCCCTAGATCGCGGATATCTAAAATTTGTGAGGAGTGCACATACTGTGAAGATTTGCTTCATACTTCCTGCTAGAGATACTGGAATTTTTTTTGATAGTATATTGAATGACTTGATGCGGCGAATAGCTCTCATTACGTGGATTCGTTCCTTGGCGATTTGCCGAATGTACTGCATATCATTCGGCACGAATTGCATTCCTGTCATTCTAAATGTTGGAATATTCAGTGTATTTCCCATTTCGCCCAAAATTTCGGTAACATTGAAGCCTCTGTCTGCAAGGATCACGTCTCCTTGAAGTATTTCACCAATCTGTAGTTTTTTTTCCAATACAAAATTAAATTTGCTTTCCTCCATAATGTTTTTATCTGATATTGATCCTGAAATAACGCATGAATAAGAACACGCTTCAGTGTTGACGATGATATTATCTCCTTGCATGTTATATAGGTACTTACCAGAGAACAAAGATGAGACGAAGATTATGGCACCATTAGGATCTATCATTACAAGAGCTTTCAGTGTATTTGATCCTCTACAGTGGGAGTAGCACTGCGGCTGCCTTAGCATCGATGAAGGGGCTTCCATGAAAAATTCCGTGCAGCTCATACTGCCCAGTACATTTGGATAGTTTGTTGAAAATTCAACGGGAGCATTTCTTATTATTACGTCTCTATGTGGCCAAACATTAAGAGATCCCAATCTTTGGTACATTAAATTAATCCAACGCAAGAATATTCCAGAAGCAGTGGATTTCGAAACACGGAACATGTGAGCCAGTGTTTGATAATCAAATCCTCTTCTTAGTTTCATTAACGTGAGAAAGAACTCGTTCAAGGGAGACAACTTGTGTTTAATACCTTTGGATGGCTTTCTCGGTTGTTTTCGTTGATGTACTGCACCGGCTGGGCCATTCTCAGATTTGAATATAAATCGAAAAGCGATAATGAGTATATCGTATGTTTGCATGCCAGAGTAGTAGAATATCATTCTGTCGTTGTGCATGAATCTCGATATCAAGAACTGGGATTGTGCCTTAGTGTTGACTCGATATTTTCTTTTCTTGATGCCAATTTTTTTCGAGCCAGTTGTCTTTTTTCTTTCCACAATATTTCTACCATCATCTGTGCCACAGGAGACAGCTTCGGGGCAGGCGGCATCAGAAGCAGTGGCTTCACAAGAGGTGGCTCCAGAAAAGTTAGGTTCTCTTTTACCATCAATGATGTTCATATCTGCCGGTGTGAAAGGTTGCCTTTCTTGGTGTAAATGAAGATGTGGAATTACACCTTTTTTTAATTTGTGGGTAGTTGAAAACGTGAAATAGTCATCTTCACTGAAATGCCGGGAACAAACCTGTAAAAAGCAATTTTTCAATAAACAACTAAGTTAACATTACAACATACAACGAAGTTGTCGGTATTGGAAAAATGGTTCCGACTTTGAAGACCAATAACTTCCGAATGCCGGATGCGATTACCGTTTTGTTTATTGTGGTTATTAGCCTAATGCTTCCGTGACCTATCCTGTGAAAGTGAATGTTGAGAAAGTCCATGTAAATTTCTACAGGGTGATACGTAAAATGCTGCAAAATTGTACCGACTTCATCGTACCCCCATTTGTCGAAAAAAAATTTAATGTATTCTAATACAAAAATCATGAAGTGTGGTGTCTTACCTCGAAACGGTTTTGGAATTATCTGGATTGGTAGTCTAACATCGTAGATATAAATTTTTATTTTGAATGTTACAGATTTGCCTTGTTGGCACGCAAGATTAAGTCACTTTTGATGAATGGATGTTGACATTGAGCAAGATTGTTCGTACAACAGTCCAGGACAATTTCACTCTCAACACAACTCGAATATTTGGTGTGGGGCCAAGCAGGGGGTTCTTTTTCAAGGGGTTGTCCCTGCCTGTTTTTCGTACGTTGGATTTCGTCAGAATTTCTTCAGAATTTAAGATATGGAACATGTTCTATTTGCAGATTTAAGCCCCTGAACATGGTAACGATGTAAAACTTCAGTGTCCGAGTGAAGTAAAGCCCCCCTGAACGTTATACTTTTTGTGCTTGTGCTATGCCTGAGTTTCGTAAATCTGCAACAATCAACATAAAAATTTATATCTTCAATGTTAGGCTTCCAATCCGGGAAATTCCAAAACTGTTAAGTCGAGATAACTGTCGAGATAACTGTCGAGATAACTGTCGAGATAAGACAGCACACTTCATAATTACAATCTACAAATACTCCACTAAGTTGTGATTGATGAATGTAGTCGCTTTATTGCGAGGGGCCAACCACTCCGAGAATACTTGTACAAAATGTCCAGAATACTAGACGGGGAGCTAGAGACGGATTTTTCATATCATTTCAACAAAGCTTCAATGTTGATTTAAACAACCCCCTACACCTCCTGATGACCGGAGCGAACCTTTCCTGGCTAGTAGCCGGGGCCTTTGAACGTTATAGCTCTTTGAGGAAAAAAATAAATTGTATGTGTCCTTTATAACGGGCTATTTTGAGACGTTAAACGATTACCCTGATAGCTCGATTAAAAATGTCCGAGCGAAATGTTCGCAGCAGCTAGAATGGGCGCGAGGTTCAACGAGCCATGTCCAAAACGGGCCTAGGTTCGAGACCCACCAAGTCCGATTTTTTTTCGAAAGAAAATTGTTCCTTTTAATTTTGAAAGCAATCTAAATCCAAAATACTGATTCCTTACTGGATTCTTGACTTTTTTCCGATAATTCAGTAAAGCGTTCGCTTGTTAAGTACCTAGTCCGTGTGAAAAGTAACAAGAAAAATTCGAAAAATCGTTACTGAATTATCGGAAAAAAAGTCAAGAATCCAGTGAGGAATCAGTATTTTGAATTTAAATTGCTTTGAAAATAACAAGGAACGATTTTCTTTAGAAAAAGATCGAACTTGGTGGGTCTCGAACCCGGGCCCGTTGGGGACATGGCTCGCTGAACCTCGCGCCCATTCTAGCTGCTGCGGACATTCCGCTTGCAATTTTTTAATCGAGCTATCAGGGTAATCGTTTGACGTCCCAAAATAGCCCGTTATAAAGGACACGTACAATTGGTTTTTTTTTCTTTAAAGAGCTATAACGGCCAAAGGCCCCGGCTACCAGCCGGGAAAGGTTCATTCTGGTCATCAGGAGGTGTAGAGAATGTTTAAATTAACATTGTAGTTTTGTTGAAATAATATGAAAAATCCGTCGCTAGCTCCTAGACTATTACCATCATGTCAAGTTTCGTCTCTTAGTTTTGGAAAGAAAGACCGCTACAGTTTTTTTCAAGTAAACTCCGAAATCATTTTTTTCGGTTTTTAATTTAAAATTAAAACTTGCGGCTAAATTAAATAAGCTGACTAAACGGAACCTAAAGGAAAAAACATTTCATTCTTCGTCACTGGAAGAAGTTGAAATTACGCAAGCTAGTCAGAGGCGCTTTCGTTTTGCCAGCGGTGCTACTCGGGGTAGAACACTGAGCAGAAAAGTAGATATACAGGATGTTACATTTTTTTTGTCAATATTTGAGGAGGTGGTAGAGCATCAAAAAATAAGTAGACTTGCTCGAAAAAATGTATATCGGAAACGCATTATAACGGAGAAAGAAACTTTCAAAGTTGAGTTTTAAAAATGGGTTTTGTGTTATAATTCTAAATTTAATCACTGGATTTTGACTAAATTTGGTACACAGAGTAAGTTGATGCATCCCTAGAAGCCGGTCACACTGACTTCTGTCAAATGTGTAAAAAAATATGGGCCGGTAAAAGTGTAGAAAAAAAATGGAGTTTCCTAACTGTACCCAAAAATATTTTCAAATGTTTTGATAATTTTTTTTAAAAACTCATTCTTGTTTTTGTTTTGGCGAAGTACTTATTTTCGATGCTCTACCATCTTCTGATATATTGACAAAAAAAGAGTAGCACCCTGTATGTTCACCATCACATTCCAGTTGGATCTAGTGTCTTTGTCTAGTGCACTAGTGCATACTCCGAGCACCCGAGCCTGCAAAACAAAAGCGGTACGGTTCCCTCTGACAGACATTTCCAACGTTGCCTCTTCTTCCATGAATCCTCAGTGATCACGAGGAGCTCAATTTACTTCACTTGAATTTTAAAACGGTATAATATCCACACAGAGCTTGTAAAGACAAAAAGAAAACCAATCTTCGAGTAAATTTCGGCTATACACTAAAAAGTGATGGAGCACTGTTATACAAAATTGTTATTGAAATTTGCTGCCAACAGTTGCTCGGTAAGGAAATTCAGGTGCTACGGCAACGCCGTCTTACCCATGCAATATAAGTTTGATACGTGTAATGGACATATTTCCGTCCCTTTGAGAACGGAAAGATATTGCCCTTTCGTTTTAACCTTGGTGTGTTTTTCGCACACTGGAAGCATGAGGATTTACTTGTCAATAAGCGAGAAGCGCTGAGTAGGCATGGTTTGAGGTGGCCACCACTACCTAACAGCATTAGCGAAGAGCCACCAACCAGTAAAGACGATCTCCCCCACCCTCCTATACTGGAGGTTTCCCTTTTGAGACAATTTGAACGGGAAAAAACTTTTATCGAACAGTTTTTTCTATAGATTTCAAAATTGAAGACTATTGATAGTGATATTTGCTATTTTTGGGTTTAGCTGAAATCTTTATGTAATTTTGTTTCAATTGTATGCCTTATGGTAAACGTAAAGACAATGAATATTCTATTCTATAATTTTTTTACAACCTGTGAAAATATAGGTACAGGGTGT
Source organism: Anaspis maculata (assembly GCA_949128115.1). Taxonomy (NCBI): domain Eukaryota; kingdom Metazoa; phylum Arthropoda; class Insecta; order Coleoptera; family Scraptiidae; genus Anaspis; species Anaspis maculata. The sequence continues at coordinate 5,042,033 of OX421962.1, forward strand.
CGCAAAAAACTTCTTTTGTTCATGTGACACCCTAAATATTCTAATTGCAATCGATGTGATTTTTTTATTCTGAATATAGATATACCGGGTGGCCCAACGAAAACAGAACAGAAGGGTTTTCGGGCATTTCACATCTTTTTTTCGAAAAAAGTTCAGACAGGTCGATTTTTATATCGAGGGGGACATCTGAAACATATATTGGCAAATTTCTATCATCAGCCCTCTCACCCCTACCCACCTCAACTTTAGAATTTCAAATGACACAATCTACTTTGCGATACATCAAATCAAAAAAAATCAAATTCTTTTTCTGAAAAAAATATTTCCAAAATTTTCAACCCCACCCCCCACCTTTGTAAATTTCTCTGACTGTCCCATTTTATATCCTCGACCCCTCAATTCTCTTCAATTTAATCAGCGTCATCCTGAATAGCATCTAAGGAAAAAAATTTCGGTGGAGAAAAGTGTTACCCAAATTCACCCCTTTCCTCTCCCCCACCCCAATTTCAAAACTCAACAGACACCACCTACTTTGTGATACATCGAATAAAAGGAAATTGATTTCTCTTTCTGGAAACGATTTTTTTTGAATTTTCAACCCCTCTTCTGATAAATTGAACATTCAAAATATTTTAGGGGGAAAGGGGGCTTTTTTAAAATTCTGAAAATATTTCAAACAGGAAGAGGATTCAATTCCTTTCGATTTGATGTATCACAAAGTAGGTGGTGTCATTTTAGATTTTGGAGTTGAGGTAGGGGAGTGAAGGGGTGAATTTGGGTGGCACTTTTTACACAGGAAATTTTCTTCCTCGATGCGGTGCAAGATGACGTTCACTGTACTGAAGAGAATAATGAGATCAAAAATATTACACTAGAAACTCTTGACAATTTTAGGAAGAAGAGGGGTGGGGTTGAAAATTATAGAAATATTTTTTCAGAAAGAGAATTTAATTCTTTTCAATTTGATGTATCGCAAAGTGGGTGGTGTCATTTGAAACTTCGAAGTTGGGGCGGGTGAGGGTGAGGGGGCTAAAGATAGAAATCCGCCAGTGTATGTTTCAGATGTCCCCCTCAATATAAAAATCGACCTGTTCGAGCTTTTTTCAAAAAAATGAGGTGAAATGCCCGAAAACCCCTCTGTTCTGTTTTCGTTGGGCCACCCTGTATATCACAAGGTCAAGTTATTTCTAAAGGCAAATCGCCAAAATTTTCACAAAAATCCCATATGTTACTGACTCAATTTTACGTTCCAATAATGGCTAAAAATTCTCTTATTTGGTTAACATATTTTTTTACAGTATACAGGGGGTCTCAGAAGTATCGCACTCCGAATCCAGAGCGATATATGGAATTCACTCAAAAACACGAAAAAAATATTGAAAAAAATTGTGACGTTCATTATTTCTCATCGAATTCTTCGAAAAATTAGAAGGTGATCGCAAAAAAAATTTATTCGTTTTTTTGGACTCCCCATATGCTAACACGTCGAGATCTGTCGAAAAGAGAAGAAAAATTTCGCGTCGGTCTGTCTGTGTGCTAGTGTGTTAGTATGTCAGTTTTTTTTGTCCCTCGATTTATTTCCAAACCGTCGGTCCGATTTCGGCCAAATCTGAATGCGCGCATGTGTCGGCGGGGGAAAGGAGAAAACAAGCTTTTCACCGTGATATGTCAAAGGAAAATGTCACTGTCAAAAAATGACAGAAGATTTTGATGCAAGAAATTTCATTTTTGACAGCTCATTTTGAAGCCCTTGAGAGACTATTCAGAACATGTGACAGTTATGACATATCCGTCATCTGTCAAAAAATACAAGCTGTCAAAGAAAAAGTTTTGACGCTCGATAACTCGAGAAGCACCGAACAGATTTCGACCAAATTTGGTTTGCTGCAAGAGTACCCGTCAGGGCTTTGACGGAATATGGGCAGCTTTGATAAAAATCAAGCATCCAACTTGAAAACAAAAAAACAATTTTTTTTACGGAAAACTGGTAAAAATGGGTCCTCGCTTTTTTTGCAGGTTTTTGTTTTTGGAGCGATTGCAATACAACTTTCTGAACATGCGTCGAATAGTAGCCAGACGTGAAAATAAGCTTTTGGCCCCGAAACGTCAATCAAGTGTACCACAACATAATTAAATATAAATGTCCGTTTTATTGTCACATTTTTGGAACGCTTCGATAGATTTTGATGAAATTTGGTATGTGGGTAGTATCTGACGGGTGGAACGTTTGGTTGAAATTTTGTTGACATCAGGCAATCACGGCCGCCAAAACTGGGAAAAAATAATTGTCCACCATCCACCCCTGACCGTTGCCACCCGAGAGGGCCTGTCGCCCGGATTACGACCAGGACGACTAGCTTTTGATGCAGGACTCCACTTGAAAACTCATTCCTGCTCGGGAATCGACCTTTTCCGGAAAATTCCAACTGATATCGGAAGCAGATTGGATTGGGCGTCGCGTAGACCCATTTTCAAAATCGAAACGGTTCCGGTTTTTCGACGGTAATTTTTCCAAAATGAAATTTGCACATTCCGTGAATTTGAAAAGAATGCAGTGCAAACTTCGACATGCGACGGACTCCACGAAATACCAATTTTAGGTGCAGGCATGCTGCGAATGAAAGTTGGAGAAAAGATTGAGTCAATTTTTGGAGAAAAAATTTTGAAATCGGACCAACGGTTGCCGAGTCTACCTCTCTGGAAAAACTGCAAATTTTCCAACTTTTTATCCCGTGAACCGATTTTCACCTTTTTTTTTTAAACAAAAGGTAACTGGTTTTTGAACATTTCCCTACATATTTTTTTCAATTTCCCGGGAATTTCCCGGTTGAAGATGTGAAACCGGCCTGGGTTTTTGAGACCGGACTTGAATGATGGAGCTTAAAGAGAAGTTTCAGTTAAAGATTTTTACAAAAAGATGATTTGGAAGAAGATTTGAGGTTTTTCCCGGAAAATTCAAATTTTCTGAAACACAATTTTCAATTTCATGCAATTTATTTCAAATCTTTCCCCCTAAGGATCGGTATTTCCTGCTCTAGATAATTTTATCTGGAAGAATAATACCATAGATACAATTGTTAAAATAATTGTTTCCACGGTATTATCCTGAATACTAGTCTTCAAAGACGTCGCAGGAAGGGATTACGATGAGAAGTCCCGCGGCAGACATGGCGACGTTTTTTTTTTTGAAGATACAGGTTGGTCCATTCTAGCGTAATTATCCCATAGCGGTCTTATCGTTCAAGATAGAGTATTAGGTGTGAGAGAAAAGTTATACAGGGTGATTCACCACCAAATGGACATAGCCTGAGGGCAGGTCCAGTTTTACCAGGCGAACCAGGATCTGGCTTTGAAATTTTTCTAACACTGTTTGTTTCGAAGTTACAGGGTGATTCATGTATTTTGTCGAATTTTTTGACAAGCCGTATCTTCAGAACGACCGAATAGATTGGATTGAAATTTTGTGGGTTGATTCTTCCATTGATATCTGACACATCGCCCTATCAAACAGTTTGAAGTTTCCAGGGCCGGCCAGGTAAAAAAAAACTTCAAAGCTTTTTTCAAAAAAATACATTCTGTATGCACATTTTCCGAATTTCATTCTAAAATTCGGAAACTACATCAAACATGCTAATAATAACGCGAAACAAATTGCTTGGCACCATTGAGCTGTCAAGAAAATTTTGACAATCGTAATGATTTTTGAGGTTAGGATTTTTTCTAAATCAATATTTTCAAATATTTGCAAATGATCTATTATGGCCCTGAATTTCAGCCGTTTCGTCAGAAAAATGAAAATGACATTTTTCTCGTTTTCTCAGAAATAACAAAAAAATTTATCAGAATTTTAAAAATTTTTTTGATAGGTTCCTCAATTTCAGCTCACATTGGGATAGAAGTGAAGCTGAGGGACATGACAATAATTTTTTGAAAATTCTGCTGAAACTTTTTGTTACTACTGAGAAAACGAGAAAAATGTATTTTTACTTTTATGACGAAACGGCTGAAATTTGGGGTCATAATAAATCATTTGTAAATATTCAAAAATATTAATTTACAAAAAATCATAACCTCAAAAATCATCAGGATCATCAATTTTTTTTTGACAGCTTGATGGTGCCAAGCAATTTTTTTTGTGATATTGATAGCATGTTTCATGTAGTTTCTGAATATGAAAATGAATTTTGAATAATATGCATACAGAGTGTCTTTTTTCAAAAAAGCTTTGAAATTTTTTTTTCAAGGCCGGCCCTGGAGATTTTCAACTCTTTGATAAAGTGATGTGTCAGATATCAAAAGAAGAATGAACCCATGAAATTTCAAACCAATCTGTTAGGTTGTTCTAAAGTTATGGCTTGTCAAAAAATTCTACGTAATACATGAATCACCCTGTAGCTTCGAAACGAACAGCGTTAGAAAAATTTCAAAGCCAGATCCAGGTTCGCCTGGAAATACTGGACCTATCCTTAAGCTATGTCCATTTGGTGGTGAATCACCCTGTATGGTTTGATAAGACCTATAACCTTAAATTATTTTCAGCTATACAGGTGTCCCATTTTGACGGGATTAACAAAACGTCAATTTTTTTAAATGAAACACCTTATATTTTTTTGCATTTTCATGTTCAACTTTTTCAACTGTCTTATGCCTGTATTTTTGTTTTTCAATTGTGTGGCAGTGCTACAAACTAAAAATTAAAAACTAAAAAAAATCGTATTTTCACAGTTTTCTTAGAAAAATCGTAGCGGCCTTGCTTTTCAAAACTAAGAGATGAAACTTGACATGAGGATAGTCAAGTCAAAGATCACTATCCCAATGTCAAGAAATTGGGATTTCTTGATACAGGGCGTTCACAAAAAAACTTCAAACTTCATAATTTTCAAAGTATCATAACTCATTTTTGTCAAATGGCATGCCCCTAATTTTATAACGTTATCTGATAGCTTTTTTTATCCTTTTTCATTTTTGCTAGGGGGACCCTATCCTCAAACTTCATTTTTTTCTAGATAATCAGAAATTTTCACAAAATTTGCTATTTTTCTTGTTTTTTTTTTCTTTCAAAAATTGAGTTGGCCGTGATGAATGACAAACAAACCAAATAGTATGCAGCTGTCAGTTAGTCAGTCTGAATACTGTTGAACAAAAAAAATGGCTCCAACGCAAAAAAAAACAAAGTGGGATCCTGGATATCTGGATTATTACCAGAATATCATATCAATTATTTCCTCTCGCGTAACATCATTTTTCTTTGTTCGACAATACTCAGACTGACTAGCTGAGAGTTGCGTACTATTTGGCTTGTCTGATTCATCACGGCCAACTCAATTTGTGAAAAAAAAAACAAGAAAAATAGCAAATTTTGTGAAAATTTCCGATTATCTCGAAAAAAATGAAGTTTAAGGGTAAGGTGCCCCTTGTAAAAATGGAAGAGGATAAAAAAAGCTATCAGATAACGTTATAGAATAAGGGGCATGCCATTTGAAAAAAATGAGTTATGATACTTTGAAAATTATGAAGTTTGATGATTTTTTGTGAACGCCCTGTATCAAGAAATCCCAATTTTTTGACATTGGGATATTGGTCTTCGACTTGACTATGACCATGTCAAGTTTCATCTTTTAGTTTTGAAAAGCAAGGCCGCTACGATTTTTCTAAGAAAATTGTGAAAATGCGATTTTTTTTAGTTTTTAATTTTTAGTTGGTAGCACTGCCACACAACTGAAAAACAAAAATACAGGCATAAGACAGTTGAAAAAGTTGAACATGAAAATGCAAAAAAATATAGGGTGTTCCATTTAAAAAAATTGACGCTTTGTTAATCCCGTCAAAATGGGACACCCTGTATAGCTAAAAATAATTTTAGGTTATAGGTCTCAAACCCGGCGCTTGTGTGGTGGGGTAAAAAGCACCCAAGCAAAATTTCATGTCGTTATATTTCGGTGTGTATACGAACTTCACACCCCCGCTTCTCAGTACCTTCAAGTTGCCACCTTTTCTTCACTTTTCAGTTGCCAGTAGGTTATCACAGCCCATACGTCGACAGAAATTAGCCGATAAAGTTCAACTTGGGTCATTTTGACCCCACCACACAGTTCACGTGCAAATCTAGAAAAAGGTCTCTCCAAAGCGCAAGCAACTCTGCTTGCTCTCGCTCATATGTCGATCCCTTGCGGAAGACATATTTGCATCAACCTATCATCAAAACAATGTTCAGTTCCGGACCAAACATCAAAAATAAGACCATTATTGCCTCAATTTCATGAATTTGTGTGGTGGGGTGAAAATCACCCATGGGACTACGAAAAATCAACTTTTCATTTTTTGCATGATATGACGGTACCCCTCTAAACTGTAGAATCGATTCTGGTTTGGTAACTTCATAGAACATCAAAGATCATTTTGGTCACTATTTTAAGAGAACAAACATTTTGTTTAATTTTTTGTGGTCCCACAAAAGTGGGTGATTTTCACCCCAGCACACCATGCTCGTAACTATTATCCACCACACAAGCGCCGGGTTGAACCATATAACATTTCTTTTACATTTTTTCCTCTATCTTGAACGGTAAGACCACTATGGGATAATTACGCTAGGATGGACCACCCTGTATAGGGGAACAAAGGGTAGGACCTATCGCTTCCCTCTATTGTCGCGAGTCAAAGTGATTTTAAAGAATGGTTTGTAATAAATCAATGAGAGAAAATTATCAATCACTGGGTGTGCACTGAACTTCTATTTGATATACAGGGTGATTAATAAATCTCAAAAATTCATTTTAGTTCAAAAACGCTACTAATTTTTTTCTATGGCAACGAAAAGAATTATATCTTATTCTGAACTTATAACTTAACGTTGTAAACTGCGAGGGTGCGTTGGATTATGATTTTTAGGCCTCGAGTGCAATATAAACTGCTCAACAATGAAAGTGTTACAAAGCAAAAATTCACCCAATTTTGAACCGCTATAACTTTTGATTGGCACATATGATTCTGATTTTGTTGAAAGTACTGAATAGCCAAATCTTTTGGCCATCTTCCTTGTCAATATGAAATGCATAGAGCTTTTCATAAATTTTCTACAGGGTGATGAACAGAGTAGTGCAAAATTGATGAAAGTTCAACATACCCGTTTTCGCAAAAAAATTTTTTTGGGAGTATCAACACCAAAAATATGAAGAATGATGTGTTCCCTCGAAATGGTTTTCGAATTTTCGGGATTCCAGTCCAAACAGCCAAAATGTGATTTTTTTATTGTGAATACTGCACCGGGTGACCATTTGAAAACTATCCACCTGCAATAACTCCCGATTCCTAGTGAATATTTCTTCGAGCAAAAACAGGTCGATTTTCATATCAAAGGAGACATCTAAAACATGAATTGACAAATTTCTATCTTGAGCCCCCTCGCCCCCACTCACCCCAACTTTGAAATTTCAAATGACATGACCTACCTTGCGATACATCAAATTGAAGAGATTTAAAATTTCTTTCTGAAAAAAATATTCACAAAAATATTAACTCCACCTTTTTTCGCCCTTAAAATTCTCTGACTGTCTTATTTTTAATTCTGGACCTCTCAATTGTTTTTAATTCAGTCAGTGTCATCATAGGAAACATCGAAGAAAAGAGTTTTCGGTGGAAAAAGTGCTACCCAAATTGACCCTTTTGCTCTCCCCCACCTCAGCTTCAAAATTTTACGAAACACTACCTACTTTGTGATACATCAAATTGAAGGGAATTGAATTCTCCATCCGAAAACAATTTTTTTGAAATTTTCAACCCCTCTCCAAATAAATTAGACATTTGGGGTGTTTTGTGAGGAAAATGAGGGTTTTAAAGAGTTTGAAAAAAATTTGTTCATGGAGAGAATTTAATTTCCTTCAATTTGATGTATCACAAAGTGGGTATTGCCATTTTGGATTTTTGAGATGAGGTGGGGGGAGCGAAAGGGTGAAATTTGGGTGGCATTTTTTCCACAGAAAATTATCTCTTCCAATGCTATGCAGGATGACGTTGACTGCATTGAAAAGAATTGAGAGGCCAAGAATATCAAATTGAACACTCAGAGAATTTCAGGAAGAAGGAGGGTGGCGCTAAAAATTCTATAAATATATTTTCGGAAAGAGATAGACAGATAAACAAACAGATAGACAGATCTTATTGACAGAATCCCATTTAGGGGACCAACATTTCAAGAAATGATGCCAAACATGCCTATGTTTTGGAATTTGAGGTAAAGGCAAAAAATTCCAAAATGGCGGAAATGTTGTTAATCCAATTCTAATGACGTAGTCCCATGTTGACTGAAGAGAGTAAAAATTAACTTTTTTTTAATGCTAAAAACTCGAATTTTAGGAGTAGTACCAAGAAGTACGCTGCCAATTGGGCTTTTCTTCACCCCTGCACTAGACAATAGCAACGTTTTGCAAGTCAAATTGCTCAGAATTGTTCAGTGAACAAGCCTACCCAGTGGCGTCATCTTGATATGAAAAGTTCTAATGTTTTTGCGTTGCTACAGGAATAATATACAGTATTCACAATAAAAAATCACATTTTAGCTGTTTCGACTGGAATCCCGAAAATTCAAAAACCGTTTCGAGGGAACACATCAGTCATCATAAATTTGGTGTTGATACTCCCGAAAAATTTTTTCAACGAAAACGGGGGTGTTCGGCAGTAATTACGATGCTGCCTTTGTCCATCTGGTTAATCTGAATGATTAAACCTTGGAAGGACCGATTTTACTAAACGACTCAAATAACGAACAAAACAAAACAACTTCCACACTAAAATCTACAGAAGACATGACTTACCTATGTAGATCATCTGGTGGATGCGAAAGGGGTTGCACAATTTATAATAATTAGCGCGTGGACACATCAAGTCATTGTGACACACACGTCTATTCGAAACGACTTTCTACGACGACGACTGTATAACGATTGATTCTATTCCTTTCTATGCGGGCCAAGAAGTCTGGTCCGCTCCTTTGGGGGTGGGTTAGGGTTGCACACATGTGTTAGGTAGGTACCTAACCCCCACTTGTTGAAGCCATGCTACTTAGTTTTAGGTGGAAGCAGACAATTCACAAGTGTAACTAATATACTATAATTAACGCGACACGAATTTACAATTACCACTTATCAATTATTATAATGGATGAACTATAAGTATAACTAAACTAATACCGCACTGACTTGGCACCGAACATCCCGGCCGCCAAAAATGCGATGCATTTTTCCTTTACTCGGTGGGGAGAGGGCACAATTTCGCCACTGGCCTTTGGTAAGTACCCTTTGTAGTACGGATTGTAGCTACGCGAACTATACCGTCTTTACCCGGATGTACTGACTCAATCCTCCCTACAGGCCACTGCAATGGCGAGACATCTTCTCCCTTTATCAGAACGAGTTGCCCCACTTCCAAATTTTTCAACGGTTTGTGCCATTTGGCACGCTGCTGCAAAGTGTGGAGGTACTCCAATTGCCACCTTTTCCAAAACGATTGGTGTATTCTCTGCAGCAGCTGCCAGCGAGAAAGTCTATTCAAGGATAGGTTCTCCAAGTTGGGGTCTGGCAAGCAAGTAAGGGGGGCTAAAGTCAAGAAATGACCTGGGGTGAGGACCGACATGTCCGAGGGATCGGTGCTAACAGGACACAGTGGTCTGGAGTTTAGCACTGCTTCGATTTGAGTCGTCACAGTGGTAAACTCTTCAAATGTGAGAATCTGAAGTCCCACGACTCTACGCAAGTGGGTCTTCGCCGATTTTATACCCGCTTCCCACAAACCACCGAAGTGTGGTGCTGAAGGGGGGTTGAAATGCCATTCAATGGCTTCAAGCTCGGCGGCTTGAGCAAACAATTTACCAAGTTGCCGTGCCGCTCCGACGAAGTTTGTTCCCCGATCGCTCAGAATTTTCGTGCATCGGCCTCTGCGGGCTATGAAGCGCCGTAGAGCGGCTAAAAAGGCTTCGGTGGACAACGACGAAGCGACTTCTAAATGAACGGCTTTCGTTGCAGTGCAGACAAATAAACACAAATAAGCTTTGGTAGTTCTGCCACCGCGAGTTTTATTCATGGTAATTGTGAATGGGCCTCCGAAATCGACACCCACACATTCAAACGATTTACCCTGCTGAACGCGACTCGACGGTAAATCACCCATCAGTGGTGTAGCAGCTACCGGCTTATTTTTGAAACACGTGATGCATTTTGACAGAACTGAACGCACCGCTCTACTGGCTGCGAGAACCCAAAAATTCTGAGCGACCAAATACTGGGTTGTCTTGAGTCCTGCATGGAGATAAGTCTCGTGGACGTTCCTTATTATCAACGTTGTCAATTTGTTGTCTCTGGGCAAAAGAGCAGGATGTTTAGCGTTAAACGCTAAGTTGGAGTTGGCGAGCCGACCCCCAACTCGGACAATCCCATCACTGTCTAGAAAGCAGGAAAGTTTTCGCCACGCTTTGTCACCTGGTTGGTTGTCCGCGAGCTTCGTGATTTCATGGCAAAATGTCGAGCGCTGTACAATTTTCACCAGCGCACATAACGAATTTTCCTGCTCCAATCGAGTGATAGGACCCGTATTGTAACTGCGTTTTCGATTCCTATTTACGAATCTCAAAACATACGCAGTTGCATTTTTTAATCGGGTAAGCGACGACGAATTATTGATCAATGCAAGCAACGAATTTTCTTCAGAGACAAGTTTTGTTACTAGAACTATATTTCTTTCAGCCTCACCAATAAGTTCTTGCTCCTCTCGCGACGGAGAGAGCTTCAAATTCGGCCACTGATCTTCCGGTTTTTTAAGCCAGGAAGGGCCTTTAAACCACAGCTGATTTTCTATTAGCGCGGACGGCAGCATACCTCTTGACGCAACGTCGGCCGAATTTTCCTTGGATGGCACGTGCCTCCAGTTCGAAGCTGGAACACGGTCTTGAATGTATGCTACGCGGTTCAACACGAAAGTTTTAAGCCTAATAGGCTGCGATCGAATCCAGCAAAGCGTGATGGTCGAATCACACCACGCGGTTATCGACGAAATTTCCAATTTAGTGGAATAAGTCCTTTTTACAAACATCAGCAATTTTGCAAGAAGCTGCGCTCCACAAAGTTCGAGTTGAGGCAATGGCCTCTTTTTTAACGGAGCCACCTTTGTTTTGCTGATAAGGAGATTGGTTTCCACGTCATCAGATGAAACGATCCGAAGGTAAACTACGGCTGCGTAGCCTGCCTCAGAGGCATCGCAGAAACCGTGTAGTTCGCAAGAAACGTACGCGTTTATTGAACAATGCCGAGGAATTCTTAATTTTGAGACTTCCTCTAGCTGCGCGCTGTATTCCTCCCACCGGCGGAGAATTTCTGGTGGAGCTAATTCATCCCATGACAGGCCCAGACACCATAATGTTTGAATTAGTCGCTTCGCAAAGAAAGTCAAGGGAGCCAAAAAACCCAAAGGATCGAAAATGCGCGCGAGCTCCGACAGGAGGTTTCGTTTGGTGCAAGGACGAGAACTGGGTTGCACCTTGAACGAAAACGCATCCTCGCCTGGTAACCAACGCAAGCCGAGTACTTTGACTGTTGAATTTGGCTGTTCCGCATCGAATTCTAGCGAATCGAGGCGACATGATGGCTCAAGGTGTTCAAGAAGAGCAGGGCTATTGCAAGCCCATTTACGCAACTCGAATTGTCCGAGTTTTAGCAATTCGATCAATTGCCGTTGCAATTCGAGAGCGTTGCCAATAGTGTCAGATCCCGTTACGATATCATCGCAATAAATGTCGGATTTCAATATCTCGGCAGCGAGGGGGTACTGAGTTTCTTCATCGTTTGCCAATTGATGAAGAGTCCGAATTGCCAAATAGGGAGCACAAGTCACTCCGAACGCGACAGTGTTCAAAGTGTACTCCTTCAACGGATCTTCTGGTGAAAATCTCCACAAAATTTTTTGGTAGTCACGATGCTCGGGATCAATATTTATTTGGCGAAACATCTGACGAATATCTGCCATGAAAACAATATTATGCAAACGAAAGTTGAAAACAATCGAAACTAAATCTTTCAAAAGGGTTGGGCCAGCAAAGAGCATGTCGTTGAGCGACTTCCCGCGACAATCCTTACAACTAGCGTCAAATACAACCCGCAGTTTAGTTGTCGGACTGTCAGGCTTAATTACGCAATGATGGGGTATAAAATACGACGAATCATTGGTTTTCGGCTCAATCATAGTTGACATGTGGCCCGAGGCCAGGTAGTCTTCCATGAACTCATTGTAACCCCTGCGAAGTTCGAGGTCACGACTTAGCCGCTTTTCGATTAGCAAAAATCTTCTGAGAGCGATATCTCTCGACCCAGGAAATGCGATCGGTTCCTTTTGTTTAAACGGTAACTTGACAGAGTAACGACCTGTCTCGTCTCTAGTCACCGACGATGTGAAGATTTCCTCGCAGGCAATATCTTCAGGTGATGTAGGCGGTTTTTCAATAACTTCCTCGAGCTCCCAGAACCGCTTCAGCGACCGTTCAAGACAATCGTCACTTTCAATGCGTGTAAAACATGTGGTCATTTCTCGCACGGGGCCACTTCCCGAAGGCCCGCTAACGACCCATCCCAGGAGCGTATTGAAAGCTGAGGGCTCGGTTTCACTATCACCTTGCACTAATCCCGGCAACAATAGGCTTCCATAAACATCACCTCCCAATAACATTTGCACCTGACTAGGTACAAAATAGTCCGGATCCGCTAATTTCAATCCGATCAGGTGCTTCCAATCCGAATGATTGTCTACACGTACTGATGGTGTGGCATTAGCGATTTGAGGTAACACATGACAATGAACGATTTTGTTTGCCATTGTGTTGTTGACCGAACGTATACTGCATTCGACTTCTCCGGGCGAAGTTATACCTGCGGACCCATTGTCGATACCATGGACCGTCAGTTTTGAAGGGGTATAACGCAGACCCAATTTGGCTAAACAACTTCGCGCTATAAAACTCCCTTCGCTACAATTATCTAGAAGAGCACGCACTTTATGGTAATTACCATACGCATCTCTAATCTCGACTACGGCTGTTGTTAGAAATACAGCAGTTTTTTCTATCGGGTTTGTAAGAGCCGTCACTGCGGTCAACTGCGAAGCATTCTTCCTATCCGAATTTTCTGTTGTTGAAGGGTGATTTACAACGTTATTGGACTTGGTTCTGTCGTCCCGACCAGAAAACTCGAAGTGCAACAACGGGTGGTGCTTCCCGTTACACGACGAACATGTTGCCTTGGAGGAACAATCGCGAAGCTGATGTGCCGAGCGCAAACAATTAATGCATAGTCTATTCTGCTTTGCAATATCAAACCTCTCATATGGTGTTTTGGCAAGAAATTTTCCGCATTTTGCGACAAAGTGCGGTTCTTTGCATAAACCGCATTCAGCCTTACCTGCAGGTCCCGAATTTGAAACAAAAAATGCCGATCGCGATTGGTTTTGATTGAGGTATTTATTCGGCTGTTTATGCTGCGGTAGACCCGAGTGGCCTTTCGCATTATTACCTGAGGTTGCAATAGAGTCCAGTACTTGACACTGGCTTTCGATAAAAGAAGAGAGCTCCAGAAATGTAGGAATTTTAGTGGGGTCATTCGAACGAAAATTAGACTCAAAGGCTCGCCGAGTTTCACTATCAATGTACCCACATGAAATCTTCGACATTATGGAGTTGCAAGGCTTTCAAGGCCGAACGATTTTCACGAAATTTATCGAGAACATCCCTCAAATGCTTCGCGGATTCGAATTTATTGCGCGAAATATTTTGGATGTTGTTCCAATAATAAGACGCCAATTTACGTTTGTTTTCATAACGATCCGTTAGTGTCTTGTAAGCTATCGGATAATTAGCATCCGAAAGCGTTAACGAATTGATTAAATTCAAGGGTTCACCCTTTAAAGAACTTATCAAGTATTGATATTTTTCGATGTTGGTTAATCGACTTTGGTCATGAACCGCGTTGTCGAAAAATTGTTTGAAGGCCGTCCATTCTGAAAAGCAACCATCGAAAGATTTCAGACTAATTTTAGGCAATTTCAAATTAGACCCCGACGATAAAGAAGAACTAGGGGTAGCTAGCTCGCGATTGATTTCCGGGAACCAAGTTGTATAAAGCAACTCAATGGAGGAAAGGGTTTTATCGAAGTCCCTACGAATAATTTCTTCGACGTTAAAATCAGGTTCCACTGTAGTCGACAGATGAGCTAGTATAGCACTATGAACTATTTCAAATTTTTCGAAAATAGTTTGAGTCCGCGAAAACCGACGCTTGAACAAAGCCCTCAGGGGCAACTCTTCCTGACCACTCTCGGCTATTTCCAAAATTTCATTCAGCTGGTTTATCAAACTCTCCCTCACAGCTTTGTTTTCTTTAAATTTTGCGGCCATTTTTCTATTATTTAAAATCGGGTAGAGGTCAGTAGGTACTCGTTTACCTAACTTGTATATCCGATGAGCGATAATATCCGGTCTTTATTGAAAACTAGGAACTAACAACGCCTCTCGAGTCAGGGCACAGTCATAAATCTGTAACCCGAAGTCGATGTTCCAAAACGATTTCACGGATATTATATAGTTGGGATTGTAAAGTTCTAAACATGTGTTTTCTAACGACAATGGAATGAATGACCGGTTGTCCCTTTTTTGCGTCAGCAAAGGCCAAGTGGCTTCAGTGAATCCACGAGTAAACGAATAATAAGTGAGATACTATCGACACCTTTGGCGATACTAATCACGTTGTATAATTAAGAACCGAATGTTGTTAATTAAACAGCGATACGGCAAATTAATATGCGATACGATACGATACGATACGATACGAAAGTGTTATTAAACGAGATCGAATATCTCGCTAATTACACAAATAAAACTACCTATCAAAGTGGTAATTGTACGAATACGATTCAATTGCAAGTCAAACTACGATATCCGGCTCGAAGGACCAATTGTTCGGCAGTAATTACGATGCTGCCTTTGTCCATCTGGTTAATCTGAATGATTAAACCTTGGAAGGACCGATTTTACTAAACGACTCAAATAACGAACAAAACAAAACAACTTCCACACTAAAATCTACAGAAGACATGACTTACCTATGTAGATCATCTGGTGGATGCGAAAGGGGTTGCACATTTTATAATAATTAGCGCGTGGACACATCAAGTCATTGTGACACACACGTCTATTCGAAACGACTTTCTACGACGACGACTGTATAACGATTGATTCTATTCCTTTCTATGCGGGCCAAGAAGTCTGGTCCGCTCCTTTGGGGGTGGGTTAGGGTTGCACACATGTGTTAGGTAGGTACCTAACCCCCACTTGTTGAAGCCATGCTACTTAGTTTTAGGTGGAAGCAGACAATTCACAAGTGTAACTAATATACTATAATTAACGCGACACGAATTTACAATTACCACTTATCAATTATTATAATGGATGAACTATAAGTATAACTAAACTAATACCGCACTGACTTGGCACCGAACAGGGGGTATGTTGAACTTTCATCAATTTTGCACTGCTCTGTTCATCACCCTGTAGAAATTTTATGAGGGGCTCTATGGATTCCATATTGACAAGAAAGATGGCCAAAAGATTGGGTTCTTCAGTACTTGAAACAGAATCAGAATCGTTTGTGCCAATCAAAAGTTACAGCGGTTCAAAATTGGGTGAATTTCTGAATTGTAACACTTTCATTGTTGAGCACTTTATTTGAAATTGGCAGCACAGGAATGAAATACATTGGGATTTGGAATACCTGAGATTACTTGGGAGATAATAAGAAATACGTGGAAATGCAGGAATATGTCAGAAATACATGGTACTCGAAATACCCTACAAATTTTCATTAGTAGTAGTTGGCCCCTCGCTTTATTGGAGCTAATCGTAGTTGTTTCATCAGTTGCCTGTATAAAGCAACAGGAGGCTAGGTATACCTATTTATTGGAGAATGAACTTACTCTTATCTTACTGGTCCTATTTTCTGGTACTATACCAGTCGCATTTATCCACTCCATACGAGCACTGCTATTCTTCGGGAAGCAGAAAAATGGAATTTTGATCTTATAATAGTCGCTGTTGCAATGTGTTATGCAACACTTGAAAACCATCGTGGTGATAACTAAAATTAATGATGATAATAAAATAATAGTTTATGGTATGACCGATAAAAAGTAGAAACTCACCAGATGAAACTAATAGCTATTTACGATATGAGTGTTAAAAGTGACAGGTATTATTTTGTGAGCGGGGACGCTTGCGAAACGAGCATTAGCGAGTAGAGCAACCCCGCGAACAAAATAAGACACTTTTAACGCGTGTATCGTACAGGATTTTATCTACAATGGTCTTTGAAATGTTTGGTAAATGTCAGAATTTATTGAAAATATGACAGGAACGCGCAGAATCATCATTTTTTCACGTCGCCCATGACGACGTGCTAAAAGTGACGGGTATTATTTAACGCTTGTAGATAAAGATTATTAACCTCACAAAGGCACAAGTTTCGTAAACAATCGACACAAACACCGAATGAACTAAACATGTGCAGTTTAGTCTACTATCGGGTAAACAACCTACAATTTACTTAAGCAAACATGACACACGGCACACGCAGTGAGTTCAAGGACTCAAGCCACATAACGGCATAACCGGCATAACTCGCATAAATATAAAATAAAATATGAATATACAGGAACAGGCCGAACAGGCGCAAAACAAAATAAGTATCTAGTAGACTGAATGTCAAGTAGTTCAAACGCCGCAGTGAAACGTCACCTCTGACGTCTGTCACTGTCTCTAACGTCAGTATTTCGAGGTTAAGAGCGTACGTCTCCCAAATTTACCTATTCTAATCATAATGTCAGGCTATCCCAGCGGAATGGGCAGCGAAAATTACTGGCACAGTCAAGGCGAAGGCTTCCCCGCCGATTCCTACTACGAATCCGATTACACCCAGTTCCAAAATCAACAACTCGGTGAGTACTGAAAACCCACTTTGATCAGCTCGATTTCTGTCTACAAACACCGTTTCATCTGTTACGAATCCTGTTCCGCAGACTTCAAACCGCTGCAGGACTACGGCAACCAGGCCGGCAGCTTCAGCCCCGTGTTCGAGCCGACCTCCTTCGCCAACATCGACGAAGACATCGACGAGCTGCCGCTCCTCGAAGAGCTGGAGATCTACCCGGATCGCATAGCGCAGAAGGTCATGGCGGTGCTGAACCCGTTCCGCAGCCACGCCCCCACCGACGACGCGCAGTACCTGACCAAGGACCCCGACCTGGCCGGGCCGATCGCTTTCTACCTGGTGCTGGCCGTGTCGCTGTTTCTGACCGGCAACAAGGCCCATTTCGGGTACATTTACGGCATCTCCGTCGTCTCCTGCGTGATAATGTACTGCTTGCTGACGCTGATGACGTCCGAGAGCGGCGTCTTCCACTTGACCACCGTCGCCAGCATTCTGGGCTACAGCCTGATACCGATCATCGGACTGTCGGTGCTCGGCATATTTTTCTCGCTGCAGGGTCCGGTGGGGATCGTGCTGGCGGCGCTGGCCGTGCTGTGGTCGAGTGCCTCGGCTTCGAGGCTGATCGCCGCCATCTCCGGCGATAAAGAACAGCAGCCCCTTACCGCATACCCTTGTGCTTTGGTATCCGGTGTGTATGTACTCTTGGTTATTTTCTGAATAGACACTTGATAGTATAGATCTTTTTCAATAAAAATGTACCATCTTTCATATTTATCTTTGTTATCAATCAGCTTAGCTTGTGCCAATCACTGGCGCAAATTCTAGGGCAAGCGTTAATTTATTGAGCTTATTGTTGTACAAGTCTGCATATAATATAAAGCCATTTTTTTACTACTAGCCGTAAAGTACATCATTATCAACCTGATCCTGAATTAATATGGCGATTTTCTAGTTGGTGAAAAAATGCTATACAGGGTGTTTCATGGTGAGATCGACATAGAGTAAGGACAGGTAGCGTTTTTCAAGGCGAATCAAGATCTAGCTTCAAAATTTTTCTAACGCTCTTTGTTTCGAAGTTACAGGGTGATTCATGTATCCTGTTGATTTTTTGATCGGCCATAGTTATCTTTGGAACGAATTGATAGAATAAAACAAAATTTGGCAGGTACGTTCTACTACCGACACTTGATGCATTGCACTATCGATCAATTCGAAAATTCCAAGGCCGGACTTCTTTTTTTTTCAAGTTTCTGTCAAAAATTTCACCCTGTATACATATTTTTCAAGATTCAGTTTCACATTCGGAAACTACATAAAAAAGACTACGACTCCGGCTGATGAAATGTTTTGGCGCCATTGAACTGTGCCAAGGAAAAATTGATGACTTTAAATATTTCGCCCAATAAAATTTTTATTTGTCATGACTTTCAAACGAAGTAATAGAATCTTCGCCTAATCAATTTTATTAGGCGAAATATTCGAATTCATCAATTTGTCCTTGGCACAGTTCAATAGACCGAAGAAGTGTGACGTCACAACATGGCAACATGGCCGGCGGTTGACATTTTCTGGAGGCCAACGTCAAACGTGACATGACCGTGGGATGCACGGCACGTGGCATGCACTTGACGTTTCTCTGTTTGTGTTTGTCATGTGTTTGTCAAATTTTTGCGAAGGTAAATAACGGAAATGGATAATAACAAAAAAGATTCATATTTTGGGCTATATCAGGTGGAGGAAATCAAACTATATTGCTATAAACTAAAAACTGCTAACTATAAACTGCGATCCATTGCTCTTTGCCTCTGAGCATCTCATGAACGAGATTGTCGACGGTGATTCTCCTGCCCAGTTTTTCTTCGAGGTCTTCTCGCTGCCTTGATGGACCGTTACAATGAAAACGAGCGTATTCCGCGTTGTCCTGACGCTGAGGCTTTTGAAGCTTCTCAGTATTTCTTTCATCCAACTTTGAACCAAGGCGTTCCACTGCCGTTGCCACTGCTCGACGAACTGCTCTCTGGCCTTGTTTCTGCTTTCTGGTTTGTTGGTGGGCACTCCTAGGCTTGTTTCCTCTAATCGCAAGCATCAGGGCGAAGGGTGGGATACCCGAGAGCGCCCGTGCTGCATCATGCGGAACCGTTCTGTAGGCACTGGTGATTCCAAGTGCAGCTTTGCGCAGCTCTCTGTCAATGAGTTGGGCTATGTCTGGCCTTTTTGCAACCAAGTCCGCCTGTATGACGCTGGCTGTCTCTTAGGCTGGCAATTTCAGCAATGCTCACTGCCATTTTGCACTGACTTTTGTGACTTTTGTTGTGAACCTCCAGAAAATGTCATGCCAAACACAACCAAACATAGAAACGTCACGTTCATGTGACGTTGGCCTCCAGAAAATGTCAACCGCCGGCCATGTTGCCATGTTGTGACGTCATCACTTCTCCGGTCTATGGCGCCAAAAAATTTCATCAGCCGGAATCATAGCCTTTTTTATGTAGTTTCCGAATGTGAAACTAAATTTTGAAACCTGTCCTGTCCTGACCTGTCCTTACTCTATGTCGATCTCACCATGAAACATCTTGTATAAACCATGGTTAGAAAAATTAGTATCTCTTCAGCGCCTCATATCCCTCAGCTGAGCTTCGGTACCTAAACTGGCGCTTCAGCTATAATAACACTTTCGCAACCTTATGGTAAACAGGTGGTCCGACTTTTATGTCATTAAATTTGAGGATCAACAGAGAATGAAAAATGAAGGGGACTTTCTCCAGAAAACATATTTGAGAAATGCCTAATAACAGAGATACAGCCCTTCAAAGTTGGACATAAATAATCGGTTTTTCCGCATAACTTCTGAACCGTTCAACCGATTTGATTCAAAATAGAACCAAAGGTTTACTGAAATCATCCCCTGTCGAACAATCATAACATGTTCCATGAAAAAGTTTCAGGAGCGTAGACATTAGAGAGTGTCCCTACTTCCTCCCTTCTATTTTTCACCCCCTAGTTATTTTTGAAAACTGTTCATAATTTTGAATTCTACGTTCAATTTTGAACGTAGAACGAAAAATCACTCTTGCAAAATGTTGATTAGAGGCCTTGTTTTGGAGATATTTAAGATTGAAGGTTTGAAAAACATCTCTTTTCCTTCTAAATTGAACGTAGAATTCCAAACTATGAATAGTTTCCAAAAATAACTAGGGGGTGAAAATAGGGGGGGGAGTAGGGACACCCCCTAATGTCTACGCCCCTGAAACTTTTTTATGAAACATGGTACGATTGTTCGACAGGGGATAATCTCAGTAAACCTTTGGTTCTATTTTGAATCAAATCGGTTGAACGGTTCAAAAGTTATGCGGAAAAAACGATTATTTATTTTCAACTTTGAAGGACTGTATCTCTGTTATTAGGCATTTCTCAAATATGTTTTCTGGAGAAAGTCAGATGACATAAAAGTCGGACCACCTGTACAGGGTGTTTCAGTTATAATCGAGCAAACTTTGGGATGAAATTCTCCTCATCCTCCTGATTCAGAAAAATATATCATACATGCCTTTCACTCGTTTCCTAAGAAAGATACAGGGTGTCAAAGTTATTTTTTTTCGGTTTTCAAAATCTTGTAACTTGAGAACCGTTCAACCATAGTAGCTGAAATTTAGAATAGGCTGGTTTGTCGGAACCGTCTACCTACCTGCCAAATTTTGAAAGAATCCAACCAGTGGCGTAGAAGCTATGGGAGGTCATTATTTTGGAAGCATCTGTAGAACCTTGATAAACAATGACCCTCCATAACTCCTACGCCACTGATTGGATTCTCTAAAAATTTGGCAGGTAGGTAGACGGTTCCAACAAACCAGCCTATGCTCAATTTCAGCTACTATGGTTGAACGGTTCTCAAGTTCCAAAATTTTGAAAACCGAAAAAAATTAACTTTGACACCCTGTATCTTTCTTAGGAAACGAGTGAAAGGCATGTATGCTATATTTTTCTGAATCAGGAGGATGGGAAGAGTTTTATCCCAAAGTTTGCTCGATTAAAACTGAAACACCTGTATATCCCATACACTTTCTATTTTCAGTAGAATGACTTTTTGGAGCAAAAATAGTCTATACGTTGTTTCAGATTGATTGCTATCTCAGTAGGCAATGGAAGTATATGGTGAAAGTCGCTTTAGCTTTGTCTAGTTCTAAAACGTTTATTGTTTTAGTCCCAAGTCAGTGTGACATGTCAATCAAAATCAACTGGGAAGTTTTTTACTGTCGTCCAAACTGTCATGTTTCTGTCCACCTGGGATAGCTTTTGGAAAGAAAATACTGTTGTTCCTGTTACGTTATACCATTGTATAACTACTCCTAGTAGGCCAGCCTCCGTTCAAATTGTGAAGGTTGTGTAAAGCACGGACAGATGGCGTGTTCAGGATCTGTCGCTTTTCGAAACTCAGCAAAGAGCGCGAAAGCTGGGTTCAGCGCTCGGCTTCATCATTTACCGTGAAATTGGCTCCGCCCTCCTGCGCAGCGGGAAGCTCCCTCCGATTGTTAGTTTCCTGAATACTGGGACATTGTACACATTTCAAAGATTTCTACCGCGTATCTGGCCATATTGCACACGTGCAAGAGCAAGTAATGGCGGGATATTGAAAACAACCGGACAAACCAATTCATTTACGCAGATTTGTCATAAACAAAATTTTTGAGTAGGATTCAAATGTTTTTGTCCGGTTGTTTCAAAAAGCCCGCCTAAAATTTGGCGAATGCACTCTGTTATTTCGAAAAACACCTATTTTGATGAACAAACTAGCAATATCTCATCTTTGTAGGTACAAGAACTTTGCAATCGAAGTAAAGAGAAAGCGATGGACAGAATTTTCAAAAATCAATTCTTGGGAAATTTTTTGTGGGACTATTTTGTAACTTTGATGCCACTGTTTGGATTTTAGTGAAATTCAAGTTTCCTCAACCGGTTTTCGAAAATTATCGATGAAATGCCAGCAAAAAATCAAAGTTCTAAGAGCTGTACGGTACGTGTCTTCTTTACGGATATGGAGCCGAATTTTTTGAAACCAACTTGACAGGAGTCACGTGTTTCTGACAAAATTTCTGTTTTCCGGAAGTATGGCTACATCGTGCATTTTAGGGTGAAATTAGGTGCTTTCCTTTTACCACAAAACTCACTGCTCTGATCTGAGTTTGAGAGAGGAAAAGCGAGAAATCACCAAATGGACATAGCTCAAGGATAGGTCCAGTTTTTTCAGGCGAACCAGGATCTGGCTTTGAAATTTCTCTAACGCTGTTCATTCGTTTCGAAGTTACGACACGGTGCGATTCCATTATTTTGTCGAATTTTTTGATGAGCCATATTTTTAGAATGGCCGCATGGATTTGATTGAAATTTTGTAGGTTTATCAATAAGTTTGAAAGGACCCCGCACGATTCTTATGGAAAATGGGTCTCGGTCAAATTCTCTAATTTTTTTATATGTTGTAGCCCAATTCGACACGAGCCAAAAACCATCGTCCGTTACCCAAAAAAATGGACAGTTTTTTGTGTATAAGGGGTTGAAGATGGGTTATTTCAAGGTAAAAAAAATATGTTCCAACGTGAGTGAGAACATTTCAACGTCCTTTCTAACACATATGGCTCATGACATGACAATTCCCTTTTTCTTTTGTGAAAAAAGCAACCCCATCCCTCACCCCCAACCCCCCCTACTTGTGAGTATCAAATTCGAAAATACGTTTGAAAGTCATGCAGATGGTTCTATTTTGTCGAATTATGAATTTTGGCACAAATTATTGTTCCAACCCCCAAATAGGGGGTGGGGTTGAAAAAAAACCATCGGTCAATTCGGCTGAATTTCTGATATTGTGCTTTACCAGTTACGCTAAACAAGATTACCAAGGGAAAACTTATTCGTATGACCAGTTTCCACCCCACAGAGGGTTGAAGTTGACTACAATGAAGCATAAGATATTCTTCCATGTCATAAATCAAATGAATGGAAATTGTGGACTCTCATATTATCTTGTTTCGTAAAAATGTATATTCTTCAAAAATACTCTCACCCCGTCCTTCATCCCCTATTCCTGTTTCTGAACATCATATTCTAAATAAATCTCAAAAATTATAATAATTTTTATTTCATCCTTCACATGGTCGCAGTAGCTGGAATAACAGTGTGACATAATATTTTGCCTTGATTGAGCAGCTTTCGCTTTAAATGACATTCAATTCTTCAATCTAAACTATAAATAAAGGTGTATCCGTACAAAAGAAAAAAGTTGGGAATTATGTACAGGTGAACATAATTAACCTGCTGTGAAGCTGAAACCTGATAGGAACACCAATATTTTGAATAATAATCCAGTCAAAAATCATAAAAAAATATATATATCCCACCCTGCTTATGTTAGCACTCTAACGTAAGCATGGTGAAAGTGAATTTTGAGAGGGGATTCACAATCAGATGCAGAGAATCCGACCATAGACCTTCTCCTACATTTTCAAGATTTATTTCGAATATGATGTTCAGAAACAAGGATAGGGGATGAGAGACGGGGTTGAAATTATTTTTGAAGAATGGACATTTTTACAAAACAAGACGATATGAAAGTTCACTATTTTCATTCCTTTGGTTTATGACATGGAAGAATGTTTTATGCTTCATTATAGTCAACTTCAACCCTCTATGGGGTGTAAACTCGTCATACGAATGAGTTTTCCTTTGGTCATCTTGATTAACGTAACTGATGAAGCACAATATCAGAAATTCAGCCGAATTGACCGATGTTTTTTTTTTCAACCCCACCCCCTATTTGGGGGTTGGAAAAACAATCTGTGCCAAAATTCATAATTCGACAAAATAGAACCATCTGCATGACTTTCAAACGTAATTTCGAATTTGATACTCACAAGTAGGGGTTGGGGGTGAGGAAGGGGGTTGATTTTTTCACATAAGAAAAAGGGAATTGTCATGAGCCATATATGTTATAAAGGACGTTGAAATGTTGTAACTTACGTGGGAATATATTTCTTTACCTTGAAATAACCCATCTTCAACCCCTTATAGAAAAAAAAACTGTCCATTTTTTGGGTAACAGACGATGGATTTTGGCTCGTGTCAAATTGGGCTACAAAATATTGAAAAATTAGGGAATTTGACCGAGACCCATTTTCCATAGGAATCGTGCGGGGTCCTTTCCAGGGCGATTCTTAAAAAAACTTCAAAGCATTTTTTAAAACAAAGACATTTTGTAAACACATTTTTTAAAACTCATTCTTCTATTTAGAAACTAACATGAAACATATTATTCATATTGCAAAAAAATTGCTTGGCACCATTGAGCTAACAAGAAAATTTTGTAAATCCTGAAGATTTTTGATGTTGGGATTTTTTGTAAATTTATATATTCAAATATTTTTTGCAAAAATGATCTATTATGGTTGAATTCCAGCCGTTTCCTCAGAAAAAAAATGTTTCCTCGTTTTCTTAGTAGTAACGATAAGTTTCAGCAGAATTCTTATACATTTTTTGTTACGTCCCTCAACTTCTCTTCCATCCCATATTGAGCTTAAGTCAAGGGACGTTACAAAAAAAAAATGTTGCTACAACTTTTCGTTACTACATACTAAGAAAACGAGAGCAAATTTTGTTTTTGATGAAACGGCTGAAATTTGAGGCCATAATACAGTATGTTCATTAAAAAATTCAATAATGGGAGGCCGTGGACCGATGATAACCTGGCCGTTTTCGGATCGAATGGCCTGCGTCACAGCCTCCCTTTATTGAAGTTTTTAATGAACATACGGTAGATCATTTTCAGCTGCATTTGCATAGATCATTCATAATCATAATAGCTGATCATAGCAATAGTCAATTTTAGCGAGAGCGCAGCGCCAAAATTTCAAAGAAGTGGACCCAACAAGGCACTATTTTGGAAATAGGAGATACAGGCACTCGCACTATACGCCAAAAATCCACACAAACTACGCACACTGTACTGTGGTTGCAGTGGCGAGGCGCAAAGAAACACATTTTCAGGTAGTAAAGTGCATTGGGCATAAGTAGGTACTAACTGTACACTCAATTATTAACAATAGACCGTGGGCGGAGCCAATTAGTTATGCACCAAGCCTCATCGCTTGTGAAAGCCGGGCAGCGCACCTTATTCCATTTTATCAGTTTGCTGAATTTGCTGCTAGATGGCGAATAATTTCTTCCAGGACGGGTGCTCTTTCCCGATTTGTGCGACCTCTCGTAATAACATCCTAAACCCGAGGCTGACCTACTAGTAGTAGTTATACAATGGTTATACCTACTGTTACTGTTGTGTTGTTCCTTCATTGGTTTTGATTACCTGATAATTTTCACGCCATGTGTGGGGATCCAGCTGGTTTATCTGCAAGAGAACGTGAAATACTTTGCCGCTGTTACGAAGAATACTTCAGAGATTCCAACAATGCAGCTGCCAGCATTCAGCGCACTGCTTTGATCTTCAATAGCGTACAGCACGGTCAAACGCATACTGGCAGAAAGAATCCAAGGTGTGTCACTACAACCAAAAAGTGGCCGTGGATCCCTGAGCCCAGTCGAGAAAAAAGTTGCCAGGCGCCCGTTCTCAATCAAAAAAGTAGGTAGGTATAGTACAGTCTGTTGTGCTATCCTACCAGATTTCGGGCTTCTGTCACCATGTGCAGGGTCCATGTCACTAACCTCTGGACTACACCAACACTAAAAGGCTCAGTTGAGATAGAACAGCGTAACTCGGCTTTAGAAGTAGATCTTTCTTGATATCTGATTCCTCTCAAGGCCATGGAGTTTGCTTTACTGCTTTACTATCTACCTGTGTGATATGTGCACAATGTTGATTGAGAGTTGAGACTGTGGCAAAAAGGAGATCTGCTGACTCCCCAGGTACACATTTTTTTTTAGTCCTGAGTTCGGAAACAGACGGTTTGACATCAAAACTGCATGTATCTTTCTTCAAGTGCACCTTGAATAAGGTGCCGCACGTGATACTTGATAAAAAACTGAAGAAATACTTTCTGACTGAAAGGAGTGAAAGATCTGACTTATAACCTGAAAATAAATAATGAAGTTTCCATGAGATTGACACTTTTGATTTGACGATTTTTGTAACTAAATCTAATGGCGGCTTTACAGAACTTCGTATGTCGCCGGCGACAATCCCCCACTCTACTGTAGTTGAATAATTTGAACGACACGACGACAGGAACTCGTGTCGCGGGAATGATATGGAGGGGGGTAGGGGAGTACAGGCAAATCGAATCCTATTGGCCAGCGACACTGTCGCCGGCGACAAACGAAGTTCTGTAAAGCCGCCATAAAGCTGCATTCAGATTTTCATGACCTACTGGGATAGCAATATTTCTGAAACAACGTATAAATAGATTGACAAGCTGGAGCCCTGAAAGAATACGGCCGATGGCCGCTGATAGTTTCGCTTCCAAACTTTGCAGGTGCCATCAGCCGTAGTCGTAGCCCCCCAGCTTGTCACTTAATTTTTGCTCCAAAAAGTCATTCTACTGAAAATAGAAAGTGTATGGGATACAGGTATAATATTATCAATAAAGAACACCACCAAGATAATTTGTCCACAAGAGACTTGAAATACACATTAAAATCTACATTAATAATCAATTTCTTTTTTTTATCAAGAGATACAGCTCTTCTGTAAGAGCTACAGAAGAAATGTGTTGGTAGGAGTAGTACTACGCTCACTTGATGCTAACGTCTTGATAGATGTGCTTTGTATAATGTGACAGCTGTCACTATGAAATCGGGACGTGGCACAAGTAGAAGTGTTTGAGACTGCGTAGATACGTAGCGAAAATCGTCTCCAATGGTTGGTGGCGCCTCGCTAATGCTGTTAAGTAGTGGTGGCCACTGGAGAGAATGATGTCAAACCATGGTGGTACCCACTAAAGAAAATAGAATGAAAACGCCCATATAGGCCCTATTCTCTGATGCTCATTACTGAGAAGTGAGTACGACCAACTCTAGTTTGTACTAAAACAGCGAGCTGGTATGAAAACACCCGATTTTCCTTGCTCTTCTCTACCATCCAAGTATTTCTTGATGTTCCGTTTGTTAATGTAATCTTGCCTGCAGGTCTTATGGACTTCTATCTCTTTCATCTTCTCAAAGTACACATGCTTGCCGTCTTCTCTACGCTTGCTCACGCCGATCATGTTCGCCCGACCTCTTTGCACATACACAGTTTCTTCTGAGTGTAGCGACTTTTCGCAAATAATGCATTTGCTTGTCGACGCCATTTGTGTAGATGAGTACCTTTTTGGTACAAGACACTGAATGACAATAATTTCAATATCTTTTCAGTTGTCAAATATCTCCAAACGGAACTCATCACTAGGCAGAAATCATTGTCCAACAATGGTCAAGTGTCAGAAATAATAATTTGATCGAAACACATGAACACCACTATTAAACATTGAATAAAAAATTGGTCGGTTCGAAATTGACGATAGAGCAGACGCTCATAAGTAGAACGACGGACTACCTAGAGTTTCCACATTGCCCTATTGTCAATTTCGAACCGACCAATTTTTTATTCAATGTTTAATAGTGGTGTTCATGTGTTTCGATCAAATTATTATTTCTGACACTTGACCATTGTTGGACAATGATTTCTGCCTAGTGATGAGTTCCGTTTGGAGATATTTGACAACTGAAAAGATATTGAAATTATTGTCATTCAGTGTCTTGTACCAAAAAGGTACTCATCTACACAAATGGCGTCGACAAGCAAATGCATTATTTGCGAAAAGTCGCTACACTCAGAAGAAACTGTGTATGTGCAAAGAGGTCGGGCGAACATGATCGGCGTGAGCAAGCGTAGAGAAGACGGCAAGCATGTGTACTTTGAGAAGATGAAAGAGATAGAAGTCCATAAGACCTGCAGGCAAGATTACATTAACAAACGGAACATCAAGAAATACTTGGATGGTAGAGAAGAGCAAGGAAAATCGGGTGAGCAACAACGTTTCCTATCGGGAGAAGTGTTTGATTTCAAAATCAATTGCTTGTTGTGCGGCAATAAATGCAACATAAAGTCAGAAACGAGACTGTCTTCTAATAAGCGTCGCGAAATTCGTGAAGTTCGTTCTTTGACCATGAAGGAAAGTTTGCTTCAAAAAGCCCGGTTAAGAACTGACGAGTGGGGTTGGGACGTTTCTTCTCGCATTGATACCGGTATATGCTTGGTAGAAGCTAAAGCCCGTTATCATCGAGATTGTTATGCTAGATTCACAACAAATCCACCTACGACTAGTCAAAAAAGAGGACGCTCGGTCGATGGAAACATTGCTACCGCATTTCAGGAACTACGTAGCTACATTGAAGCATCTGACGAATGCCAATTTTCATTGCATGACCTCATGAAAAAGATTGAAGAATATCTGCCCGCAGGTTCTTCAATATCAATGAAAACCTTACAGGCTAAGATACACGAAGAATTTGGTGATGGAGTTGTTTTCGCGACAAGGAAAAAGAAGGCGAGTGTTGTATGCTTCCGCGGGTCTGAGCAAAAACTGCTGAACAGTTGGTACAACGAAAGAGCTGGAAATGAAAGGGCCGAACGATTGAGAATTGTGCAAAAAGCAGCCTCTATACTTCGAGAAGACATCAGAACAATGGCTTACAACGCTACTGAGTATCCGAAAATAACGAATTTCACCAACGATATCGACGCTTTAATTCCTGAAACTTTGCATTCCCTTTTAGAGACAATAATCATGTCAGGTAAAAAAGGACAACATAAAAAAATGCAGAAGAAGTGCACAGCCATTGCCCATTCGATCATTGCTGCAACAAGACCACGATCTTTTGTCTCACCGCTACAGCTTGGTCTGGCCATCTACCTTTTCAGAAAAGTTGCTTCCAAAAACATTGTTGAGGCTGTTTCCAATTTGGGCTTTTGTTCCAGTTACAGGGATGTTACCTTATTCGAAGCATCGGCTGTACAATCATGGAATCCGATCATAGACGAGAGCTCTTTTTCACAGTTTGTTTTTGACAATGCTGATTTCAATATCAGTACAATGACCGGAAAAGGAACATTCCACGCTATGGGTGGAATAAGGTGTTTCACTCCACACACTGCATTAACGGATGAAGACATTCCAAAATTAACAGCAGTTCCCCATTCGACGGATGTCGCAAGTGCTCGCAAAATAACAATGCAATCATTTCAAAAACAAAATGAAGGTGGAATTGCCAAAGAACCTTTGCGAAATGTATATCGGAACGAAGATTTTGAAAAAGTTGTGCGACTGTCGAACCACGATTTTGCTTGGTTGTTTGGGAAATTTCTAAAACAGCCCTCTCTTCCTGCATGGCAAGGTTTCATGTCAACAATAACCTGTAGTCTGCCATATGTGGAATCAAGAGTTATAGCACTTCCATTCGTGAATCATCCACCAACGGAGTACAGTACAATACTGACAGTGCTGCAGCATGCCGTTGACGAAAACAAAAAAAAGTGGACAATCGAATTGTATTGTGACATTCGACCAGCCGTTGTATTGGAAAGCAAAGGACATCGTTCTACAAAACAATGGCGAAGGCGGCGCTCTCTCGAATGTCCTTGTCCGACTGGGAGGTTTCCATCTCCTAATGTCTTTTTTGGAATCGATCGGCTTTCTCATGGCAGACAGCGGACTTGCAGAATTATGGTCAACTGTCTATGCTTCTGCATCAGTTCCTCACATGCTGTCAGGACATGCCTACGCAAGAGCAATTCGAGCTCATTTTTTGACGTTTAGGGCTATTTCAACGATAATACTTGAGGAATTAGACGTTCAAGATGGAGACAGAGGGTACATGCGAGTGTTATTGAATGGGATTGCAGAAAAAACCCTCAGTTATGACAGTTTGAAGAACGATCGCTTAGTCGCAAAAATTAAATTGCAATTTTCCAATG
Organism: Anaspis maculata; assembly: GCA_949128115.1. Lineage (NCBI taxonomy): Eukaryota > Metazoa > Arthropoda > Insecta > Coleoptera > Scraptiidae > Anaspis > Anaspis maculata. The sequence continues at coordinate 5,071,997 of OX421962.1, forward strand.
CAAGAGTCCTGCTTGGAGAGAAAGGAAAAACAGCCAGATTATGGTTGCAATACATGGAGCTTGTGACCATAACAATGCATTTCATCGAAGCGGAACGCATGGGAAACTGGGAGCTCCATTTGCGTTGTGTTACAGCAATGCTACCGTTCTTTCATGCAACTGGTCATTTTGCCTACGCGAAGTCATGCCAGCTCTATCTCCAGGACATGGATTCCCTCCAGCAAAAAATGAACAAAGAAGAATTCCACCGGTTCACAACGAAGGGCTTTTTTACAATTCGTCGTTCCGATAAGTATTGGGCCGGTGTTTGGTCGGACATGACAATAGAGCAAACACTCATGAGGGGTATGAAAACTCTCGGTGGCCTGACCCATGGCAGAGGTTTCTCAGAAAGCGTCCTGAACAAATGGATCACTGCACTGCCAGTTGCACATCATATATGCGAAGCGATGGAACAGTACTGTGAAATCGCATCAAGTACCTCTGAACAGCATATAGAAATGAGAGACTCGAGGATAAAAAGAGACGAAGAAGATTGCCGAAAATTTGAAGACTGGCTTCGACAACACTCTCCATTCGTCGACACGGACAATCTTGTTTCCTTATCAACAGGCTTCGTTGTTGAGAAGGATGTCAACTGCTATGAGGCAAAATCTGTTGGTGAAAAGATTCTGCGTAAACATGTCACAACCGCAAGCACATTCGGAACTCTCAAGTTGAAGCGTGCCGACTTGGTGAAGAGCATGAGTTCGCCAACCGGCAAGGTGAAAGTCGCCAATAACGATGTGATTCATATCGACTCCACTCAGCTCTTTCAACGGATCTTGTGTACCACACACTCTCCAGAAGGTCTACGTCTCTGTTTTAAGTTTGAACTTGCGGCCGTACCCCTTTCTTTATTCGAAAATAGCGGTCTCATGAGAAAAACAAAAAAATCATCCTTGTACGACCTTTTCAATGCAGTTCCGGAGCGAGAAGTCGACATGACGAATTTCCATTACGTTCTTGATGGCGGTTGCCTTCTGCATCGAGTAGTATGGCCACAAGAGGGGACCTTCTCTGATGTGTATGCTGCGTATATTTCATTCATCCGCAAACATTATGGTCATGCAGTTACGGTCGTATTCGACGGATATGCAGAAAACGCTGTAAACACAAAAAGTGTCGAGCGCATGAGACGATTACTGAAGCGCGCATCGCCTGAGATCATTTTCGATGGCAGCACAGTTCTCGTGGAGCCTCAGCGTAAATTTCTGGGTAATCTGAAAAATAAAGAGCGACTGATTTCGCAGTTGGCTGAACGCCTGAACGTGGAGGGCACACGCACATTCATCGCAGAAGATGACGCCGATGCACAGATTATTCGTACGGCCATTGAAAAATCGAAAAGCGAAGAAACTGTAGTAGTCGGACAAGACGTCGATCTCCTGGTTTTATTGATATCACTCACACCGGAGAACACGAACATCTTGCTGCTGAAAGAGGCTCAAGGTGATATCAAGAAAAGGTTATACAGCTCACAAGACTTGCAATCGGCAAGTATCCTTCGCAACTGCAAAGACTCGATTCTTTTCATCCACGCTGTGAGTGGCTGCGACACGACGTCAGCATTCTTCGGAAAAGGCAAGCGGCAGTCCGTGCAACTCTTCAATAAAAGACGAGACCTCGACATCGTTGTAGACGTTTTTAACAACCCTACATCCACATACGAAGCCGTTGAAAGTGCCGGAGAACTGTTCATTTCAGCTCTCTACGAAGCTCGACTACCGGAAGTGGATTTGAGTGAGCTGAGATCCACTTGCTTTAACAAGTCGGTTGGGAAAGCAAAGAGCGCTGTAGTTTTATCAAAACTACCTCCAACACCTGCTGCAGCACATCAGCACTCCCGCCGCACTTATCTGCAAGTGCAAACATGGCGGGGACACCTTTTCCGACCCGAGCTATGGGGCTGGAAGAACATCAACGACGCAGCTCTATCTCCTGTTTACACTTCAGAAGCACCAGCTCCGGCTTCGATTTTGTCGTTAATGACTTGCAGTTGTAAGCAAGGCTGTGGGAGAAGATGTGGATGCGCAAAGGCGGGGTTGCGTTGCACGACCATGTGCAGGAATTGCCATGGTCGAAGTTGCACGAATGCGGACATTGTTGACGATGGCGACGACTCTTGAGGACCCGGAAAAGCTCCAGTGGATTTAGGCCTATTGGGGAAACCACTTAAAAAAAAACGCACCATGAGTTCTACCTCACAGACAGGTGGTGTGGAAATGAGCTCACGCATGCGACTGTCGCGCCAAGATGTCTTCAAAAGCGAGTGGACATAATACATAATGCACAAACCTAGCTACACGACAAAAAAAAAAAAAAAAATTAGACAAAGGTAAGTTTACACTGAAATTAGTACAGGCAAGCAGGCAGGCAGGTACCTACCTACCTGACAGACAGGTACCACATACCTGATTTTACTCAAGTAGTACTAATACCAAGGTACTAGCTATGCCTATTACTGCCTTCATCCTTCATCTGCTTTTATCGTAGGTACCTACTCTGAATTTGAAATTTGGAAAAGGAATTTGGCTTAGCAATAGGTAATATATTTTTTTTTTTTTAATTTGAAATTCCAAAATAATTACAATCTATCTGTTAGATAATAGGTAATTTGTATGTTTGTAAAAATCATGTGGGAGAATGCCCAGTGGCAAGCTCCCTCTCATACATCGCCGTCGGCGTGTGTAGGACAAGTGGGCGAGGTAATAAATACCGTCGTATTTTCCAACTTGATGATATTCACCTAAAACTTGAGACATCCACAGGCTATGATGAAAACTAGGACGAAAAGTAGTTCAACCCCTTAAAAAGCATTTTTTAGCGAAAAAAAATTAATATCGCTCGCTGCGGGATTCGAACCTTCGGTACACGGGTCGTTCAACTTGCGAAATCAACGCGTCGGACCGCGCGCCCAGCAACGCCGTTGTAAACAAACCCCGGGCACATCTATATCAGGCCCATGGTTTCGCCTTCAAACCTCTTTTCAGTCTTTTTAAAGAGGACGCAACCACTTGCCAGATGGCAACTTTTGAGCATAGTTAAGTATACCCCTAACGCGTATATTCCGCCAAACAGCAGCCTGTTATATTTTATTTCTTCTATTTTTCCTATAATGAATGTACTATATTGCCATTTTAGATTTTTGAGATGAGGTGGGGGGAGCGAAAGGGTGAAATTTGGGTGGCATTTTTTCCACAGAAAATTATCTCTCCCGATGCTATGCAATATGACGTTGACTGCATTGAAAAGAATTGAAAGGTCAAGAATATTAAATTGGACACTCAGAGAATTTTGGGAAGAAGGGGGGTGGGGTTAAAAATTCTATAAATATTTTTTCGAAAAGAGATAGACAGATAAACAAACAGATAGACAGATCTTATTGACAGAATCCCATTTTGGGGACCAACATTTCAAGAAATGATGCCAAACATGCCTATTTTTTGAAATTTGAGGTAAAGGCAAAACATTCCAAAATGGCGGAAATGTGGTTGATCCAATTCTGATGACGTAGTCCCATGTTGACTAAAGAGAGTAAAAATTAACCTTTTTTCAATGCTAAAAACCCAAATTTTAGGAGTAGTACCAAAAAGTACGCTGCCAGTTGGGCTTTTCTTCACCCCTACACTAGACAATAGGCACGTGCTGCAAGTCAAATTCCTCAGAATTGTTCAGTGAACAAGCCTACCAAGTGGCGTCATCTTGATATGAAAAGTTCTAATGTTTTTGCGTTGCTACAGGAATAATATACAGTATTCACAATAAAAAAAATCATATTTTGGCTGTTTCGACTGGAATTCCGAAAATTCAAAAACCGTTTCGAGGGAACACATAATTCTTCATAAATTTGGTGTTGATACTCCCGAGAAGAATTTTCAACGAAAACGGGGGTATGTTTATCTTTCATCAATTTTGCACTGCTCTGTTCATCACCCTGTAGAAGTTTTATAAGGGGCTCTATGGATTTCATAATGACAAGAAAGATAGCTAAAAGATTGGGCTCTTCAGTACTTGAAACAGAATTGGAATCGTTTGTGCCAATCAAAAGTTACAGCGGTTCAAAATTGGGTGAATTTTTGCTTTGTAATACTTTCATTGTTGAGCAGTTTACATAGCGCATGTAGAGAGCTAGCTGCCAAGACGTTAGCACCAAGCCAGCATCGTACAACTCGTACCAACGCAACACATTTTTTCCATAGCTCACTTAAATGAAGTAAGCCGTGAAACTGATTGTAGAAAATTTGTTTGAAGCCCAGTTTGCATTTGAAAGTTATGTTCAGCATAGTCGCCGTCTGTGCTTTGAATATGTACATAGTGATCCACCGAGAGTCCCCCTGTTAGGATTCTTCACATTGAAACTAATTGACAGAAAAAAAATCGTCAACTATTCCTCCCCTAGAATTCAAGTTTGGATACTGAAATTGGAAAAAAATTTGACACCCTGTACTTATTAAAATATTGGAAATAATTCGTCTTTTCTTTCCAGTCCGAATATACAGGGTGTTGCACTTTTTTGTCACTATTTTTTTTTGAAAACTGGAAATCGAGGTGAGAATGCGATTTTTTTCAGTTTTTTCTGCAAAAGCATAACACAGTTGAAGAAGCTGAACAGGAAAATGCAAAAAATTATATGATGTTCCATTTAAAAAATTGGTGTTTCGTTAATCCCGTCAAAATGGGACACCTGTATAGCTGAAAATAAATTTAGGTTATAGGTCTCATCAAATCATATAGCTTTTTTCTTACATCTTTTTCTCAATTTTGAACGGTGAGACCGCTATGTGATAATCACGCTAGGATGGACCACCTGTATACCTATTGCAAGATACAGGGAATTTTTGTGGCCCAATTTGAATTCTATGGGAAAAATGGTTGAGAATATGTTTTTCTGCCAATGAACGGCAGGAATTCTAACGGGGGGGGGGAATCTTTTAGCGGATCACCCTGTACAGGGTGTTCACGTGAGATGGATACCCCCCATAAAAAACTTATCCTTCAAGATAATTCAGAAAAGAAAAAACCTGCCTGGAACAATTTTTTCCGTAGTCTCTGAATATATCAAGTGTAATTTTCTATTTCGTGTTATATACAGGGTGTTGCAATTTATTTTGCATTTTTTTGAGACAGCCTGTATTCTATCAGCACAATCGATCTACATTGTTATCCTGATCACAAATATGCATGACACTTCTACATTTTTTTCTGAATAAAAATTACGGTGGCATCCGAAGTGGCATCTCAAAAAACTTCTTTTTTTTGAGAATGATAAATTCATTTCAGGAATAAAATATACCACGATCATTTGTTCATTCCTTTTAATAGGTACCGCCGCACTTCAGCATCATTTTCTTCAGTAGCCACCACTACCTAACAGCATGAGCAAAGAGCCACTAATCAGAAGATATGATATGTCCCTGGTTTTTTGATAAAAAGGTATGGAGCCACTTCGGGGAATGATGATCAAAGTGGCTGTGAGTGATAAAGACATCACATCTATCGATTTTGAAAAATAGCAAGCCAAGTTGCAATAATCAATAGGAGCGCCCGAACTCTGCATTATGAAATTATGACTTTTGCTACTTCAATTTCACTCAGAATCACTTTAATTGCATTCCTTTTGCTCAACAGTCTCAGATATTCTCACCTCAGTTGGTAGTGGTGTCTCACTCGCTCCTTAGCAATTTCGCGTTTCTTCTCTCCTCAACTTATAGGAGGCGAACTGAGATGAGGTGATGATGATGATGATGATGAGATGACTGCTTCAATCGGTGCATTCAAAGAAGTTAGTGTTTTCGTACATTCATTTCAATTTATTGAGAAAAAAAAAACCGATCCAAGTCCTCAAAATTTTGGAGGGACCTTTAGAGCTTGTACGGACAACTTCTGGATGATATCCGAAGAAAATGGGATTTTCTTGAGTTTTTCTTTGAAGTCGCTTAATGTGGACTCATGCTGTTTCCGAATACAGTAAAGGTGGGTTCAGTCAGCTTGGTTTTAGTTTTAGTCGTAGTCGTTGTCGTAAATTTGAAAGTAGAAAGCACGCGTCATATGCGCAGCGTTCATACAGAGTTTTAGTTTTAATTTTAGTCGTAAGAATTCCAAACTTTGTCGTATGATGCCGACTTGCAGGTTGCGTAATTACCGGTATAAGGTATGAGCATGGATGGTGATGGTAATGGGTTGTATGTATCAATAAAAAAATAGCATGAGAATTTGCTACGATTTCAGAGGAGTTGTACTCCTCATAAATGTAAGCAAATACTTATTTATGCTTATTTTTTTACGAGTTTTTATATTAATACTACCCATTATGAACACGGACCGTATGAAAATGAAGGTTCGCGCAGTATCATTCGAGCTCCTATTGGTCAATTCTTACGACTAAATCTTGCTGTATGAACGCTCTTCTCTGTTACGACAACGACTAAAACTAAAACAGCGACTAAATAAGCTGACTGAACGCACCTTAAGCGATCAAATAGACCTCCATCTGGAACAAATAGAAACAGACCTTTCTAATCTTACCTGTTAGAGTTCGACAATGGAAGAGGCGCATTTTCGATTTCAGAGTTGGCAGGAAAAAATGAAATTGGCAGAAGGGACAACCAGCGTGCGAATCATGCGAAAAGTGTTCGGTAACGTCTCCCAGAGCTATGTTCTCATGTCTTGCCGAGTGTCTTGTTATAGGTACCCTTGACAGACTGAAAAACTTGATTATCATTAAGCGTAAATTACGATATAAATGACCAGTGTGTCACGTCGTCATTTACTTGATGATCATTTAGAACGTCATTTAGGACCTTAATGATCATTAACTATGAGCAACCATAATCGCCGAATAATCGCCGGTGGTCGTGCATCATCGCCGTGATTTTTGAATACCATTGGCCAGCTTTTCTGCAATGAATCGCGATATCTGTCATTTGTCATCAAGTCCGTCATTTCAGTACGCCATTCAGACACTTATTTCTGGAATGGAGGAACTGGATTTTATGTATTGCCTCTTGCAACAACATCTCTTGTACCAAATTATGAGATAATGCTCGTAGTGTGCACGTAAACACGTAGGTACGAAAAATTAAAAACTCCAAAAACATAAGAAATGACCTCGGAAATGACCATCTATTCGCGGAATTTGGATGATACGAACATTGCAAATGGGCAGCAGGATATAGATTGGCGACACTTTATTTTTGGGCAAAGTCTCTCGCAAACTCGCAGACTCATCGCAAAAGCAGTTAAAAATTGCAAAAAAAGTTAACTATAAACATGCATCCGTCAGTTGCCTTGCCACTCGCCTTGCCACTTGCCAGCCGCGCACATAAATCAGGGCCGCGCTTAAAAGTTGGTTAGACTATGGGGTTATGCGATTTTGATCAGGTTATATTGACTGAATCATCAGTCTCTCATTTTTTCTTTTTCTCCATTTCTTTCGACTCAATACAAATTCAACATATATTTTGGCAACAAATGAAGACAGCATGATGTGGTGTGAACATTGCTAGCAATAATTACTTTGTTATTGCTTGTAATGTTCACACCACGCTTTCTTGATTGCATGGAATCTAAGCTAAATACCAATCTTATAGGTCGCAGTGCAGAAAGGATCTTCCGAGACCAAACGACCACCTCTGATCTAATCTACAAGCTAAATACCACCTCACACCTCACAAAAATATAAAATTAATAGTATTATTATAGATAATAAGGGGAATAATAGCCCAATACTTCGGACCATTCGACAATTTGACATTGACATTTTGGGGGAAAATTGATCGCCACGCATGAATATGCGCTACGGCGCAAGCTCATAGGCTTATTACGATTTGCAGTGTGTCACCCCCTAAATTCGCAATTGTCATTCAACGTTAGTGATCATTACACTTAATGATCATTAAGGTGAAATCTGTCAAGGGTATTAGTTCATACAGGATCCTTAGTCCCTAATCTATTCCGAATGGGGGCGGCACGGCCTCACAGCTCGCTAGCGAGAAAAATAGAATTTGTTCACATTTCGATTCGTGCTGGAATCGAACATTTTCAACCTTAATACCCTTGACAGACTAGAAAACTAAATGATCATTAACTTGGAGTAACAATAATCGCCGAATAATCGCCGGTGGTCGTGCATCATCGCCGTGATTTTTGAATACCATTGGCCAGCATTTCTGCAATAAAACGCGATCTGTCATCAATTCTGTCATTTCAGCACACCATTTAGAGTGTCAGACACGTATTTCCGTAAAGGGGAGGAACTGGATTTTGTGTCTTGCTTCTTGGAACAATATTTCTTGTATCAAATTATGAGATAATGCCCGTAGCGTGCACGTATAAGCACGTACGAAAAATTGAGAGCTCCCCGTTCTACATGAGAAATGATCACCTATTCGCGGAATTTGGATGAAACGAACATTGCAAACGTGCAGCACGATATCGATTGGCAGCACTTTATTTTTGGGCAAAGTCGAATTTATTGATGACAAGACAGGTTTCCGTGAGTATCCGCGAGACAGGGAGGTATATAATGCCCGTAGCGTGCACGTAGGTATAAGCACATATGAAAAATTGAAAAATCCTTCCGCTTTACATAAGAAATGACCGCCTGGTGCGAAAGTTGGATGATACGAACACTGCGAACTTGTAGCTGGATATCGGTTAGCGGCACTCTATTTTTGGCAAAGTTGAAATCGATGAGGAATAGGTTTTTCCGTAAGTATTCGTGAGATAGGTAGGTACCTATATGAGTGTTTATTTCCATAAATACTTATTCTCATTCCATACCAATCGCAAAAGCAGTTGAAAAATTGCAAAGAAGTTAGAATGACCACACGAGATACGAACATTATGAACTGTGACATCCATCTGTCAGTTGCCTTGCCTTGCAGTTGTTTGGAGCGTTCAATCGGCCAGAAAACTTACAAATACAAAAACTTTACAAACGGACGCAGAACAAAATTGAACCACTGAGTTTTGAAAAAGAAAAATGAAGAAAAACCGTTTAAATCACTTGAAGTTGAGAATTTGGCAGCCTTTTGAATGTGGGAATGTGGGCTAACCGGAAATGTGTGGTTAACCATTGCCGAGCCCAAACAGCTCAGGTAAAATTGGGAGGGTGTCTGTTCACTTATGGTTAATGATCTGATACTGGCAAAACTGTTCGAAAAGCTCGTTTTCTCAGCATACATCTCACACATTAACAGGTAAAACGTCAATCGTAGCGTGTGTAGACATGTGTCTTTTCAAATTTGTTTTTCGTTTGGCTCGATACGAACAAACGTTGCACTGGAACCAGTTGATATCTTCACTAGCGACATGTTTATTCATCATGTGCGCTTTCAAGCTCGATTTCAGCTTGGCCCGGTACGAACACTCGTTGCACTGGAACCAGTTGACTTCTTCACTCGGAGCATGTTTCGACACGTTGTGCATTTGCAAGTTCGACTTGAGTTTCGCCCGGTACGAACAATGGCTGCACTGGAACCAGTTGATTTCTTCAATGGCAGCGTGCGTGGACATGTGCCTTTTCAGATCTAATTGTCTTTTGCCGCGGTAAGAACACTGGTTGCACTGGACCCAGTTGATCTCTTCAACCGTCTCGTGTACGAGCATGTGCCTTTTCAAATTTGGTCTCAGTCTGGATCGGTACGGGCAATGCTCACACTGGAACCAGTTGATTTCTTCAGCCGTGGCGTGTGTGAGCATGTGCCTTTTCAAAGTCGGTTCTAGCTTGGCTCGGTACGAACAATCGCTGCACTGGAACCATTTGGTTTCTTCATTCGCTGTATGTTTATTGTGGATGTGCTGCCTCAAACCCGACTTTCGTTTAGATCGAAACGAACAATCGTTACATTGGAACCAGTTGATTTCTTCATTCGCAACATGTCTATTGATGATGTGCTGTTTCAAACTTGACTTTCGTTTAGTTTGGAGCGAGCAATACTTGCACTGGAACCAGTTGGTTTTTTCACTTGAATCATGCATCGACCAATCCCATTCCATTACTCCAACAAATTCAGGCAATTTCATGTCTTCTGCTGTTCCTTGTGGCCTTCCCTTGGACTTTTTTCTGCACAACTCGTGATGTTTGACAAGGGATAACCCCGAATTCGATACGTGTCTGCAGCGGCCACACGAATATATCCCAAATTCTTCACAAGATGTCCCCTTTTCATTGTTTCCTGTTCCCGGGTTGTGTATATGTTTGCAGTGTTCGTACAATTCTAACCGATAGTAGCTCTTGTAGCCGCAGCAAATGCAAGAGAACTGTTCCAGGTCGTTCAGGTCGGCTACATAAACATTTTTGTGATTTCTCTGGACGTGATGGTCGAGTTGAAGGACGGATTCTGTTCGATGCGAACATTGCGAACAGTACATGTCAACAATGTCATGTAGTTCTAACCTGAAATAGGAGAGAAATGGAATTTGATTGAAATATCTTCAAGGCGTGATATTCCATAGAAACTTACATGTTGTGATGATTGAGAGATAAGCAAAAAGATGTGATTTAAACTCTGCTTTTAGCGACAAGAAGAACAAACTGCGGCGGTTTGAACGATTGTCTGTGATAGCGTCTTTTCACGTTAGTGGTCTTCTCACTGGACCAGTGTTGCCAAGTGAAAAATCAGAATGTCACCAGACAAAAATATCCAATTTCACCAGGAGCTTCAGTGCAGATTTCACTAGATTTTTCTAAACAAATATTTTTTAATGTGAAAATCAGATTTCACGTTGTATGATGTTTTAGAATGAATACCTGATGAACAATTCTTTTTTACTACTACATTTTCATTCTTCATCTTTAGAAAAAGAAGCTCCGTCTGATATACCATCAGATACCTAAGGTAGGTACCTACTATACACCTATCCCGTCGGACAATTTTGGACCCAGTGCGCAGGCAATATAACTATATTCAAAATTGAGGTTGGCAAGTCTGATGGGTATCGGTGCATATTATCTACTGTCAGTGTCAATTCTCTAGTTTCACATTTTTGTCATTGCATTGCAACAGTATGCATTTATGCATTGAAAACCATAGTAAAAACACTAAAAACTGGTACTACCTAACTAAAATTAATAGTAATTATGGTTATAACGTGTAAATAAGGTAGTCTTCTCCACTTACTTTTTTAACTTGTTTACTGCAGTTTCAGCTTTATAAATATAATGTGAAAGCCATTTAAAAAAAAAGGATCCCTTCATCAAAATTATGGTTATGGTATGCAGGATCAAATGTATGACACTCATCAGATAAAAATAAAAATTAACCTCAAAAATGCCTTTGTGAACAATCAACAGAAAATGAGCTGAACATGTGCAGTTTAGTCTACTATAAGTTAAACAACCTACTACCAGAATAGCCAATTATGTCCAAGCCCCAAGCAAAATTTCCCCATGACACCGGCGCACGCAGGGGGTTCCCGAGTTGATATCGCGGTGGGATAGGTGTAATGGGCGCTTTATGTCGGTTTGTGTTTCTGTTTCATAAAAATCGCTGCTAATAACTTTCATGCTTCTAAATTTCCAACCTCATATTTTGTAGTGTAATATTTTATTCAATTAAGCATAATAAACGTTACAAAAAAAAACAAAAATGAACTTTGAACTCTCTGAATAAACATAATTATCAAAACAAACATTCTTTCATTCTTACATAACATTTTATTAAAAAATCCACAAATCGCGAAACTCATCTAAAATAGAGAAAACGCAATATGCCAACCTTTACATCATCACATCTTTCGATCTGATAAAGGTAGTTTATTTTTTTCAAATTGAAGTATGTACTCAAGTATTCAGACCTTTGTTACAGTGTGACAACGATTGGAAAACAATAGTTTATTATTCATGTATTCAGTTTATGAACATTTTCATCGGCTATCAATGCATCATGATTTTCAGCCAGCGAGGGAATTTTTGTTCCCACAATTTTTCATATACAATCAGCAAAGCAAATGAGGCCGAAGAATTGGAGAATTTTTTTAAACAAAATATTTTGATTCAGGACTTATGTATAGTTTCCCAGATATGATTTTTTTTTCTGACGCAACCAACAACTATAAAGAAGTGGTGCACGCATGTCACTTATACAGGGTGTTTCAAAAAGTATGTGCCATACGTGAATGGCGGATGGAGGATGTCGAGGCGAGTTAAGATCAAGAAGATAAAATTTTTTTTGGCGATCGGTCTCGAAGGTACAGGGTGTTTTGTTCTTTGGTCACAATTTACAATAAGCGATATCTCTGGAGTGGTTTGATATAAACAGATGAAATTCACCTGTCGCATTCCTCTGCTGGTACTTGATCAAATGCCATGACAGGTAGGAAAAAATCAGGTCCGGACTTGAAAAAAAAAGTTTTTGAGTTTGCCTGTCAAAAAGTACATTTTTTGAGCGGATTTCGGAAAGAACACTACCATATCTGAAAAGCTCAGGAAAAATGCTACAAGAGTGACTGTTCAATTTTCACGGCACACTTGAAATCATCCGGCAAAGAAATTGAGAAACAACTCATACCAGTGTTACTATTCAGAGTGAGATTTTTATTAGGCCAATAATGGATACAATCCGGTACGATCACTGCAGATTCTCCAGTTCTATCATATCTTTCACTAAGACTCGACATGTCTCACAAGGAAAGACATTTCAAAAAAAAAACTCGAGAAAACCAGAGTTCTCGCCAGAGTTGGACTGTTACATATTCGTTCTTATGTTTCATTCAAATTTATTTGGATATGCAGAGTTCACGGATTTTTGTCGACAACCTAGAAAAAAAATTGAGAAAAAAAGTGTCGAGTTTGCCTGTCAGAAAGTACATTTTTTGAGCGGATTTTGAAAAGGAAACTACCATATCTGTGAAGTTTAGGAAACATTCTACAAAAATGACTTGAACCGATGGAGAAATAATCAGAAAGGCCACACGGCATTTGTTGGTGCGATGCAGAAAATGCAATGAAGTTGGAGGAGGGCACATCGAGAACCTGATTTAAGCGTTTATTATTGTTTGATTTATCGAATAAACGTTTTGTTTTTTCTACTTTTTGGTTTATTTCAGAGTTTATCAGCTCCTGAATCATTGATCGTACCGAATTGTATCCATTGTTACACCTGATAAAAATCTTCACTCAAAATCTACTGGAATAGTAGCAATGATAAAAATTGTTTCTCAATTTTTTTGCCGGAGGATTTCAAGTGTGCCGTGAAAATTGAATTCATGTTTGTAGAATGTTTCCTGAACTTCACAGATATGGTAGTTTTCTTTTCAAAATCCGCTCAAAAAAGTGTACTTTCTGACAAGCAAAATTAAAAAAAAAAAAATCAATTTTTTTTCTAGGTTGTTGACAAAAATCCGTGAACTCTGCATATTCAAATAAATTTGAATGAAACAAAAGAACGAAATTGTAACAGTCCAACTCTGGCGAGAGCTCTGGTTTTCTCGAGTTTTTTTCTTTAAATGTCTTCCCTTGTGAGACATGTTGAGTCTTGGTGAAAGATATGATAGAACTGAATAATCTGCAGTGATCGTACCGGATTGTATCCATTATTGCGTCTAATAAAAATTTCACTCTGAATAGTAACACTGGTATGAGTTGTTTCTCAATTTCTTTGCCGGATGATTTCAAGTGTGCCGTGGAAATTGAACAGTCACTCTTGTAGCATTTATCCTAAGCTTTCCAGATATGGTAGTGTTCTTTCCGGAATCTGCTCAAAAAATGTACTTTTTGACAGGCAAACTCAAAAACTTTTTTTTCAAGTCCGGACCTGATTTTTTTTTCTACCAGCTATGGCATTTGATCAGGTACCAGAAAAGAAATGTAACAGGTGAATTTCATTTGTTTATATCAAACCACTCCAGAGATATCGCTTATTGTAAATGGGGTACTTGCCTAATTTTTTTTATCTACAAGCGTTAAATAATACCCGTCACTTTTAGCACGTCGTCATGGGCAACGTGAAAAAATGATGATTCTGCGCATTCCTGTCATATTTTCAATAAATTCTGACATTTACCAAACATTTCAAAGACCATTGTAGATAAAATCCTGTACGATAGACGCGTTAAAAGTGTCTTATTTTGTTCGCGGGGTTGCTCTACTCGCTAATGCTCGTTTCGCAAGCGTCCCCGCTCACAAAATAATACCTGTCACTTTTAACACTCGTATCGTAAATAGCTATTTATTGGCTTAATCGATAGTATGACTAAAAATAATGTATTTTTCCCGTATTAACCCCGTAAAACCCGTATTTTTTCTTCTCCCTAAATTCCCAAAATTGCGGCCGCAATGCGTGTTTTAAAAATATATTTGTGACGTCACAAATATATATTAGATATAGAACATAGAAGGACTCTTTTTCCTCGTTGGGTTGGCAATGATATAACGTCGCCAAGGTGCCGTTTTCAAACAACAAGATCTGAGTCTGACTGACAACGTCAAACCGTCGGCCGTAATTTCGTCCTGTGCCCTTTTTTTGCCTTTGACTGCTTTGATCGAGGCTTTGATCTACGCGGTAAGTACCTACTCGTTTTGTTCATTTCTTGTTCAACCTAACTAGTCTCTTCCTTTAGTCTTCAGTGCTGTCCACCTAAAAGCCTTTCGCATGTTTGTCACCCGTGCTCTGATCTGGCTGACCCTCGGCTTCATTTCGGACATCAGTGTTCCTGCTCCCCACATTTTATTTGGAGATCTATCGCGTCCTCCCCACATGGATCTCTTGTAGCTCTAAAGTATTACCTATCCGGAATTGTATGTTAATGATGAACCTATAAAAACTCACTGTTCATTTTCAGCCTCTTACTTCTGTGCTATTGGTGATCCTCCAGATTTTCCCCTGGAAATAAATTATTTCGACTGAGACAGTGTTATAAGAGGTTTCTGGAGTCAGTTTCATCGAAACCTTGTTCGACTTTATTGTCTAAATGCTCATGGTAAGAGAATTCGATAGGAAACCGGTTTTGCGATAGCATGTTCAAAATGACAGTGTCACGGTGACATCCCTGACATTCTTGATTATTCCATTGTCACACAGTCAGACCAACCCCACTCAAAATCCCTGTCCTGGCGCGAAGCTTTTAGGAGGATTTTTCAAATTCGTTTTTTTCTGTAGAAAACGACGGGATTTTTGTGAAATTCTCAGTAGAGTCCCCTTATCACTTATACTAGCAATCAAAAGTATTTCCAGCTGAATCTATTCCATTGGCAAGTACCCCATTGTGACCAAAGAACAAAACACCCTGTATCTTCGAGACCGATCGCCAAAAACTTTTTTCCCTTCTTGATCTCAACTCGCCTTGACATCCTCCATCTGCCATTCACGTATATGGCACATACTTTTTGAAACACCCTGTATTCACTGTGCAAAATGCACTACATTGACTACTGAGGTGGGCATTTCTCGTATAAAGCTGAGCTTTTACAGAAATA
Source organism: Anaspis maculata (assembly GCA_949128115.1). Classification (NCBI taxonomy): domain Eukaryota; kingdom Metazoa; phylum Arthropoda; class Insecta; order Coleoptera; family Scraptiidae; genus Anaspis; species Anaspis maculata. The sequence continues at coordinate 5,087,457 of OX421962.1, forward strand.
ATCAGATACTTGCTCTTTACAAAAAAGGCACCAGTTTAGGCTAGCCGAGTTATGGGGCGAAAACCACCCTCAACGGTGCAATGGTGTTAAGAGGGTTTCTGATGCGACTAAAACAGTTGTTGACGGGAATGGGTTTCATTTTATATTTTTCGTCAAGTAGAAACTCCTCCAAAGAGAAAATGTACGAGCAATGCTATCGAATTTTCAAAGAATTTTGAATATTTTTCATTTTGATTTTTGATAATTCAAAAACTAGATTGCAACGCACACACATCTTCCTTCAAGAAAGTCGCATGCCAAATTTGACTTTCTGTTTCCAAAAAAAAAGGTACCAAAAATGATTTCTACTGATTCACTTTTTCATGTCTACGAGAAATTATTTTTTGGCACTTTTTTTTTGAAAATAGAAAGTTCAATATTGGCATGTGACTTTTTTTGGAGGAAGATGTATTTGCGTTGCTATCTAGTTTTCGGATTTCCAAAAATCAAAATGAAAAATTTGAATTTTTTTTTGAAAATTTAGAAAATTTGATAGTATTGCGCGTACATTTCTCGTCAACAACTTTTTTGTACCGAGTATAACCGAGCGAGCAACGTACCAAAAACCAAAATGAATGACTGCTGCGGAGTGGATCCTCCTTCTGAGCGAGGCTTCCTATTAAACACACCGCAAGGATGGACTATTTTTTTTTGGGTTGAGGAAGGCGACCAACTTGCCAACTGGTCAAGTTTTGAGGATAGAGTGCCACATGAATTAAGCCGGTAGCAAAACTAAAAGTAGGTACCAAAATTGACACTTGACATATTTGTCACGTTCACATTGAGAAAAGAAGGACGATGACCAGCAATACACCTATACATAGAACACAAAAGACTGTGAATTTTGTCTAGAAACAGAAAGAAGCAAATAAGTATAAAGTAGGTTCACTTGTACCGTGATTCTAGTCGGCTGTGAGATTTTGTTTCTAAGTTTCCAAATGTGAAATATAGAGAAAATCCCCAAAACTTTGCAGTTGGCTGCTCTGGCCGGACCAGTTTTGAAACACATTTTTTGCGTATTTCCTTCACAGATAGCCGGAATATTTTTGCGGGACGTGATGTCTGACGCTTTTTTCCATTTTATTGGAAAATGTAACAATTTTTCGACCTGTTTTTAATTTTCGCCAATGAACAAATGAATCAAGAGAGCCTTGACATTTGACAGTTGTGAAAAATATTCCTAACCTCTTGAAGCCGGTTCAACTTTCGGTGCTTCAAATTAAAGAGTATACAATATGCCCTTCGTCAAAAAAAGGGGTCCCATGCAATCATCAACCCTTTCGCCTCTTCCAGTCAAAAATACAAGCCAAACCCAGAAGAATTATGGGCGATACAAGGATCGCTCTGCAGTCTGTCATTGGCAAAAGAATTTACGTGTAAAAAGTAAATTAAACCAAATTTCAAAAAACCCAGCCGCTTAAAGTTGCGTATTGAACCGAAATTAATATTAGTACCTTCAATTTGCAATTTGCTTTCATTTTGGGGCTTTCCGGGACGAGTTTTTGTCGACTCTGAATGGGCCGCCGTCAAGATGACTTAGATTTGCGGCCACCCCGTGCTCTTTTGGTGTCTAAATGACGGTAATACAGCTCTGCGCCCCTCTAGTCGCCTTTCCACTTATGACAAGGTCAGTTTTCCAAGATTTTAATATCAATTTGATAATAAATATAACTTTACTTCCAGAGAAGTCAGTTTCACACCAGGTAAAAAGGCGGCAAGCCTACAATGCTAAAGTAGAAAATTTGCCCAGCCAACTAGAGTCACAGCACAAGTGAACCTACTATAGTATGCTCACCTGTAGATACGTATACCGTGATTCTAGTCGGCTGTGGGGTTTTGTTTTGCTTTTTAAGTTTCCAAATTTGAAATCTAGAAAATCCCCAAAACTTTGCGGTTGGCTGCTCTGGCTTCATTCGGCGTTCGTCGTTCGGACCATTTTTTGAACGCATTTTCTACGCATTTCCTTTTCCTCTGCAGATAGACGGAACATTTTTGCGCGACGTGATGTCTGATGCTTTTTTCCATTTTATTGGAAAATGTAGTAATTTTTCGACGTGTTCCTAATTTTCGCCAATGAACAATCAAAGCAGCTTTGACATTTGACAGGTGTCAAAAATATTTCTAACCTCTCGAAGCCGGTTCAACTTGAGGTTGATTCAAACTGAAAAAGTACTAGAACTTCTTCTAAAAATGTACCTTCCTGTTCCTGTTATGAGGACTAATGGTTTCCAAAATTGGCGATTCAATAAATCTATAAACAAATGAGTTTATTGTTTAGCAACTTTACACATTAACAGTATAATAGGTGAATAATCAATCGTAGGTAGCGTGTTTGGCCGACACGTGCCTTTTCAAATTTGACATTAGTTTGGCCCGATACGAACAATGATTGCACTGGAGCCAGTTGATTTCTTCACCCGTGGCATGTTTCGCTATGATGTGCGATTTCAAGTTCGACTTTTCTTTGGCCCGATAGGTGCATTGGCTGCACTGGAACCATTTAATTTCTTCAGCCGTAGCGTGCACATTCAACTTGTGCCTTGTCAATTCTGATTTCCGTTTGGCTCGGTACGAACAATCGCTGCACTGGAACCAGTTGATGTCTCTTTGATCAGCATGTTTATTTATCATGTGATCGTTCAAACTTGCCTTTCGTTTGGCCCGGTGCGAACAATGGTTGCACTGGAACCAGTTGATTTCTTCATTCGAAGCATGTTTCGCAACGTTGTGAGCGGTCAAGTTTGACTTCAGTTTCGCTCGATACGAACAATGCTTGCAATTGAACCAGTTGATTGCTGGATTCAAAGCGTGCCTCGACATGTGCCTTTTCAAGTCGGATTTCAACTTGGCTTTGTAGGTGCAATCGCTGCACTGGAACCAGTTGATTTCTTCAATGGTAGCGTGTGTGACCATGACGTGCCGTTTCAAATTTGGTTTTAATTTGGTTTGGTACGAACAATGTTTGCACTTGAACCAGTTGATTCCAGTGGTCGCGTGTATGGAGATGTGCTTTTCCAAATCTGATTTTCGTTTTGATCGGTACGAACAATCGTTGCACCTGAACCAGTTGATTTTTTCATTCGCGGTGTGCTTATGTATCATGTGCTGTTTCAAACCTGAGTTTCGTTTGGATCGGAACAGACAATGGCTGCACTGGATCCAGTTGATTTCTTCATCTGTGGCATGTTTCAAGCGGTGTCTTTTCAAAGTTGACTTATTTTTGGTTCGGTATGAACAGTCGTTGCACTGGAACCAGTTGATTTTACCGGTGGCGTGTACGGACATGTGCTTTTTCAAACCCGATTTTCGCATGGCACGGTACGAACAATTGTTGCACCGGAACCAGTTTTCTTTATTTGCGGCATGTTCATTTATAAAGTGCCGCCTCAAATCTGATTTTCTCCTAGCTCGGTGAGAACAATGGCTGCACGGAAACCTGTCGATGTTTTTGCTTGAATGACGCGTCGACATGTTTGATTCCATTATTCCAACAGATCTGATGGACCTTACAACAACTCCATTCAAATCTAGCGGTTCCACGCCTTCGATCTCTTCTGTAATTTCTTGTGGCTCGACCTTCGGCTTGTACCCACAAAAATCGTGATGTTTTACAACAAACAACCCAGAGTACGATACATATCTACAGTAGCCGCATGGATATCTTCTAGATTCTCGACAAAATGTCTCATTTTCAATGTTTCCCGGCTCCAGATTATGTGCATGTTTGCGATGTTTGTATAGTTCGAATTGATAGTAGTTCTTGTGGTCGCAGCAGCTGCAGGGAAACTGCTCCAGTGTGACAGGGCCGTGATACAAATCGGCTGTATAAACATTTTTGTGATTCCTCTGAACGTGGTGGTTTAGTTGGAAGATGGATTCAGCTCGATGCGAACATTGCGAACAGCTGTACATGTCAACAGTTTCAGGTGGCGGCTCTAACCTTAAATAGCACAAAAATGGGACTTGATAGAAAACTGTTCGGAACATTATTCACTAGGCACTAGCAACTTACATTTTGTGATAGCGAAGAGGTAGGTACGTAGTTACAGCAAAAAGGAAACTAATTTCGACTCGGATTTCAGCGACATGAGAAACGATACGTCTTCTTGATGCGGTTACCATGGACGAATGGACGATGCGATGATGCGACGGTTTGGAAAGATTGTCTAACCGCGTTTTTCACTTGAAAACTGAACTGGGCCGATAGTCGAGAGTGTTCACTTTTCGTGTTTCGAGGCGGTACACATACACCACACACCGGTGGAATGTTGCCTAAATAATGCATACAACAAGCACAATATAAGTGTAACGGCCATGTTAGAAGGTGGAGCCAAGCTACGAGCGCCATCAAGCATCAAGTGGATGGGAGCAAAACTAGAATTGCGCGGCACTGCAAAATTCAAATTGGCCAATATTGTGCAAAATATTCCATATTATTGCAAGTTGTGTTTTCCACTTATCAATTTATGTAGTTAATGCGGGAGAGTGGAAAGATCCAACTGCTTCAATGACAACAGAATTTGATAAAAAGTGAAAATTAATGTCATATTAGAGAAATCATGAGCCCATACCAGTTTCATAACAGCGTTTCAAGATGTCGTATTTGGTGTCGTACTCGGTGTTGTATATCCGTCAGGTCAAGCTGAATTGACCTTTCCAATTTTAGGAGATAGAAAGTACATGGTTTTCCGAGGTCACCTTTGACGTTTTGACGTTTATGACGTTTGGACGTTTCGTTTCTGACTTTTGCGGGAATTTTGAATCGGTCAGCTATACTGTTCCCATTATCATGTGGGGAAAGTCACTAGAGCCCATAAGGGAGTTTTTAATGGACGAAGTAATAAAGTTTTTTCGTAGTAAGATGCACGTGTCTGGTGCAGCGTGATCCCTGGTGGTGCTGGTGCAGCCACACTTCCATCAAGTTTGGGTCTTTCGTGAACCGGTGCATGGTTATGCCAGGTGTATTCGTCTTATTCTCGCACTCGCATAGAGCGACACAACACCCTTGAACCATTTCTGTGAGTATCTTCTCAGTTTTTCACTACATATAACACACTTATTGGTAAGAACGAGGGTAAGAACAAGTGAAATAATGAAATCCATGCTGAAATCAAATGAATACACGACAGAGCGCTTGTCAGATTTGAAAAATTTCCCATTGTCAGAAACGAAATGTCATATCTCAAGAAACATAGGACGCTTTCCAATAACTGCGACAAGACGGATACACAATGTCAAAGTGCACTTGCCAGCTCAATTCTAAACTCAGCCTCGCCAATGTTTCGATTGTGTCGACATGTGGTGCTATTACTGCTATTGGAACGCTAGCTGTGTCAAATTGTGTCGAATTGTGTCCTTATACGCCTTATTGGGAAGCGCCCAATGACCTCGATTAACCGTATCTTATACGCATGACGTCACAGTAAAGAGAGACAACGGAAAATTGGAGACCTCAATTGTGGAAAAAAATTTTATTTGTCCATTTAAGGTCGGTCTATTTCTGCAACGAGGCCTAACACCGACGCCGGTGAATGCTTTCCTCCACTACCCACTCAGCAAGAAAACATCTCTGTGACATCACTTAGATGTTCAAGTCACAACTGCGATGTTAACAAAAAAGTCTCTGATATGTTAAGTGGACATCTCTGTTACTTCTTATGTCCGGGTAATTAGAACATGAATGAGATATCTCAAAGATGTCCAAATGTGACATACTATCTACATCGCTATTCCACATCTCGTAGATATCACTTTTTGACGTACATGATACGTCGCATTTTGGATGTGTATTTTTAAATAAAAATTAATTTTTCACCACTTTTCAACATAGTTTTATGTCACAGGAGGTTCCGCACCTATTTTTACTAATTTTTACAATCTATACAGCACGTTTTTTCCCTAAGAAAAGTTCTTCTTTTATGGCGTCCTCCGCAGGATTCGAACCTCGATCCCCACAGGTGATGGTTAGAGGCACTGCTGCCGATTCGTCTAAGCTACCAACTTGTCTACTACAGTATATTTAAACAGCGCACTTGATGTTCAGGGATGTTTCTCGGAATATTTCATTAGGACTCCAAACGATACACCGAGCCCAAAAAGCCTCGCTGGGGCTCGAAACGTTACAGCAAAGCACAAGGGACTCCGTTGGGGCCCCGGACATTACAATAAGACATGAACGGGAGTCATCAAAGTATTCGAAAGCACAATAAAACAAAAAGGGGCCCATTTTGGGGTTCCGGTTCCGAATAACGCAAAAGCAGACACAAGGGTTCACTAAAGGTGCGAAAGTCACGACAAAATGCAAGAAGGCCCAGTAGGCTTTCGAAGAACACAAAGAGACACAAACGGGGCACACTAGTTCCGAAAGCCACAAGCACAAGAAGACACAAAAGTTGTTCCAAACGAAACTTGAAGACATAAGAGGGCCCGCAGGGCCTCACACTAAACATGAAAACATAAGGCTGTTCTGGCATCACACACATGGAATAGAGGACAAAACTATTTATTGAATATTTTCCGACACACAGAGCTTAACGATGACAGCCCGCGAAATTTGAAAAATCTCTCAGTGACTACATCTCAGTGACGTCAGTGAGATGTTACACTTCGGCAAGTTGAAAGCAGTAACAATGTGATGTCCGGTAGATGTCTCATGTGTGATGTTCAATTGAAGTTCATTTCGAAACATCTCTCAGACATTACATCGTATAACATCGCGGATGAACATCACAGAGATGTGGAAGTAACGTTCATTGTGATGTTATTTTGTGACATGATTGAGATCATCTCATTTATGAAACATGACATGCTATGCTGAGTGGGTACCTATATCGAAATTTTGCCGAACTCCTGTGTGTTCCAACATAGGGTAGTGAAACGACCCCAGCTATCCTCTTTTACCCCTGAATGGGTAGGCAACCCATTATACTTCGATTTAATTTAACTCATTTAAATTAAATTACGTTTCCCGCTGTGACAGTTCGCTAACCCTCTCCCGCCTAATTATTCAAATTCAAATACTTACTTCCCGCTTATTTGAACTTCTTACTCCGGATTGGCACGTGAAATCGTCAAAGTGGGAAAGAAACCAACGCTGTTTAGTTCGATACGACGTAGCTTAATGTCTCACAATAAAATTAGGAATTAAACACAAAATACCTTTGAATGCAATTTATTCAAGCTTCGTTTTATACGAGAATTGCCTTTCAGTTCAGGTAAATCTGTATGTTCTTTTGGCTAGTGACATTGGTAAAGATTGTTAAACTTTGAATGGAGAGCCTTGGGGCTTCAACCCTTCATGTTCAGTCATAGATTTGTTCGAATTAGAGATGGGTTAATTTGTTTTGCAATGAGAACAGGTTTGTGAATAGGATGTGCCAGTATTATGCTGTAACACACCAATCTCGCTTTGGAATTCGTCGTCACCTATTGACACCTTTATTTGGATATTACCCAGGAATTTTTGCTCTGTAAGTAATGTTACCACTATCCAGGTTCTTCTGTAAATAGGGCCTATCACGGAGATTCCAAATAAGTAAAGTAAGTACCTACCTAAGTAAGTAAGTATATATTTTTGCCAATAAGATACAAACTCAGGTAGGTATATGTGGCACGTCAGTCTTACAATTAAATGGATAAATACACACAAAAAACAACAGCAAACAAAGAAATAAATATAAATACAAAATATACATATGTACAACAATTGACAACAGCATATGGCCCGACCACTACTGAATAAATTCGCGCAAGTCATAGAACAGCCTGTCCTGAAGGTAATCCTTCAACCCACGCCTGAAGGCCGCCAAGCTGCCAATGGACCTAATTGACTCCGGGAGAGCGCCATAGGCCTTTATCATCCTGTATCTTGCGCTACGCTCAAAAAACGCCGTCGAGTGGGCCGGAATTCTTATAGCGAATTCACTTGGCGGCACTGGCACGGAACTGGCTCTAACTGCACATGTGCAGTTGGACGGTGCTATTTTCAAGGCGTATTCACTTGACATCGCACGGTATCCGTGCAACTTTATAAATGTATTCACTTGAGACGCACCGAACCCGAACAGTTCCGAAAAATGGAACCGTCTCTTGAGTCAGTGCAAGGGCTAGAATGGTAAGGCCTGCCAACCTTACAATGTGAAATACCCTCTTCTTTTGGAAACATTTCCTCCTGTTTTGTTTTATTGGTTATGTTAGCAAATAAATAACGCGCCGCACAATGCATGCCCAGAAAAAACTTATTTTGGGATACAAGTTTCTGCAAATCGCTTCAGACCTGCTAAGTAGCAGTAGCAGCAGCAGTTCTGACGAAGAGGTGGAGAAATTGAGAAATGAATCCCCGCAAACCGTCCCCAAGGTCCCTCACTTTTGTGACTTGGTCGAAACATTCACCAATGATCAGGTAAGAATTTTTTTGGTGACCTTTGGATATTTAATTATATCAAATTGACGCTAATAGGTACTGCCAATCTAAAACTGTCAATAGTCCCTACGTCATTTAAAATTTACGCGCCATTTCTACAACGCTAGCAGTCGCTCGGCACCGAGTCGGATCAGTTGCTTGACAAGTACCGCCCTAGTTCGGTTCGATTCGGATTTTCAGTCGGAACTGTATGAGTGCGGTGCGCACTCAAGTGAATTCGTCATTAGTGAGTGCGCGTGACGCGTCAGGACGCCGCAACCGTTGTACATGTCTCTATTTGTGGAAAAAGAAGACATGTTTTTTCTAACAAACATACATAACCTGTAGATGTAGAGGGTGGCCAAGGGCATGATCCGCAGTGCACTGAACAATGGTCTACTGGGTTCTCTATAATTGACTTTTAGCATTGATCTTATTATGCGCTTTTGAGTGATGAATGCATACCTCATGAGTACAACCGGTGCAGATCCCCAAAAGATCAACCCGTAGGACAGAACACTTTCAACATGGGCAAAGTAGGTAGTAAGTTCTGAGCGCGTGGATGTCGACAGCGTCTCTAATATTGTTAATAGCGTAGCATGCGCTGTTCAATCTTGAAATGACTTGCCTGATATGCGGCTCAAATCTTAGTTGAGAGTCAATCCTAACCCCTAAAAACTTGGTGTCCGCTACTACAGGTATAGACCTTGAATTCATCTTTATGTATAGACTCTCACCACCGACAACCGAGGACTGATTAAACTGCAATACAATGGTTTTGTCACTGTTTAGAAGTAAGGAGTTTTCACTACACCAAGAGTTCATCTCGCGAACAGCGCCCGAGCCCGAAGCCGCCGCAGTCCCCGCGTCTAAACCCGACACTATGCAAGATGTATCATCAGCAAACTGATAGATTGACGGAATTGAGAGGGCTTGAGGGAGATCGTTAACATAAATGTTGAACAAGAGTGGTCCCAACCTCGCACCCTGTGGAACGCCTTGTTCTAAATCTCTAGGATCGGAATAATGATATCCTATCTCATTGTTAGAAACGTGCCTTAGACACACTCTGTGGGTTCTTCCACTCAAATATGATCTGAACAGACTTAGGGCGACTCCTCTAATTCCATAACAATATAACTAATCAAGCAAGATCTCGTGATCAAGCGTATCGAAGGCTTTGGACAAATCAAAATACACACCCGCAACGGTGTTTCCCCTTTCCAGTGACTCAGTGACACATGATAGTGACTCAAATAATGCGTCCTCGGTTGACCGACCCTCTATGAATCCATACTGAGTCCCAGATAAAAGGTTATTACCACTATTAACTCTGATGTGAGCGGGATAACTCTGGCTCGTGGGAAAAGCAACGAAAGATTCAAATTAACAAGGTTTACTCGCGAAACTTTTCAGATTACATAAAATTTATGAAAAATACAGTGACATGATACATCAACAACGTTCAATCTCCATACTCTTCGCTTGCCGCCTTCTCGACTGCGCAGATGCTCTCTCCCGTATGGACTCTGGGTGGGGTATGGACGCGACCCGATCGGTTGTGAGTACAGGGCCGGCTTGGGCCCGAATTGTTAACATTTTCGGCCCTCCTGACTTGGTTAACTCCCATGTTAACCGTGCACACATAATCGAACAGGTGTGCTGGTGCTTTTTTGGTCCTTGCCCTCGGATGAGCTGCCTGTGCCTCCACTTTTTGCGTTTGGTCCGACTGGCTTTCAATTTCTTCCGGATCTTCGCAAACGTCCTCCAGATCATGGTCACCTTCGGATTCGTCATCGTCTTCGTGGGGCTTGTACAACTTCAGCTGCGACACATTTGCTGTTGTCATGAATCGGCGACCTTCATCACCAACACTAGCGATCCGGTATGTGTCACTAGGCAAAACTTCCACAACTACCAAAGGACCTCGATACTTCAACTGCAATTTTGTGGGTAGGCCGGTGCCGCCTACAACATAGTTTCTCATCACAACTACATCGCCTACATCATACTTCAAGCCCTGATAATGCTTTGCATCATATCTTTTCTTCATTTTTACTTGCTCACGCTTTATGTTATTTCGGACTTCATCTTGAATTTCTTCTGGTGGCACCCATTCTTCATCTCGGTCAGTGGCTTGCACCACAATTCCATCTTTGAAAACTGGCAGATATCCGTGCAGCACTTCAAACGGGGTTTTTCCAGTCGTTTTATTGATAACCGTATTCAAATGGGTTTGGTACATTTCACCGACAACCAACTCACCGACAGGACATTTCACCGACAACCATTTCACCGAACGGACATTTCACCGACACGCCGTTTCGCCGACAGGACATTTCACCGACTCGCCGATTCACCGACAGGACATTTCACCGACTAGACAATTCGCCGACACGCCATTTCGCCGACAAGACATTTAACCGACACGCCGACTCACCGACAGGACATTTCACCGACAGGACACTTCGCCGACACGCCATTTCACCGACAGGACATTTCACCGACACGCCCTTTCACCGACAGGACATTTCACCGACACGCCAATTCACCGACAGGACATTTCACCGACACGCCATCTCACCGACAGGACGTTTCACCGACACGCCGATTTACCGACAGGACATTTCACCGACACGCCATTTCACCGACAGGACATTTCACCGACACGTCATTTCACCGACAGGACATTTCACCGACACGCCGATTCACCGACAAGACAATTCACCGACGGAAAATTCCACCGACTCGCCGATTTAGAAAACTTTGCTTCGGAATGAGTTTTCGGGAAATGCTGCAAAATGTCACCATATCATGTTTGGTATTGGCGATTGCGGGATAAAAACTTTTTTGTGTAGGTTTCATGTTTCCACATTGACCCTGTATACTGTACATTGCTAAAAGCTCAAACGAGGAAAGGAGATTCTTGCCTGTATCTTTTTCCTGGGAAATTCGAGGCAAAAAAATATGGTATGACAAAATGCAAAAGTTGATCATCAGTTTTAAGACACCAACCAATCTCGATTCAGAAGTACGTTTACCAAGTTACAAAATTTTCAGTGTCTGGGGTCTCCAAACATTAGGAATTTCTTATGGATCAATGAAAATTCACCGTAATTCACTGAACTACGTTGAACATTTACGTAAATGGTTATCGTCGTTAACCGCTGTTTTCTAGGTCTTGTTTAGGGTCAATCAAAAATAAAGTTCTGGAAAATTAAATTTCCACTTTTCCCGCGAAAAATCCAAGAAGCCATAATGATATAGGATCGTTTGCGATGAAATTACTGAAATGGTCATTTTTATTTTTGTTGGGGAAATCCAAATTTCGAAAAAACTTTTTCACAAATTTCCTTCACAAGTGAGTATAGGCTGTCTAATTTCTACATGAGTCTAGTGGGCTGTGTTTCTGGTCGTCATCGGCCGATCGCGGCCTGAATCGCAGCCGACTAGAATCATGTAGAAATCAGACAGCCTATACCTGCACTTTTGCATTTTCGCGTAAAAATGAGTTTCCGGGAAATGCCGCAACGAAACCATATCGTGTTTGGTGTTGGCGAATGCGGAAAAAAATACTCTATGTTTTGGTGTAGGTTTCATGTTTTTACAAACTGACCCTGTACATTATTGCGTACATAAGCTCAAACGTGGAAAACAAATTCTTGCCTGTATCTTTTTTCCGGAAAATTCAAGAAAAATGAAACTGGTATGATAAAATGCAAAAATTTATCATCAATTTTAGGACACCAACCAATCTGGATTCGGACGTACGGTTACCGAGTTACAAGTTTTTCCGTGTCTTGGATCTCCAAACATCCCGGATTTTTCCTATGGATTCAAGAAAATTCACCGTTATTCACCGAAAAACGTTGGGAAATTCACGTAAATGGTTTTCGTCATTGACCGTTGTTTTCTACGTCTTATTCGCGGTCAATTAGGAAAAAAAGTGGAAAATTGTGAAAAACTGAATTTCTACATTTCCCGCGGAAAATCCAAGAAACGAACCAATGATATGGTATCGTTCGAAATGAATTCACTGAAGTGGTTATTTCATTTTTGTTGGAAAAATCCAAATTTCGAAAAAATTTCCCATTTCCTTCACGAGTGAGTACCCCCTCAAATTTTGCATTTTCGCGTATAAATGAGTTTCCGGAAAATACCGCAACGTAACCATATCGTGTTTGGTGATGGCGAATGCGGAAAAAAAAAACTCTATGTTTGCTGTAGTCTGCTTTAGCCATTTTTCATGCTAGAAAATGCTGTCCTTAAGTGAAGAATGAATTTATTATATGACAAGCCTGGAAAGAAAGAGGATGCTAGACTGCTAGAGTAAAAAATTCGGAAATGGACTGTGTATCTGGTAAGTCTAAAAAAAAAGGATACTCGAGTCAAACATAAACTCCTCAACTGGCATGTCTGAAGAAGGAAGATTGCTTGAGTCAAAAATAGACTTCAGCTATGTAGTGAGTCCGGAAAAAAGAATGATACTTGAGCCAAAAATCATGAGGTGGGTCTGGAAAGCAGGACGATACTTGAGTGGATAAATCAGTTCTTATCTTGTCGGTGGTGAGTGTGAGAAGAAGGATGATACTTGGATCGAAAATAAACTCCTTATCTGATATGACTGAGGATACTTAATTAAAAAAAAACTTACAGTAGGTCTAAAATTAGGGACAATACTTGACTAGAAAATTGATTGGTTATCTTGCGAGTCTAAAAAGAAGGATGATACTTGAATAAAAATGAACTTCTTATCTGGCGAGTCTGAAAAGGAAGCTTGAATTAAACATTCAAATATAAGCTCGGTATCTGGTGAGTCTAAAAAAAAGGATGATGCTCGATCAAAAATGAACTTATGAACTAGCAGGTAAAGAAAACAAGAATGTTTGGATCAAAAATAGACTCCATCGATCCCTGTCGTGAGTTTGAAAAGAAAAATGGTACTTGAATCTAAAATCAATTCCTTATCTGGTGAGTTTCAAAAGAAGGATGATACTTGAGTCAAAAATCAATTTTTTATCTGATAAGTCCGAAAAAAATTATACTTGAGTTGAAAATAATAGTATATTATTCAACCTCGTATTCAACAAACGGGAACTGATTGCTTCTTACTCATGAGGATGCAGTTGACGAGTGTCGTAATAGTCGTAAAGCATCCGAATGAGTAATAGCCATTACCCGCGAGTAGAATACTATGCTTTATCCAGTCTTATTGAAAAATGCAGGCATATATGCGCGTGATAATGCGTGCACTATTCAATAGGATAAACTTGGATAAACTTCTTATTTGGCGGGTCTGAGAAGAAGGATGATACTTGAGCAAAAATCAATTACTCATCTGTTGAGTCCGAGAATAATGATAATTATTATTGAGATTATTATACTTGAGTTAAAAACAAAAATTTTTCATGGGTCTGAAAAGAAGGAAGATGCTCGAGTCAAAAATTTAGAAATTGACTGTGTATCTCGCAGTTCCAAAAAGAAGGATGATATTCGGGTCAAAAATAAACTCCTCAACTGGCAGGTCTAAGAAAAAAGGAAGATAAGCCGAGAATCAATAACTCATTAGGTGGGTCTGGGAAGAAGGACGATACTTGAGCAAAAATTAAACTCTCATCTGGTTTTTTACTTGTGTGTGTCTAAAAAGAAGGATGAACTCGAGTTGAAAATCAGATTCTTATCCGGTGAGTCTAGAAAGGAGTTTGATAGAGTCTGAAAAGAAGGATGTTACTTGAGTCAACAATCAGTTCGTAAAATGTCTTGTCAGAATCAGCGTATCGGTGAATGGTCCAATAACCAAAATCACACATAACGTTGAAAACCAGACAAAATATTTGTGCATGTGATCAATAATAAAAATATAATTTACACAATGTGTTGGTGAAATAAGATCTGGAAAAACTGTGGTAAATTCATATAATTTCTGATCACCAAAGAAATACTAACATTTCATTAGATTTCAAGTGTAGGTATCTGGAAGTTTGTGGATCTTGTTTCAGTACCAAGCTGATTTGACTTCCTAGTCACCCCTGATACATCTACACGCGCCTTTATTCTTTATTTCTGATCTTTTTCTTAGACTCGTGCCTCATGAGATGACCTTTTGCCTTCATGGCTTCTACCGCTTACGTGGAGAATTTATTTCAGATGTCTACTTTATCAAATGGAATATTCCAAATTTTAACTAACTCAAATGCATGGTGCACCCAAGAGAAACTTGCCTTTGTTGTAAAAACAATTTTCCTCGACTTTTTTGCCAAAAATGGCCAGAAAAAAAAGACCGTAGCTGTCAACCCATCTCTCACTTTTGGCGCTGACTGGCGCTGACCAGCAACCATGGTGTTCGGAAACGCGCCGTCAAATGGCGCCAACGGTAGGGAATCAAGCATATCAATCTTTCAAATGTAGGTCACTTTCGCTCATAGATTTTGCTCAAAAACTCAAAACGCTACAGTCCTGTCGGTGAAATGTCCTGTCGGCGAAATGGCGTGTCGGTGAAATGTCCCGTCGGTGAAATGGCCCGTCGGTGAAATGGCGTGTCGGTGAAAGGTCCTGTCGGTGAAATGGCGTGTCGGTGAAATGTCCTGTCGGTGAAATGGCGTGTCGGTGAAATGTCCTGTCGGTGAAATGGCGTGTCGGTGAAATGTCCTGTCGATGAATCGGCGATTCGGTGAAATGTCCTGTCGGTGAAATGGCGAGTCGGTGAATCGGCGAGTCGGTGAATTGTCCTGTCGGTGAATCGGCGTGTCGGTGAAATGTCCTGTCGGTGAATTGTCCTGTCGGTGAATCGGCGTGTCGGTGAGATGTCCTGTCGGCGAAACGGCGAGTCGGTGAAATGTCCTGTCGGTGAATCGGCGATTCGGTGAGTTGAGTGTCGGTGAAATGTCCTGTCGGTGAGTTGGTTGTCGGTGAAATGTCCGTATCCCATTCAAATTTCTCTCAACTTCAGGAATCTTCACGTCCCATTCGTCCTCGGCATCAATACATGTCATTATTGTCGGTACCAAAGTCTTCATTACACGCTCTACTTGACCGTTTGCTTGAGGCCATCTTGATGAAATCAAAACATGCTTCGTTCCCAATCGTTCACAGTATGATTCAAAATCCTGGGATGTAAAACCCGTTCCTCTGTCTGTGATTATCACCTTCGGCACGCCGTATCTATTCACAAATGAGTGCGTTTTCTCGATCACCTCTTGAGCCTTTGTCGTCTTAACTGGATACAAGGTAACATATTTTGTCAACGCACAGATCACAACCATTATGTACATGTTCTCAAACTGCGTTTTCTGGAAAGGACCAACGTGGTCCATATGGATTCTTTCAAAAGGTCTTCTCGGACCTTGGACAATGGATGCAATTCTCCCGGTCGCTTACTTCCTGGGATTTTGCACATTAGGCATTCGATGCAAGCTTGAATATGACGTTTTACATAATTCCTCATTCCTGAAAACCAATACCTTTCCCTTATCTTCGCAACAGTTCGATCAACCCCAAAATGTCCATGCAAGTCATGACATTTGATTACGATACTTTTTCTCGCGCTCTTCGGGAGTACATAAAGTTTTCTTCGTTTACCATTCTCAACTTCTACCTTCCAAACTCGAGATCGATCAAAATCATACCCTGAAATTCTCTGCCTTTCGTTAGAGCTTCTGTCGTTTTCTTCCTTCTTGAAAATTTCGATAATCTCTCGTATCTGCGGATCTCCATACTGAATCATCGTCACATAGTCATCTTCATCAACCAAATTCAACACTTCCAGCTTCTCGTGAATTTCGTCCAAAGTGTCGCATGCTTTTCCTACTGGACTTCGCGACAAAGCATCAACGTGCGACATTTCAACTCCCTTTCGATGTTTCATTTCCAAATCGTATTCCTGCAACAAGTCAAACCATCGTGTCAGCTGCGCGTTCTTCGTTTTTCCTGCATTCAGAAAGACAATCGCTTGGCAATCTGTCACCACGACAAACTTAATTCCAAGTAGCAAGCTTCTCAACCGCTCTATAGCCCAAACCACTGCCATGAGCTCCAACTTTGTCGAGTGATACTTGGCTTCCACTTCCGTCGTTTTTTTCGACACATAATACACTGGATGTAGCTTGCCATCATCTGCCTCCTGAAGCAAAACTCCAGCCAATCCCGTACTCGAAGCATCAGTATGCAATTCGGTTCTATTTGCTTTCGGGTCGTACAATTTTAGTACCGGTTCTTCACACAACGTTCTCTTCAAATCTTGAAAACTCGCCTCTTGCTCATGTTCCCATCTGAATGCACTTTCTTTTTTCAATAGATTGCTCAAGGGTCTTGCCCGTGTGGCATAATTTTTTACAAAACGCCTGAAATAGCCCGTAAGGCCCAAAAACCTCCTGACATCATGAACATTCTTTGGAACATCGAACTCCTTCACAGCTGAAACCTTCTGGGGACCAGGTTTCATGCCGTTTTCATTTATGACATAGCCCAAGAACTCTACTTCAGGAAGTCCAAATACACACTTCTTAAGTTTTAACGTCAAGCCTCCATCTTGCAAAGCTTGAAAAACATCTTTCAACTTGGACATCATCTCCGGCCATGTAGAAGCTCCAATGAGCAAGTCATCGATATAAGAAGTACAAACTTTATGTCTCAAAGGTCCTAGAACAGATTGTATCACCCTACAAAATTCATACGGTGAATTTACAAGACCAAAAGTTATTCTTTCGAACTGTCCTGTTTCATCTGGTGTTATGAAACCAGTTTTCGGTTTACTATCCTCAGATAATGGTAGCTGCAGGTACCCATGAGCCAAATCTAATGTTGTAAACATTTTACAGCCATTCAAACGCTCGAAGTGCTCGTCCAAAGTGGGTATGGGATAAGGTACCTTGGCCGTTTGTTTGTTCAACCTTCTATAGTCAACTACTAGTCTGGGCTCACCAGTTTTCTTCCTGACTAATATCACAGGGCTGGCATACTCGCTTTTCGTTTCAGTGACAATTCCATTTGCTTTCCACTCTTTGACAATGTTGGCAATTGTCTCGCGCTCCTTCAGCGTGGCTTTATAAGGCTTCGACCTTACCGGAATATTATTGTCCCGTATCGTCATCTCATAGCCTCTGGCACAGCCCAACTCGGATAGACTGAAAGCAAAACACGACCGATATGCGTTACACAAAGTCAATAGATCGTTACGCTCCTTCGGCGACAATTCCATGGAAACGTTCAACATCTCCTCCGTTATTCGTTCCGGAACACAATCATCCATATTGCCTTCACACACAGAATTGACTCTGGCCACAACATCACCCTCCTTTACAGTCTTGGCAACCATACTGTAATTCATCACTGGAGTAGTGACTTCTTGCCCATCAACCAAGCTGGCTATAAACATCATGGACTCTGCTGGCACCTTTGCCGTCTCAGCAGATCGCACCTTCAGTGATTTGCATCTCGAATCGATTCCAGGAAATTCTTGTTCAAAACTTTCCTTATCTACAAAAAATAAATTGTCGTCTAACTTGAAATACACCACCTGACTATTTTCTGTAAAAGATCTTCCAATGATCGCGTCGACAGATTGAACTTCGTCTGGTACGATCCAGGTAGGAACATCTTCCAACTCGACTCCGTCCACCTTCACGTTCGCATAGGTAACCTTCTCACACTTGACCTTCGCATTTCCAAAACCACAAAGTTCCATCGCTTTTTCCTCGACAACCCATTTACTTTTCTTTGCGATAGACTCTCTCACTGTACATACTGCTGAACCGCAATCAACCATTGCTTGAAGTTCGACCAAATTTACAGAGACTTTTCGCAAATACTTCTCAATAGGAGCTGACGTAATTACGTTGACTTCTTTCTTCACACCTTTTTCTTCCACCTTGACTGGACAATCTTTCAACACATGAGTGTCGCTTCCACATCTATAACATTTTCGAGTTTTAGGTTTTTGACATGCAGAGGAATAGTGCCCTTTCGCCAAACAATTCCAACATTTCACAGACGACGTGTCTCGTGAAGGTTTCTGTGCATTCTTCGTATTGGCAATGCTTTTCATTTGCGTGGTCGGCACATTTTTCTTCGCTTTCTCGTCAGACCCTAAAATACTCGAAAAGGATACAATGTCGTGAAGTAACTCGTCCTCATCTCTATGAGCTTTGCCCAACAAGCTTTGGACCAATGCTCGGTCACGCAACCCTCGCAAAATCTGTTCTTTAACTTCATCAAAACTAAGTTTCAGAACTTTACACATTTTGTTCTTGGCAAGGAAATAATTCGCAGCGCTTTCCCCTACTTCCTGAACTCGCTCGGTCATCCTCTGCCATGATTCGGTCAAGCTCTGTTTCACACAGAACGTTTTCCGAAAGGCCTGCTCAAATTGCTGCCACGTTCTCATTTCTGACCGCTTCGCTTGATACCAATCAATTGCAGGTCCGGTCAAATTCATATCTGCAGTCTGCATCGTAAATTCGTCGGGCCACGAGTGCAAAATTGCCGTATTCTTCAGCTTGTCGATCCAGGTCCCAGCCACTTGGCCAAACTCGCCATTGAAAGTACCAATTGACTTGCTGAGATCAGGCATAACATGGTACCTTGCCTGTGGTTCTTCGTTTCTTCTTGCAGCGATAGCTTCAATCAACCCCAACACGTTCTTTTCGCTAGCTGCTCGATTCATTTCCATTGTGTACATCATTCGCATCATCATGTCCATCTGCGGATTGCTCTCCGATCCACCGAAATTACCACCGGCTCCACCTCGTGCTCCGTCACGCCTCGCGCCATCCTCGCAGCTATGCACGGACTCGACATCATCGACGTCCTCGTGATCGCTTCCTTGATGGATTCCCCGCGCGCTCTGCTGACGAGTCACAACTCCAGGTCTCGTTCCGTCTTCGGCCATTTCAGTAAAATTGAACAAATCCTTGGTTTTCCTAACCTCACCTGCAAAAATCTGAAAATTTCGTGCCTTTCAATCGTCCAACTTCTGAAATATTAACTCTGATGTGAGCGGGATAACTCTGGCTCGTGGGAAAAGCAACGAAAGATTCAAATTAACAAGGTTTACTCGCGAAACTTTTCAGATTACATAAAATTTATGAAAAATACAGTGACATGATACATCAACAACGTTCAATCTCCATACTCTTCGCTTGCCGCCTTCTCGACTGCGCAGATGCTCTCTCCCGTATGGACTCTGGGTGGGGTATGGACGCGACCCGATCGGTTGTGAGTACAGGGCCGGCTTGGGCCCGAATTGTTAACACCACTCAAAAACTTATAGAGTCTTCTGTAGATCAGGCCCTCGAACACCTTGGAAAAAGAAGACAACAAAGAAACAGGTCTGTAGTTGACGGCGCTTAACTTTGATCCCTTTTTGTGTATGGGAATGACCTTTGCGTGCTTTAGTTGGTCCGGAAAATATCCACTTGAAAAGCAAGCATTGACCAACTCCGCAAGCGGTCCTGACACCTCCTGAGCCACACTCTTCAACAACGCACAAGGCACTCCATCCAGCCCACTAGACCACTGATTCGGCAAGGAGCTGATAACGCTTCCGACTTCTCCCGGATCTGTGGAAATAAAGAAAAAATTAGACAAATGACATGGAACCCCACGCCCACCCGGAGCCCGACAGCCAGCGGCGTTCAGCAAGGAGAACTGATCCATAAACATTTCAGCAACAGCCCCAACGTCAGAAACCGCCCTTCCCCCACCATCGACCAAGCGGAACTGATCAATTCTTGGAGCGTCCCCGGACTCTTCCCTCAGAATACTCCAAACTGCCTTTGACTTGTTCCGAGAACCCGAGACTTTGTCACTGTAAAACTGTTTTTTTCTTTTCGATAGCAAGTAATTGTAATGGGACTTTTGTTTCTTGTAGTTAGCCAACAACAGTTCATTGTTTGGTCCGTTGTTCAAACACAGATGATGCAGATCTCGTAAGTTCCCAGCCATAGTTCTCAGCTCGCCGGATAGCCATGGAGACCTCTTTTTTCTCGTCTCGCTGACTCTTACTTCTGGAAATACCATTTGAAAATAATGATTAAAAACCGAAAAAAATATGTCGAACAGAGTCTGAGGACACTCCCCTTCTCTTCCCCGCAAGCAATAGGATGACAATAGACTTAGTTCATCATTACATAGTAATCAAACCAAACTCTGTAATAAGTAGTTGTTGGCTGAACAATTGTGGTTGAAAACCCGAGGTGAAATTCAACAGCAATGTAATTGATTTTAGCTCACTAGCTTCGAGGATAAACAGATCTGTTAGATTCTGCACGACAATTCCAATTCAAGTATTTAGTAATTGGTTAAAGTATTGCATTGATAATTACTTCATTTTCAAGTATCTTTTCAAACCACATTATTATAAAATACTGACTGTTGCAAGTGCAGTAAGAAACAAACAAACAGATTATTAGATTGTTGAATTAATGACTCGTTAGGTTGATTATGCGCAATCCTCGGCTTATACCTGAGGGTGTACTGCCGCTGGTTTCTCCGGAAGGTGGGCCGTAGGACGTGGGGTCCATCTGGCCGTCGGAACTAGCCATGGAGATGGCTTTCAGGGCGACGTGTCAGACGGGATTCGGGACCCACGGGTGGCACGGTAGGCCTCGGACAGTGGTGTTGGCAGTAGCGGGCTCGGGGTGCTCGGGGACCTCTGGTGCTGTTGGTGATGACGTTGTAGAGAGAAAGTCGAGGTGCGGCGGACGAACTTTACCTATAAGGCTCAGTAATCGCCACTACCTATACGCCACTAACGACGGGCTCCCAGCCCCAGCTCCGTCTTTAAACCTCCGGCGAGCAGACTTCCCGCCTGTTCTCAGCTCCGTCCTCCCAGGACTCCGGCGAGCAAACAGCGAGACAGCCCTCAGCTCCGACTTAAAGACTTCGTAACAAAGCCAACTTCTTGCTAGAGATTCCCCAGGGATTCTCCTCGCGAGGACTGAAACACGGAAATATTTATGTGAATATCGTTCTTGCCATCTCTCTTGTGTAATTACGGGACTTGTGGGTTCTACTCTACGGAGACGTGTCGCGGGGGTTTCTTTCATCCTACAGCTTTCAAAGAACACACAAACAATTTCTCTCTTTATCTGACTCATTCCTTGATGGAAGGATTAGATGTGTTTATTAGGTTTTGATTTCTTGTGGTTGCACAGGAACCGACGGAACTAAATACTTAGGCCATAAATTGGAACCTTGACAGGGGTGGGCGCCTAAATGGTAAAAACGTAAACTTCCCTGTCTTGATTCAATCCTTGGGTTCTTGGTTCTTTCTTTGTCGCGCTCTCTTGTAAATGGGTGCGTAGCCTGGTGTGGAAGGGGATGCGTGGTGTGGTCAGCTCCTCATCGGCTCTTGCAAAGTGGATGGTGCAGCGGTGTGCTTTGGGGTGGGGGATGAATTCTTTCTCTTCTCTCTTAGGTCTGTGGTAATAGACTGAAACAGAAAAGGTGAAGTGTGTCGGGTTCTAAGTTGGCTCTCTCCTCCGGATCATGCAGCTCCGCACGAAGAGAAAAATGTGCGCTCCTTGGTGCTCTGACGGCTCTTGAAGATTTTTCCTCCGATTGAGTATTACTGGTTGCCCAGCTTCCAGGGGTATCCTTACGGACCGTTTCACCGCTTTTGGAACCGCGTGGCCGATGATCATCTAGTATCAGGACGACATCCCGTTGTGCCTCTATTCTTGTTGTTCGATGATAGAGCTCTCGAGATTGTTGAGATAGGTCTGACTACGAGTGGTGGGAACACAATGAGACACAGTATAAATTTTCAACATAACAGCAATCTATTGACCCGAGTATTGACCTCTATGTACAAATCAAAATGTTTAAATAATGGCTCGCTCCTAGAATCATTAGAATAAAATTCACGAAAACGCGCGAAACGCGACGTTCCCTCGTCAACGCAGAAACCAATTGTTCTGAAAATATTACCCCTGTGTTTTACGCGAGTGTTACCTTGTTGATACCTACCCAAGGTGGAACGTGAAGATTGAAGTTCTCATCAGTGTGATGTCACCGTATAAGGAAGAATCTATCTAATTAATATTCTTGCTGTGAAGAGCTCCCTCTGAGCAATGAGTCATCCGCAATTACGCTCTCTAGCGTCTCTATACACTGTGATTCAAAAATGGCGCATTTCCTTTCGGGCACGATATAGTGGACGTTAACGGAGCATGGGAAAAATAATAGAAAAAATTAATCGGCTTTGATTTGCGAGTTATCAACAAAAACAAATATGTTCAATCTGGTAGCATCGCATTAGTAACTACCTGGCACCTTTAAATCAAAGAGGCACATTACAATAGCATAAATGTATTGTTACCCTGGAAACTCCGTAGAACCTGCCATATCATACCAAGCATACCTACTTGCCGAATGTATTTTCACGGCACCTTTGGGGTGGAAGACGAATTTTAAAATTTAAAAATACGACTCAAATCTCAATTGCAAGAGAAATTTTTATTCGGGAACTACTAACGGCATGTGATTCTTTGCGACTAACAATGCCTTGCTTCAAAATCATACAAACTAAAGAAGTTGAACTCTCAACTTCACCTCTTTATAACACGAAAGAGAAACAAGCAAATTTTTTTTTTAGTATTTTTCCGTGCTCCGTCAACGTCTCCCATAACGTATACGGAAGAAAATGCGCCATTTTTGATTCACCCTGTATCTCTCTCACTTTGAATCTCTCTCTCATATCCCCACTTACGTCATGTGCACGTGCCATGATGGATGAACGCCAAAATGGCGTCGTGACAGTTGTTGCACTACTCTCTTACGTCATCAAACGTCACAGCGACAGCTGAGTTTGTATTTGTTTACTTAAATTATTATTACTATGCCACGAGGTGGCTATAATTGTTGATATTTTCGATACTAGCTTTTGATAGTAAACCTATCTATGCAGTATTGTACTTATTAATTTTGCTTATTTGAATATATAATGTTTGTTTTGAAAATCTCTCGTTCACCTGACCACCCTTCACACGAAACCAGGTAAAAGCTAGAGGTTTCTACTCGATTCAAATGCCTCGTCTGCCGGACTCACATAAACGCCTACCCGAAGAGTTGAAGCCAGAAATAGATGAGCTAAAATGCACGCTACCCCAACCAAGATTCAAACTTCAAGATGCACCCAGATGGTCTGTTTCCCTCCCCCTATGGATCTGCCTCTTCATATAAAATAACTGAGTCAGTGATGGCAGTCACGTTACTACCCTTAGGATTAAGCGCCCCCTATTCTGAACGACCATACAGGGTCATCGACCTGCTATAGTTCCCACAAGCAGTATATAAGGTTGTGACCCTAATATTAGTTTTCTGTAAAATTTAATCTAAAGTTAAAGTTACTGCAGAGGCCGGCCAGCTGCAATGGAGAAGGGCTGGGTTAAGATTCTTTTTATAGGCGCCACGTGATTTTACTCTGCAGTAAGTCAGATTTTTAAAGATGGAATTACTTTTACAAAACAAAAAAAAAACAAAAAAACAAAAGTTAAGCAGCTCAGTTCAAAGTTTCAGCACCAAAATCACGAAATAAACCAAAAATACTTACGCTGACTTAACTCACTTTAATCTCATTACTGCTGGCAGACTTACTAACCAAAAGTTCTTATTTGCTCTTCTCTGGCCTGACCGAAATAATTTGCAAACAGTTTTACCCCAAAATTAGATTTGTTTATTTCACCAAAAAAAAATGTACACAAGTGAAATGATTTACACGGAAAGAAATTTATAACAATTGTTAATTACTTTAAAAGAGTACTAAGCAAAGCACTGAAAGACTAATTTATGCAAAACTACCTAATAGAGATAAGAAAAATTAACGCTTCAATATATATATATTACAATAGTTACCCTTGACAGAAAATTTAAAATGAAACAAATTGTATCAAGGTCAAAGGTCGAAAATTCAACTGTAGTTACAACTGTGATTATATGTCAAATTCAAAATTTTAAAATTTAGGATAATTGGTTATCTACTTTATTTACTAAAATGTACGCTTAAAATCAAGCAAGTTACCGTGTTTGTTCCTGCCCTTTTTAGAAAGATAAGCTTAGACAAGAAGTGAAAAAAAAAAAACCTAACGTGCCACGCTGAGTTTATCTAATATAAAACTGTAATTTTTCGATTTGACTTTTAGCAAATTAACAACCAATTATCATTAAAATCTTTACAAAAATAATCAACCGTACCCAAAAGTCACTCTTACGTTAATTAAACACTCTGACCAGACCTTAATAAGATCTCTGTCTCTCTCTCGCTAAGAATTTAGCAGCAAATCGAAATAAATATATATGTATAATATCTTAATTGAAAAGGTAGGTAGTCAATTTTTATTAAATAGTGCTCAAAAATCTTTCATGCAACTCAGCTTGACGATGCTCAGACGACTCGACGGCGGCGAAGCCAGAGGTAGGTACACAGTCCAGTTCTCTTTAGCTCCGACCGTTCCAAAGAAAAGAAGGTGCCCAGATGTTTAAAATCCAACACAATTCCACCGGTAGCTCCGGAATCACAACGAAGCCAATCAGACGGCAGCACAACGATTGTCAAAACAACACAAAAACAAAACCCAAAAAGAAAACCCTAAAAATAAATAAAATTGTAGTAACTCCAAAGGAGAAGCTATTTCCTATTACCTCTCGCAGGGGTTTATCAAGACGCCGGTAAGTAAACGAGATATTTGATGAAAGAAAGCCTCCAGGTCTTGAAAACTCTAAAAATAACAAAAAAAATTCACTGCAGCAACTTCCAGAGAAATATAATTTGCACACATTACCTTCACAAGAGGGTTTTTTTCATAGTGAAAACGAGATCGACACGTAGAAAAGCCTCTAGGTTTTAAATGAAGCCAAATTCTTGCAGGCAGGTTTCGTCAAATCTGATCCTTAATCCCCGGAGGAAGGCACTTTCCACAAAACCAGCAAATTCAAAACAGCGGACTGAAAATTTTGCCAAACGGTCTTCTTGATTTATTCCCAGTAATTCCTGGATCCTTTTAACACGCAAAGGATAATTTTCAAGAACACCTGACCAGAAATACCGACGAAACTAGCGATTTGGTCTACGCTCGAACTCGATCTGAACTCCACAAAAAAACGCAATAAAACTTGCGGTCGTTCTTCAGCTGCCTTTTTGCGCTGATAAGAAAATATCGCAGCGATTTCTTTTTGGAATCGAATAAAATAGGAAAACTATACTCTAAGCACGGCTACAATGAAATTCAGAAATTAAAGAATAAAAAGGAAAAAGGGGAAAGAAAAGCAACACCACAAAATGAAGCATACAAATCGTAGGTAAAATTCGATCGTAACAATTCCCCCCTTTCTACAAGACGATTAACCTCATAGGTTAATCCTGTTCAGAAGGTCCTGACTTCAGGTCCTTCGCATGCCATGTACCTTTCGAATTTCCGTCTTTGTCTGCGAGCTCATAGGTCCATGGTGATACTCTACGATGTATCTGAAAAGGTCCCACGAATTTTGGAGCTAATTTCTTGGAGAAGTATTTGGCAGCATCTGACAGCACATAGTTTTTACGCCACACCAACTGGTTCGGAAGGTACTCTTCATGTCTTCTTCTAAAATTGTAACGCTGGACACTCTTCTTGGCTGCCGTTTCAAGTCTCTTCTTAACCACATCAAACAGTTTCCTGAACGCTTCGTTTCTGCTGACCTCTGTCGTTTGAGTTCCATCCTCGTTCTTCAAAAGACTTTCATTTTTATAATCCTCGCCTGACAAACACATATTTCTTCCAAAATTTACGAAGTATGGCGTAACACGAGTTGTTTCTTGTCTGGCGGTTCGCAGAGCACAGGCCAACTTATCTATCTGCGAATCCCAGTTACGATGATTCTCGTGGACGTAGGTAGCGAGCATAGTCTTAAGCGTTCGATTCTGTCTCTCCGTAGGGTTCGCCCTCGGGTGATAATTCGCATTATACTTAACATTGCACTTATATTCGTCCATAAACCTCTGAAAGTCCCTGCTTCGATACTGTGGCCCGTTATCGCATAATAGTAGTCTGGGAACACCGAACGTCAGAAAGGTTTCTTCCAATTTACAAATAATCTGTTTCGTTGTTCCCTTTCGCAGCGGAAAGACCAAGGAGAACTTGCTAAGATAATCTGTGATGACAAGAATGACTGTATTGCCCTTCAGCGATCTCGGCAGCGGCCCCATCAGATCTGTAGAAACCATCTCCCAAGGACGACTAGGTTTATTATGTGACAACATGTGGTCCTTCGCTCCTTGAGGGTCGTTTTTATATTGGGCACAAATCTGACATTTTCCAACATAGGATGATACATCTTGACGCATCTTAGGCCAAAAGTATTTCTCGCCAAGTCTTGAATAGGTTTTGTACACACCCAGGTGACCTGACGTCGGCGGGTCATGAGCTGATACGATAAGCTTGCGTCGGTCTTCCTTTGGGACGACAATCTTCCACCAATCACCACTCGAGGAGATCAAATCCGGATAGTCCTGTTTGACGTATTTAAAAAGCCTTCCATCAGCAATTCGCCATTTCATATATTTCAATGGAAACTTCGCAACATCATCGAGCATCTTCGCGTACCATTTATCATGTACTACATCGGGCGTTTTCGCAACCTCTACGGCATCTACTATGGGAACAGCCCTCGAAAGCAAATCTGGAACAACCAAGTCTTTCCCTTTCCGGTGAATAATATTGAAGCGATGTTGTTGCAGCTTTACCGCCCACCTGGCGAGTCTCCCACTAGGGTCCTGCAAATTATTCAACCATTTCAGACTGTAATGGTCTGTCACCACCGTGAATGGAACCCCTTCGATGTAAGGTCGAAGCTTTTGGACTGCCCATACCACGGCTAAGCATTCACGCTCAGTGGTTGTGAAGTTTCTCTCGGCTCGAGTAAGAGATCTGCTGAGATAAGAGATTACCTTTTCACCTTCCGGGTGAGGCTGGGTAAGGACGGCGCCAATGCCGAAGCCGGATGCGTCCGTTTGAATGTGAAATTCTTTGGTATAGTCGGGACAACTGAGAATTGGGGCAGCGACCAACAGTTCTTTTATCTTCGCAAACGATCCTTCACAGTCGGAGGTCCAGACAAACTTTTTATTTTTCTTGGTGAGAGCAGTGATCGGAGCGACTATTGATGCAAATTCCGGAACGAATCGTCGGTACCAAGAAAAACTCCCCACTACTCGTCGAACCTCGGTGACCGATCGTGGCCTTGGCAATTCCAGCATTGATTTGACTTTGTCAGGGTCAACCCGCAATCCTCTTCTGTCAACCACATAGCCGAGATATTTCATCTCGGGCCTGCAAAATTGGCATTTATCCCAGCTGACTGTCACGTTTGCTTTCCTCAACCTGTTAAAAACCATCTCCAAAACTTCAAGGTGCTGTTCAAATGTCTGAGTGATAATTACAACATCGTCAAGATACACAAAGACATGTGGCTCAAGTTCCGGCCCCAAAACTGTGTCCATCAAACGTTGCCAGGTCGCTGGTGCATTATGAAGCCCGAAGGGCATTCTTCTGAATTGGAACAAACCACGGTTGGGTACTATAAAAGCTGTTAATGGCCGGGATTTCTCTTCAATTGGCACCTGCCAATATGCACTTTTTATGTCCAGGCTTGACAAGTATTTCGCGTCTTTAAGTTTGTCCAAGGTATCCGATACCAAGGGGAGGGGGTAGCTGTCTCGGTCTGTCACCGCATTAAGCTTCCTATAATCGACGCAGAATCGTAGCTTGTCTGTATTTTTCTTCTTCACGAGCACGATTGGCGAAGCCCACGGACTGCTACTAGGCTCGATAACGCCCATTTTCAACATTTCTCCCAATTCTGCGTCAATATATTCTTGCATTACCGGTGACACCCGGTAGTACCTCTGTCGGATAGGTTCCGATTTGGTCACAATCCTATGCTCCGTCAATACTGTACATCCAAGATTTTCGCCCATCAGATTTTTGTTCCTGGAGACAATTTCGGCAAGGCGTTCCGTTTCCGTAGGGGAAAGTATGGTCTGTGACGGTTCGTCTTCCAAGGAGCAAATCGAAGCTTCAGTAGCAAAATGCCATTCATTATTGCGCAAGTCCGGCACAACACCCATAACAACCCAAAAGTCGTAACCCAAAATCAAAAAATGCGGCAACTCTGGCAATACTACGACGCTTACAATCTTCAATCGACCCCTCAGACGAATCGGCAACTCCATTACACCAATACTCTGAGCCTTCTCTCCATTGGCCATGGTACAAACTGATTTCTTAGTGACGTCCAAAGGGATTCCAATGTTTTTAAGCAAATTCCAGCCTTTTCGTCCCAAAAAGGTCCTCGAAGCGCCGGAATCCAATAATCCCAATAACTTGTGGCCAAAAATATTCACTTCGAGGTACGGTCGTTCATCCTGTCCAGCATGGTCCAAAATAAAATTTAAAATAGGTCTATATTGGTCTGTCGGGTTTGAAAGCGTTTGTCTTTTAGGCCGACTTCCTAAAAGTGCTGCTCGCCGTTTCCCTGGTTGCAAGATGGACAAGTCCGAACTGTAAATCCTTCCTTTTTACATTTAAAGCAAATCTTCCGCTTCGGTAAGGCACAGCCAATCGCTCGATGTCCGGGCAGATTGCATCGGAAACAAACTACATCCTGATTTCCTTGTGGCGTCCTATTCTGTATACCGCTAGTGGCAGGTTGTGATGGAGGGGAGAGACGAAGTGCGTCAACAGATTCTTCCAATCCGACGTAGGCTAGATCTGGTTCAATGGACTGTCCTCTTCTGGGTGCAGGGGCATAATCAACAGACTGCATCCTTTCCTCAATTCGGCGGCACAGCGTTTTCAACTGAGCGATGCTTGAAATTTCCAGCGCTCCCAACTGAGTCCGATATCCTGGAGAAATATTTCGTAAAAGGATGGTCAGCCTAGCCTCTTCCGTAATAGGACACTGAAGTCTTTCGAAATATCTTGACATCACAGCGAAGTACGTCCCTATGGTCTCGTCGGGTCCTTGAGTTCTTCTTTTTATTTCTTCAAGTAATTTCTCGCTGTAAAAAGCAGGCTGGTATTCTTCTTTAAACAACTGTACAAGCTGATCCCAGGAATTGACTTCGCTTCTGCAATCTCGATAAAATTCATAAGCCCTACCCTCAAAAAGATCTATCCCAGATTCCAAAAGTACATCTTGCGTGACATTTCTCGCTTTTCGCAACTCTTCCACTCTTTCGAAAAATGCAGTGACGGA
The DNA here is from genome assembly GCA_949128115.1 of Anaspis maculata. Taxonomy (NCBI): domain Eukaryota; kingdom Metazoa; phylum Arthropoda; class Insecta; order Coleoptera; family Scraptiidae; genus Anaspis; species Anaspis maculata. Next base: position 5,117,128 of record OX421962.1, read on the forward strand.
CATGCTTTTCTTACTTCCGCAAAACTTTATATTCCACTTGTGGGGAAGGATTGGCTTCATCATCTGTGCTTGAGACTGATTTGTGACAGACGTGTTAGGCGAGGAAGTTGACAATGGTCTACCAATTGCTGAGGTTCCCTGCTGCAACACGTTCAAATTCGGAGGAGGAGCTTGGACTTGGGTAGCATTTCCCTTGGAGTTTAATCTGTCAATGAAAGTCAAGGCTTTTCCCAGAAGATCTTCTCGTGTCTTTTTTTCTTCTTCACTCGTTGCCACAATGTTGTCTATTCTATTCAAAACATGACTAAGCTTGCTCTGCAATTTCAAAAACGGTCCACTTTTGCTGTCTCCTCCAAAATCTTCTATAGCAGTAGAAATGAAATCCAACTTCTTAGTCACTTCCTCTAAATCCACTTTAACAGTAAACGGGTAAGTCGGATAATGTAAGCTATCTCCAGCTTTTTCAAATTGTTTTGCCAAGACTAAGCGGGGTCGCATTTCATCAACTGTACCGGTGGCTATACCTCGAACCGTCAATTCGTAGATTAACTCATCTTTGTCTAAGCGGTATATGTCTACACGTCGAGCCATGTTGTCAAAAAAAAAACACGAAAAATTAACCAGGTAAACAAGCTTTACAAAAAAAAACCGATTGAAAAACACGAGATAAATCAATCACAACTTAGCCAAAATAAACAATGACAATCACTAATAACAGGTACGTCCGATGAAAAGTTTGAATATATCACACTTTCACAACTACACTGAAACAAATTCACCGTGAGAGAACTGTTAAGGCGTCACAGTACAAAACCACTAGCGTTGTGATCTATCTTCAACCCAGTGTTTTAATTTAAAAAAAAAACAAAACAACAATTGGAAATCTCAAATTCTGGGACACCCTGTATAAGTCGTCGATTAAAATAATTCAACTTCAATAAGTACGCGTGACCATAAAATAATCACTTCAAACCTGAGAAAAAAAACAAAAACTGTCACCACGTGCCTACCTATTTCACGAAAGGACGAAGTGGAGAAGCTAAGCTGCAATTCAGTTTTTCCCTTTTTTTTTCCCTTTTGAGTACCCGATGTCTGTGTCTGTAATCTGGGGAAGACCGTTTGCAATCTAATTTAAATCAAATTACATCAACAAAAATTCACAAACAAATTCGATCAAGACCAAGAGCAAAAATATAAAAAAAAGAGGAGAAAAAAAAACACAACAAACGGCCTACCACGTTGGGTGCCAAAAATTGTGACCCTAATATTAGTTTTCTGTAAAATTTAATCTAAAGTTAAAGTTACTGCAGAGGCCGGCCAGCTGCAATGGAGAAGGGCTGGGTTAAGATTCTTTTTATAGGCGCCACGTGATTTTACTCTGCAGTAAGTCAGATTTTTAAAGATGGAATTACTTTTACAAAACAAAAAAAAAACAAAAAAACAAAAGTTAAGCAGCTCAGTTCAAAGTTTCAGCACCAAAATCACGAAATAAACCAAAAATACTTACGCTGACTTAACTCACTTTAATCTCATTACTGCTGGCAGACTTACTAACCAAAAGTTCTTATTTGCTCTTCTCTGGCCTGACCGAAATAATTTGCAAACAGTTTTACCCCAAAATTAGATTTGTTTATTTCACCAAAAAAAAATGTACACAAGTGAAATGATTTACACGGAAAGAAATTTATAACAATTGTTAATTACTTTAAAAGAGTACTAAGCAAAGCACTGAAAGACTAATTTATGCAAAACTACCTAATAGAGATAAGAAAAATTAACGCTTCAATATATATATATTACAATAGTTACCCTTGACAGAAAATTTAAAATGAAACAAATTGTATCAAGGTCAAAGGTCGAAAATTCAACTGTAGTTACAACTGTGATTATATGTCAAATTCAAAATTTTAAAATTTAGGATAATTGGTTATCTACTTTATTTACTAAAATGTACGCTTAAAATCAAGCAAGTTACCGTGTTTGTTCCTGCCCTTTTTAGAAAGATAAGCTTAGACAAGAAGTGAAAAAAAAAAAACCTAACGTGCCACGCTGAGTTTATCTAATATAAAACTGTAATTTTTCGATTTGACTTTTAGCAAATTAACAACCAATTATCATTAAAATCTTTACAAAAATAATCAACCGTACCCAAAAGTCACTCTTACGTTAATTAAACACTCTGACCAGACCTTAATAAGATCTCTGTCTCTCTCTCGCTAAGAATTTAGCAGCAAATCGAAATAAATATATATGTATAATATCTTAATTGAAAAGGTAGGTAGTCAATTTTTATTAAATAGTGCTCAAAAATCTTTCATGCAACTCAGCTTGACGATGCTCAGACGACTCGACGGCGGCGAAGCCAGAGGTAGGTACACAGTCCAGTTCTCTTTAGCTCCGACCGTTCCAAAGAAAAGAAGGTGCCCAGATGTTTAAAATCCAACACAATTCCACCGGTAGCTCCGGAATCACAACGAAGCCAATCAGACGGCAGCACAACGATTGTCAAAACAACACAAAAACAAAACCCAAAAAGAAAACCCTAAAAATAAATAAAATTGTAGTAACTCCAAAGGAGAAGCTATTTCCTATTACCTCTCGCAGGGGTTTATCAAGACGCCGGTAAGTAAACGAGATATTTGATGAAAGAAAGCCTCCAGGTCTTGAAAACTCTAAAAATAACAAAAAAAATTCACTGCAGCAACTTCCAGAGAAATATAATTTGCACACATTACCTTCACAAGAGGGTTTTTTTCATAGTGAAAACGAGATCGACACGTAGAAAAGCCTCTAGGTTTTAAATGAAGCCAAATTCTTGCAGGCAGGTTTCGTCAAATCTGATCCTTAATCCCCGGAGGAAGGCACTTTCCACAAAACCAGCAAATTCAAAACAGCGGACTGAAAATTTTGCCAAACGGTCTTCTTGATTTATTCCCAGTAATTCCTGGATCCTTTTAACACGCAAAGGATAATTTTCAAGAACACCTGACCAGAAATACCGACGAAACTAGCGATTTGGTCTACGCTCGAACTCGATCTGAACTCCACAAAAAAACGCAATAAAACTTGCGGTCGTTCTTCAGCTGCCTTTTTGCGCTGATAAGAAAATATCGCAGCGATTTCTTTTTGGAATCGAATAAAATAGGAAAACTATACTCTAAGCACGGCTACAATGAAATTCAGAAATTAAAGAATAAAAAGGAAAAAGGGGAAAGAAAAGCAACACCACAAAATGAAGCATACAAATCGTAGGTAAAATTCGATCGTAACAAGGTACTCGAACTCGCAATACTGATTATCATTTATACCTATTTTATTGTGTTTAAATTGTGTTCGTTTATTGGAACATCAACCTGAACGATGAACGAATGAACAACATGTCAACATTAACTGTTGACATTATCCAATGCTCTGTTGACATTATCCAATGCTACCGTATTGTAGTTTATTGGAAATATATGATATTAGATAGAGAAAAAAAAAATAACTTTCCGAATTGGTAACTAACATGTTCTTTTTATGACATTTTTAGCGTCAAATTTTGAAATTTTCATAAATTATTGACAAAATCGGGAATGCTTTGAAAAACAATTGAAATATTATCAATAGCAACAACAAAAAAAAAACAGATTGTGTTCAATTGATGTATCTAAGGGCTCGATATCAAGTTGCAGGCGCGAAGTTTGGGAAGGCGTAACTTGCCAAATACACCGCGATCTGATTGGTTGGTATCTGCCGTTGCTATGATAACGGCACTTACGGCGGTCTCAGCCCCAACATGGTATCGAGCCGTAACTTCTTAAGGACGGAGTCATATTGGTGAAATGAGCGTTGCGAAATCAATCCATCTGGGTTTATTCCTTGACGAAGTCTTACCATTTTGGTCTCTTTTGAAAGCAACAAGTATGTAGGTACTTTGGTTTGAGCTCATTGGCATTTCCGAAATCCAAGAAAAAAAATTAAATTTTGGCATTTGAAAAAATTATTTTAGGATTTTGGAAATGTCAATGGGCTCAAACCTAAGTACATCCTTGTAGCTTTCGTAAGAGACCAAAAAGGTGAAAATTCGCCAAGGAATAAACTCAGACGAATTGATTTCGCAACGCTTATTTTACCAATTGGACTCATAAGCTCATAAATTAAATAGGTCAAGGGTGCCTGTGAATTCAAAAACGGCTGTCGAAACTAGGGTAATCCTTGCTCCTTTTCTAATAAATTATTGTCAAACTTTAACAAGAACGATGCTAGTTCCGACAGACGTTTTTGAACTCACAGACACCCTTGACTCATTCAATTTATGAACTACCGGTACAAACAAGCACAAAACACGATTAAGAAGTTAGACACTTCAATTGCACACCATCTGTCACTTTTTTGTTGTTGCTATTGATAATATTTTAATTGTTTTTCAAAGCATTCCCGATTTTGTCAATAATTCACGGAAATTTCAAAATTTGACGCTTAAAATGTCATAAAAAGAACATGTTAGTTACCAATTCGGAAAGTTATTTTTTTTTCTCTATCTATTAGTGCAAAAATCCAATATGGCGGCCATAAGAAAAACAAAAGTTGACACTCATAATTTGATTATTTGATATCTAGAAGGCCTGGAACATTTCTGTCAACGCTGATCGACTCGGAGTGATCGAAAACATAAAACTATCAAGTTTGATTGAAATAGCTTGAATGGTTGGAAAGATAAAAAATAATTTGTGAAATCAAAATTTCCAGTTTTTTCGTGATAAATCGTAAATCAATCGAGATATTCAAAGTTTCTTTTCAGATTGTCGATCGCCACAAAAATGCGCAACTTTTTTCTAATTCAACCGACCTCGTATCTCTTACCGTTTCCAAGATACCAATGGTGAGCATCGAAATTTTCACCACCTGTATACCTATTGCAGATGGGGCCTAGGCTTCACTCTCAAGCAATTAGTCCAGTCAAAATAGGTTTTAACCGGAAATAAATTCGGAAGTTGACAAAATTTGGTGAATCGATGCGGAATTTAACGTGGAATAACATATTGAAATTTTCGAAAATTCCTAGGCTTGGCTTTTTTTCTAGGGCCAATAAAAGAGTGCCATCCTTGGAAATTTTCGGTTTTTTCTGAATAACTTGTAAACTATCACTTTTAGAACACAAAGACTAGCGAAGCAAATGTAGCCCGTTAAATTCTCAAGAGATCAGTACTAAATTTATCACTCTATGGTCAATAGCCTTTGAGATACAGCGTCTGCTAAGACGCAGTGAAAATTACTCAAAATTTATTTCCGGATTTTACGTAACAATTTGCATAATGTCAGTTCAGGGGCTGTAACGTGGACAGCAGATGTGCGGATTTTATTGTGTTTTACATTTTTGGAAAGCCAATTCAACCTTTGGTATCACACTTTTGTCTGGAAGTCGCCAACTCCAAAATGGTACTTTTCCTCGACCTCTGAAATTGATACTTGATTACCCGAAGAATCCCCAAAAATCGATTTTTTTCATAGCATGCCATTGTCCAATTTTTCAAGTAGAGCAAAACCATTCAGGGAATATATGAAGAATTGAATACCAAAAAAACAACATGTTCCGGAATCTTTTTCCCAGTGATGGTTCCAGAGTTTTATGAGTTGAAAGACTAAAACCACCTATTTGGACAAAAAACTGGGTGGTCCGACACTAACTGCTGAATACTGTACGGACCTTGCATTTGAGGTGTAAGATGTCACTTGGCAGACGTGGAAAGTACATAAGTATATTCAATACGTCTGCTGAGTGGCATTTTGCATCATCAAATGCAAGGTCCGTACAGTATTCAGCAGTTAGTGTCCGAACTACCTATCTTTCTTCCAAATAGATCGTTGTAGTCTTTCAATCCATATAACTCAGAAACCATCACTGGGAAAAAGATCCCGTTACATGTTATTATGAAACTGTAAATTTACACTTTGAAACTGTAAATTTACACTTTGAAACTGTAAACTGTAAATTGACACTTTGAAACTGTAAATTTACACTTTGAAACTGTAAACTGTAAATTTACACTTTGAAACTATGAATTTACACTTTGAAACTGTAAATTTACACCTATAACTGTAAATTAGGCATTGCGATGCCGGATTGGTTCATACGAAGGCGTAGAGCGGCCACTGCAGTGTTTTTTTCTTAATTTACACTTTGAAACTGTAAATTTACACTTCAAACTGTAAATTTACACTTTCAAACTGTAAATTTACACTTTCAAACTGTAAATTTACACTTTGAAACTGTAAACTGTGAATCTACACTTTGAAACTGTAAATTTACACTTTAAAACTGTAAATTTACACTTTGAAACTGTAAATTTACACTTTGAAACTGTAAATTTACACTTTGAAACTGTCAACTGTAAATTTACACTTTGAAACTGTAAATTTACACTTTGAAACTGTAAATTTACACTTTGAAACTGTCAACTGTAAATTTACACTTTGAAACTGTAAATTTACACTTTGAAACTGTAAATTTACACTCTGAAACTGTAAATTTACACTTTAAAACTGTAAATTTACACTTTGAAACTGTAAATTTACACTTTCAAACTGTAAACTGTAAATTTACACTTTGAAACTGTAAATTTACACTTTGAAACTGTAAATTTACACTTTGAAACTGTCAACTGTAAATTTACACTTTGAAACTGTAAATTTACACTTTGAAACTGTAAATTTACACTTTAAACTGTAAATTGAGCGTTGTTATGCCGGATTGGTTCAAATTCAAGTGGTCAACGCACCCTCACCACATTCTCACCCTTATCACTTTACGTATATCCATTGTTCCCACAAAAATTATTAAAAATCAAAATTTCATCGAAGGGGGTGGCTTTTTGCGCATTTTCGTAATAAAATGACGCTTATATGGCCGGTTTGTCTGTCTGTCCGTCTGTCTGTATGTCTGTCCGTGTAGAAATTGAGTAGTTGTACTCCTCCTCGGGGAATGAAGTTAGTAGAGCCTTGGAACTTTTTTTGAATGATAGCTGATGTCCTCAAGGGTGGCCAATGGCCATTATTTTTTTATCCATACACTGAGAGATTTTTTAAATTTCGCGGGCTGTCATCGTTAAGCTGTGTGTCGGAAAATATTTAATAAATAGTTTTGCCCCCTATTCCATGTGTGATGTGTGTGCTGCGCTGCGGCTGCGTTGCGGTTGCGTTGCGAATTTTCATAGAGCGGGCATTATGTCCGGATAATTAGAACATCAATGAGATATATCAAAGATGTCCAAATGTGAAATACTATCTACATCACTATTCCACATCTCGTAGATATCGCTTTTTGACGTACATATAACGTCGCATTTAGGATGTGTATTTTCAAAGAAAAATTAACTTTTCACCACTTTTCAACATAGTTTTATATCATAGGAGGCTCCGCACCTATTTATACTAATTTTTACAATCTATACAGCACGTTTTTTCCTTAAGAAAAGTTGTTGTACTATAGACCGGAGAAGTGATGACGTCACAACATGGCAACATGGCCGGCGGTTGACATTTTCTGGAGGCCAACGTCATCACATGAACGTGACGTTTCTATGTTTGGTTGTGTTTGGCATGACATTTTCTGGAAGTTCACAACAAAAGTCACAAAAGTCAGTGCAAAATGGCAGTGAGCATTGCTGAAATTGCCAGCCTAAAAGAGACAGCCAGCGTCATAAGGCGGACTTGGTTGCAAAAAGGCCAGACATAGCCCAACAGAGAGCTGCGCAAAGCTGCACTCAGAATCACCAGTGCCTACAGAACGGTTCCGCATGATGCAGCACGAGTGCTCTCGGGTATCCCACCCTTCGCCCTGATGCTTGCGATTAGAGGAAACAAGCCTAGGAGTGCCCACCAGCAAACCAGAAAGCAGAAACAAGGCCACAGAGCAGTTCGTCGAGCAGTGGCAACGACAGTGGAACGCCTTGGTTCAAAGTTGGATGAAAGAAATACTGGGGAGCCTCAAAAGCCTCAGCGTCAGGACAACGCGGAACACGCTCGTTTTCATTGTAACGGTCCATCAAAGCAGCGAGAAGACCTCGAAGAAAAACTGGGCAGGAGAATCGCCGTCGACAATCTCGTTCATGAGATGCTCAGAGGCAAAGAGCAATGGATCGCAGTTTATAGTTAGCAGTTTTTAGTTTATAGCAATAATAGTTTGATTTCCTCCACCTGATATAGCCCAAAATATGGATTATTTTTTGTTGTATCCATTTCCGTTATTTACCTTCCCAAAAAGTTGACAAACACATGACAAACAAACAGAGAAACGTCAAGTGCATGCCACGTGCCGTGCATTCCACGGTCGTGTCACGTTTGACGTTGGCCTCCAGAAAATGTCAACCGCCGGCCATGTTGCCGTGTTGTGACGTCACACTTCTTCGGTCTATTGGCGTCTTCCGCAGGATTCGAACCTGGATCCCCACAGGTGATAGAGACACTGCTGCCGATTCGTCTAAGCTACCAAATTGTCTAATACAGTATATTCAAACAGCGCGCTTGATGTTCAGGGATATTTCTCGGGATATTTCATCAGGACTCCGAACGATACACCGAGCCCAAAGACGACAATGTCAACGAGTTGGCTTGCTGTCATGCGACGTTCAGGCCAGAATCCTGAGAAATCTGTCAGCTGTCGTCCACTTTAAAAAGACCGCAATGGTACCTAGGTTCTTACAGGGCTTCTTTCCATGCTAGGTTTTTGCGATCCGACGTCATCTTGTTGCATATAAGTACATAATTATATTGTATATAGATAAGTGACGCATAATCAAAATTGCTAATTTCCTCCCCGGTGTGTTTTACAGATCGACATAACGTCTCTTCAAGTCATGGAGGAGGAAAAATTGAAAGAGATCTTCCCACGATATGGCGATCGTCTAGCGGTGATGGATTTCTGCAGGAGAAGTATTGCTCCTAAGAAACATAGCCTCATTGAACGGCTCAGAGAAAAAATTAGGCGCAAAAATTCTCAAAATTCGGGAGAGGATGCAGGTGATAAGAAACAGGAAGGCAGAATAAAGGAATATGGAAAGAAGGCGACACGAATTATAGAATTGGGATGGTTATGTAGTAGAGAGCAAGACGGCAAGTTGGTCCAGGTCCGAACGAAACACGGTGGTGGCACAAGAAGAATCACAGTTCAGAAGTCTATGAGAATGGACGAGGTGCTGGAGGAGGCGAAAAAGTTATTTTTCCCGTACGGTCGAAGTGGAACTCGCTTCCTTCATCACTATGAGGTTACACTATGTGATTTTAAAGAAAACCCATTAGACACACTTTCGTACACTTGTGAAGAGATATTCGCTTTGACAGCCTTGACTAAATTGAGATTTTATTTGTGTACTATACGTAAACGATCGCCAAGAAATATGAGCAGATCCCCAACTCTCACAACTCCAAAACCTGCAACTGAAGTTAGGCCAGCACCCTTCACCTCAGAAATCGAGTCAGACATCGAAATAACTGATTCTCCCAGAACCGACATCGCCTCGTTCCTGTCACAATTCGAAGCAGAAGTGAGTATCCACCTACTTAAGTGATATCATAGTTGGAAACTAGTTATTGAGCACACATAATTTCTAATTTCAGAACAAATCGCCAAGTCTTGAAAGTCCAACACACCAGCCGGCGTCTGAAATTGGTATTGATCCACTATCAGCTGTGATGTACACTTTCAATTCTCCAGGGAATGAAGAGGTCTCTTTTGTGGAAAACTTCCACGTCGCGCCAACTGATGTTGCTCCACCATCAAGTTTGATATACAGTTCTGATTCCCCTGAAAATGAAAATAGCTCCTTCATACCCAACTTCCAAGCAGGGGTGAGTGGTGATTTCATATACAGGGTGTTTCAGTGACCTTGCATAATACTTCAGGAGGTGATTCCTCTCAGAAAAATAAGTCGAAAAGTAGGAGTGAAATTTTTTCCCAAGTGCTCCCTGCGGGAGTTACAGCCCCTTAAAGGTGCAAAGTGCAACAAAGTTTTGAAATATTTGCTCAAAAAAACTGTCAAAGGTACGAGCTTCAAATTCAATATTTTTGATAGACTTGTTCAATCCAGAACTTTTATTCCTCTGCATTTTTTCTGTAGAATGCACCGTTCTGAAGTGAAAGTGAAAAAACACGAACATGATCCCCATCTCCTCTAATTTCACTACCACTGGTTAGATTTGTTTGAAACTTTGTATGTACATTTGCACTGTTGAGAAACTTCACTAGACTAAATTTGAACTTCCTACCTTTGACGGTTTTCCAGCAAATAATTGAAAACTTTGTTTTACTGCGTACTTTTGAGGGGCTGACTCTCCCTTAGGAATCACTTCAGAAAAAAAATATTTCTCCTACTTTTTGACTCACTGAACCAAAAATTAGCTTTGGGCGAATTTGTTCCCGGTATTTATGATATAAAGTCTAGATTGACTGGGCTACAATAGTAGGTATAGACAATACAAATAGAGAAGACCATACGTTATCACCAACGTCGTCACGGATATTGGGGCATCAAGAATCAGCCAACCTTTTTTTGAATGATGGACTCGCCTGGTTCCTACGCAACCGTAAAAATCCGTGACAGCATGTGGTCTCTTCTATTTGTATTGTCTATACCTATATATTTTATTATACATGAACCATGGTAGAGGAGCGTATCATTACAGCTGACGTCATTATAACATTATATCATTGTACGGGGTGTACACTTTTTTTGTCAATATTTTAGGAGATGATAGAGCATCAAGAAATGGGTGGACTTTAAAAATATATATATTATCCGTTTCACCCTTATTTGCCACTCAGCAAGCTATGAAAAATTTCAGTTACGTTGGTATCCTTGAGACATACATGTGGTTTCACGCAGTGAAGGTTATGTAGCTCCGACATTGATGATCCGAAGATCGATTTTTCAAAGCTGTCAAACCGAACTTCTCACTAATATCACCACAATTATACCGTGATGACGCCGGGCCGTGAAGAAGAACTTGGGCCAGGGGTCTAGGCCCAAGGAAAGCGAGAAAAAAGCGCAGGTGAATTATTATTTGGAACTAAAACATGAATTGCTTGACTCCAAGTCAAACCTGAGCTGAGAGTAAAAGAACCGTAAGTTTTTACTGACCTGAAGAACTAAAGCGGTCCCATTCACCGGCATGTTTTCGGCCATGTCTGACTAAAGGCGCTCAACGTGCTGAATATGCCGCAAACTTGTATTTTCGTTAGATGGGAAATGATTTGGCATTTTGAAAGCTGATTTGACCTGACATTGTCAAAATTTGTCAATAAACTGATAGTTTCGTCGGTATGCTAAACCTAATAAAGCAATATCATGGCTTGCTGTGTGGCAAATAAGGGTGAAACGGATAATACAGGGTCATTTAAAAAGACGTCCACCCCCATTTTTCTCTAGACCCGTTGAAGCTAGGGAGTTGCGGTAGAGACCGTTGGATTCAGCTGGGTTTTTTCATGAAATCTGATATGTCAACAAAACTACTTCACCAAAACTCTGAGTACGAGGGGTTTTGATTTTTAAACGCCCCTTTTTCCAAATTGCACCGGTATCACCAAACCGCCTGTTGTTCGTCACGTTCTCTCGCCGCTAATGCAACTATCTAGCGCTGGTTGACAGCAGTCGAGCCACACAGGGCCGGAGTCGCCCGCAGACCAGCCCATTACACTTTTTTCTTCATGAGACAAGCCAATTCCATTTTTCCCTTAATTCTGTGATTTATTGCGAGATTTTTGGTATGTCTATTAACCCTCCATATTCAACCGGAGAGCCTTAGGGGGACTGTAGACCATTTCCACTGACGTCACGCGGCTCCGTCTTGAACAGCTGATTCGGGGCAACGTCAGTCAGATCTGTGTTTTCTGCTCCTAGGTTTTCTGTCGTGGGGCACGTGGGCTTGTACGTCAGTCAGATTGGTAGTATGTCAATCTGTCAGTCGGTGTCAGTGTGTAAAAGTCACTGGTGTCACAAAGTTTTGACAAACTGGCACGTAGTTGACATCAAACCAAGTTTGACGTTGCCCCGAATCAGCCGTTCGACACGTGCGTGTGACGTAATGAGGAAATGAGTAGCTATAAGGAAATGGTCTATTCAGGGTGTTTACACGATTTTCATTTCCTGCTAAATTAGGACGTAAGACGTAGGACGATTTGACTTATCTCTTGGAAAACAAGTAAATCACAAAGAGGGTCCAAAAAAAAACCCTTAGCCCCATCTAGCTAAAATCCCAGAATGCCTCCCACCCTCAAAAATTCTCATTTTCATCGTAGAACACGAAAAAAACTTGATCCTGGCTTTTACTCGAAATGCACGATTCATCAGCTAATCCGCCGGACTAACAGTAATTGCAGGTACACTGATCCCAGGCTCAACATTTGTGTTGAACTGTGTAATAAACCAGACCCTGGATAAAATCTGTAAAAAAAAATTTCCTACCCGTTTCACTTAGCCATAGCACAACTATGGTGTCCATGCAGGCCCAAATATTACATATCAATTCACGGAAAATTTTGTTTCAAGAAAAATATGATGAAGCTCTAAAAAGCCCCTATCGTGATAATTCTGTTTCACTAAATAACTCTGTTTTTGGTTCTTGGTGTCTTGGTTTTTATGGGAAAAATTTGATGCTCACCATCATCATCTTTTACTATTATGTGCTCTTTTCAGGATCCTTATCCTCTCGCAGACGAGGACCGCAGCGACAACCTCGATCTATTAGTTCTTCACCGGGGCAAAATTTTTGAGGAGCTGTTGGAGGCCTTCCAGGTGGATTATGAGATCAACTGTCTGAAGATTCAGATGGTGTTGCCAAATGGACAAGTGGAAAGAGCTGAGGACATGGGTGGTGTTTTTCGTGACTGCCTCACTGAATTCTGGGAGACTTTTTACGATAAGTGCACAGTGGGGACAAATTTAAGAGTACCCGAGCTTCGGCATGACTTCCAGGAGTCGCACTGGGCTGCAGTGGGAAAAATTCTTGCCAAGGGATGGAGGAACGAGAAGTATCTCCCCATTAAATTGGCTCCTGTTTTTCTGCGCAGTTGTATTGGAGTTACTCCCAAAAACGAAGATTTGCTGAAAGATTTTTTCAATTATTTATCAGAAACCGATGCTGCATGCATTAGAAATGCAATGGCTGATTTTGATTCTGTTGATCATGATGAACTTATTGAATTACTGTCAAACTTCGACTGCAAGTGGATTCCCAGAAAAGACAATTTTGAAAAGTTGATTGTTGACATCTCATACAAAGAATTGGTACAAAAGCCCACATTTGTCTCACAGTCTATGCAAAAACACCTGTCATGTTTCGAAACTGAGAAGCTGGAGGATATATATATGAACTACGATCCTAACGTGAAGAACATACTATCTCGTTTGGAGTTCCGCAACCCCGTACATCCCACAACAGCGGGTTACATAAAAAAATTCGTTAAAGAAGCTGATTGTGATACGAGAAGAAACTTCTTACGATTCTGCACTGGATCAGACATTGCCAATAGAAATATAACAATTTCTTTTTCGTCGGTCGATCATGTCACGAACTTTGCGAGAATGCCCACTGCTCATACGTGCACTGGGTTACTCGAACTCCCCACCAGCTACGAAAGCTACATAATGTTCAGGAGCGAATTCAAAAACTTGTTAAACTCGAATGTGTGGGTAATGGACATCATTTAATTTCGAGTTTCAATTTTCAAGTTTGTTCAGTTTAATAAAAGGGAAGGCTAATATAAACGCAGGCCAGCAATTGAAGTGGACCACCCAAAAGCCTGACTTCACTTCTAATGAAAATATCTCAAAACAAAAGTATCCGATTTTAAACCGGATGTCGATGTCTGATAAGGCGTTTATTTGTCTACAAGAATATGCCATATTAGCTGTTGCCATTACCAGCAATATAAACGAAATGCAGGGTGAAAACGGAAGATGTGTCGGAATAGTCAATTTTAAACTACTAAATGATATAACTTTCGCAAAACAAATACCAGACCTTTTCCGACCTTTCCCTTGAAGGTAAAAAACCTTCAAATCAAAATCAACTGAAAACCAATATTGAAAACTGAATTGAAAACTGGAATAGAAAATTCATGGGACTTGTCTGAAAATCAACCTTATTACTTTTGAACGAAGCATTTATTCTGTACATTTCCTGATGTTTTGAACCCAAATGCAACAAGAATAGCTCTGAAATGGCATTCTAATGATTGTATTGTATAAAACAAAAATTGGAAAATCACGCAATTTCGTTACCCATTTTCAGGTGAACAAAGGCCACTGATTCTCCGAAAACATGGAGATATGTAATTTGGTTCCTTCGTGATGTTCTTTTTCCATTTAAGCTCAAAACATCGGGAATTGTACAGATTGAATGCTCCATTCAAAAGCAACGTTGATTTTCAGTCAGTTATCATGAATTTTTTTCTCCAGTTCTCAGTTCAGCATTCGGTTTTCACTGTTGGTTTCGAGTTGATTCTGATGTCTCCCCACCCGAGGTTCCTGTGCAATATCAGCCTTGGATTTTGAAAAATCAGTCGAGCATTGGATATGTTCTCAGTGCAAAACCAAAAAGTGTTTTTTTATCACCTTGTAATAATTGAAAGCGATATAGGCAGGAACCTAAAAAAACCGTTTGAAAATATCAATGCGAGGTTCCATAAAGTCCGAAAAAAACTGGTATTTTTTTTACGAAAGTTACATCAAGTTTAAAATTCACTATTTCCTCGACCATTTCGGCACATCTTTGGTTTTCACCCTGCATTTCATTTTTATTGCCGGCAGTGGCAACAGCAGCTAAAATGGTATCTCGAAGATAAATGAACACGCCTCATCAGACATCACCATCCGTTTGAAAAATGGATACTTTTTTCTGAGATATTTCCATCTGAAGTGAAGTCAAATTGTTTGGTGATCCACTTCAATTGCGGACCTGTTCAGTTGTAATGTCCTGTTAAAGCCATCACTACTTCAGTATTTACTATTTTCATTTTTATAAGTACGTACCTATCTATTAATTTCGTCAGGTATATTGATGTTGTATTCAGTTATTAAGGAATAAGTTTTTTGTTTCTTCCAAGTAAAGGCTGTCTGATATCAATGTGATTAGAGTGGGCTGTGATTCAGGCCACGAATTGTGGATGACCACCAGAAACAGCCCACCAGAATCACATTGAAATCAGACAGTCTTATTCTGTGCTACAAGTAGGTACCTGCCTACTTTTTTGTATTATTTTGTTTGTTTGTAATCGGTGGTTCCTATTATTTTCATCTTTGTTTATGTATCCAAGATGCCTGTTTCTACGAAAATATATAATTCCTCTCAGCAAATGTCTCATCTCATTACATTCTACGTACAGGGTCGGCAGATCCTAAATATACAGGTGTCTCAAAAGTGGGTATCGCATTCACAAAAGAAAAATGAAAAACTCAATGAATTTTATTTTTGAAGATATGGGTAGTAGGGGGGTCAAAGGTGGGTCTCTGCCCCGACTCTATTTTTATAATTGAAGTGATTTCCAAGAAACTTTTTCATAGACTAAACAGTAAAAATGATAACCCAGTGGGTGTACAGTGTACACCGTACACCTCGGTGTACACCGAATTTCTGTTTGCGATACACGAACAGAGTCAAGTCACAAAAATCTAGTTTTCTTCAATTATGTCTGTTGAATATTCCATTGGTCCCTGAAATAATTTAGAACAAGACATGATTCTTCATCTTCATAGAAAAATTTTAAACCGGTTTTTTAAGGAAGATGAGTTTTGAAGATTCATTAATCACCCCGTATATTGAAAAGAAGTTAAAGATGCGTTCAGTCAGCTTATTTAGCCGCAAGTTTTAATTTCAGCCGTAAGCGCTGCATCTCTTATTGGGCTGTTCTGAGAAAGCTGGTTTGCGAGAGCCAATGGGCGTCGCTACGCTTGCGACTAAAACTAAAATTGGCGGCTAAATAAGCTGACTGAACGCACCTTAACATTGAGGATGATTTGTGCAGAATTTAGGAAACATTTCGCCCTCAAAGACTCTTTTACCCAAGCAACAAATTAGGGCCAAATTAGGTTAAAATCTACCTCACTATTGGTCAGCGACCAATTTTCAATAGGTCGGATTTACGTTTAATCGACGTCGAATTCAGGTAAGTGGGGAAAAATAAGTGGGTAATTTAAACGTCGAAAATTGGGCACATAGGTCGATTTGACTTATAGGTCAAATACCCTGTTAGTCGGCTGAACCTAAAATAAGTTACATTCTTGGTAATAATAAGTAATTTAAGACCTATTTTTACCAATTTGTGACCTGTGTCTTACAAGACTTGAATAGGTAATATTATCCACTATGGTATTATTTTGGGTTTTCCTGACTTATATTTGGTCATACGACTTTAAAAGACATTAGTGCACAATAGTGTTGTTGGTGTTACTATAGTGACTGAGTTTCATGGCGGACCTCCGTCCTTCATAGCAAAATATACCTACCTACCTATAGCACGAAACATTTTGCGGACTTAGAGAATCCTCCCTGGTCATAATATTCACACGAAGGAAATATTTTTTACAAATGTGCCTCTTGCACCTCCAAATATTGCAATGCGCCTTGGAAAAATCGATTTATTGCAGAACTTGCGGAAATAACAACTTGAATTTTTTTTTGTCAATCACAGTTTAGAGCACTAAAATGTTGATATTAAGCTCTTAAATTGAACAGTGTTTCTTAATTACACTTTTTTTGCCTGGTGCCTGGCAAAAAAACAAGTAATTAAGGGAATACAAAAATTACAGAACAGCTTTTATCGTAATGGCGGACGTGGAACCTGCTGGAGTAAGATGGCGTGTCTGGTGATATTTCGAGATTTGACTTTCAGGGCAAATTTACTATTGTTTTTTACTTATAGGGAGAATTTCCCTTCGAACAGGGCAAAATTACTTGAAATTCGAACTTTGAAGTCAAAATTGACCTAATTACCTAATAGTCTACTCATGGTTTATTGTTGTTATCGACTTCAGAGTCAACTTTCCCTAAATTACCGATTTGGACCAAATTTCAACTATGAAGACTACAATTTTAAATTACGCGCTCAATAAATCGGAGTCGGAGAGCGATGCTGCATGATGCTGGTATGTCGATGTCCGCCATTTCTGACGAAAGCGGAGTTGGATTTTGAGCCAGGTTTTGGGAGGTTTTGAGGAGATTTTGAGAGAGTGACACTTTTTTTTAATAGGCGATAGTAACCTGCGGTGTGCCTATACAGCTTAAACTTCTTACTTGGAGGACATTTTCTGCTTTGTACTATTTCACAGCACAGCACAGCAGGTACTGGTAACACTGACAAGAGATGATCTGCATGAAAAACCCCAAACAACAAAGAGCCAGCTCATTTTCTGACCTCAAAAGCCACTAAGACGGATTTCCTTTAAAGTTCACTATAATGGTACTTTCGCCCTCCTTTTGACCAGTGTTCCTTAATAAGTCAATTTTTATAGTAATTCTGACTTCAAAGGCAAATGTTCAAATTGAATAGGTCCGCTTTTTTACTAAAATAACCCTTGTTATTCACCATGACCTGTAAGGCATTGTGTAAAGTTGAAAATTACCAAATTTGGACTAGTATAAAGAGGTTATTGATAACCAGACTTTGAAGTTAAAATTAGGGTAATGGGGTACTTGCCAATGGAATAGATTTAGCTGGAAATACTTTTGATTGCTAGTATAAGTGATAAGGGGACTCTACTGAGAATTCCACAAAAATCCCGTCGTTTTCTACAGAAAAAAACGAATTTGAAAAATCCTCCTGGAAGCTTCGCGCCAGGACAGGGATTTTGAGTGGGGTTGGTCTGACTGTGTTTCAATGGAATAATCAAGAATGTCAGGGATGTCACTGTGACACTGTCATTTTGAACATGCTATCGCAAAACCGGTTTCCTATCGAATTCTCTTACCATGAGCATTTAGACAATAAAGTCGAACAAGGTTTCAAAGAAACTGATTCCAGAAACCTCTTATAACACTGTCTCAGTCGAGATCACTTATTTCCAGGGGAAAATCTGGAGGATCACCAATAGCACAGAAATAAGAGGCTGAAAATGAACAGTGAGCTTTTATAGAGGTTCATCATTAGCATACAATTCCGGATAGGTAATACTTTAGAGCTACAAGAGATCCATGTGGGGAGGACGCGATGGATCTCTAAATAAAATGTGGGGAGCAGGAACACTGATGTCCGAAATGAAGCCGAGGGTCAGCTAGGTCAGAGCACGGGTGACAAACATGCGAAAGGCTTTTGGTGGACAGCACTGAAGACTAAAGAAAGAGACTAGTTAGGTTGAACAAGAAATGAACAAAACGAGTAAGTACTTACCGCGTAGATCAAAGCCTCGATCAAAGCAGTCAAAGGCAAAAAAAGGGCACAGGAAGAAATTACGGTCGGCGGTTTGACGTTGTCAGTCAGACTCAGATCTTGTTGTTTGAAAACGGCACCTTGGCGACGTTATATCATTGCCAACCCAACGAGGAAAAAGAGTCCTTCTATGTTCTATATCTAATATATTTGTGACGTCACAAATATATTTTCAAAACACGCATTGCGGCCGCAATTTTGGGAATTTAGGAGAAAGAAAAAATACGGGTACAATATTTTTAACCATACTATCGATTAAGCCAATAAAAAAAAATTAGGCAAGTACCCCATTTCGAAGTAATTGCGACTACCGTTGATAGCTTAAATCAACCTCAGAGGTAAAATGGACTTTAACGGCGAAAGTCAAGCGAAAATGAACTAATTTTTGCCCTAGATAATGCCTTATGAATTTTAAAGAATTTGAAGGCATTTTTCAGGTGGAATCTAGGTAATTTTCAACTTCCAAAAACTTTTTGAAGTCGATGGTAAATTTAGGGTTTTCGCAAGGTTAAATCTAGGTAATTTTTGATTTAAATAATGACTTTGTGGAGCATTTGTCATAGAAGGAAAATTTTATGTCAAATTCATGCATATTTCGCCTTCTTTAAGTCAATTTGACTTTAGCTTGGTAATTTGGCCCTAAATTGCTGTTTGGGTACGCCGCCACTGGCACTGTTGCCATGTCTGTGCATCTTCAATACGCAACAGTGAATAGAAAGTTAGAATTCCTTATTCTTATTGTTATTTCTTATTTTGGTGTATGAACGCTTCCATCTGAAAGCTCATTTTAAACATTTTCTCATTTTTATTCTTATTGTTATTTTTATTCTTATTTTATGCAAGTATAAATCCACCTTAAATTAACACTTTTCTTGATAAGTATGTGCTCATGTTACTCCAAATTTATTTTCTCAGTACTTATACTCAGTTTTAGTTATTCTTATAATACATATTATGAATTGCCTAAAAGTTCAACGCTGTAACGGTATGACGAATCAATTTTCTGATTACATATTATCATCATTACTTACAAAATATCCAATAACTTATTCCTCAAAACTAAATACAGATCTAAGCCGCTTGAAGGATCTTCAGCCATGGGTAATCCTTCTTCATTCATGATGATCAAGGCCAATTCACAGACATCCTGATCACAAGGAATACTTGTTTCGAAAATGCAGAGTTCGCTACATGCTTCGATGGCCTCATTCGTCACTTTAAATACATAATCGACTGTGTCATAAACTTGAGGCATTGTGTACATCACGAAAGGTCTTCCTCTCGGGCAGATGCTGTTTCTTGATGAAGAAATTTGATGTAGATTCCATTCATTGCACACACTGTCCAATTCATTCTAAAATCAAAATGACACCATATTACATGAGCAGAAAGGCAGAAAAATGTTAATGAATTGCTATTACTGGTAGCTAAACCCGAGGGTGAACCTAACTATACCTACTGAATGCTAAAGATTGGTTTAACGACTCTCAGAACTCAGAAGTCTCAGATGCCCTCTGGTCTCAGATGAAAAGGAGACTTTTTTCAATTACAAAAAGTTCTGCAGACGTAGGTACCGTTTTTGAGATACGAGTGTCATAATAATTAGTATAATTATTATTATACGAGTTTCATAATTTAGTCAAAAAAAAAAACGTGATGCAAATCGCAAACCCTCTATGAATGCAAAGGTATTCGCCATTTGCACCGCAATGGTTCAAAAATAGGACGTACATAGTATTGTCACACGACTGGTTTTGGGGGGAACGACGAGCTTGCGAGGAGTGCTCCAAAGGATCGAAGAAGTGCGACAATAAAACGTCTCAAAGTGTATTTGTTTGAGTAAACATGGCTGCCCTATACCTCACTTTTCAGAAGTGATGCCCAGATGTCAGTCACTATGTGCAGACATCGTATACAAGATGTTGAATTGTTGAATAATGCAAAAATTCCAACTTTTTCACCGGAATTCAGAATTTTTGCATTATTGAACACCCTGTATGCGGCGTCTGCAAGTAGTGCCATCTGGGGCATCACTTCTTGGATATGTATAGGTATAAGGTATAGATATACCTACTTCAACGGTGCCAAGTCTCAATGTTCTACTCAAAAGTGCAAGGTTGGTACGGCTAACCACCGGACAATGAAAAAAAACAGTTGACTGTCAAATTTTTCGAAAATAGTATAGGCTGTCTGATTTCTACATGATTCTAGTGGGCCGCGATTCAGGCCGCGATCGGCCGATGACGACCAGAAACACAGCCCACTAGAATCATGTAGAAATCAGACAGCCTTCAGAGGAGGGGACGATAGTAACACAAGGTATTCCATCCTTCACTCCACTCTCCGTCGGATTACCGAGTTTCACTCGAATATCTTGAAAAATCATTGATTTATTGAAAAATGTCAATTTTCATTAAACTGACCACTAATCTCAGGAATTTTCAGAAACGGCTGAAGATACTGAGACGCGGTTTGTTTTATATTAACAAGCATTGAATTGTGAATCTGCATGGTGACTTCCATGACTCCAATTCTTTATTATTCTGGTTAACAAGTTGAAATTTTCGTATTATTGAACACTCTGTATACGGCGTCTGCAAGGAGTGACATCTGGGCACCCTTCTTGAAAGGAAGGTTTACTCAATGCTGTACTCAAAAGTGCAAGGTTGAGACGGCTAACCACCAGACTATAATGCCTACACTGATTTCTGTATATACCTACCTATTTCTCTATGATTATTTTAACGAAGAGTTGTGGAACCAAACTTTATCCAAGTGTGATATATATGTATATGAATATAATAGGTGCTTTCCTTTTACCACAAAACTCACTGATCTGATCCAAGTTAGAGAGAGAAAAAGCGACAAATCACATGCGCCAAAGTGAGATACCTCTAGCAACTTATGTCAGAATACTTAGTTCAAGTTGTAAAAGGAAAACACCTAATGTTAATGATTTGGTGCACCCCCCCCCCCTTCTTCACATGATAATGAGAGTAATGAGACATCGCTGATAACGCGCATGCAAGGGCCCTCTTTCCTCTGCCAACCGTCATCGAGCTACGACGTGCGCTGCACCCAATCAGAGTTGTACCCACATAGAACTGGAAACTTGTAATAAGTGAAAAAGTGAAAATAAACGCTTTGTAAACCGTCTGATCGAAGAGTATCTCTTCCGTCTTACCTTGGAGATAACACTAAGCATAAAGGGTGTTTTTTTTTAAATCTGGCGTCCAAGTATGCTGTGCCCCAGCCGAGAAGAGACTCATTCGGCCGGAGCACAGCATGCTTGACGCCAGATAAAAAAAAACACCGTTACATATACCTAACCTAATTCACTATAACCTACTGCAACTTCTGGATGTTTACTTACTTGGATAATTTTTAGAAAACAAAATTGGATAAGTGACTTGTCAAGAAAGGATCCAGAAAATAATCCATCTTCCCTCAATTTTTGGAAGAAATTCATCCAAAACTGGGCGTGATGCTTCCGTAGAATGGCCCACCAGGCTTCTATTCTTTGATTTGAAGGACTTGTCCCATAGAGAAATGGTGGTGCTCTACTAGGTTGTGTGCAATTTTCTCTGAGGAATACTTGAACTTGTTCCATAATCCTATTCTCTGTGCCCATATCGGTCCTCACAGTACGTGGGCAGCCACCAATAAGTTTAATCGCTTCTTGATAAAATCCGCAGATTATCTTTGGATCATTAGTGTTACGTCCTGCCCTTAACCAAATTATATTCCTAGAAAAACCATCGATGCATCCGCTGATACATATTCCAAAAGGCTTCAATTTATCATAGCAATCAACATGCCACAAAAAGTTTGGCCCCTTATTACTGTATTGTCTGCGTCGCAGCCGTCGTCTTCTCCGAATGTCCACTCCATTCGGATCAATTATTTGTAAAAGCTGCCTTACCAGCTCTTGCGTCACTACTAATTTGTTTTGAATACATTTAAGGAACATCCATCGATATCCGTGTAACTGCCCATGGAGACGAATGTTTCGTTCAATGAAACGAGCGACAGTGAAAACATCCGAGAAATTAGATCTCCTAAATAAATTTAGTTCTCTCAACTTCCGACGAAGAGTTCTTTCACTGATAACAACATCATGGTGCAGAGCCAAAGCAACCAATATTTCTGATTGTTGAAAGCCCAAGCCATGATAAAATTGGATAGCTTCTTCCATTTTGACGTGATCATTTGCCTAGAATAAAGAGAAACTACGATTAACTGTGCCCTTATTAAGTGAAATTAGGGCGCTGTAAGTGGAAAAAATGCACTTACCCGCTAAAGAACAGATGTGCAATATGCGTTGTGCGTTAACCACTTGAACCTAAAGCAACTCGGCGTTGCAACGCTCAATTTACAGTTTCAAAGTGTAAATTTACAGTTTCAAAGTGTAAATTTACAGTTTCAAAGTGTAAATTTACAGTTTCAAAGTGTAAATTTACAGTTTCAAAGTGTAAATTTACAGTTTCAAAGTGTAAATTTACAGTTTCAAAGTGTAAATTTACAGTTTCAAAGTGTAAATTTACAGTTTCAAAGTGTAAATTTACAGTTTACAGTTTCAAAGTGTAAATTTACAGTTTCAAAGTGTAAATTTACAGTTTCAAAGTGTAAATTTACAGTTTTAAAGTGTAAATTTACAGTTTCAAAGTGTAAATTTACAGTTTCAAAGTGTAAATTAGGAAAAAACACTGCAGTGGCCGCTCTACGCCTTCGTATTTTAACGCATTTTCGTAAGAAAATGACGCTTATATGGCCGGTTTGTCTGTCTGTCCGTGTAGAAATTGAGTATAGTTGTACTCCTCCTCGGGGAATAAAGTTGGAGCCTTGGAACTTCTTTTGAATGATAGCTATGATGTCCCCAAGGGTGGCCAATGGCCATTATTTTTGTATCCATACATAGTTATCATCATTATTATCAAAAACCAAAGATTTACTGTGCACTTCTAAGAAGTTGAACTCCTCCTCCGGGAATGAAGCTAGAGTCTTGGAATTTCGTCCGATGGATAGCTTATATCCCCAAGGGTGGCCAGTGGGCAAGATTTTCTTATACATACACAGTTAACACTATTATTATCAAAAACAAAGATTTCCTGTGCACTTCTAAGAAATTGAACTCCTCCTCGGGGAATGAACCTAGAGCCCTGGAACTTTTTCAGATGGACAGCTTAGGTTCTCAAGGGTTGCCAGTGGACAGATTGGATTTCGTGGTTGCGCCGCCATCTTGGCCGCCATATTGAAATTTCTGATTAGTGGAACGATTTTCATGAAACTTGGAACTCACCTGTCACATGTCACGTGTGATCATTCTTATTTTCCAGCTAAATTTCATGATTACGCCGCCATCTTGGCCGCCATATTGAAATCTCTCATTAGTGGAACGATTGACATCAAACTTGGAACTTATTCTTGTCTTGTATGAACATTCTTATTATCAAAATGAATTTTATGATTCCGCCGCCATCTTGACCGCCATATTCAAATCTCTTATTATTGGAACAATTGACATGAAATCATGAAGTTTTTCTTGTCTTGTATGATCATTATCATTTTCAAGTTGAATTCTATGATTCCACCACCATCTTGGCCGCCATATTGAAATTTCTCATTAGTGAAACGATTTTCATGAAACTTGGAACTTATACCCTTGTCTCGTATGATCATTCTTATTTTCAAGTTGAATTTCATGATTCCACCGCCATCTTGGCCGTCATATTGAAATTTCTTATCAGTGGAACGATTTTCATGGAGCTTGGAAACCCTTGTCACGTATGAACATTCTTATTTTCGAACTAAATTCCATAATTCCACCTTGGTGACCATATTGAAATCTCTTATCAGTGGAACGATTGACATCAAACTTGGAATTAATTTTTGTCTTGGATGAACATTCTTATTTTCAAGCTGAATTTCATGATTTCGCCGCCATCTTGGCCGCCATATTGAAATATGTTATTAGTGGAGTGATTGTCATGAAACTTATTGGAATTTACCCTTATCTCGTATAATCATTCTTATTTTCAAGTAGGATTTTATGATCCCGCCGCCATCTTGGCCGCCATATTGAAATTCTTCATTAGTGGAACGATTGTCATGAAAAGTGAAACTCACTCTTGTCTTGTATGAACATTCAATTTTCAAGCCGGATCGACTTCATTTCTATCAATGACAGATCTGCACTATGAGAATGCGCTATTGCGACTCACGCACGTGAGGGGATATTCACTTGTTGAAGATATAACACCGCCTACAGATTTTCACAGGACCTCTTTATCGGGCTGCCGCACCTTGCAGCATAGAAAGACTACCTGCCCACTCAGCAAGAAAACATCTCTGTGACATCACTTAGATGTTCAAGTTACAACTGCGATGTTGACAAAAAAGTCTATGCGATGTTGAGTGGACATCTCTGTTACCTCTAAAGGCCGCTATGAAATTACGCAACGCAGCCGCAGCCGCAACGCAGGTTTCTGATTGGCTCGCAAGCCTTTCGCGTCGTTGCGATGGCTTTGCGAATACCTTGCGAGCCAATCAGAAACCTGCGTTGCGGCTGCGCTGCGGCTGCGTTGCGGTTGCTTTGCGAATTTTCATAGAGCGGGCATTATGTCCGGATAATTAGAACATCAATGAGATATATCAAAGATGTCCAAATGTGAAATACTATCTACATCACTATTCCACATCTCGTAGATATCACTTTTTGACGTACATATAACGTCGCATTTAGGATGTGTATTTTTAAAGAAAAATTAACTTTTCACCACTTTTCAACATAGTTTTATATCATAGGAGGCTCCGCACCTATTTATACTAATTTTTACAATCTATACAGCACGTTTTTTCCCTAAGAAAAGTTGTTGTAGGTACTATTGGCGTCCTCCGCAGGATTCGAACCTGGATCCCCACAGGTGATAGAGACACTGCTGCCGATTCGTCTAAGCTACCAAATTGTCTAATACAGTATATTCAAACAGCGCGCTTGATGTTCAGGGATATTTCTCGGGATATTTCATCAGGACTCCGAACGATACACCGAGCCCAAAGAGCCTCACTGGGGTTCGAAACGTTACAGCAAGACACAAGGGGCTCCGTTGGGGCCCCGGACGTTACAATAAGACATGAACGGGAGTCATCAAAGTATTCGAAAGCACAATAAGACAAAAAGGGGCCCATTTTGGGGTTCCGAATGACACAAGAGCAGACACAAGGGTTCATCAAAGGTGCGAAAGCCACGACAAAATGCAAGAAGGTCGAGAAGAAAGCCCAGTAGGCTTTCGAAGAACACAAGGAGACCCAAACGGAGCACACTAGTTTCGAAAGCTACAAGCACAAGAAGATACAAAAATGGTTCCAAACGACACATGAAGACAAGAGGGCCCGCAGGGCCTCAAACCAAACATGAAGACATAATGGCTGTTCTGGCATCACACACATCACACATAGTACAGGAAAAATAGTAAAAAAATCGGCAAAACCTCGGAATAAATATGGACGTCATGAAAATTTGATATTCTGTTCAGAATTGAGTGCTCTACAACATATCCAAAATCGCAAAAAATCGCACCCGGGGGTTTTGAGTTATTGGAGGGGGGGGTAAAAAATTGCAGGTAAACATGGAGGGGATGCAACCCGTCAATCCATTGGATGCGGATACATCATAGTTCAACGTATCATATCCCATTGATACCGTTTTGGCACAAAAAGTGACCATCATTGTTGAAGGGAAGCAGTGGGGGGGCGAAGCTCTGCTAGGTGGTCCATTTTGTTTTTCTGGCCATGTAGAACTGATCACGACATGTTTGGTATCTTTTCCGACTAAATTCAATCTCCTGAACTCGTATCCGTTGTGTAAATTCGGATGAAAACAAGTTTGAACCAGTTGACTTGAGAAAACTTGTTTTTGCTTTGACAATTTTGACGAATTTTTTTTCTACTGTAGGAGGTGTTCATTTTTAGAAAATTTTCAGGGACCATTGAATTGAAGTGTATTCTCCACAAAAATCATCCACTCGATGTATAATTTTGTTTCTCAAGTTTAAAAAATCGATTTGAACTTGAGCCGGCGCGGCGCGTCGTCTACTACTGACCAGATCACTACAGCATGCACCTTTAAATGAAAACACCTCAAACTATTGAAGAAATAACAACTCATCTTTGAAAATTGAAGGATATGTAAAGAATTGAATTTCCTATACCATGAACAAAATCGCCATGAATCGCAATGCAGGATTTTGAGTTATTCGCGGAGGAGGATAACACTTTGACAAGATTCATACTCTATGAACTGTTACCTCTCCCCTTGAATAACTCAAAACCCTGCAGTGCGATTCATGGCGATTTTGTTCATGGTATAGGGAATACAATTCTTCACAGATCCTCCAATTTTCAAAGATGAGTTGTTATTTCTTCAATAGTTTGAGGTGTTTTCATTTGAAGGTGCATGCTGTAGTGTTCTGGTCAGTAGTAGACGACGCGCTGCGCCGGCTCAAGTTCAAATCAATTTTTGAAACTCGAGAAACAAAATTATACATTGAGTGGATGATTTTTGTGGAGAATACACTTCAATTGATTGGCCCCTGAAAATTTTCTAAAAATGAACACCTCCAACAGTAAAAAAAAAATTCGTCAAAATTTTCAAAGAAAAAACAAGTTTTCTCAAGTTAACTTGTTCAAACTTGTTTTCATCCAAAGTTACACATCGGATACGAGTTCAGGAGATGGAATTTAGTCGGAAAAAATACCAAACTTGTTGTGATCGGTTCTACATGGCCATAAAAACAAAATGGACCACCTAACAGAGCTTCGCCCCCCCACTACTCCCCTTCAACAATGATGGACACTTTTTGTGCCAAAATGGTATCAATGGGATATGATACGTCGAAATATAATGTATTCGCATCCCATTGGTTGACGGGTTCCATCCCCTCCATTTTTACCAGCAATTTTTTACCCCCCCTCCAATAACTCAAAACCCCCGGGTGCGATTTTTGGCGATTTTGGATATGTTGTAGAGCACTCAATTCTGAACAAAATATCAAATTTTCAGGACGTCCATATTTTTTCCGAGGTTGAAATCTATCTTTCTTGTACTAACATGGAATAGGGGGCAAAACTATTTATTAAATATTTTCCGACACACAGCTTAACGATGACAGCCCGCGAAATTTAAAAAATCTCTCAGTGTATGGATAAAAAAATAATGGCCATTGGCCACCCTTGAGGACATCAGCTATCATTCAAAAAAAGTTCCAAGGCTCTACTAACTTCATTCCCCGAGGAGGAGTACAACTACTCAATTTCTACACGTACAGACATACAGACAGACGGACAGACAGACAAACCGGCCATATAAGCGTCATTTTATTACGAAAATGCGCAAAAAGCCACCTCCTTCGATGAAATTTTGATTTTTAATAATTTTTGTGGGAACAATGGATATACGTAAAGTGATAAGGGTGAGAATGTGGTGAGGGTGCGTTGACCACTTGAATTTGAACCAATCCGGCATAACAACGCTCAATTTACAGTTTAAAGTGTAAATTTACAGTTTCAAAGTGTAAATTTACAGTTTCAAAGTGTAAATTTACAGTTTCAAAGTGTAAATTTACAGTTGACAGTTTCAAAGTGTAAATTTACAGTTTCAAAGTGTAAATTTACAGTTTCAAAGTGTAAATTTACAGTTTCAAAGTGTAAATTTACAGTTTTAAAGTGTAAATTTACAGTTTCAAAGTGTAGACTCACAGTTTACAGTTTCAAAGTGTAAATTTACAGTTTGAAAGTGTAAATTTACAGTTTGAAAGTGTAAATTTACAGTTTGAAGTGTAAATTTACAGTTTCAAAGTGTAAATTAAGAAAAAAACACTGCAGTGGCCGCTCTACGCCTTCGTATAAAACAGATTGAAATCCGCACATTTGCTGTCCACGTTACAACCTGTGAACTGACACTATGCAAATTGTTACGTAAAATCCGGAAATAATTTTTGAGCAATTTTCACTGCGTTCCGGCAGACGCTGTATCTCGAAGGCTATTGATCAAAAAGTAATGAGTTTAGTACTGATCTCTTGGGAATTCAACGGACTACATTTGCCTTGCGAGTATTGGTGTTCTGAAGGTGATAGTTCACAAGTTATTCAGAAAAAATCGAAAACTTTCAAGGATGGTGCTCTTTTATTGGTCCTAAAAAAAAATCCAAGCCTTCGAATTTTCAGGAATTTCAGTATGTTATTCTACGTTGAATTCTGCATCGATCCACCAAATTTTGTCAACTTCCGAATTTATTTCCGGTTTAGCTCGATTTTTGCCTTATTTGACTGGACTATACGAGGGGCGAACCGCTGAGGAAGTTTGGTGTACAAATGCTCAGAAGTTCGTGGAAGTCCGTGGAAGTCAATGGAAGTCTTTTGGAAGTGCGAGGAAGTTGGTGGAAGTTAGTGGAAGTCAGAGGAAGTTCGTGGAAGTCAGTGGAAGTCAATGGAAGTCTTTCGGAAGTGCGTGGAAGTTACTGGAAGTTAGTGGAAGTCTTTGGAGAACTGGGCATGCGCGGCTATGTTATTTTGCACACTGTTGACCTCGTTGTTGACAATAATCAACATTTGGTGTACAACAATAAGTACTTGAGTGTAACTGCAAATACAAGCACCAGCGGCTGGCGCATGTAAAGAAAAATATTGTAGATTATTGTACGCTGAAGAGTGCCGAGCTCGGTGCCAAGCCATGCAAGCTCCAGTGATTTTGTTTTCCGATTACGGCACATCTTTCTCGGTAAAAACAGCCTGAACACATAGGTAGGAAGATAGGTAGATAGTACATGAAAAATATTTAGGTGTCGTAAAAAAACCGAATGTTCACAACAAATGTTCAAAATGATTGCCGTTGTTCTCAAGGCAATAATAAAGTCTGTTCTCGAACTCTTGTCGAACATTTTCGAAGATTTCTCTTGAAAGCGCGCGACATTCTTCGGTAATTCTACGCCGCAGTTCTTCAATCGACTTCGGCTGAATTTTAAACTCATTTTAGAAAAAAAGTTACTCCTGCAAAATTTTGAGAGAGGCTTCATTTTCGATACATTTGGGTTTAATTGGAACTTAGGAAAACATCTCGAAATCACCACTTTTCAAGGCCTAAAAATTAGAAATCAAGAAAACTCATGATTCTTCAACTGAAAAGTTGAATAGATTTTCTAAGTCGATAAACCACAATTTTTTTTGCTCAGAAACAAGGAGCTTTCGGAAAAAAAAACAAATTGGGCTCTGGAAAGTGGCGATTTCGAGATGTTTTCAAAAGTTTCAAACCCAAATATCTCGACAATGAAGCCTTTGATCAAAATTTTGCTGAAGGAATTTTTTTTCTCCAAATTGAGAGTAGAATAAAAAATAAGAATAATTTAGAAAAATAACCAGTGGGGTAAAAAATAGGGGGTAAAAAATAGAAACACCCCCCCATTATCCACGCCTGATCTTTTTTTTTGCAACACGTTATATTGTTCGATAGAAACCTATTTCAATGAAATTTGGTTCAAATTTGAACAAAATCGGTCACACCATTCAAAAGTTATGTGAAAAAATCGATTTTAAAAATTCAACTTGAACTTGAACCCTGTAGCTTTTCATCGGAGCATTTTAGGACATCGAAGTTTTTTTTTTCTAGTCCATTTTTGACGGGGAATCTCCCCTCAAAGTTTGTAACCGTAATTGCGAAACACTCTGTATACAGGTGTGCCGAAATTGATGCAACAAAATGCACAAGGAGATAAAAGATTGAGAAAATAATGGGACTTTCTGAATAAACATACCCTCATAATAGCTATTTACGATACAAGAAGCGAGTATGGAGCAACCCCGCTCACAAAATAAGATACTTTTAACGCGTGTATCGTACAAGATGTTATCTACACTGGTCTTTGAAATGTTTGGTAAATAATGTCAGAATTTATTGAAAATATGACAGGAACGCGCAGGATCATCACTTTCAGCACGTCGCCCATGACGACGTGTTAAAAGTGACGGGTATTATTTACCGCTTGTAGATAATAGCTATTTACGATACGAGTGTTAAAAGTGACAGGTATTATTTTGTGAGCGGGGACGCTTGCGAAACGAGCATTAGCGAGTAGAGCAACCCCGCGAACAAAATAAGACACTTTTAACGCGTGTATCGTACAGGATTTTATCTACAATGGTCTTTGAAATGTTTGGTAAATGTCAGAATTTATTGAAAATATGACAGGAATGCGCAGAATCATCATTTTTTCACGTCGCCCATGACGACGTGTTAAAAGTGACGGGTATTATTTAACGCTTGTAGATAATAGCTATTTACGATACGAGTGTTAAAAGTGACAGGTATTATTTTGTGAGCGGGGACGCTTGCGAAACGAGCATTAGCGAGTAGAGCAACCCCGCGAACAAAATAAGACACTTTTAACGCGTGTATCGTACAGGATTTTATCTACAATGGTCTTTGAAATGTTTGGTAAATGTCAGAATTTATTGAAAATATGACAGGAATGCGCAGAATCATCATTTTTTCACGTCGCCCTTGACGACGTGCTAAAAGTGACGGGTATTATTTAACGCTTGTAGATAAACGTATATTACCCGAAACTGACAGGTAAAGTGTCCATTACAAGCGTCTTTTGACGCAGGAAAGTGAGATTTTCCTGCGTCAAAAACGTTTTGTTTGCTGGAAACCGGACCCAGCAACGTGATGTTTGCCAAATTGTGCCAGAATAATTTCTTTCTTTATGGTTTATTGAGGTAGTTTCGGGTAAAACGTTATACATAATACGCCAGGAAAGTGTCTTTACAGGGCACGTAGACTTCTAGGCCTCGCTTACGCTCGTCCTTGAATATGCCTACTATCCCTGTGAAGATTCACTTTCCTGCCTCATTATGTAAATAACTATTAACGGTTAACGGAGATACAGGCCTTCAAAATTGTTTTTTTGAAATCAGATATTTATTTGAATAACTTTTGGACCGTTCAACCGATTTTATTCAAATTTAAACCAAACTTTACTGAAACAGGTCTCTATTGAAGAATTGCGACATATTTCATCAAACACTTTCAAGGGCGAAGATAATAGAAGGTACCCTCCCCCTTTTCCCCTATTTTTTACTTCCTGAATATTTTCAGAAATGGTTCCAAGTTTTGAAATTTTGTTCATTGCTGAAAGTTGCACCATTTTTGAGATATTTGAGTTAGAAACTTCGGAAAACATCTCGGAATCGCCACTTTCAAAGGCCTTAAAAATTAAAATTCAAGAAAACTCATGATTCTTCAACTGAAATACATTTTTCTAGGTGTTTCAAGTTGATGTACCACCATTTTTTGACGAGAAACATGAAGTTTTTCAGAAAATAAAATTTGGGCCCTGGAAAAATACATGGCGATTTTGAGATGTTTTCCAAAGTTTTCAAACCCAAATACCTCGAAAATGAAGCGCCGAATCGAAATTTTGCACAAGTAACTTTTTTCTCTAAATTAAACGTCCAATTTAAAAATTGGAACCATTTCCAAAAAGATTGAAGAAGGTGAAAAAAAGGGAGGGAAAAGGGAGAGGGAAGCTCCTATTATCTTCGCCCCTAAAAATGTTTGATGAGATGCGTTACTACTGTTCAGCAAAGACTTGTTTTAGTAAACTTTGGTTCAAATTGGAATAAAATCGGTTCGACGGTTCAAAAGTTATGCAAAAAACTGTTCTAAAAAAAAACTTTGAAGGCCTGTACCTATCTCCGTTATTAGACGCTTGCGAGGGTATGTTTATCAAGACCCAGCAAACAATTTACTAATGGGCCGGCGGTGGCAAAGCGTCCAAACGCCTGAAGTGACCATGCTGGGCCAGTGTCTGTCACTTGCACTGGGCCGCTACCTATAGGAGAATGCGGCCGCCAGCCGGGCCAATGCTGGTTGTTTGCCTGTAACGTGCAGCGGCCCAGCAAGCTGCCGTCGTGTTGCCAGCAGTTTAAATTTAATGGCCCTGTACTGAACCAGCGCATCAATTTTGGTACTTTTATGGGGTTCTAGATAATGGTGCTATTTTGTAAAAAAATGTACCGATGTAGGTAGGCGATGAATCGCTGTAAAATGACATAAGTTAAATCTGTCATAGCGTTACAGCTTACAGCGCCTCTACATTCCGTCATTTTTTTTACACAATAGCACCGTAAAATTCATACAGTTTGTTGTACACACAATAATATATTTTTCTGTATTATTTTTATAATAATATAGCAACAAATAAAAAACAAACTATGAAACTTGAAAATTAACCAAATAAATAGATAGGTACCTAAGTATTCATGTTATAACAATAGTAATATTGCTTGACTAAATCTTAAGACACAAGATCACAGACACGTTTACAAGAACTGGTTTAACACATGCTTAAACGCTAGTTCAATAGGTACATATAATTCGTACAATAAAAAGTAATAAAAACTACAAAAAGAATTGGTAGAATTACGAAGAAAAAGTCTGTATAACAAAAAAAAAACAATAAAGTTCAAAAAATACATAAAAAAATCAAGGGAAACAAACTTCTGTTTAAACATTCCTTCTTCTTTTGTTTCGCCCACCTTCTCGATCAGGGGCATTCCGCAGCCAGGTTTTTATGACGTCTTCAATTTGTGCCTGCGTCGCTTCTTTGCACATGCGATTTTTCCTAACGATTCCTGAAATCAAGTACATACTTAGGTACAATGGAATAAAAATAAAAATTGTAGAACTGATGTAGCTAGAACGAAAAGCAATCCTTTAAGGTGACTGGCGGAATGAAAATCAAAAAGCATAATAAATCGTAAGGCGTAAGAGTATTAGCGTTTTCCACTTGGATGCATCCGTTGCATGCTGTGGTGCAATTGCACTTTAAAATTATTTTTATAAAGTTGCACTCTATTATGCATCGAAATGATGTAGAAGCGTTCCATTGGACGTCCACGTCCATGTTCATGTTCACAATAAAGACCGAAGTGGAACATATAATTTTAAAGTGATTCACATTGTTTCTGCAGCGATGCAACAGATGCATGTACTACTTAAGTGGAAATTTTCGTTTAAAATTTGGCAGTTTTGATTTCGATATTAAATTGTTCTGCTACATTTCTCAAGCTTGAGTAGTATGAAAAATAAAGTACCATGCATTGCAGTCGAAAAGCTTTGGCCTTCAATTAGCTACTTGCTCATACCTTGAAGCTTTTACTTCCTCCCAGTTACATAAATAACTATTATAGAGAACTTTACCTATGATCAAAGTCACAACGTTCTTCAGGCTGCAGAAAGCTGGCTTACCATTCCTGCCTGACCAGTTGTAAGTAAGTGCCAACTGATTGGTTATAATCTTTTGCATGAGTCTCCTTGTGGTGTCCACTGCATCCCGCCCTCCGATGGATGATAAGACCAAGCACTATAAAAAATGTCTTGTTACAATACTTTTTCATTTACATACAGATATGCAAATATTTACCACTTGTGACATCATATTCTCACCCATCAGATCGCTGTTGAAGTTTTCAAGCTGTTGGTCACTTGTGGCGGGCAGAAACTGCAGAATGTCATGATTTAAATTTGGTACTTCTTCAGAAGTTCTGTTGTGTGTTCGAAGTTCATCTCGGAGGTCATTTATCTTCTCCATGATTTTTGTGAACATGGCTGTAACATTATTCTTATTCAATTTCAATTCGACTTAACTGCAAATTTACATCTATATACCTTCACTTTTCTTGCAACCAGTACAAGTAGTACCGCTATTAGCCCGGCTATCCAATAATTCCCGGAAGCTGTTTGAAGTGGGTGTCTGCATCTTAGAACCTGGAGTTTCACTAATATCTCTTTTATCTCTGTTTCGTCCAGACAAAGAGTTTATAGAAGAAACAGGATTTGGCGCATCCAATATTTCACTACAGCTCTTTTTTTCTTTGTTTCGTCCAGACGAAGGGTTGACGATCTTTTTTTTTGGTTGAATAATTGGAACATCACTTCCATCTGAATCTGAAGAGGTATCTACGTTATAATCAGAGTACGTCTTTTTCTTTACTGATCTCTTCTGTTGACAGGTCTCCGTCTCGCTTTGAGAAACAGATGCTCTTTCTTCCAGCTCTTTCATTTTTCTGGCGGCCTTCTCGTAGGTATCTATAAAATATAAGTGTTAATATCTATTTTTAAATAATTGAATATAATTTTATTATGGGGACCGCGTGGTGCAGTGGTTGCGGCGCCGCGCTACTAACCACTTAACCAGGCGGTCGTAGGTTCAAATCCTACTGCAGCCCATGGATGTTTGTGTGTCTTGAGGATTTTTCTATATTTCAAAAATTGTAACTGGCTAATGAACTCGTTCTTGAGGCCATGGGGGGTGGGTACAGTGTTTAAAAAAAAATTATTACTTGATTTGTAAATTATTGTTGCTCTATTTAGCGAAGTATTGTTGACGGGCACTTTGTGCTTCACTATCATTTGATGACGTTGTAGATCTGTTGCCATATTAGGCCAGACACAATAATGTTCATCGTCACGTTGTGAGATCCAGGTATTGGAAATGATGCTCATTGGTGTCGTACCATCATCCTTCTCGTCGGGAAACTCGACTACGTAGAAAAATTTCGCGCTGTAAAAATAAAACAAATCAAGACATGTAAAATTGAGTCAATCATGATTCAAAATACCTTAAATAAAAATGTAGGAAGGTGGATAGCGAAGGAAAAATTATTTAAAAAAATGCAGCAATGGGGAGAAGAAAAAAGATTCATCGGTATCACACTGAAGAAGTAGGCCCTTTTGGGCTATTTCATTGACAGAAAATTTGAAATTTTCCCCATTCAGTTGGACCCGGAACATTGATAATAATTTGGAATCTGTTGGATAATCGCAAAATGAACCGGTGACAATCAGCTTCTCGCAAACTACGCTGATGTTTTCTTCGTATTTAAAAAAATACAGTATTCGACCAATATCGTTTGATTTAGTTTGGACACAATTATTACCACATTTTGTGGAAAGTATGGCACCTCGAAAATACAGTTTCTTGAAGGAAACTCCGGTTTGATCGTCCA
Organism: Anaspis maculata; assembly: GCA_949128115.1. Lineage (NCBI taxonomy): Eukaryota > Metazoa > Arthropoda > Insecta > Coleoptera > Scraptiidae > Anaspis > Anaspis maculata. The sequence continues at coordinate 5,152,592 of OX421962.1, forward strand.
GTGTGTGATAGTTTGAGATGGGTCGACCCATGACGAAAATCTTCCCAGATGCCTTTTTCAATTGTCTATTCGCATTACAATTTTGGTCATGTTCCTCTAGTCTTCGTACAACTTGTTGCAAGGGCTGATTAGATTTTCGTAACATTTTCTTCAACATTTGTAAATAATTCTCAAACGGAAAACATGTTACCTCATAAAGATTTCCGAATTCTTTGGCGTCGTCAGGCAGATGTATTAAAGCGTGTGTGTTGTAGGTGCAGAATTTAGAACCAAATAACTTTACTGCATGTTTTACAAATCCCTTGAGTAGTTCTCTTGCGTAGTCATTATGTGTTTCGTTTAAATGCGAAACTAGCAAAATTGTAACTGCAAATTTTAGAATCATAAAATTGCAGTACAACTTATGCGGTAAAACATCTTTTAAAACAAAGGGTCCAGAATATATTAGAAATGAATGCAGTTCAGTTGCTTTCCATCGCTCCAAGTCGACCAATCCCCTGGGTTTTCTATTAAAATCGTCGGGCCAATTTTCTCTCAGTTCAATCAGACGGGTATCCAGCAGTAAAAGGTTTTCTTTCGAAATATTACACTCACGGCGTCTATCTCGATATGTAAATAAAAGTTTTCTCGTCACTCCCAAACACACGCAATGCATGTAATCTACGGGACATTTTGATACCAAACCTATGTTAACTTTGGTAAGGGGGGTGTCTCCATTATGATGGCCTGCATCGATTTTGCTGGAAAATCCCTCATCTGTCCGTTTAGATGCTTCCAAGTCTAAAAAAAGCATTCTTCGTTCTTTCGATGTACCTTTTACGCAACATTTATCGCATCCCGAATATCCATTATGGCCTTTAATATTTTTAATGAACGCTCTTGCTGGGGTATCGCAACAAAATGATCGCACTTGACATGGAATCATTTGATGTTGGACTTGTAAACCAAAATCTACTAGGTTGCATAACTCGGCTACAAATTTTTCCAAGTAAGTTTCCAACAAGGGTTTACCGGGTCCACAGTAAATTGCGACAGGAAAAATGTACTCTTGACAAGTATTCTGACTTACAATTCTGCACAGTATTGGCCAAAACGAGGTCCTAGTACTTTTATGGAGAGGGATACCATCCACATTAAAATCTAGTTTTAATTTATCAGTGTCGTCACATTTATTTTGAATCGCAAATTGTTGTAATTTTTCAAGTAATCCAAAATAATAGAATTGTCCCTGACCATGTACATCAACAGGTGTATCCTTTGGCGTTTTAAGAAGAGTTCTTGCGTCTCTGGGAAAACTTGCAACATCTGGCTTCGTAGACAACCAGTGGAGCAAGTCGGTTAATGCTAAATGAGTGATATTGTATTTAATCGCCCACATTGCAACAAAATCTCTTGAATTTACTTCTTGTTCTTGTTCCTCTTCTTCCGAGGTTAGGTTTTCTTCAGAACAATCAGTTTCTGCAGAAATTATTGGTGTCTCCGAAGGTGTTTCATGTTGATAACTGTTTTCGTGATTGTTACCGTAATCGTCATTGTTAATAAAGGGAAATGTCTCAGATTCTTCATCGCTATAAGCTTCCTCGTTATTGTAAACAGGGCTGGTATCTTCGGACCTGAGAGCACTTGTTGAAAGGTTTGTATTTCCCCTATTTTCCAATCTCATAAGTTCATCAATTTCGATCAAACTAGTTGTTTGTCTCACTGACTTTTTTATTAATTTGTATCTGTAACTTTTGGAGTAACGTTTAAATAATGGATTTCGGCGAGGCATCATTCGCAATTCACTTTGGCAAGTTGGGAACCGAAGAAAAATGAGATTTGCAAAATTGGCGGCACAATTTTCTGGGGTTATGTTCAACGCAGGAACAGGAGACAGGCAGCGCATATTTGCGATATGTACACACGAAACAAATACATTTATGTAATGATAGGATTCTACTTACGTATTTTCGGAATCCATCCTGATATTCGGTTACTTTGGGGTTGTTGGACGAATTAATTTTGCTGATAACTGAGAAAAGAAAAACAACAACACAACACGCACCAGTTTGACACTTGACGGTGGTTGAGGTTGACAGAACCAACGCCTGCAGTAAGCGCAGCCAACCTAAGCGGTACCAACATTAAAATAATAGATGAAAAATGTTACCGGAATCCAAAAAGCACTTTGCGGACGTTCTCTGTTGCGGACTCCGTATGACAGAGGGCAGGAAATTTGGAGGCAGGAACCCTGATCATCATGATTTTTAGCAAAAAGATAATCTACAAATGTATTGGAAATCGAAATAATATACATATTGGGTATAATCAAAAACGGCATGTTGCGTTTTAATTTTACGCAAAAAAAATTCAGTCCGATCGAGGGCCCGATCCATTTTTAAAAATACAAAAAATAGTTATCTGACCAACAATTATAGACGTATACACATGCCTATATATTAAAATACCTAATGTTGGGAACCTAACACAGGCCTACCGGCGGGCCAGTGCACGTATTTAGACAGCGTTTCTGTGGTTATGGCCCTGCAGCGGCCCGGTAATAGGAGCCCGTGGCCGTCTTGCAGCCAGCACTGCCGGCACAATGCCGACTTGCGGCCGACGGTGCAATGTTTGCTGGGGAAAGTCCCCTTATTTTCCAATTTCCTATGTTTCTTTGAATTTTGTTGCAATAATTTCGGAACTTGAGTACTTCATTCTTATCGTACCTACCTACTACATACTCAAGTATCATTTCCACAGTCCAAGGATCCAAGGAAGATGAAGTGTGAACAAGTATGAGCAAGTAAATTCCTCAAGTTGGCGTAGATTCCTTGGATTTTGCTTTTTCAAGTAGCTCATCGCACGACCTGACTCCACTTACTTATTAATAAGGAATGTTCTCATTGCTCACATTTCATAAGTCTTTGAAAATTGAGAAAATTTGTAAAAATGGAAGTTCGCGGAAGTGCGTAGAAGTTCATGGAAGTCTTGGAAGTTCGTGGAAGTCAGTGGAAGTCTTCTGGAAGTTAGTGGAAGTTGGTGGAAGTTAGCGGAAGTCAGTGGAAGTCTTTTGGAAGTTGGTGGAAGTCAGTGGAAGTTGATGGAAGTCAATGCAAATGGAAGTTTTGGTGTACAAAATTCTTCCTGCGGTTCGCCCCTCGGGACTATATGAGCTATTAGCTATTATTTGTGTTTATCACCAAACTTTTGACGTCTGTTGTCAATGTTCGTATCAGAGTTGTTTTAAAATAATTCACCTTCATTCGCGAACCTCAATATTTTTTTAAACCAACTATTCTACGAGCTCTACGATTGATATCCACGGATTAGTTTCGCCAAAGTTATCATATTCACGAATCCTAACGTGATTAGTTGACACAAGGGTAGCATCAAGAAACAAGAAAGAGCCATTGTTTTGACTTGTGCTGTTGACATTTGTGATTGTGTTATGTTGGTATGCTTGCTTTGCGACTACACGTTCGTGAACTACACACCACACAACCGTCAAAACGTGAAACGTCAAAAGTTTGTAGGTTATATTATTGACTAATGAGTATCTGCTCCGAGATCTGCTCATATTTTTCCATAATCGTGAATGTGATACTTCAGTTTTGTGAATAAAGAATAATTCAGCAACGATCGAACTGGGCACCCACCTGTTTGAAAATGGGATGGAAAACATGCTGTGTCGTTGGATGTGAAAACAACACAAAAAATAAATCGATTTCCTTCTACGAGTTTCCGAAGAACCGGGATGCAAAACGTTCTTGGATCGAAGCAATAAGGAACAGCGGAGGAAGGACATTCGGCAGCAAATCTACATGTGGAAAAAAGTGGCGACCGGAACCCCACGACTTGGTCTGTGGCTTGCACTTCCATCCTACCGGTAAAAGGCACAGGAATCAGCTGCCACATTTTCCACCTGCGAAAGTCAAACAACGTCAGTTGATAATCAATGAATTTCGTCGTACTAAAATGTATCAGTATCTAAATGCCTCACTGTCGCATTCTTCCAGGCAAAATGCATCCACCGGAGACCGGTATCGGAGATCCACTGGAAAATCCAGGACCTTCATTGCTGAACAAGATCTTTGTTAAAGACATCGCTGAGTTATGTGATCCTACAGGAGCAGAAAGATCTGATGAAAATGAAGGGAACATTAAACGTCACATTTTGCCAAGTGAGAAACTTTATAATCCGTATTAGTCGATGAGCCAGGAGCCAAAAATCACGATTTTGGTTTCCACCCTGGGGACTTGACGTGTCATACCTTTTTGGATTCCCCACAACACCAGCATGAAAATAAGCCACCATCATTTTAAAGCCTTTTAAATTCTGAGGAAAACTGTGTCTTCATTTTTGGAATAGGATGTCTTTCACAGCTTCTAGAGGTCTTCAAATATGAAAAATTGTTGAAATTCAGAAATACTTAACAAGTACGTACAGGGTGAGTCATTGATATGGGCAAGCTCGATTGCGCCTACACCGTTGATGATATCGAAATGAACCAAACGGTTCTGTAAATGGGAGGCCAGAGTGCACTTCGTAAAATTATTTTGCCATATACAGGCTGTACCAATTTTGCAGGGCCACCCTCAACTTAATTTTTCCAAATGGCACCCCCTGTATATTTTTACATATTCGAATTTGTCCTTTTTCAGGCTTTATAAATCCATTTAGTTTTTGCAATTGCAATTCGATTCAACCGTTCAGAAGTTATTAATTTTTTTCTTAAAATTAATGCGTTTGCAGGCACTCATTCAAAAAATCGCAGAGCACTTGGTTTTTGAGATATCAAGTTGGGACTTTTTTCTATGTCTAGACAACTGTCTGGGGTATCTTTTGGCGGTAAGACCGTCAATTTTCGTCGCGAAATTGGAATCGGACGTCAAAATTTGAAAGTGATGTACAATAAACGTCACTTTGACGTTGGTATGTCAAATTTTTCTGTTTTTCATGGCACGCTATGTCAATAATTGATGTGATTTGTGTTTATTTATCAGAAAAACCAGATTATCTCTCAAACTATCAACTTTTGGAAAAAAACATAAGAAGTGAAAAAATGCAGAATGAGATGCTGAATACGACCAAGTAATAAAATATGGGGGGTGCCATTTGAAAAAAAAAAAAATTATGACCCTTCAAAGTTCACCAAAATCAATGTGTCACAGTAAAGTAATGCCGCAATGAAAATTGACGGTCTTACCGCCAAAAGATACCCCAGACAGTTGTCTAGACATAGAAAAAAGTCCCAACTTGATATCTCAAAAACCAAGTGCTCTGCGATTTTTAGCGCATTTTCCATCTTGATGAAAATCGCTATTGCAACCGCTTTGTCCGTCAGTCCGCCCGTCCGTCCGTCCGTCCGTCCGTCCGTCCGTTCCTCGAACTCCTCCCAAACTAGACGACCTAGCTTTCTAATTTTTTCGCTGTTACATAGCTGCCACTCCCAAAGGAGGGCTAGGCTATATTGGATGTCTATATTGCGCCGCCAACATAGCGAAAACCGCCCCCGATAAACTTGAAATAACATAATATTGCTTTTTCTACCAGACCTGATGCTCTGGTGTTCTAATTTTTTGAATAATACATAGTTGCCACTTATAAACGTAAGCCAAGAAACATTTCGTCTTCAATATGCGCCGCCGACATAAAAAAAACTGCTAAAAACCGCCCCCAATCACTTTAAAATGAAAAACATAAACTCGAAGACATAGCGATCTGATTCTTTCGGTATATAAATAGCTGACTGAAAATGGGAAAGGATAGGCTACTTTTGGTTAGTCGCCGCCCCCAGATTCCGCCCCCAAACGATAAAAAATGCAACTTTCACAAATGTTACTGATTGAGATGTTCTCTCAAACATTTATGAACTGCCAACTCAAATTGTGCAACATTTGCTCAGCCGAACGCTGCCGCTCCCACACGCCGCCCCCAAAGTAAGAGATAAATGAAAAACATGAACCCAAAGACATAGCGATCTTTTTTTGTATGTAGCGGAAGTTTTTCGCTACATGGATAGCTGACTAAATATGGAAATGGATAGGCTACTTTTGATATGGCGCCGCCTCCAGCTTCAGCCCCCAGAAGGAGAAAAGTGCAACTTTCAACAATTTTCACTGATTCAGCTGATAATGTTACCTCGAACATTTAGAAACTCTTGATTCAAACTGTGCAAGAATTTCTTTGCCAAACTCTGCCGCTCCCACACGCCGCCCCCAAAGTGAGAGATAAATGTAAAACATGAACCTGAAGACATAGCGATCTAATTCTTTCACTATATTGATAGCTGACTAAAATTAGAAAAATATAGGCCACTTTTAATAAGCCGCCGCCTCCAGCTGCCGCCTCCAAACAAAAAAAAAGGCAACTTTCACAATATTCACTGATTGTCATATTTCCCCCTCATTTAGAAACTATCAACTCAAATTGCGCGACAGTTACTTTGCCGAATGCTGCCGCCCCCACACGCTGCCCTCACAGTGAGAGATGAATGAAAAATCATAAACCCGAAGACATAACGTTCTAATTCTTTCGCTATATGGATAGCTAACTAAAAATGGGAAAAAATAGGCTACCTTTGACATGGCGCCGCCTCCAACTTCCACCCCCCCAAAAAAAAAGTGCAACTTTCAATAATTTTCACTGAATTACATTTTAATGTTACCTCAAACATTCAGAAACACCCAACTCAAACTGTGGAAGAATTTTTTTGCAAAACTCTGCCGCGCCCACACGCCGCCCCCAAAGTAAGAGATAAATGTAAAACATAACCCTGAAGACATAGCGATCTAATTGTTCCGCTATATAGATAGCTGACTAAAAATGGGAAGAGATAGGCCACTTTTGATTAGTCGCCGCCTCCAGCTCCCGCCCCCAAACAAAAAAATGCAACTTTCACAATTTTCACTGATTGTCATATTTCCTTAAACATTTAGAAACTCCTAACTCAAACTGTGCAACAGCTATTTTCCAGAATGCTGCCACCCCCACACGCTGCCCTCAAAGTAAGAGATCAATGGAAAACATAAACCCGAAGACAAAGCGATCTAATTCTTTCGCTATATGGATAGCCGACTAAAAATGGGAAAGAATAGACTACTGTTGATTAGTCGCCGCTTACAGCTACCGCTCTCAAACAAAAAAATATATAGATGAGTGGAAGAATTTTCATTCAAATCTATTTCATTGGCAAGTACCAATGATAACACAATATCACAATGAGTTTCGAATGAAGAAAGTGGGCAAGGAATGGTGTTTCTCCTTCATCCAAATTTCTTTACGTTCACAATATGCCTCTTTGAGAAAATGCGCTACTGAGACTCACGCACGTGAAGGCATACTCACTTGTTTGAATGAGTGCGTGCAAACGCATTAATTTTAAGAAAAAAATTAATAACTTCTGAACGGTTGAATCGAATTGCAAAAACTGAATGGATTTATAAAGCCTGAAAAAGGACAAATTCGAATATGTAAAAATATACAGGGGGTGCCATTTGAAAAAATTAAGTTGAGGGTGGCCCTGCAAAATTGGTACAGCCTGTATATGGCAAAATAATTTTACGAAGTGCACTCTGGCCTCCCATTTACAGAACCGTTTGGTTCATTTCGATATCATCAACGGTGTAGGCGCAATCGAGCTCGCCCATATCAATGACTCACCCTGTATAGGCGAAACAGGTATTTTTAATAATAACTAATGATAATTATCAATACATAATCACAATGAAACAGAAAATGTCCTGAAGAAGTTACTCGAAATGACCGTCTCCTTGTTCCTTGAATAAGAGATTCAACGACCGGTGAATTGGAACTGCCAGCCTAACGCGATAGTATCCGAGGTGGCCAGGTATGACCCCTTCGATTTTTTTTTATGAGCCTATCTGGAAGATAAGGTGTTTATAGAGTCTCCCGCTAATTTGGACGATTTGAAATCAGAATATTATCATCAGTTGATATTAAAAATACCTTTTAATTATTGGGTAGGTATTTCTGAAATTGACCTTTTTTTCCTATTCAAAAACCTCCAGAAGCTGTAAAAGACATCCTATTCTAGAAATGAAAACACAGTTCTCCTAAGAATTTATGGGCTTTAAAATGGTGTGTCACAAGTACTATTCCGTCAATCGTCAAAAAATGACATCTGTCAAAAATAATTTGACATACCATTAATCGAAAGAGTTTGTTCGTCTGATTTCAAAAATATATAATATGTTGGGTGTAAAACCCATAGTAAAGGCGCTATAAGCTGGGGCCTAGAAAAAAAACGGACGGTATGTAGTTCTTGTGGTTTGATTTTTTTCGCATTAACGGCAGCGGCACCTCCAATTGGAAAAATGAAAATGAATAAAATTAAACAACAAAATTGACTATAAACATCGTTTAGCACCGTTTCTTGACAGGTCTCGTTACTTCAAATATGACAGTTCATAGTTTAGCTAAGGCAAATTTCTTTATTTAACATTTTGGAGTACACCCGATGATATTTATACAAAGCGAACTTTACGTCATTGTCTTTCTAGCGTACTTTACTAGAAATGCTGCTCTTAGCGGCATTTTGATGTCCGTCTGTCCATCGGTCTAACTGTTTGTCTTATCAATTAATTGCTCCTGAACGAGAAGACCTAGCGAAAATAGACTCCTTGTGTGTAACATGTGTTCGCCGGAAAATTGAATTGAGAAAAAAATATTCTCAAACCGTCGCCATCTTGATCCGCAATGTCAAATTTTCTCAAAAGTCATCCGATTTTCATGAAACTTGAAAATACATTCATGTTCTATATGTGAGGTATGATTTTGATGTTTTCTTTTTGATCCGCCGCCATCTTGTCCGCCATGTTGAAATTGGTTAAAGTCGTCCGATTTTGATGAAAATTGGAACCTAATCGTGTCTTGTGTATGCATTGATGGTTTCCATGTTAGTCCTAATATTTGCGCCATATTGACGTGCCACATGGAAATTAATCTCCAGCTGTCACAAAATCAATTCATTCAAATATTTTCTGAACAAGAGGTTTCCGATGTGACTGAAAAACTTGTTGATGGACATCGGCTTTTGTAATTTCTTTTCTACAAGTAGGAACTCTTCCAAAGAAATATGTACGGGAAATGCCATTATAATTTCGAAATTTGCAAAAAAAATTGAATTTTTTTTAATTTTTCTTTGAAAACGATACTTATGGAAAATGGCTCCCGGTTAAATTCTCCGAATTTTTGATATGTTGTAGCTCATGAGATACTAATCAAATACCGTGAACCTCAAACTCAAATAATGGACAGTTTTTAACCCACAGGGGGTTGAAGTTGGAGGTTTCGACGGCTTCAAAATGATATTCTGACGTAAAAAAAAGCTTTCTATTCGGTTTCCTTTCAAGATGTGTTTCATGCTAAATGTATTTATATGACAGAAAAATATCAACCCCCTCCTCCACCCCCATCCCCTATCTACCATCACAAAATTCCAGATTACTCTCAAAAGCCATGCAGATGGCTTATGTGATTTAAATTATGAATTTTGACATAAAAATTATTTCCCACCCCTGATGTTGGGGTGCCGATTTCCCAATTTTCCTCGGTTAATTTGGCTGAATTTTTGGTATTGTGTACTTCTAATGCTGCTGAACAAAAAGTTCCCATGCCAAAACTTATTCCTATGGACAGTTTTTGTTCTACAGGGGACTGAAGTTGAAGATTTGAGAGCATAAATATTGAACTTCAGTCCCCTGCAGAACAAAATCTGTTCATAGGAATAAGTTTTGGTATCGAAACTTTTTGTCCAGCAGAATTAGAACAATACAATACCAAAAATTCAGCCAAGTTAACCGCGGAAAATTGGAAAATCGGCACCCCATCATTAGGGGTGGAAAATATTTTTTATGTCAAAATTCATGATTTAAATCACAGAAGCCATCCGCATGGCTTTCGGGAGTAATCTCGAATTTTATGATAGTAGATAGGGGTTGGGGGTGGAGGAGGGGGTTGATATTTTTCTGTCAAATAAATACATTTAGCATGAAACACAACTTGAAGAGAAACTAAATAAAAAACTTTTATTAACGCCATAATATCATTTTGAAGCCGTCAAAACCTCCAACTTTAACCCCCTGTGGGTAAAAAACTGTCCATTATTTGAGTTTGGGGTTCACGGTATTTGATTAGTATCTCATGAGCTACAACATATAAAAAATTCAGAGAATTTAACCGGGAGCCATTTTCCGTAATAATCGTTTGGGGTCCTTTGGAAGCCAGATAGCAACGCTTATACATATTTATTCAAGAAAGTCGCATACCGAATTTGATCTTTCTATTTTCAAAAAAAAGGTACTAAAAATGGTTTCTACTGATTATTTTTTTTTATGTTTACTGGAAAACCATTCTTGGTGCCTTTTTTTTTGAAAATAGAAAGTTCAAATTCGGTATACAACTTTCTTGAATAAAGATGTGCAGGCGTTGCTATCTGGTTTCCAAATTTTCAAAGAAAAAATCAATCATTTCGAATTTTTTCTGCAAATTTCAAAAATTCAATAGCATTTTCCGTACTTTTTTTGGAGAAGTTTTTACTTGTAGAAAAGAACTAACAAAAACCGATTTCCATCAACAAGTTTCTCAGTCACATCGGAAGCCCCTTGTTCAGAAAATATTTGAATAAATTGATTTTGTGACAGCTGAAAATTGATTTCCATGTGGCACGTCAACATGGCGCTAGTCGTGAAACTAACATGAAAACATCAATGCATGCACAAGACACGACTGGGTTCTAATTTTCATCAAAATTGGACCACTTTAACCAATTTCAACATGGCGAACAAAATGGCGGCGGATCAGAAAAATCATCAAAATCACACTTTTACACACAGGTTGGTCTATCCTAGCGTAATCATCCCATAGCGGTCTTACCTTTCAAGATTAAGAAAAAGATGTAGAAGCGTAGTTATATGGTTTGATGAAACCTATGACCTAAAATTATTTTTAGCTATACAGGTGTCCCATTTTGACGGTATCAACGAAGCGTCAATTTTTTTTAAATAGAACCCTATATTTTTTTGCATTTTCATGTTCAACTTTTTCAACTGTATTATGCCTTGTACTCGCTTCGGCAGTACATATACTAAAATTGGAACTGTATTATGCCCGTGTTTTTGTTTCTCAATTGTAGATCAGTGCTATCATGGCTTATTTTCATGCTGGTGTTGTAGGAAATCCAAAAAGGTTTGTCACGTCAAGTCCCCAAGGTGGAAACCACTCGAGTCCCCTGGCTCAACGACTATTATGTAGTCCAGTCAAAATAAGTTTTGACCCGAAATAAATTCGGAAGTTCACGAAATTTGGTGGAACAATGCAGAATTCAATGTATAATGGCACGCTAAAATTCCCAGAAATTCCAAGGCTTGGAATCTTTTTTGAGACAAATCAATGAGCGTCATCTTTGAAAATTCCCCTCGAAATTTTCGGTTTTCTCTGGATAACTTGTAAACTATTCGCCATCTGTACGGTATGTTTTCTGTTTCTGTATCGTTATACAGGGTGTTGCATGAGGAGACCGACATAGCTTGAGGGTAGGTCCAGTTTTTCTAAGTGAATTAGGATCTCGCTTTGAAATTTTTCTATCGCTTTTGGTTTTGATGTTACAGGGTGAATCATGTATTTTGTCGAAGTTTTTGATGAGCTATATCGCTCGAATGGCTCAATGGATTCGACTGAAATTTCACATGTATGTTCTCCTGATGAGAGCTGATACATTGCATCATGAAGTAGCTCGAAAATTTCAGGGCCGGACTTATTTTTTTTATTTTCAAAGTTTTTGTGGAAAAGTCATTTTTCAATTTTTTTTTAAACCAATATCAGATTTAGAAACTACAGAAAAATTGCTACAAGGAACATCATTTAATTTCTTCGGCACACTCAATGTTTGCCCAGAAAAAAATATTTTTTTAAATTTGGTTCGGCTGCGATCAAGTGAAAACTAATTGAATTTACTAGGTGACAACAAAACTTATTTTTGGAAAGAATAAAGGTAGAAAAGGTAAGATGAAATGTCAATTCGCGTTGACTATTTCACCGAAAACAACCGTTAATTCCCCCATAACTGACGTACAAACGTTTGTTTCGAGCTTGTTAGCTCTCGTCAGTGACAGATATATGTTGGAATTAAGCCTTAAATGACCAAAAAAATTGAAATCGGAAAGTAAATGTCAAAAAAATTCTTTAGTCTGTTACCGGAGCCCCGGTCAGGATAATTATTTAAATCAAAAGGAGAAAAAAGGAAAAAAAAAGGAAAAAAAAGGAAAAACCACTCACTGAATGATCCAGGTTTTAGAATCTGGATCGGAATAGGGTAGTCGGTTGAATTAGGAAAAAGTTGCGCATTTTCATGACGATCAATGATTCAAAAAGAAATTTGACGTATCGATTTTGTTTTTGAGATATCGTGAAAAAACAGGAATTTGAATTTTTGTTTTCATTTTTTATTCAAAAAACGGTTGAAGGTGGCCTTTTCTAATCTAGACATTGTCAGGGCACTTTTTCAGGGGGAATTCAAAGCTGCCAAAATCTTTATTCTAGCTTTCAAAGCAACCGAGATACAACATTCAACTTTTTTCTCTAATGAACGTCATACTGGATTTTGATATTTTTGAATACGGTATTCTTTTCTGGTTACAACGATGTGCCACATGTCACTGTTGGATAAATGTTCAACATTTACGGTTTTTTTTTTATTGTCGGTGCTGATTTTGTTTCCAAAGCAATCTTTGAAAAATAAAAAATAATTTTTTTGTTCAAAAGCATGAATTCAACCGTGGCATGTGACACATCGTTGTAACCAGAAGAAAATATTGTATTCAAAAATGTCAAAATCCAATATGGCGCCCATAAGAGAAAAAAAGTTGAATGCCATATCTCGGTTGTTTTGAAAGCTAGAATGAAGATTTTAGCAACATTGAATTCCCCTTGGAAAAGTGCCTCCGCAATGTCCTGATAAGAAAAGGCTACCTTCAACCGTTTTTCAAATAAAAAATAAAAACAAAAAATTACAAATTTCTGTTTTTTCTCAATATCTCGAAAACTAAAACTGACAAGTCAAATATCCTTCCGAATCATTGATCGTCATGAGAATTCGCAACTTTTTTCTAATTCAACCGGCTCTGTATCTCTAAAGATAAGCGAGATACCCATGCTTAGCCTCGAAAAACGGACAGCCTGTATAGTGGAAGCGGCACGCAAAATAAATTGCATTCAATTGTGAAAGCAAGCGGCTTTGCAGAGTGACACCCAAGACCTCAAGGAACGATTTCGCTCTAGGACCAAAATCATTTACCTCTTCATATGTCATCTACAGGGTGATCAAAAATTTAAAAAAAATCAACTAATGAACCAAAAGAGATGAAATCATGGAAATAATTATCACGTAGATTCGAAATTTATCGCCTATTGAGATAAAACAAACAGCATTTGAATTTCTTCACCCGTTTTAGGCATATCTTGAAATTAGTAGTCGGTTTCATGAAGAGTAAAACGTTTGAATAAATTAGTGATTTTTTGAGATACTCGGATGATATTTGATATTTACGCGAATAGTCATGCCAAGAATAAAATGCGATGTGTTGCCATCGTTTCCGCCTATCATTTTCGAAAATAAACTGCTAGACAACGAAGTTGGAACCATCGGAAAAATGGTTCGACTTTGAAGACCAATAACTTCCGATTGCCGGATGCGATTTCCGTTTTGTTTATTGTTTTAATCAGCCTAATGTTTCCGTGACCTATCCTCTGAAAGTGAATGTTGTTACGACCCCGTCATGAATAAGATTAGTTTTGCTTACTTAGCACCTACTGTTTATATATACGACTTCATGCAGTTAGCACGTATCACAATTCTCTGTATCATGAACGAGTGCACGTCGCACGCATAAATTGTCGATCCGTTATTACGTTCTAAACTTGTACGAATTAAATTATTTTCACAGTTTAATAAAATTAATATTTTTTAAAAAGGCTTTTTCAAAAACAAACACGTAAAAATGGCGCAGTCGGTAGGATGTTAGGCCCATTTGGCACAAATAATTTTTGAAAATTTTATACGTAAAAAAGTGTTAAGTGGTGTGCTCCAGCACTTCAGCCTAGCAGCCTACATCTGTAATCAAACCAAGGAAGCTCCAGCGGAACCTGTCCTGAAGTTCTCCGACGGCAACGATTTCCATCAAGTAGTAAGTCTACTTATTTTTATAATCATCATTGTTTGTTTCGGGGTATTCCCCTTTCCATTTTATATCCTTTTTATCTTGTTTAGTGTATTGATATTATATTATTTACCTGTGATAATTCGAAATGGCTGAAGGTGATAACGAAATTCAACTCTCTTTGAGAGATCTTAGAGATTTAATTCCCTCATTCGATGGCGAACAAGCCTTACTGAATGATTTTATAGAAGCATGTAATTTTGCAACGGAAAACATCGAAGAAGGACAAGAAAATGTCCTTGTTTTCCTAATTAAATCCAAACTAACTGGAAAAGCTAAAACTTTCATATCCTCGAGGAATCTCACAACCTGGGAAGCAATAAGGCCCCTTTTAATAGGCCACTTTGGCGATTGTAGGGATACCGAAGCTCTCGTCAGAGACCTCACAAATTCTTTCCAAAAAACGACTGAAACAGCGCGAAGCTTCGTAACAAAAATAGAAAATTTATTAACAAAATTAAGGTCGAGTGTTCGACTCGACGACGAAATTGACCCATTACATAAAAACACTTTAATCGAGTCACACGAAAAGATCGGACTGAAAACTTTATTAGCCGGATTAAATGACCCCTTAGGTCAATTAATAAGAGCACAAAAACCATTATCCATTAGCGAAGCCGCCCAACTAATACTTGAGGAAGAAAATATTGCATACCTAAGATCAACGCGCAGCAGTCAAAACAATACGAAAACATTTAAAAGCTTTCCACGACAAAATTACCATAACCAACATGTTTCACCTCAAGCAGGACCGAGCAATTATGCTCATAATCCAAATCCACGACCAGACGCGAAATTCTGCAATTACTGCAAAAAACCTGGTCATTTAATAGTAAATTGCTTCAGAAGAATAAATAATTCGAGTCACAATAATGCAAATCCTCAAAATAGAAATTTTTCAGGTCAAAGTAATTTTCAAAATCGACCAAACAATAATTTCTCAAACAATCCCGCTCCTCGCGTAAATTATTTAAAAAACGAAGATGCGGAGCTGGATTCCCCGGACGTCCAGTCTCCTATAACCCAGACGCACGTGAGCGAGTCCGAAATGTAATTTTAAATGCAAAGTCCAATGATAGCCAACACAAAATGTTTTATATTCTAGACACAAAAAATAATTTTAAACTTCTTTTAGACAGTGGTGCCTCTATCAGTTTGATTCACCCAAATATTATTTCACCCGAAAGTAAAATCCAAAGCAAAGATATTCATATAACCGGGATTGAAAATATTCCCGTACTTTCCAGTCATGTTTACGAATACCAAGTCGGTAAATTCAATTCGCACACAATGCATGTTGCACCTATCGACTTTGGATTATTCGACGGAATTTTGGGTATGGATTTTATTTTAAATTTCAATTGTGTTATCGATTTTCCTAAAAGAAAACTATTTTGTTCAATTCAAGACTATCCTGAAATTCAATTATTTTCCTATGCAAGGAACGGTGATACTTCTCTCACTACTTTAAATCATTGTGAATCCAATAATAAAAATAATACAAGAAACCCGGTACATAAACCGCGTATAATCAACGAAGAAAATCGACAATTTCATACTCCCTCTGTGGATCTTAGAATTGCTAAAAAAGCAATAGAACCAAAGTGTTCAATCCAAGTCGATACTAATTCATCTAAAAAATCAAATACTTCCTTCGGGAACCATTCGAGCTCCGCCGTGAGTCTCTCTAATAATAATAATCCTATAAATGGATCTTCTAATAAAAATACTTCTCTCAAAGTAGAGAATCAAAGAATAAATATTTCCGAGGCAAATAATAGCCTTAGGGTCGATTCAGATAAGAATCATTTAAATACTTCCTTCGGGAATTCTTCGAGCTCCGCCGTGAGTCTCTCTAATAATAATAATCCAATAAATGGATTTTCTAATCAATTTTCAATCGAATTCATAAGAGGTGACATTTTAGATGCACCCAATAACATTCCAATTGGGCACGCAGTGTCTCAAGATTTTAAAATGGGCCAAGGCTTAGCAAGAAAAATTGCAATAAAATATCCACACAATACCGACGAGCTGCTAGCTCAGCAAAAGATAGTAGGACAAGTTGCTTATTCCTTTTTCTCGAGCGTAAATGAAACGCGAGAAATTTTTCACCTTATCACGAAGGAACGCTTTCAAGATAAGCCCACGTACAATTCTATCAACACAGCATTAATGAACTTGCGGGTTATATGCGAGGAAAATCAAATCGCTGAATTAGCACTGCCAAAGCTCGGATGCGGTCTTGATAACTTGAACTGGAAGCACGTTCTTTCTATGATAAAAGAAATTTTTAATAATAGTCGGATTAAAATTTATATCTATGAGTTCGAAGAACCAAATACTACTTTGAAGAAAATTTTTCATATATCGCCTAGAACGATCGAGGTAGTTCAACTACCAGTAAAAATGAATTCATTCTCAAACAATAATGCTGATTCAACCTTTATATGTCCTGAACTAGAGATCAATGGAGTAAAGATTCCTAATTCCATCGTAAAGATAAATGATAACCAAATTATTACTACAATGTTGAACTCAAGCAATGAAACCAAGAAAGTTGAACTTCCTGAAATAATTCTTGAACCTTTCGAAACCTTTAACGTGAATAACTACAACGTCACTACTAATCACTCAAATAATATCGATCGAGAACAAAATATTTTAAACCAATTAAGGCTCGATCATCCTCATTTAGAAGAAAAAGAGATCATTCACAAAGCTGGGAAATTAAATAAAAATGCTGATGCACTTTCGCGTATCAGAATAAATCCAATCACAGCAAATCCATCTTCATCTCCAGATGAAGAAGACGAGTCAATAATCAATCGTAACGAGACACCAGACTTAATTGATTTCAATGCAAATCCAGACTACGAATTCGAAATCGAATATGACAGATTTATTAACGAACAACCTTCAATAAATTTTGATTTAATAAAAGAGACAAACGACTATGTGACACTTGCTTACCACAAAAATATAATAGCATTCATTCCCAATAATGAAAATGAGGATACACCCCATATTGCAACCTATGTCGCAGATACGTGTACTACAGAAAGAAATTTGAATCTAACTGAAACATTAACTATCAAAAACAGCTTAAAGGTCACTAATCGAAAATACTATTTCATCAAATTGCCCGTAGACAATTTATCAAGACTTTCTCAAAAAGATTTATTCAGACTTCTCTACGAGATCAAAGAAAATTTAGAACCTAAAGAATATCATTTAAACAAGGTCAATCACCTACCATTGAAAAGAATTTTGAGTCATTTATTCAACGCTGATACATTCAAATTCCATATTTGCCATGATATAATCAAATTGCAAAAAAACCTAACGCCTGAAGAAAAGAACGAAATAATGTCGAAATGGCATTCCTCAAAGAATAATTTACATAAAGGTATCAATGAAACATTTCGAAGAATACGTGAACAACATTTATGGCCCAATATGAAAACAGATATAGAAGAATTTGTAAAACGGTGTCAGACTTGTAATCAATCGAAGATTAATAGGCAAAACACAGATTTTCCCCTCGTAATTACAAAAACACCAGAACGACCATTTCAACACATAAACATGGACACACTAGACGTACATCCCCAGTTACATCTTCTGACAATTGTTGATAACTTTTCAAAATATGCACAGGCTTATCCAATTCCTAACAAACAAGCAAGAAGCGTTACTGATAAATTATTATTGTACTTCCAACACTACCCTGTACCACAACGAATTCATGTAGATGCCGGAAGCGAATTTATGAACCAATCGTTCAAAAATCTAATCGAATTGTACGACATTAGACTAACTGTCAGTCCCACTGATCATCCCCAATCTAATGGGCAAGTGGAACGTTTTCACGCCACATTGATGGATTCTATTAGAAGTTTCCACATCGATTATCCTCATAAACCTGTAGTTGACGCACTACCTTTCGCTATAAAAACATATAACCTTAGCAAGTCAGCTTCAACCAAATTCACCCCTCAGGAAATTGTTTTTGGACATATTGATCCATCTAGAGATAATATTTTTACCAATGAAGCAGAACTTCAAGATGATTACCAGAGACTCATGAGAAATTACGCACAATATGTTAACAAAAAAGTCATTTCCAATATCGATAGTTCCAAACAAAAATCAAAGGAACGTTTTGACAAACATGTAAAAGAAAATAGACCTCAGTACAAACTTGGTCAATCAGTGTTTTTAAGAAAACCATCAAGACAATCCAAATTGTCCCCCACATATCTTGGTCCCTACAAAATAATCAGACTTTTACCTCCGAATTGCGTAGAGCTACTAACTTCCAATAATAAATATATGACTGTCAACTTTGACCGGATAAAACCGTCAAATATAGAATTAGACGAAGACCAAGACCCAAATACCTCAGACTAGGTATTAACAAAAAATCCCTGCTGTTTTGGGACCTTTAAGAATAAAGCAGACGTAAATCCAAATGCGTGTCGTAAAAGGCGACTAAATAGGACTTAATACAAGAATTTTTGAAAAACTCTGACGACGTTTGGCAGACGTCAACCATTATGTTCAAAGAACACCTTTTTCCCCATAATTATGATTATATACACATAATTCTATTCCCTGTAAAACTGCTGGGTTTATTAACCGCCAAACCCCCGCCTCACGGAAAACATTTTAATTTTTTATTGCGGTCAAATTCAGATTTGCCCTGATATACAATTTTGGAAGTCACCAAATTGTCCCTGTCATCTGAATAACATCTTAGGATTCAGACTGTAAAATCCTTCGGCTTTACCGAAAATTCAATTATAGTACGAATTTAGTAGTGTTAGCGATAATTCCTAGGTTGGTTTATCGTATCAGCTAATTTCATAATTAAGAACTTTATTGTTTTATCTAGTCATCTGTGAACAAATAATTGTTACAGATCAATCATGGACAAGACTCCATCTAAAATCTTTATTTTCCTATTCCTTATTAATTTTTCTTACTCCAATATCCAAATCAAAGACCTAAACAATACCATAGGACTATTTTACGAAAAAGAGAGAGAAATAAAAATAACTTCAGATATTTGGAAACTAGTAGTGTATAAAGACATTAATCACTTACAAGAAACGTACGAACATAATTTGCAAATTTTAAATACCCTAACAACTGTACTTTTGAAAGATGAACACGATGAAAATGTAAGATTTCGAACTTTTTCCCTTACGATAAAACCCCATCTTGATATTCTAAAAGCGATTTCCAATAAAATCGATAATATGTTAACAGAAATTAAATTCGAAACAATCCGAGTAAGACGAGGACTTGCAAACGGTGTTGGAACCGTATGGAAATTTATAACAGGAAATCTAGATGCCTCCGACGGAGAATATTTTAGCAAATGTGTAGACAAATTAGAAAGAGACGATTCAGAAATTCAAAACTTAATTAAAGACCAAATTAAAGTCACAACAAGTACCATTCGAAATTTTAACGAAACGATTAGAAAATTACAAATTGACGAACAAACATTCAACGAAGATATGAAAGTAATAGAAAACGAAATTGAAACCCTTTTTGGGAGTCAAAAATATTTTGAGCATCAATTAAAATTGATGAATAATTGTGAACAACTTCTAGAATCAT
This sequence comes from Anaspis maculata, assembly GCA_949128115.1. NCBI lineage: Eukaryota > Metazoa > Arthropoda > Insecta > Coleoptera > Scraptiidae > Anaspis > Anaspis maculata. The sequence continues at coordinate 5,172,440 of OX421962.1, forward strand.
TCACATTAATTTCAGAAGAACTTACTGATATAGTCAATAGTTTAACCTTTGCGAAATTAAAAATAATCCACCCATCGATAATTAAACCTAGAAATTTACTCAGCGAATTGATAGACATCAATAGACATCTAACGCGAAATAACTTACCATTCAAACCCACTTTGGAAAATCTTCCCCAGTTATTAAATCTTTTTAAACTTCAAGCATTTCAGACAAAAAACAGGTTAATATTTGTAATAATAATACCTTTAATAAATCAGGATACCTTCGACCTTTACCATCTCTACTCTGTACCAACCAAAGATCCTTCTACAAACCTTTTCCATACTATCATCCCCGAATCAAAGATGATAGCATTATCAAAAGATAAGAGAACTTACATCAAGATCCATGACCTCGACACTTGCCAAGAAATGGACGACAGAACCGCCATGTGTCAAGATTTAATTCCTCTTGACTCGACCCAAGGACCATGTGAGGTCATCCTCATCACGACACTCCAAAACTCCGACAAATGCAAGCCACTAATTATGAATGTAATCAACCATAACATTCAGTACATCGGCAAGAACCAATGGTTACTAGTCCTACCATCAAAGTTGGCAATTACCTACACCTGCCCTAATCAAGGTACAACCACCAAACTTCTGGAGGGCAACAAACTCATCACGTTACAAAAACGGTGTAATGCGTATACTGGCATTTATCAACTATATGCTAAAGAAGAACAAACTTCCAACTATACAGAAGAGAACTTCATCCCTCAAATTCCATTCGAATGCTGCGAGGAACAAACATCAAAAGAAGAGTTCCATTTAAAACCACTTAAAATCAACCAGTTCAACTTGGACGACTTAAATGTCGCCGCTCACAAACTTGGCGAGCTTGAAGAAGAACTCAAAACGTTAAATCAAGAGCCCTTCGCAACAAAGTACCTCAGCGCATCCACCATCTGGACCCTGACCATCTTTGTTATAATAATTGTAACAGTCATCTGCTGTAAATGTGGCTGTTGCCGCCACTTCATTGGCTACATGAAAAGTTCACCTTCTAACAACCCCAGACCTGACGACAGGGGTTGCTGTGCAAAAATCTATAACTTTTGCAATATCAATCCAAAACCACACCGTAGAACATCTATTCACCAGTGGAACATCGAGTTGCAACCGACACTCGAACTACAAACTGAAGAGACGCCTCTGGAAGCAGCAGCCGTCTCAAGAAATACGAGGCAGCAAAGAAAAGCCTTGTGAACAAACTTTGCAGTGCGCGAAGTGTTTAAAAGCAGAGCTTATACGAAGTGAAAAGTGCTCGTGACCCTAAAAGACACTTTCTTTTAATTTGTAATCTTTTAATTTTAAGTCTTTAGTACTTAACGATTTTGTTATTTCAGTTTTTAGCTTACTTACCTTTTATGTCAATAATTTTATATTTTTAGAATTTAAAAAAAATTTACCTCTATTTTTATTTTCAGTTAATTTTATAAAATTCTATCTAAAAGGGGGAGGTGTTACGACCCCGTCATGAATAAGATTAGTTTTGCTTACTTAGCACCTACTGTTTATATATACGACTTCATGCAGTTAGCACGTATCACAATTCTCTGTATCATGAACGAGTGCACGTCGCACGCATAAATTGTCGATCCGTTATTACGTTCTAAACTTGTACGAATTAAATTATTTTCACAGTTTAATAAAATTAATATTTTTTAAAAAGGCTTTTTCAAAAACAAACACGTAAAAATGTTGAGAAACTTCATGTAAAATTTCTACAGGGTGATACGTACAATGGTGCAAAATTGTACCGACTACATCATACCCCCATTTGTTGAATTTTTTTAATTTATTCTAATACAAAAATCATGAAGTGTGGTGTCTTACCTCGAAACGGTTTTGGAATTATCCGGATTGGAAGTCTAACATCTAAGATTTAATTTTTATTTTGAATGTTACAGATTTGCCTTGTTGGCACGCGAGATTAAGTCACTTTTGATGAATGGATGTTGACATTGAGCAAAATTGTCCGTACAACAGTCCAGGACAATTTCACTCTCAACACAACTCGAATATTTGGTGTGGGGCCAAGCAGGGGGCACTTTTTCAAGTGGTTGTCCCTGCCTGTTTTTCGTACGTTGGATTCCGTCAGAATTTCATCAGAATTTTAGATATGGAACATGTTTTATTTGCAGATCTAAGCCCCTGAACATGGTAACGATGTGAAACTTCAGTGCCCGAGTGAAGTAAAGCCCCCCTGAACGTTATACTTTTTGTGCTTGTGCTATGCCTGAGTTTCGTAAATCTGCAACATTCAACATAAAAATTTATATCTTCAATGTCAGACTTCCAATCCGGAAAATTCCATAACCGTTTCGAGATAAGACACCACACTTCATAATTTTTGTATTAGAAAACTGAAAGAATATATAATTTTGAAAAAGGGGGGTACGATGAAGTTGTTGCAATTTTGCATCATTTTACGTATCACCCTGTAGAAAATTCACATGAAGTTTCTCAACACTCACTATTATAGGATAGGTTACGAAAAGATCAAGCTAGTTAACGCAACAAACCAAATAGAAATCGCAATCGGCAATCGAGAGATATTGACCTCCAAAGTCGGACCATTTTTCCGATACCGACAACTTCGTTGTCCAGCAGTTTATCAACAGTCAATAGTTTTTTTTCTAAAACATGTTTCTAAAAGCAACATTCCCTAACGGTCAATTAAAAAAAATACTCTCTGGAAATGGTACTTTCTGTGTTTTGATTATTGGCTATGGCCAGTATTGCTAATACGACCTAATTTTCCATTCATTTGATAACAAGAGAATTCAAGATGGCGGCCATCAGAAAAAAAAAAACAGTTGAAACTCTTGCAGTACCCGCTCAGAATTTTCTACCCCCATTTTTGTCTGATGATAGATTGTGTGTCGCAGCCGGCATTTTCACGAGACTCTGTTTTCATCACCGTGCCACCGTAACAATAAATTGTTGACCGATCCGATCGTTATCGCCGAAAATGATTTTTCATGTGCGGATAACTCGTGTTTCAATTGATAGATAAGCAGCGAAGCAGCATTCATTGCGAATGCACCTGCAGGTAAGTTATATTATTATAAATAATGTTTTTTCCATCTTTCTTTTTCATCTTGCTTATGAATTTGGGTTCCTCAGGCGATTCAAAATTTTCATTGAAATCCTTGAGATATGTTTCTATTTATTATTCCTAGAGTTTCCTCAGTACCACCCTCAATTTTTCTAATCAACTTTCGACACCTGTTTTCTTTTTTAGATGTGCAAGTTTTTCTTGAATTATAACCCATTCCAAGTTTAACTTTAGCTTTCATCTCACCTGCTACCCTTATTGCTATTTTTGTCAGGAAAAGTTGCATTAGATGATTCAATACGTTCTACTGCTTTGTCGGCGATTGTCTTCCAACTAAGTTTTTTTTTAGTGAATATGCTATATCATGCTGTTTACATGCATCATCAAGTTCATTATAACCCCCATCACCTTTTGTCAATCTCTTGGTTTTGTTCCAGGCCCACCTATGAAAATTTGATAAAAATAAATGATATTTCATATTTCTGCTTTACGTTTTTCTCTTATAAAACTTATAACCAGGAATGTGAAGTTCAAATGGAAGATTGTTGATTGCACTATTCAGCAAACCTTCGTAATGTTTTGATCAGTATTATACAACATTATTTCAGTATTGCACCTGAATTTTGAATGGATATAAAATTGAAATACTTCAGCTTTTATACTCAGTCTACTAGATACAAGAAATAATAATGAAAGTTGTGAAGCAGAAAACCACTTTGCACATAGATGATCATGATTTGCACATGTAAAGGACAAACTGATGTTCCTAATCAAATATGTTTAGGTAGCATGTAGTTTTCATGAATTAATTGAATCGGAGGAATCTAAACATTACCCTCCAACATCCAATCGGAAATAGTTTTTATAAAGAAGGTAAATTCAAAAATTGAATTCATATATTTTATTTGATCACTTTTTTTTATTTTACAGAACTGAACCGCTCCAATCGCCATTTTATACTAATTGACATCCACGGGTTCAACATCCCCGAGCTCATCGTAAAAGAGCCGGCATACATCGCAGGGAATGAAAGAGGCAGAGCAAGTTCTTGGAGTACGGTCATCACGGCCTTGACTATAACGACGGACTTGTTCCCTATATGGGCACCTTGCTCAAAAACATCATCGAGGGTGTCGATGATGACGATGATGTGGTGTATGTTGAGGGAAATTGAAAAAAAGACTTCCTGGACCTACATCTAAGGGGAAAGTGCAAGGTTGTTGATGTGGTAGTGAACAATAACAATCTGAAAGTGGTAAAATTTGAGAAAGTGCACCCACTTCAGCACCAATGTACAATGCATCATGCAAGGATGTGTACTTGCAGTACGAGTTGCAGTATGTATAATTGCAAGGTGCTGTATGAGTGGGTGGAAAAGTTATTACTTCAATAATTTTTATTTTGTATAGTTAATAAGGTATTCAAGTCTAGATTATAAGGGTAATTAGGTAAGAGTCTTATTTATAATGTAATAATCAAGTTGGTCTATGGAAATAAAATGTTTATTCAAATGTTTTGCGCATTATCTTTCACCTTCTAACCTCTTCGATCCAAAGCAATCTAACGTTGCGTCCTATCCCGACCAGCCCAGCCTAGCATAGCCTAGCCCAGACGATACCTTGTCTGATAGCACCTTTAGATATACCAATAGATCTTCAACAACCTTTTCCGGTCATTGGTACAAACCTCTTCAGTTACAAGAACTGAACAGGCTCTCAACAAAAAAAAAAAATGTCCACAACCTCTTCTGGTCATTGACGTAAATCTCTTCGGTTTCAAGAACTGAAGAGATCGAGGAAATTTTTTTCATCAATCATTTCAAGAACCCCTCTCACTCCACTGAGCCGGTGGGCCAACCCTATGTCAACTCGTGGCAAGGAAGAAAGAGACCTCATTATTGTAAATGATTTTCGAAATGGCCGCCGTTCTGAATTAATCATGTTATATTGTTGTGTCTGATCCCATTAGCCGCCGCGATTTTCTGCCTAAGTTCTACAACCGTGCTATTTCCGAGGTTATTTTGTCTTGATAGACCATGGGCTCCATGTGGCCTCATAAAAAAAATAGTCTAGGAGAGTAAGGTCCGGGGACTTGGCTGGTCACGTATGAGGACCGCCTCGAGCCTCGACCAATCCCATCTATTGGAATAAAGATCATCCAAGTAGTGTCGTACATTTTGTTCATACCGGCAGAACATTTTGAAGAAAATCCTCATAAACCACCCCAGTCAAACGCCCTTGAAAAAAATGGGGTCCTATCAACCTGTTGTCGACCAGTTCACACCAAACGTCCAGAGAAAGCTTGTATTGGAAGTGAGTTTGTTTTTTGGTCTGCGGACCACAAGTGCGAGTTTCTAGTGTTCAGCACACCATCTCTGGTGAATTTCCTAAGGGCCCTCGGGCATCAAACTTCACCTGCGGGAATAAAAACTCACTTTAGTTCCTTGGTGTATAAACTACTATTTCACTGCATTTTTGCAGAAGCTGTGTCTCGGAGACTATCAACAACAAAATATAATGAGCTTGGTATTGGTCTCTTAGAAATTCAATGGGCTATATGCCGTTCACGTTTTATATTCAGTAGAAAGACTTTTTAGAGCAAAAATAAAGTGACAAGCTGGGGGACTACGATTATGGCTGATGGTACCTGCAAAGTTTTGGAGCGAAACTATCAGCGGTCATCAGCCGTTCCCTCCCAGCGCTTCAGCTTGTCACTTTATTTTTGCTCCAAAAAGTCATTTCACTTGAAATGAAAAATGAAAGTGAAAGTAAAAAAATGAAGAAATTCATCTTATAGGTGTTTTTGTTGTGAAGGCATCAGTTTACAAGTTATTCAGAGAAAACAGGAAATTTTCAAGGATGACGCTCGTTGATTGGTCCTAAAAAAAATTCAAAGGCTTGGAGTTCCCGGGAGTTTAAGTACTTTATTCCACATTGAATTTTGCATCGACACGCCAAATTTCGTTCATTTCCAAATTTATTTAGGGTTTCGGGCGATTTCTGCTTAATTTGACTGGACTAACGTAAAGGTCAAAATTTATGGGGTACGTCGAGGGGTACGTACCCTTCGCTTTCATAACAAGCAGTGCCATTCGGAATACCTGTTGTGGAAACTATCTTGGACCGATTAGGATCAGTTGGCAAACACTCTCTACTGCCGTTTTCAAAGGTTTAGGGGGGTGTTACGCTCTTGAAAGCGCGGGAACCCCAAGGACCTGTAGAGACCTATAGGGACTTCGAGAAAATATGGTCCCTTCTCTCGCAATTCCTCAAATAATGCTCTTTCAATATATCGAGTTATTCTTAACCTTACCAGTCCAATCTTGTACTTGTACCAAAATGCCCTGCTTATCTGCAGATGAACTTGCAATCGTTGTAAGAATGCGGAACCGGGGTGATACTTCACGTCAGATCGCCGATTTGCTGCGGACCTCTCTGAGATGAATTCAACGGGCCCTTCAGCGCAGCGTGTTGAAGAAACTGGAATAATCAGTAATCATCCGAGAGGCGGTTCAAAACGAAACAGTTGTTTAGGACCCAGTGATCTGGAGAGTCGTGCAGCTGGTCAAGCAACGTCAAACAGGATTCGGGCGGATTTTGCTGCAGAGACAGGGATCTACATTCCGAAGCAGACCATCAGAGGACGATTGCATAAGGTGGTTCTGCGGACAAGACGACGAGAGGGTTGCCCACGACTACAAGAACAACATCGAGTCACTCTCCGTCTGTGGATAGAGAGGGCGGATAGCAGAATGGAGTAGGTGCTTCTTCACGGATGGAGGTTTAATTTCTTTAGAATTGATCGACGAATGCTAATATGGAAAGAAATAATGAAAGGTATCTGGGAGAGAACATGGAGGCAGGGGTGGCTTTGGTGGAGGTGTGACTGTCTGGGTGGAATAACGATGAATGAGAGGAGTGAATTGGTTATTTCAAGAGGAGTAAGTATGAATGTTGAAAGGTAATCTCTCAAAATGTTGACAACGATTTTGTTCTGGTGGATGATTATGCCTGCCCTCACCGCGCCAACATTGTCAACGAGCTATTAAGGGACCACAATATTTAGAGAATGGATTGGCCACTCTTCTATCCAGATATGAATCCGATTGAGCATGTGTGGAGTGGGATGAAACTAAAAATGAAAGAGAAAGAAGGGCGTATGGAAAACTTGGATGGATTGGCGAATGCGATTCAGGAAGAACGGGATGCTATGCCTCAGGAGTTTCTCAGGAACTTGACCCAAGCGATGCCCAGGAGAGTTGAAGAACTGCTTCGGGTGAGGGAAGGGCCTACAAAGTATTGAAATTTATTGTTGTATAATGTATAGGTAGATACTTATGTTAATTTGATCAATAAAAATATTATTCCTTACCAATTGTCACTTTTTTGGTCTGAAACATAACTTTGTCAACGGAGTCACCAGCAGGAGGTCAAAATCATGGGAACATCATGTTCCACGCATGAATATGGATAGTGTAGTGTTGTCATCAAACATTCGAAAATTGATCATAAGCTTTCATTGTGAACTGCCAAGCCAACTAATCTTCATCGGTCCAGATGGTCTCTACAACAGGTTTGTCAAAGAAAATTCCTTGTTATGAATGTGAAGACTATCATACACTAACATCCGGGCTACGAGTAAAACAAAAGTTAGAAATTATGCGTTTTTTCCTTACAGACTGGCACATTCCTGAAGAAACTGGAAAATTCTTGGAAAATCCAGATTACACTTTCGTGAATGAAATCATTATTTCCAACAGTTTCAATAATAATTCCACTGAAATGGAAGTATCATTCGAATGTAAAGAATTCCCATCACCTGAAAAGTGCAATGAATCCATCACAAATTACGAAGATGCACTGATGGATCACAACTACGCCACTTCCATTAGAGCAAATTCCACCACAGCCGAGATGTGTCACATTATCGATGAGAAAGAAGCGAGAATACAACAGTTGCAAAATCAGGTATACAAACCAGTAACCAGCTTGAAACTAGGAAAAGAAGCCGTTCTTACACAGATGAAAGTAATTGATGATAATCTCTTTTCAGCTGGTCGATATGAACAATCAAGTGGAGGAACTGAACAAGAAGAATGCCGCTTTAGAGTCGGAATTGCGAAAACAGAATATGCAGCTGAAAAATGCAACGATGGCGTGTTCAGAAATGGAAAGCAAACTGAAGAGCACAAGACTGTCGGCGAAAGCCATGACTGAAAAAAAATTACAGTTTTACACTGGCCTAGCATCCAAATCGCTTTTCGAGAGTTTCAGAGACCTGATGCGTCCCGCCTATCTCCTAGCCAGATCACGTATATGTAAAAATTATATTGAAGAGGACGATAATCATCAGTTGAGCTACGATCAACAGTTACTAGTTGTTCTTATGAAGTCGAAATTGGGTTTGCTGGAATCTGACTTGGGATACAGGTTTCATGTGTCCCAAAGCACGATAAGCAGAATTTGGAAATTTTGGACCGATATACTGACATCTCAACAGTCAGAATCTCAAGCGATAGGGCAAAATGGAAATCTGACTGAGGAAATTACGCCTGCTTATCTCAAAGAATTGATTAAATCGATCTGTAAAGAAAAAATCATCGAAAAATCAAGGTGACATCATCACTTCGATATGAAATAGTAAATTAATGTAAATATTCAACTCACGTTTCTGATCAAGTATGTTGACGGATGATGATGATCAAGCGAACAATGATATCAACAGCAAATTTGAGAATTTAATAAAAATTCTCAAGAAACAACACTTGTGTATATTTTTTCAAGGCTGTATCAGACGGATAGATAGATTGTTTCGAACGTTTGGATATTTGGTTACGTTGTTTGGATATGCAAAACGTTGTCAAAATGTTTTGATTGAATATCATGTGATTTGATGGTGAATTACGCCACCAAGTGTTTCAATAGCTCGACCTGTAACCTGATAGAAATTATTCATGAAAAACTGTTTTACATAAACAAGGTCATGTGGAGCAAATTTGTTTGTTTGACCCCATGTCCCATGTCTGCAAATAAACTGGTCTGGTTGTTTGCTTGAGACTCCTTCCACGTCTGTTGTCTTCTCCACTGGCCTCATAGCAGGTTTGATAAGATCGAGTATGGTTCTTGTTGGTCTGCCGAACATGAGCTCAGCTGTGTTCATGTGTTGTTATATAGCTGGCCTTAAACGTGTTCAGCTGTTCTCCTATGGTTTACCCCCTCATCAGTTTTAATCATGACGCTTAAAGATGTCCACGAAACGCTCAGCTTGCCCGTTTGACTGGGGATGATATGACGGTGTACGAAGGAGAATGGTGCGATTTGCAGTGCAGGAGTCTTCGAATCTTCATACAGTAATAGTACATTCATTCTAGAAAAAATAGAATAAATAAAATATAGCAGGCTGCTCTTTGGCGGAATATACGCGTTAGAGGCATACTTCAACTATGTCAAAAAGTTCCCAGCGCGCAGGTGGTAGTATCATCCTCAAAAAGAGCTTTAAAAGTGAAACCATGGAGTTTTTATACATTTGCACGAACCGCGGCGTCAAACGTTGGTAGTCGAGTGGGTGGAGGCGCCGATTTCACATGTAAGCCTGCCGATCTAAGCAGGACAACTTGACGCCGCCGACTTGACGCCGGCCAACTTGACGCGAGACAACTTGCCGCGGGACAACTTGACGCCAGAACAATTTGACGCCAGGAGTTATTATAATTTTGGGACTCTAGTTGGCCACTTTGTATCTTTTTGTCCCCCAACTGGCCCCCTTGTGTTTTCCTGTGGTTTTTCGGAACTAGCAAGCCCCTTATGCCTACTTGTGTCCTATGTTTTTGAGTCCCAATGACCTCAGTTTGTATAACTCGAAGTCACAGCCCCCATGCGACTTTATGTGTCATTTCAAGCCCTGATGAGCCCCCTACTTGTGTCTTCGTGTTGTTCTCAAAACTTTACTGGAGCCACTTTGTTTTTCCATAGTGTTTTTAAGAACCCTGATAACCCCCTCGATGACCTTGTGTTTCCATGTAAAGCTCTAAATTCTATCAAACCCCCTTGTATCTTATTATGCTTTAGAACCCTGCTGGCCCCCATTCTCTCTTGTTGGGTCAATCTGGGCCATGTGTCTATGGTGACGCTTCCAGCCCCGCAATAAGCTCCATTTTGTCTTCTAATGTCGTGGAATCTTAGCGGTTCCTCGTTGTGTTTTGCTACGTTTATCGGAGACCCAACGGACCCCCTTTGTCAGTATTTGTCGTTTTGAAACTTAATAATCCCCCTCGTGTCTTCATGTGGTGTTGTGTGAGGCCTACAAAATTAACATTGATTTTATTTCATAGAATAGCCATGGGATGGCGGAAGGCAGATCGTGTCCGCTGGTAGGGTAGACAAAGATCAGATTTTGGGTATAGTAAAAGTACAGAGAAGCGACAAGTCGAACTAAGAAGAAAGAAAGAAGAAACAAGTTGGAGATGTGCTGACCTAGATAGCTCAATGAACAAGAAAGTGTGGAAGAGTGCTCAAATTTTTTCCGTCGAAAATAAAAAATCCCTAGCTTTTTCGAAAAATTGGATCCATGGCAGGAAAGAGCATCACAGGAAGTATCTCAAAGTGCCAAGACATGCCATTAAAGACATCTGGGATGGAGAGAATATGCCGGTCTATAATCCTATCGATAAGGTAAGAAGTTTGACTATGAATTGTTGTACAAGAGAATAAATGGGCCTATTCCGCGGATTAGTAAGTTCCATATATTAAGCTTGAAAAATTGTTAGCTTAGAATGGTCCTTAGCTAAGACAGCCCATAGCTTAAAATGTTCGTAGGTTGAAAGGTCCATAGCTCAAAACGGTCCATAGCTTTAGAACGTCCGTAGCTTATTGCTATGTTCATAGCTTAGAATGTTCGTAGCTCAAAAGGATCATACCTCCGAATGATCCGTAGTTTATCGTACCTCGAAAAGACTTGATATTCTGCTCAATCCTAACTTACCGGCCTATTCTGTGTCGCATAACATGTCCGTTCGCGAACATTTTTCGTTGCGGAACGTAAATGGCTATTCTGTTAATCGAAATCGTTGGGGAATGTTCGTTAGAGTAACATATTTCCCGTTTACCAACATAATTTTCGTTGCTGAACGCGATATTGTCAATTCTATATGCCAAACGATCCCGTTACGAGCGTAACATGTAGCTGTAGTACCTATTTATGTTCCCAAGCGTCAAGTTCAGAGCACCTGTTATGCATGTTATGGCATTTGTTGATTCGCGGTATTATGTGAAAAAGTGGAAAGAAGGTACAGGGTGTTCACGAGTAAAATATACCTTGGCTTCCCCCCCCCCCTGCCAATAAACATAATTTGAAAAATGAAAAACGATCCTTATACGATTTTTTCTGTAGGTTTCGAATCTGTCCACAAATACTTTCTGTGGTATGTCGCTTTATGTCGCTTACAGAGTGCATTGTCGAGAATTTTTCTCAAATTGGACATCCTGTATTTTGACATGGGAGTCGGTTTCGATTTTCGCTCCTGATTATAATAAGTGGCCTGACTTGAGCTAGTGTTTGGCGGTAGCCATCTCGGAAAGTTTTAAATTCAAAAAGGAGGAGCCTCGCGAGGAACTTTTTGAAAGTGAAATAGTGAACACTCTGATTTTTCTCTTTGTTTGTAACTTCTGTGGTTATATTTTTTCGTCGGGGGTGGCGTATGGGGGGCGGCGGCGGTTAATGCTATTTTTTCAGTTATGTTAAAGAATCAGCAAACACGATGATTTTCGTCACGTGTCTGTAACTTTTCAGGTTCTATTCTTCCGTCGGGGGGCGGCGTTTGAGGGGTGGTGGCGGCTGAAAACTATCTTTCCTGCGATGTCGAATAGACAGGAAACACGATAGTTTTTGTCCGGTTTCTGTTACCTCGATTCAGTTTCTTTTTTGTCGGGGGCGGCGTATGGCGGCGGCGACTTGAACTATTTTTCTTGTGATGTCGAATGGACCAGAAACATATTATGGCTATCCGGTTCTTCCGCACTACCCTGTCACTAGTGTCACTTACCAGCTGTTTCGATTCGAGTTGGCGATGGTGATAACTAGAGAGCGCATTTATAATTTTTTACATGTTCTATTCGCTTAGTTGGATGCAACTGAGCTTGTTTACGCGAGGCTTAGCAGAGATTTTAACAGTGGTTAGTTAGGAGTGTTTACGCGCGCCGACCAAAATGACAGCCCCTTAACCCAGGGAGATATCTGTCAAAGAAGTGTCAAAACGAAATTCAACTATAACCACACTTTCTAGAGACCATAATAAAAGATGGTTAATCGTCGTCAATTATCAATTTTAATAAACCGCCACAAGGAGATTGTGCAGCGCATTTTGCGTAAGCGAAATGCAGCAACGATGCGACTCATCAACAGGTCCCGACTACGCTTTGGACAAATGCGTAAAGCATCTCTCGAGTTGTTCAGAGAAGAATTTCTTTCCGCACCAGCGATGAGCGTCGTGAATGTAAGTAAAAGTTCAAACAAATAAAATCACTGAGGGTTACTCATTTTCTTTGATTATTTACTGATGAGCCTGATGGGATTCCCTTCACAGGTTGTGCCAAGAATTTGAACGATTGGAAGAAAGGAGCGAAGTTCGGAATGGTGGGATCGTGACGTCCTACAAACGTACGATGATGACCAATGGCTTGAAGATTTTCGTATGAAGCGGGAAACTTTTTTCCAACTGGTTGACCTTGTTCGTGATGAGCTTTCTGTTGCGGCTAATCCTGTTATCGAAGGGCTTAGTATTGAGAAAAAAGTAGCCATTGCAGTCTATAAGCTAGCGAGCTGTGCTGAATATCGTATGATCGGTAAAGGGTTTGGTGTGTCAAAGAGCACGGTGTGCGTTTGTGTGCACGCATTTTGCAAGGCCTTAATTGCAGTCCAAGCTCAGCGACTTTTGTCTTGGCCCAGTCCTGAAGAATGTGAAGGGATTGCTCATGCATTTGAGGACAAGTACAAACTACCAAATATTATAGGAGCCATTGATGGAACCCATATACCTATAACCCCACCTCAGAATGGAGCTGCAGATTTCCATAATCGGAAAGGTTATTCTTCAATCTCAGTGCAAGTGTAGTGGACCATCGACTCTTGTTTCGGGATGTCACTGCTCAACATCCTGGATGCAGCCATGACGCATCCGTCTTGAGGGACTCTTCCTTGTATCATCATCATCATCATCATCGAATGTTTCCAGAAAATGACAGAGAAATAGATGGCATAGATAATGCAGCTGGTGTGCCTATGACCTTCCGCCTACCCTACTACTTGATTGGAGATCCAGCATATCCACTCTGTGACTGGATCATGAAGAATTACAGAAATGAGCGAAGTGATGAAGAAGTGTCCTTCAATTTGTATCTCAACAAGGCGAGAATACTGGTGGAACAAGCATTTGGTCGCTTGAAGGGGAGATGGCGAATTCTCTGCAAAAAAAGTGATCTTGATGTGTACAATATGCCACACATGATTGTTGCTTGCTGTATACTTCACAACTTTATTGAGATGAGTGGACAGCAGTACTTGCCCCAATGGGAACAACAAAGATTGGAAGACGAGCGTCAATTTCCTCAACCACCACACAATGCTCATGACGGTGGAGAAAATGAGTTGAATGGAAGCCTCATGCGTGACCATCTTTGTGCATATATGGCTAGGAACTATCCACTTATGAACCGTCAGTAGAATGTAGGAGGAGATAGGAGTTGATTTTTCATTGTATAATGAAATGAAATGAATAAAAGTTTTTGTGAAACATAATGTATTTTTTTTACTACTAGCCGTGAAGTACATCATTATTAACCTGTTCCTGAACTAGAAAGGCGATTTTCTAGTAGTAAAAAAAAAAACTATATAAACCACGGTCGAGAAAATTATTATAGCTTCAGCGCCTTATATCCCTCAGCTGCGCTTCGGGATCTAAACTGGCGCTTCAGCTATAATAATACTTTCTCAACCTTGGTATATAATATACTATTTTCCACTTGTTAACACCGTAAAGTCATGTAACAAAATAATCTATACAGTTTAATTTTTCATAAATGTTTGAAATAATAGGAACATCTACAAAAAACAGTCCAGGCTACTTATCACATTGAGCTTGCATAAGAAAATCTAGTTCGATTTAATAAATATTTGAAATAATAGAAACATTCACAAAAAAAAAACAGTACAGACTGTTTTCACAGTGAACTTACATAAGAAAATCTACTTCAATGTCAAATATTTGCAATAGTGAGAACATGTTCAAAATAAAAAATACATACTAGTATCACATTGAACTTGCATGAGAAAATCTAGTTCGATTATTTGAAATGATAGGAATATTTACAAAAAACAGTACAGACTAGTTATCACATTGAGCTTGCATTAGAAAATCTAGTTCGATTTAATAAATATTTGGAATAATAGGAACATTTACAAAAAAAAAAACAGTACAGACTAGTTATCACATTGAGCTTGAATTAGAAAATCTAGTTCGATTTAATAAATATTTAAAATAATAGGAACATTTACAAAAAAAACACAGTACAGACTAGTTCACATTGAGCTTGAATTAGAAAATCTAGTTCGATTTAATAAATATTTGAAATAATAGGAACATTTACAAAAAAAAAACAGTACAGGCTAGTTCACATTGAGCTTGAATTAGAAAATCTAGTTCGATTTAATAAATGTTTGAAATAATAGGAACATTTACAAAAAAAAACAGTACAGACTAGCTATCACATTGAGCTTGAATTAGAAAATCTAGTTCGATTTAATAAATATTTGAAATAATAGGAACATTTACAAAAAAAAAACAGTACAGACTGTTTTCACAGTGAACTTGATAAGAAAATCTACTTCAATGTCAAATATTTGGGATAATAAGAACATGTTCAAAAAAAATACATACTAGTATCACATTGAACTTGCATAAAAAAATCTAGTTCCATTTTTTTTTTTTTTCAAGATAGATTCATTTCTGTACGGAATTGTCCAATTACACAGAAAAAAAAAACAAGAAAAAAAACAGAATGACACAATAGAATAACATGCATGAGTTGACAATACAGGGTGATTCAAAAATGGCGCATTTCCTCCCGTGTACGTTGTGGGAGATATTGAGGGAGCACGGAAAAAATAGTAAAAAAAAATTGGCTCATTTATCCTTCGAGCTATGAAGAGGTGAAGTTGAGAATTTAACTTCTTCAATTTGCATGATTTCAAAGCAAAGCTATGTTACTTGCGAAGAGTCACATGTCGTTAGTAGTTCCCGATTGAAAATTTCTCTTGCAACTGAGATTTGAGTCGTATTTTCAAATTTCAAAATTCGTCTTTCACCTCAAAAGTGTCGTGAAAATACATTTGGCAAGTATGTTTGGTATGGTCTGGGCAGGTTCTACAGAGTTTCCAGGGTAACAATCCTAACAATACAATAATGCTATTGTGATGTACCTTTTTTATCTAAAAGTGCCAGGTAGGTACTGATGCGATGCTGCCAGATTGGACAGATTTGTTTTTGTTAATAACTTGCAAATCGAAGCCGATTAATTTTTTTTATTATTTTTTCCATGCTCTGTCAACGTTCATTATAACGTGCCCGAAAGGAAATGCGTCATTTTTGAATCACCCTGTATAAAATGGGAACAGGTGTACACACGAATACTAAGAGAATACATTCAAAAGTTTGACCCTGTCTTTAAAAACATTAATTTTATTTTAATGTATGTCCAATTGACCGGACTTGTCGTTTGTCAGCAATCGATTGATAAGGTGGCAGCCTCTGTACAGTGGTGAGACCTGAAGTATATTTGTTCTGGCGGCAGGAACATGGAAAAGAGCAGCTTGCGTCGACCCGAGACGTGGAACGCGAAAGGTAACGCAGCTCAGCAGACACCATTGTTGCATAAGTTGTAAATAAACACAGCATCGAGCATGTCTCGACGCCGCGACAGAAGGTCATAATTGAACATCTCCAGGAGCTGGTCCTGTGGATAGCCTCTTTCGGGATACGTCCCAGCCACATGGAAATGCAGGAACTTGAGATATCTCCTCTGAACAGATTCCAACTGATTGATATACTTCTCATAGTGTGGAGACCACACAACAGAACAATACTCAAGCCTTGGCCTGACGAGGGTCCTGTACAACGTGGCCAACGCAGTGGTACCGGAAAATTCACGGCAATTTCTGCATATGAAACCCACCGTTCTAGATGCAGCGGCGGTGATTGAATCAATGTGAGCCGCAAAAGACAGCGTAGTTTCGAACAGCACACCAAGATCCTTGACCTTAGTGCAGCGTCGCAAGTCCTCATCGCCCAATTTGTAGTTGTATTGTATTGGATTTCTTGATCTGCTGTATGTGAGAACACTACATTTGGCGATGTTCAAGAAGAGGTTATTTGTTGAGCACCATCCCATCAAAGTATCAAGGTCAGCCTGAAGTGCATCGCAGTCCACACTGGATCCGATACTGCGAAATATCTTGACATCATCCGCAAAACAGCAGAACTTCGCCCTCCAGATCCCGTACGATGTCGTTAATGAAGATGAGAAACAGGAGGGGAGCAAGGTTGCTACCCTGTGGTACTCCACTAGTGGCAGTATAAGTGAAGGACCTGTGTCGCATGTATTCAACAAACTGGCGTCTGTCAGACAGGTAACTTTTTAGAAGAGCTATAAGATTCTGGTGGAAGCCGAAGCTTGCCAGTTTTGAGATGAGAATATGATGGTCCACCCTGTTGATAACCCCAAAGGGGCGTTGCGCGAGCAAATAACGACAAAATTTAAGAAAACACGCTTTACTCTCCGACTTGTATGTAATACAGGAAAAAGCCGCCCGATGAATAATAATAATCCCGAATCCGGGTTGCCAACTGTCCACTGTCATCCCGACTGTCACCAGTGTCATCCGCCGAGGAGCACCTCCGTCGTTGCTCTACAGGTGGCGCGCCGTTTGACAGGCTGACACATGGCAGGCAGGCACCTCACCAGTGGCGTAGATAACACGGCCGTTCCTGAACAAAAAGGGATCGTCCTCGAACCGAAGAATTTTAAGAAATTTACTGAAACAAATAAAGGAAAAACCGGACGCGGTCCGTCTACTGAGAAGTAGATGCGGACTGCGTCAGGTCAATTAGTACCATATCTTCGCAGCAAATCATAAATAAAATTTTTCAGAGCACACTGTGAACTATCGCTAGTTATTAATTCTTTGAATTTGGCATTCAGCCAAAACTCCTCTTTTGTTTTTTTTTTCAATAAAATAATAAAATAAAAACACTAGATTTTGAAAATGTATGTCTATATTACATTCACTGGTTTGATTCAAAAATGCAATCAGCCAGACAATCGTCTGAAATCTCAAAGATCTGCCAGACCAAAGTCTGAATAAAAACTTTCCAGAGTTGAATGGAACTGCCAGACCATCAACGTCTGATATCTTAAGAGATCTGCCAGACAAAAATGTCTAAAAACTTCATAAAATTCAAATGAACTGCCAGACCAAAGTCTGATATCTTAAGAGATCTGCCAGACAAAAATGTCTAAAAACTTCATAAAATTCAAATGAACTGCCAGACCAAAGTCTGAATTACCTGTATCTCTTGTTCTCCTTCAAGCATATCCGTGATCAACTCTGGAGACCATTCATAGGTCCATCTACGGAGATGCTCTCCCACAGCAGAAGTTGTGTTCCTGCTTGTTAGACCAGTCAACTCGTACCTTCCCGAAGGTAACAGCTTGGTGATCTCGTACGGTCCTTTACCAGGCGCATCCAACTTGTGTGCAACATTACGCTTATATAAAACCACCAGTTCGCCCACTTTAAACTCTGGAGCTCTTTTGGCATCTGCGAAACGGCGACTTTGCACAAGAGCATTTGCTTCCAAACTTTTTGAAGCTTTCTCACGAAGCAGGCGCCGGTTTGGGGGAGTTTCGTTAATGGCCAAATCATTTAGCAAAGC
The DNA here is from genome assembly GCA_949128115.1 of Anaspis maculata. NCBI lineage: Eukaryota > Metazoa > Arthropoda > Insecta > Coleoptera > Scraptiidae > Anaspis > Anaspis maculata. The sequence continues at coordinate 5,190,531 of OX421962.1, forward strand.
AGTCACAGCTGGAACGGAAGCGTCACTACCCAGTATGAGCTGTAAAGGGGTACAACCGGTTGTTTTCTGTACAGTAGAATTCAAAACCAACTGTATCTTCCAAAGTTTGGTTGACCAGCTACTGGCGTCATGTCTGCATTCAACTCTCAACATGTTCGCGATAGTAGACATGTAACGTTCTACCTGACCGTTTGACCTATGGACCCCCGGTGTAATGACGTGTACATCAATTCCCCAATCTGCCATTAGTGATTTCGCGGCGTCTCCCATAAAAGGCCCATTATCACTTACAATGCGTTTGGGCGTTCCGAACAATGCAAGAAACTGTTCCATATTCTTCGAAAACTCCAGAAATGAGGTGGACTCATTAGGAATCAGTATACAGTACTTTGAGAAACCGTCCACTATCACGAAAACATGTTTGTATTTTCCTGACGCTTTCAGGGGGCCCAAATGGTCACAATGGATAGTTTCAAATGGAACGTCGCCCTTCGGTATGGAGTTAATGGCAACTCGAAGCTGTAAGCGGGGTCTTTTATGCATCAAGCAGACCAAACAACGTTTGCAGTATTTTGCCACAAATTGTTTCATTTTTGGAAACCAGTAGTGCCGGCGCATTCCTTCAAGGATTTTGTCCGAACCTATGTGACAGCACTCGTCGTGGTATACCTGCAGTAAGGGTAATCGCAAAGACGGCGGCACAAACAGCCTCAGAATTGTAGTACCCTTCTCTTCTGCGACGACACGATAAAGGAATCCATTCTTCTTTTTGTAAAGGCGACCATCAACTTCACCGTTTTCCAATCTTTTCATTAATTCTGATGTGTAGGCGTCCACCTTTTGAGCAACACGAAGCCAAGGTTCGGATGTGGTTTGCGGGATCTCTACCACATTGATCAGGGGATTTCTACTCAGAAAATCGGCATGAGGAATGTTCGTTCCCTTACGGTATTTGATCTCGAATGTGAAGTCTTGCAAATAAATCCACCAACGGGCCACTCTCGGATTGAGATCCTTCTTGTTCATGGTCGATTTCACAGCGTTGCAGTCGGTGATGATTGTGAAAGAAAGCCCAAGTAGATAGTGGCGGAAATGCTTGAGAGCGTTTACGATTGCCAAAGTTTCGAGTTCATACGAATGATATTTATTCTCGGCTCCCTGTGTGCTTCGGCTAAAATATGCCACTACTCGCATAGCGTCGACATGTTTTTGCTGCAAAACTGCACCGTACCCCAGGCTACTTGCATCGGTGTGTAATTCGGTTTCCAGGCTTGGGTCGAACAATGCCAAGACGGGGTAGTCTGACAGAAGGGAAATGATATCCCGGCGGATAGACTCGCACTCTTCTGTCCAATTCCACGACACGTTGCTTCGGAGTAAATCGGTAATGGGCTTGACTTTCGACGAATACCCACGAACAAATTTCCGGAAATACCCCGCAAGGCCTAAAAATTGGCGGACCTCGCGAACATTCCGATGGGCATGCGAGTTTGTAAGCGCGATTACTTTGGTTTCGCTCGGACGTACACCGTGTTTTGAAATTCGACGACCCAAGTATTCAATTTCTCTGGCCAGAAATTGACATTTGTCCAAGTTGATCTGAAAACCGCAATTTGAAAGTAACCGGCAGGCCTCATTCAGTGTTTGAAGGTTTTCTTCGATAGTGCTTGAAGCGATCAAGACGTCGTCCATATATACCAACACCTTCTTTTCTTGGATCAAGGGCTGCAACGCCGAATTAATTGCCCTTTGGTACACGGACGGAGCATTAGCGAGCCCAAACGGCATCTTGAGATACTCCCACTGGCCATCAGGGGTGACAAAGGCCGTTTTCTCGATTGATTCGCAATGAATGGGAATTTGGTGGAACCCGGACGCCATGTCTAAAGATGTAAAAAAGTTCTTGCCGCATAGACGATCTATTTGGTCGTCAATGCAAGGTAACGGGTACCGGTCTTTGACTGTGACTCTATTCAGTGCGCGGAAGTCCACACACAAGCGGTCTCGACCATCCTTTTTTTTGACGAGAAGCACCGGACTGGCATAGGGTGAACACGAAGGCCGAATTATTTTTTTCTGCAATAGATCGTCAATAATCCCCTGTACTGTTTCTCTTTCGGCTAAAGACAGTCGATACGGTTGGTATCTTATTGGAACAGCGGATGTTACACGGATAAAAAGTTCACTTGTTGTGACAGTTGAGGTTGACGTTCCATCAGCGATGAGATTTTCAAACGATGCAAGTATATCTGTTATGGCCTTGACGGAATCTCGTGGAGCTTTTATTTTCTGAGGAATGGAAACAGTCAAGACAGTGGGTGCCGCGCTGGCACGTGACAGTGAGAATCCTTCAGGAGTGCGGGTATAACAAATGCCTTCCCGATCCAACACGTCTGTGCCTATCAATAGATCAGCCGGAAGTTTTTCGTCTAGAACGTAAAAATCGGACTCGATCGTAAGGGACGGAAACTCTACAGTTAGTGTCACACGTTCTTGAGAAACAATAGGGGTTTCTCCCAATGCCAACATGACGAGTGGTTCTTGATGAGTTTGCACAGTCAGCTTATTGACAAGGCGTCGTGATACCAGAGAAACTTGAGATCCAGTGTCAATAAATGCATCTGTCGGAATGCCGTCAACGACGACTGCGGTGCAGTGAAAGTTATCAGTAGAATGACAAAAGTTCACTGATTTCTTATGTTGTTCGGACCTAAGTTTCGCGAAACATGAATTTTCAAGGTGACCGCTTTTATGGCAGAAAGTGCAAACTGGCTTATTGTCACTCAAGTCCTTACCCTCCTGTCGTGTACAGTTTGACCTAATGTGTGACGGACTATTACACCGATAACAGCGCCTTTGGTTGCTGTTGCCAGGGTTTTTAGTGTACGGATGTTTAGAATGATGCGGCCGATGATGCTCACGTCGCACCGTACGCGAAGGCCCTACTGAATCCGCTTTTAATGGGGTGGGCGTGTGGAGTTTGAAGTTGCACAAAATCACAATTGAGTCGCTCACCTTGGAACAACGACAGTTACGAGCCGTGATTCTACAAGTTTCATCACTAATGCCAGTTATGATGATATCGATCATCGCCGTTTCAGGAATTTCAAATTTTACTCGTTGCAAAAGCTGGACTTTAGTGCGAACATATTCAGAATAGGAAGTAAATTGGCTGGACTTACAGTTAACAGCAATCTCGAGTCGTTCCCCAATCGTGACTTGCACAGGGAAAACGCTGACGAAATCCGCCTTGAATTTTGACCACCTCCGGTCTTCACATTTCCAGTTCTGAAACCATACCTTGGCGCTTTTTGACAAAAACGCAGGAACGATATGGAGCGTCTCATATTCATCCCATTGGTACATGTCGATAGCTCTTTCTACCTCGGCGCACCAGGTATCCGAGTCGTCATGCTCCGGGTCAAAAGTAGGCAACGAGATATCACGTCTAGGAGTTGGTGTTGTGTACATCGGCTGATGCTGGACGCTACTTGCGGCAGGGGCTCCTCGGGCCAGTGTATCGATTAAACGGAGCATTGCTGACTCAATGCTATTCAGCGTAGCATTTTCGGATGCAGCTGAACCACCATCTCTCGACGCCATTTTTTTGACGCCAAGGGTCGCAAAGACAAATCGGCCTCCGCCTCTGGGGCCGCTCGATCAGACCGCAGCACAGCGCAACTGCAATCAAAAATATAATGTAAGCTTTGGATTTGGATCCCACTTCTGATGATAACCCCAAAGGGGCGTTGCGCGAGAAAATAACGACAAAATTTAAGAAAACACGCTTTACTCTCCGACTTGTATGTAATACAGGAAAAAGCCGCCCGATGAATAATAATAATCCCGAATCCGGGTTGCCAACTGTCCACTGTCATCCCGACTGTCACCAGTGTCATCCGCCGAGGAGCACCTCCGTCGTTGCTCTACAGGTGGCGCGCCGTTTGACAGGCTGACACATGGCAGGCAGGCACCTCACCAGTGGCGTAGATAACACTGTCGAAAGCCTTGGCGAAGTCTGTATACACTGCATCAACTTGGCCCCCACTGTCCAACACTTTGCTGATGCAGTGGGTGATGTATACCAGGTTCGTCGCTGTTGAACGGTTCTCGAAGAAGCCATGCTGTCTCGTAGATATTATGTTTTTCACTTGGTGGTAGATACGGCTATATATACAGGCTTCGAATACTTTAGCGAATCCGGATATAAGTGCTATGGGTCTATAATTGGTTACATCTTCAATGTCTCCTGATTTATGGACTGGCGTTATTTTTGATGACTTCCATCTGCCGGGAAAAGTCGACGATCCAATGGACAAATTGAACAGATGTCGCAGAGGTCGAGCCCAAGCCCCCGCACAATCCTTAACTACGAAGCAGGGAACCTGGTCCGGACCAGTCGACCGCTTGGGCTTCATCTTTTTCAAGGCACGCAGAATCTCTTCCTCGGAAAAATCAGTGATGGTGATGTTATCTCTCTCGGAGCTTGATGTTTGATTGGTCTTGAAATTAGTGGCAGGTTCAGAGAAGACACTTCCGAAGAAAGTTGCAAAAGCATCCACAGCGCGATGTGGACTGGAAAATTCTGTTCCCTCATAGTGAACTCTTCCGGGAATTCTGGTTTTCTTTTGCTTGCTCCTCACAAAATTCCAGAATTCATTTGGGTCCGTAGTAATTTTTCTTTGTGTAATTTCCAGATAGTCCTTGTATGCTTCTTTGATTCGTGCCTTTAGATCAGCTCGTAGAGCGGCATACTCCATCCTATGGGCAGGTAGAGTTGACTCTCTCATAATTCTATGCAGTTTCTTTTTCCTCTTCACATCGTTGACAATTTGGGGTGTGAACCACACTGGATAAGACTTCTTTTGCTGGCGAGTCCTGGTCTTTGGAACAAACCTGTCAAGAACTTTGTACAGTCCAGCATAGAATATGTCAGTGGCCTTATCAACATCTTTCTCTGCATATAATGCCGACCAGTCCAAGTCAGATATTGCATGATAAAGACCAACAAAGTCCGCCCTGCGAAAATCATAGCTTGAGGAAGCACCACCAGCCGGAAAGTTAGGGATAATGTCACATCTAAAACTTAGGTCCAGCGACAAACATGGATGGTGCAGGTCTTCTTTAACCAGGGGACATAATTCGTGGGTGACGTCCCCTTTCATATTGGTAATCACAAAATCTAGAATTCTATTTCCAGTATTTTTGACTTTATTGATTTGTTTCAGGTCAAGAGAGCTCATGAAACCCATCAAGTCCAACATTCTCATGCTCGAACTCGTCTCAGTGTACTCCGGCATGTTAAAATCACCTAGGATGACGATTCTGCTTTTGGGTGTAATTGTCAAGGATCCAAGAGTTTCATAGAACAATGCGTAATCCCCTGATCGTGTCGATGGCGGAAAGTAAATGACAAAGACATAAATTGCACCACGAGTAAGATGGATTCTACATCCGACAATTTCAATCGTTGGTAGCTTAGTCAAAAAGGTAGTTAGGTCAATAGGAGTTACATGAATATCCTTCCGGATGGCAATCAGAACGCCACCGCCACGTGACAGCGACGTGGCCCCCAAATTTCGGTCACACCTAAAGACTATGTGATCATGGAAAAGTTCCTCAGAAGCGACATATGGTTGGAGCCATGTTTCAGTTAGTGCGATTATATGAGAATTTTGTTCACATGTGGCTGTGAAGAACTCATTTATTTTAGTGTTCAGGCCTCGGACATTCTGATAGACAAACAAAATCATATCTGCCATTAATGATTGTTTTCTTGGTTTTGGTTTGGTTGACCTAAAAAAGATTTAGATAATTCTTTCTTATCATATTTGATGCGATACCTTCGAAATTTGACTCCTAATGGCCAAAAAGCCGGCTCGTATAGTTGGTCCTTATAATCAAATTTAATGCCGATTTTGAAACATTTACTGTCTACCCTTTTGTATGTTACAGGCACGTTTTCTACTATTAGGTCATTGTCGAGTAGTGCAATTTTGCTCTTTATGTATGTGGATATGATTTCTACGCTTGCATTGTCCGTTACATGTGACAAAAATATCCATCCTTTTTTGTTCTCATTTTTTTCAGATCGTCCGCCAAATGAGATCGACTCAAATGCCGCTCCGTCCCCCGTTCCGACGAACGAAGTTACTCGCGCTTTCCTAGTTGACAAGTGTTTATTATCTTCAGTAGTTTGCTTGTTGAAAATTGGATCATTTAATGATTTAACAATTGTTTCTTTTGATGAACTGGTCATTGTATTGGCCATGTTTTTTGTTTGTGGCGCCTCTTGTGGTTTATCAGGCAATTCTAGTTTTTGTTGATTCACCTGAGGTGTTGTTATCTTTATTTCCTTTTTCTTGTTTACTTGCTTTTTCTGCGCAGTAGTTTCAGTTTTTGAACCTTCGATTCTGTGGAGTAAATCGTCAAATTTCGCCTCTAGATTGGTCACCAGTGTTGTCATCTTCATCAGGGCATCCTCCACGGACTCTCGGATCAGCCTTCCAATGGATTCTGCGTCAAGGTTGAGTCCCGATTCGCCGCTTCTAACCGGCTCGGTGTCGTCATCACAATCAAACTTCCTCTCGAGACTGGCTATTCTCAGTGTTACTTCAGCCACGGCACTCTTCACTGCTTCCTGCACTATTTTCCCAACTGTTTCAGTGCTACAGAGTTTTGGTTCATTTTTCTTTGTTGCGGAAATTGTGTCAGTTATCGGAGCTGTAACTTTCGACGTCGAACGTGTCGCCGCCATCTTGATAATTTTTGGAATAATTTGAATTACAATTGAAATAATAGGAACATTTACAAAATACAGTAGAACCTAGTTATCACATTGAGCTCGCATGTGAAAATCTAGTTCAAATTTGAAATAATAGGAACATATTCAAAATACGGTATATATACAGGGTGTCCGTTTTTCGAGGCTAAGCATGGGTATCTCGCTTATCTTTACAGATACAGAGTCGGTTATCGAGATATCGAGAAAAAACAGAAATTTGTGATTTTTGTTTTAATTTTTTATTTGAAAAACGGTTGAAGGTAGCCTTTTCTAGTTGAGACACTTTTTCTTGGGGAATTCAATGTTGCTAAAATCTTCATTCTAGCTTTCAAAACAACCGAGATATGACATACAACTTTTTTTCTCTTATGGGCGCCATACTGGATTTTGACATTTTTGAATACAATTTTATTTTCTGGTTACAACGATGTGTCACATGCCACTGTTGAATTCATGCTTTAGAGCAAAAAAAAATTTTTAATTTTTCAAAGAGTGCTTTGGAAACAAAATCAGCATCGACAATAAAAAAAAACGTAAATGTCAAACATTTATTCAACAATGACATGTGGCACATCGTTATAACCAGATAAGAATACCGTATTCAAAAATATCAAAATCCAATATGGCGCCCATTAGAGAAAAAAGTTGAATGTCGTATCTCGGATGCTTTGAAAGCTAAAATAAAGATTTTGGCAGATTTGGATTCCCCTTGAAAAAGTGCCCCGACAATGTCTAGATTAGAAAAGGCCACCTTCAACCGTTTTTTGAATAAAAAATAAAAACAAAAGTCAAAATTCTGTTTTTTCACGATATCTCAAAAACGAAAATTGATACGTCAAATTTCTTTTTAGATCATTGATCGTCATAAAAATGCGCAACTTTTTCCTAATTTAACCGACTTTGTATCTCTTAAGATAAGCGAGATACCCATGCTTAGCCTCGAAAAACGGACACCCTGTATATATAGACATTTATTGTAAAAATATAAATGACATCTTCCCAACAATTCGGGCTGCTTTTAAACAAAGAATACCGTACAACAATAAAATAAACTAGGGATACAATAAAAAGTATTAAATAACATGGTAAACAAGATAAAAAAGTTCGGTGAAACGATCTAGGTCAATTTGTATAAATGGTTTCTCAATATGTATATAGATTTCTTGATAGCAACTGCTGAAATTGACTTACAAAAAGGACCCCGCACAAAAAGTAGGCAAAAGTGGTCTCAGTGAATTTGGCTGAAAATTGGCACACTTGTAGATCTTCACTTTCTGATCGGATACTCAAAATTACAGTTACTTTCTATGTACGGTTTTCCAGCTATACAGTGATTTGTACAGGATGTGCGGAAAATTTGAACCCCTTTGGGGGCTTATTTTTTGTGATAATTTCAAGGTTAAGGAACTTATCCAAGACCGTTTTTTACATAGAAATCAAATCTCTACTCAGAAATTTTTTATATCTCACGGTATACAGGGTGTGCTTTTTTTTCAATTTTCAACAACGATTTTTTTATCGACAGTCGATTGGATATCTTTTCAGGGCATTTTCCTTGGAAATGGCACTCATATGGCCAGTTTGTCTGTCTGTCTGTCTGTTTGTCTGTGTGTTCGCCTGAGTTTCAATTTTAATTGAGCATGTATCGATTTTTCTATCGACAGTCGATCGAGATTTTTCTGATTAACAAAACACATTTTGGTTTTCCTCATTTAGCCACAACCTGTCAAAAAATTGGTGAAACTATATAATGGAGTATTATGCTTAAAAAAAACAATTTCGATGGAATCAGAAACTATATTGAAAAATAACTGACTAAATAACTAGATAACTGAATATTTTTTTATTTAGTCAAAAATCGTATCGTTTGGTCCAGTCCAGTCCAGTCTCAAAATAAGAATGTTTATACGAGACAAGAGTAACTTTCAAGTTTCATGAAAATCGTTCCACTAATAAGAGATTCCAATATGGTGGTCAAGATGGCGGAGCAACTATACCATCCAGCCATTGGCCATCATGGGAGGCATGACTTCTATTCGTCGGGAAAGTTACAGATATCTACGTTAATTTCTCGTTCACCTTATTATTATAAAGAAAAACTTTGGTTTTTGATAATAACAATAATGATAACCTCGATGATAACATTTATAACTATGTATGGATTTGCTCAAATTATCCCTTGGCCACCCTTGAATACATAAGCTATCCACTAGAAGACGTTTCAGGGCTCTAGCTTCATTCCCCGAAAGGTAGGTACAACTTTCTAGTTTATACACGAAAGACAGACAAACAGACAGACAGACAAACTGGCCATATGAGTGCCATCTCCAAGAAAAATGCCCTAAAAAGATATCCAATCGACTGTCGATAAAAAAATCGTTGTTGGAAATTGAAAAAAGCACACCCTGTATACTGTGAGATATAAAAATTTCCTGAGGAGAGATTTGATTTCTATGTAAAAAACGGTCTTGGATAAGTTCTTCAATCTTGAAATTATCACAAAAAGTAAGCTCCCAAAGGGGTTCAAACTTTCCGCACATCCTGTACAAATCTCTGTATAGCTGGAAAACTGTACATAGAAAGTAACTGTAATTTTGAGTATTCAATCAGTAAGTGAAGATCTACAAGTGTGCCAATTTTCAGCCAAATTCACCGAGACCACTTTTGCCTACTTTTTGTGCGGGGTCCTTTGAAGGAATGCCGAATTTCGAACAAAAATCTTTGAATACAGAGGTGATTGCTCCACGAGCTCCGACCAATAATCCGAGAACTTTGATGTCCTTGAGCCCATATTTTTCCTTGAAGAATGGGATAGTTGGATTATAGATTCTTTGTTTTTCGATGTTGACTTCCATCGGTTGCTGTTCGTTTAGTTCGAATCAGATGGTTGGATCTATAATCCAACCGACCCTCTTCTTTGAATCAATGGCAAGGATATCCACTCTTCTAATGCTGCCGAGATCTGCAGAGCCTACCACCTCCTCGTAGACTGTGAGGTCTAACTCTCTCAGAGCATCTGCTATCATTGTGCGGATAGTATGGTGACGTTGATTCCGCAAGAGCTCTCCAAATGGGCAGGATCCAAGGACATGAGGCAGTGTTTCACGAACGAAATTCTCAGCGTCGGAGCAGTGTCGACACTGGGTGCCATCCTTGGACCTACCCGGAAGAGCTCTTACAGGAGCAACATCACCAATAATTTTGATGGCATCTTTTCGTTCTGAGAGAGTTAGACCCCCGTTTTCATTGGAAAGATTATTTGCTTGGGGGTATTCTCTGAAAAGAATCACACCTCTTCCCTTATATGGCAATGCTGCCCATTCCTCGAACTCCCTCTCTCTCTCAGGAAAAACCTGAGATCTTTTACTGGAGAATTTAGAAATTTTCCATCTGTAATGTTGAGTTTCGACAGGCACATTTCCTTCTCATCCAGCAGTTGTCTTGTATTACGTATAATGTCATCACTACATTTCTCTAGGCGGCAACAGATGTTCATGTGTTGGAGATAGGCTTCCCAGCTCGCTTTAAATAGTTGAAGTCCCTTCCGGTTTCTCGCTGAATATAGCATGTTGTTTGGTATGTCATGGGGTAGGTCCAGGATTTGCTTTAAGGAAGATCTAATCATTTTATCAACATCGTTGAGGAATTGATTTCCCAGTTTTGGTAGAGGTGCTGTTTGGAATTGATAAGTCATAGTAGGCCAAATATAGGTGTTCAGAATGGTTACTTTCTGGTCATCTTTCAGGTGGGGATTGGAGACAACTGTTTCAAGTTTTGTTCCCAGTTTCTTCATTACTTCGGTCTTGTCAAAATCGATTTCGTCGTTGAATTTGACGCCCAAGTATTTTATTGTTTCGTCTTCACTTATAGATTTTATGATGGTACCATTCACAGTTATGTCCTCTTGGATTAATTGTCCGTTCACCACATTTATTATTTTTGTTTTGTTTATGTTCAAACTCAATCCGATTTCTTGAAACAAATGAAGTGTGGTTTCATATAAACTCATTGCTGATAATTTTGATTAGCCGATTAAAACTGTATCGTCGGCGAACCCAAGAATGCTCACAGGTGGTGTATGAGTGTTGATTTTGAATCCCAGTTGATTTGAAATTGATTCTTCTGACAATTCGTCCAGAATATGATTGATACAAAGATTGTACAGAGCCGGTGATAGAGGTGAGCCTTGCATTACACCTCGTTTAAATAAAATTTTCTTTGTTTTCCCTTCAGATGTTTCAATTTGGGTTACATTTCTTTCTTGTAAGTTGGAGATTAAATTTTTTAGAGCCGTTGGTATGGGTAACTCTTCAAGCGTTTTTTCTAGATGATCATGACCGATATTGTCGTATGCTTTTTCAATGTCTAGGTAGAGTAGGCAGCAGTCCCTTTTTTCTATTTTAGCTGTTTTTAAAATCGAATGAATTATTGAGGTATTTATATGAGTGCCAGGTGTTCTTACGAAACCTCTTTGATTTGGATTGAACAGTATATAATTTCTTCTTAAAGTCTTTTGTCGATTATTTTTTCCAAAATTCTACGTAATACCGAACATATAGTGATAGGCCGCCAGTTAGATACTTTTAAGGGATCACCCTTTTTGTCTATTAGCACAGTTCTAGCTAGGTGGAAACAGTCAGGGACAAATCCAGTTCTAGATATATAAGTCGCACATTATATATGCGACTAGTTATCACATTGAGCTCGCATAAGAGAATCTAGTTCAAATTTGAAATAATAGGAACATTTACAAAATACAGTAGACACTAGTTATCACATTGAGCTCGCATAAGAAAATCTAGTTCAAATTTGAAATAATAGGAACATTTACAAAATACAGTAGACACTAGTTATCACATTGAGCTCGCATGAGAAAATCTAGTTCAATTTGATAAATATTTGAAATAATAGGAGCATGTTCCAAAAAAAAAAAACAAAGAGTACATACTATACATATAGTTATAACAGTGAACATGCATAAGAGAATCTACTTCATTTATGTTGTTCACTTTTTGCAGGCGGCATTGGAGTGGTCACGCGGTGGTGTATGGGGGCGTATGCCATTTGAAAAGGCATTGGCATCATTTGGCCAGCATTCTGGCTAGCATTCAATAGTCTGTCCGTAACAGAAGAGATGGCAGCATTGCTCATTTCCACAATCTCCCGGTCATGAGCCCTCTGCTGCTCCAGCATCCTCTCTTCCCACTGGCGTTGGACATTGTCTTGTTCTTCCCAAAACATTTGCTGCCTTGAAGAAATTTTTTTTTTACTTCGATGGTCAGAGTTGGTTGGTTGGTTTTACATGTAAATGTTAAAATTTCCAATATTTTTGCAGCTTATATCACATATTTACTCGCATATATTGCTTTATTTCAACATCTTTACCGCATATTTCGAGACTTCTTAAGCGCATATAAACTGCATATTTTGAGCTTTTTTACCGCATATAAATCCGCTCCCTAGTGATAAGTGATAACCAAAGAAAACAAATTAATAAAATCAAAACCACACAGTATACCTAATTATTGAAAGAAAAAAAAAATAATGAAACGGCGAGTTAATGTGGCACAAATGATATTGCTGTGTGGTGCAGTTCCCAGTACGACAGGGGAAAACCGCAATCTGGTGACGTCGAGGTTATCCGTAGGATTCTCCCTCATCGAATAAGACAGGGGGTTGTGGTAGTGTTGTTTGACGCAAGTGTCAAACTACAAGGTGTAGGTGCTATGACAGTGGGTCGCAGGGCCTAAGATTAATTGGGTTCAATTACCTATAACTACGACATACACACAAAACTTGCCGGGGAAAGAAAAGAAAAAGAAAGATTTTACCACCATAACGTCCGCTCTACTCGGGGAAAACTCACGACCTCCAAGCAAGCTGGTGACCCCTTGCCGTCCACTAGGCCTGCTGCAGTGCTGGGGAGTCGATGGAATGCAGTCCGTGCTGTCTGATGTCGGATTCGAGGTACTCGCCGTCGAACTCAAGCTTTCGGCCGAAGTAGGTCTCCTCGCCGTCGTGTCGATGGTCAACTAGACGTCCAGCCCGGCTGTCTGTGGTCGTAGAGTACGAGGGTTCGAAGGTGACGGACGACTTGGAGCCAAAACTGCCCTCTTGCTGAGCCGACCTTGAGGTTATCCGAACTCGGGTTGTCACAATGGACCGTGCACGATGGAAAATTATGAGGTCCCAGAGGGTAAAACCAGAAGCCTAACAAAGAAAAGAGGATAGAGAAGGAAAGCCAAAATAGTTACACAGTTCGCCTGAGACATACCCGTAGATGTTGATGGGCTTCGTAACGTAATACGTGATTGGGCAATCTCTTATGCCGCTCGATCGAGGGATTAGGCAGTTTGCGTTTCCACGCAACGTACGACGTGACGCAACATAGAACGTGAAGACTCCCCTGTAACTAAGGAGCTCCAAATGACAAACTCGTCTATTTTCACGTCGAAAGTTACGCTACGTCGTACGGACGTGTGTACGCGAACTCCCCATTGTCTTCGCAAAAAAACACGGTTTTACTCTCTAGCCAGAACAGGCGATTTTAAAACGAGGCCGGATTTCCGTATCGGAAGCTTGAAAATCGCTTCCACGTCTTTGGACTGTAAGTAAGATGGCTACCGCTATCAGATGAAAATTCTTATCAACTCCCCTCTTTTTCCTACTCTTCCAACATTCTCAGGTCATGTGGATTAGATTAGATTAGATTGATTTATTCATGTCAGGATGCACAAAGCACATTTACACACGTCACAAGTCACAACAATATAGAATAGTAACTGCATAGTATGCAATAACAGAGCAACAATAGTATAGACACAATACCATAGTATCATACAACAGAGCAACAGCAGTGCGAAATTATAACAATACAAAGATAATAAATAATATTAGTTACAGGTAGTGCTGCCAATTTTTGAAGGAAAGGAACTCTTCGGCTGTGTAGAACGCTTTGTTCAGCAAGATCTCTTTGACAGTTCATTTAAGCTGAGCTGGAGACATTGTTTACTACCTTGCTACTCGACAATCCCGGTGAATTGTGACCGAATAACAAAGAGCACCCGGTCAGCTCGATGTTACGTGTAGAGCGGGGTTATGGGATCCGAAATAGGTTCTGGGGCGCCAAGTAATTCGATATTCAAAATTTAGAAAAGAGAGTTGTCTGAATCACTAAAGACAACAACAAAAATAAAATAAAGATGAAAGAAATAAATGGGGATAACAGTGTTTATTGTTCAATCAAACCAAGAGAGAAATTATCGTAATTAATTCAGATCAGCCTACAAATTTTAACAAATGTTCTTTTAGAAAAAGTGAAATAATGCCAGTACCGAACGTAATAGAAAATGACGATATACCTTTGTGTTTCTTTCGCCGAGTGCACTCCGTAAGATATAGCTTTAGGTATCTTTGTAAAAGCTTTGAACCCGTTCGATAATAGATATAGAACACCGTAACAATTGGTAATTGACAGTAGGTAAATAGACAAAAATTAAGGAAATAGGTAAAAATGTAAAAAGGTAAAATCTGGCCTTATGACGTGTTCCGTCAAATCTTTCAAATCGCAGTGTCGAGAATGTCCACGAGATTCACAAATCCTCGTTGGATGAATCGGAAGGCCTACTGCGTCTGCACCACGAATGTCTGCGTCCTCTGTGTCCGAAGAAGAGCAACCACAACGAAGTTAAACTTCCACTCTTGACTCCCCAGACACCGGAAAGAAAACACGTCGGTGCTGGGAGAAATGGTCTTCTTACTTATTATGCGTTCGGCACTCGATACGGAGAATAACTCTTGTTGGGTTGATTCGGCAAAAAGACGAGACGTGTGACAACGACGACTGCACCAAGATAAAGTCTCGGGAAAAAACCCTGGGTGGAGAAAATTGGTCTTAGTTTTGATTTCTCTTCAAAGATTTGAACTTACCTTCGCACTATTAGTCTAGGCCACTTTTCTCAAAAGGCGTCTAGAAACCGGTCCTAGAAGCAAATCATATAACATTTTGGCAACAAGCGGTTTTTCACCAAATGGACCCTGCTGAATCTGAAAATCTATGTTGCCACCCCAAAATTTTGACCGTTAGGCCCCCAGGGCCCCATTTGCGACATTTCGGGGCATTTTGGTTTTCTCCGGTTTTTTCAGTTCAACAGGTTATATCTCGGAGACCGTAACAGATAAAATAAAAATTCTTTCACTGTTGCCTTGCCTTATGATTACTGAAAGCCTCCTATGCACTTTCCGTTCTTAATTTCTGACAATTACATCTACAGATCATCAAGATCAGAAGAGATGCAAAAACACAACACAAAATCTTCGACCTATGGGGAGCTATGTGAAATGTTGAAAATAAGTCCATATATATGCGAGACCATATGTAGAGAAAGCTTCGAATAAGTTTTTGGCAAAGTTACGTTACAACAGGCCTTTTGGTTCAGCAGTTATGATTTTTTGAAAATCGATGTAGGGAAAATGCGCGCTGTTTTGGGGGAGTGTCGGTCATTTGACCGAATAAGCTGACATCGGCCCGCAGTACAGCGGCGAGGCTAGCAGTTCGTTCTCTTACTCTCAAAATTTGCTCTGTATGGATATTAATGATCATTTCACAATGTTTGATTACGAATATGACTATGTACCTACTTATATGTATGCGAACCAAAGCACAAAGATCCATGGCCCATAATCTATCGCTGGTTTAGGTACTCTCATGACCGGGCCGGGCTGAATGGCACATCGCACTATTTTGAGCAATAAGCAGTCTTCGGGTAGGTAGTTTTATTGATATTATTGCGGCATCTACAAAAACGGTTGATTCAGCCGATTTTACATCCACAAGACAAGATGTTGATCTATACTTTCGGTAAGGGGTCTAGCGTCGTCAATAAGGATCAAGTTCCGTGCTCCGTTTTTTTTTCCAGCCACAGTTTTCAGGAAGTAGTAAGACTGAGTCGCAGATATTCGCGTTGTACCACACTGCTGCTTGCCAGTGACTTCACTGGATATGAAGTCGGGCTGCATAACTTGTTGGGATAGAGCTTCAGGCTTTTTGACTGTCCCAGAAAGGACATGCCTGGCGATATAAGTCCTTATTTCAACTGAATCTTTTACCCACAAAAAGATTTCCAGTCAGTAATTTAGAAGACCTTTTAAATTTAGTTTCACTTTATAATGCTTTGTGAGGAATCTCTCTGCATCAAAGATGTCATCTTTCGTTAGTGGCATAGCCCCCAAGTTTGAAAGTAACGTGCGTGATAGGTACTTTGCAAATATTTTTAGGGCTGCTGTCTCCGTAATTATTGCCGTAATAAATGATGTCACATCACATCTCGTGAGTGCGTGCGAAGCAAGTAGATATACCTACTTTGTTTTTCTTCCAGCGATAAAGTTTTCCGGTCATTCCTGCCAAAGATATTGGCACAGGTAACAGGCTCATGTTTTGAAATCTGCGATAGATAAATTTCTCTGCCTGCTTTGTATGCCATCCGAAGCGCCGCTGTAAGATATTTCTATGGCCTTGCTGAACTATTTTGTTGGTATTTTTCGATGCAACAACTTTTCGTCAGTCGCCGAGGATGAATGTATGATTCTTTTGCAAAGGTTGATGGTGGCTACTGTTGGGCTCTTGAGTTTAGTTATCCGATATCTGTGAAAGACGATCTTCAACTAAGCTCTTCACTTGCTCTAGTTCTTGTCGGTGTGCGTCCAACATTAGCCTGTTACTTGTTCCAATATCTTTGGCAGAAATCACCGGAAAACTTTATCGCTGGAAGAAAAACAAAGTATATCTACTTGCTTCGCACGCATTCACGAGATGTGATGTGACATCATTTATTACGACAATCACGGAGACAAGCGCCCTTAAAATATTTGCTAAGTATCACGGACGTTATTTTCGAACTTGGGGGCTATGCCACTAACGGAAGATGACATCTCTGAGGCATAGAGATTAATCACAAAATTTTATAAAGTAAAACTAAATTCAAAAGGTCTTTCAAATTATTGACTAGAAATCTTTTTTAGGTAAAAGATTCAGTTGAAATAAGGACTGATATCGCCAGGCATGTCCTTTCTGGGACAGTCAAAAAGCCTGAAGCTCTATCCCAACAAGTTATGCAGCCCGACTTCATATCCAGCGGAGTCACTGGCAGGCAGCAGTGTGGTACAACGCGAATATCTGCGACTCAGTCTTACTACTTCCTGAAAACTGTGGCTGGAAAAAAACGGAGCACGGAACTTGATCCTTATTGACGACGCTAGACCCCTAACCGAAAGTATAGATCAACATCTTGTCTTGAAGATGTAAAATCGGCTGAATCAACCGTTTTTGTAGATGCCGCAATAATATCAATAAAACTACCTACCCGAAGACTGCTTATTGCTCAAAATAGTGCGATGTGCCATTCAGCCCGGCCCGGTCATGAGAGTACCTAAACCAGCGATAGATTATGGGCCATGGATCTTTGTGCTTTGGTTCGCATACATATAAGTAGGTACATAGTCATATTCGTAATCAAACATTGTGAAATGATCATTAATATCCATACAGAGCAAATTTTGAGAGTAAGAGAACGAACTGCTAGCCTCGCCGCTGTACTGCGGGCCGATGTCAGCTTATTCGGTCAAATGACCGACACTCCCCCAAAACAGCGCGCATTTTCCCTACATCGATTTTCAAAAAATCATAACTGCTGAACCAAAAGGCCTGTTGTAACGTAACTTTGCCAAAAACTTATTCGAAGCTTTCTCTACATATGGTCTCGCATATATATGGACTTATTTTCAACATTTCACATAGCTCCCCATAGGTCGAAGATTTTGTGTTGTGTTTTTGCATCTCTTCTGATCTTGATGATCTGTAGATGTATTTGTCAGAAATTAAGAACGGAAAGTGCATAGGAGGCTTTCAGTAATCATAGGGCAAGGCAACAGTGGAAGAATTTTTATTTTATCTGTTACGGTCTTTGAGATATGACCTGTTGAACTGACAAAAAAGGAGAAAACCAAAATGCCCCGAAATGTCGAAAATGGGGCCCTGGGGGCCTAACGGTTCAAATTTCGGGGTGGCAACATGGATTTTTAGATTCAGCGGGGTCCATTTAGTAAAAATCCGCTTGTTGCCAAAATGTTATACGATTTGCTTCTAGGCCCAGAAAAAACTGGAAAGTGTCCTAGTCTATATCGGCGGAAGGGTTATTGTAGGTAACGATAAACGGTAGTTTTTTCGATATTTCAGAGACTTTCTTTTTGACGGCCCTTTTTTTTTTGCTGTTCGTCTGACCTTCTTTTTTTTTTCGCTACCTCTGATTTTATTTTGAATTTTCATTTCAATGAAAATTTTGAACGCTACACATTACCCCCTTTCGTAAGCAAAAGAAAAAGAATTTTTCTTTGATTAATGCCCGCGGCACACGGTGCATGTTTGCATGCAGGTTTTCCAGGCAGGTTTTCTAGGCAGGATTTCCAGGCAGGTTTTGTTGCATGTTTTCGTGCAGGTTTTGGCATCACACGAGGCAGGAAGCTGTGCTGGATTTTTGACGAATGCTGTCAGACTGATATTAGATGTCATCTTATAGTTTGGAAACAGCTCAACTTGTTTATTAGATCAGTTTGGTGCGTGCTATGAAGTCAAGTGCAAGGTATTATTCAAATAGTGGTACAAGTGTAAAATTGTGCAGTTCAGGATGATTATTCAAGACTCATTGACTTTGACACCTAACCTAAACTGAATTTCCTGCCTGGAAAACAAGCAGGGGATTTGGACCGCTTCACACGGTGCATTTTTGCATGCAATTTTTGGTGCTGGATTTCCAGGCAGGAAGCCAGGCAGGCTGGTGTTATGGAAACCCGAGCTCTCTCTTTCTAGTTTTTTAAATTTTCAAGTCGGTTTTCAGGCAGGATCTGTTCCTATTTTCCGTGCATTTTTGCATGCAAATTTTATTATTTTTCAATCCTTTCAAGTTCAGTCTCTGATGTGAGTCTTCTTAAAACCCTCCTTGTTCGTTGGAATGTTCTTGATTTGCAGTCGCGTGATCTTTCGCTAGCCGTGGTCGTCTAATGCGAGCATCAATATCGTCTTGTAAGGTGAAGAGCCTTGTTTGGGCTCCGGAAGTCTTTGATCAATGTCTTTTTCTTAAACGAGTGCGCCAGAGTTGTCTTTTGTGATCAAATACCCATATGACCCTCGCAAGTTTTTGAATGTCTTTTTTTTTGTTCAGTGACCAGTGTCGTCTTGTGCCTAAGGTGTAAACTGTAGCGCCATATCAAGCTCTCGGAAGTCGTTAGGTGTCATTTTTGTTATGTGAGGGTACCAGAGTCGCCTTATGTGATAAGGAGTCTTCTTTGGCCTGCAGGAATCTTCGAGTCCCTTTTGTTTATAACAATAGCAATAAAAAAACAGGAATGGAACAGAAGTTTTCTTGTAAAACGGAATAACAAGCAAAAGAGAGAAATGGACGCCTGCACCCACTTTTTATTCTGTGAACCGGTTCAGACCATTTCTTTTTTTTAAACAACAGGCAATTGGTTTTTGCGGTATTTGACTATGGTCAGCGGTCACCGGGACGGACGGAGACGGGGACGGGGACGACCATCCTTGCCGCCTTTCATGCTGTGGAGCCCTGTTTGGCTCATGGAAGACTGTGATAAGGAACCCATGTATTACGTGATAAGGAGACCATATTATGGCCTTCGGAAGACTCTCCAAAGTGTATGTGTTTTTCTGCTTGGAAAGGGTACTCACTAGTGCCATCTTATACCTTAGATGTTCAGCTCTATTTGACCCCCTGAAATCTTTAGGGGTCATTTTTTTCAGTCAGGGCATCAGTACCTACTCTTTTGTTTCGTCTGGAACCCTGTTTGGTTCTCAGGAGTCTTCTGGTAATATTTGTTTTTGATAGAGTCTTAATAGTTATCTCAGGAGCGCTAGTCTTCAGCCACCAAGAGCCCCCAGGAATCTTTCACGAATAGAAGTTCAATGGGGCTTCAGTCACCACAACTTCCTGGAACGTTTTGCTGGAGACGGTGTTTCTGGAAACCAAATTGGATATTTTTCCACTTGCGGTATTTCATCATTGTCTGAAGAATTAGTAAATATTAATTTCATTTTGAAGGTGTCCCTAATTTTTGCTTGGTCAGAACGTTATTTATATTTTATATGGATAAAGTTGATACGAACTTCGCAATGATAACGATTTTGGAAAATATCAATTGGTGTAGAGAATGCGATATAAAAAAAAATCGAGAGAAGACATTATTTCGACAAAAATAAATAGTGATTTTCGATTCAACATGAATTTATAAGTGAACAGTCCGTAATGACAGCCTGTGACCTATCGGCTGGGCAAAAGTAAAAGCATCACTCAACAGAAAGGAAGAAGTACTCCTAGCATGCTCTGATATTTGGAAAGTATTCTACGTTGTTGATCACGAGATCTTTTTACAAAAATTCGAGTACTATAATACAGATCTAGAAAAAATGCACATTTTACTTCGCCAAGATCCAGTCGCTTCTTCAGTTTGTTCTGTCCTTTGTCCGGAAACTCCACGGATGTAACAAGGAACAAGGGTCTTCATTTTCTCAGAAGAAAGCAAATCGGGGCGTTGATAGGAGTTGCAAGCAGGGTCAGCTGGAGGAGTATTCTCAAGAAGCACGGAATACTTACTCAGCAGTCTCTTCAACTCCGGCCCTCAGCCTGCTCGTAGCTGTCCCCCGTGACTGGGACTATCCGGGGCTATCACGGATCCAACATAACACCAGAAAAAGGAAAAGATGAGCCACCCCATACCACCGAATCAATCAGAGCAACAAGAGACCTTGACTATTGAAGTTTTTTTTTTTAAATGTGTGTTTATGTTTATGAACGCAACCACAGCTGGGCGCGAAGATCTGCTGGTGATTCCCATAAAACTTGTTGGCAAAATTTCACTAGCACACCACAGCGAGCCCTTGGCTGGTTACTTAGGCATCGCGAAAACACTCAGTAGAATAAAAGATCAATTCTATTGGGCCACCTTGCAAAAGAACGTGACAAAATTCGTAAAGGGATGCCAAGACTGCCAAGCCAGACGCGGCAGTAACCAGCGACCACAGGGACTATTAGAACACTTAGAAGTTGCTACCCCATTTTATGAAGTAGGGATATCGACCCTCTTGGTTCTTTTCCGAAGACAAAACAAGGGGCAAAATACATCGTGGTAGCGACAGACTACGCGACTCGCTACGCACAGACACGAGCTCTCGATAGTAGCAAAGCCGTCCCAGTAGCACGGTTCATACTTGAGGACATTATAGCGAGACACGGTTGCCCAAAATACCTACTGTCAGACAGAGGAAAAGTCTTCCAATCGGAATTGGTGACAGAGTTGGTAAAGGCAATGGGTGGGTGCTCGCAATTCACGTCATCATACCATCCTGCGACGAACGGATTGACGAAAAGACTGAACAAAACATTGGCATCAGGGGGTGCAATCCCGGAGAAAAATCCTGATCCCGAGATTTCGGGATCAAAGAATCACGATCCCGGGATCCCGGGATTTTCGGGATTCAATCCCGAAATTTAAACTGGTATGAAAAAACAATTAATTCAGACAATTCCCATCATTTCATCAATAAACTGAACAAATACTTATTTGAAATAGATTACAAAAAAAAATTCGTTTTTAAACCAATGCCGCAAAAAAGAACTAAGGGACAGTATTTCAGTTGAAGTTGAACTTTCGTTCAGTGAAACTTGGTTTTGTTACTGCGGAGACAATTATTGTTGCAACACCTGAATCAATGGCAACCAAACAGCTGGGGACAGCCGCCATTTTTATAGGCGGAGGGGGGGAGGTGTAATGTCGGAAATTACAATTTTAAGTTAGGGTTCACAGTATGTCTCGGTGTAACCGACTGCACCCGATACAGTAAATATAAGTACGTTGCACCTCTTGCATCGCAATGATCCGGGAACGCAAAGTTGCAATTTTTGCAAAGATGAGCAGAATCATCACATCCGCGACAGTCAAAGTACACCGTCCACCGACCTCCATGGAAAATTCCAAAGGAGGGGTGAAGAATGAACCGAGGTGATAAAACCTTTGGAGACAAAGAGGAAGACCTCTTTTGATCCGAGCTGATCGCGTGGTAGTTGTGCCGGGACTACCAGAGGCAGACTAGAAAAGGTTCGATGCGGTGCACGGGGTCGACGTGGTGTACTCTATAATGTAAGTACTGTATTCTAGTCATTTAATTATTATACTCCGTTTATTTTCGATAATCTTTATTGTTCAATAGACGTCTAAAACGTCCCCCTTTCTGGGTTATTTAACTTGCGCCACTTATTAAAAACCGGAAGGTACTAAAAAAGCCAAGCAAGTCCCCTCCTATACGTCACCCAGTTGAAGGCAACGATCGTCTAGTATTCGGGCATGTCAGAATGTCCCGAATAGAAGCCAGAAAAGGTAAGACGACGGTGACCTTTGACAATATCTCGAAAACGGTTAGCAATGTTCCAAAATGGTTTGTTGTACCTCAACAACCATGAAACTGTGCATCATATGACATGCCCTGCAATACTCTACCTTTGTCCGTTCAAATAATGCAATTTTTTTAAATTTTTTCTCCACCATGTATACAGGATCTCAACTAAAATTTCATTTGCGGCGACAGACAAAATTGTTCAGACAGGTGCTAAGAACATGTGTGCCAAAAGACATTGCATTACTCAAAAATGCAGCGTATAATACTGTACCGATCCCACTATCCGTCTTATTACTATGAGCTACTACTGAGGGCTGACATTTCCTGCAATTGAACACTGTGAACAATATTGACTATTTCTAGGGGAATGGATATTCACACATTGAATATGGGCACAGTATGGGTATATCGGGGATTTGAAAAACGCGAGAAAAACTGTCTCCCACAAAACGTCTTTGGGAATAAGTCTTAAGGAAAAAATGTCCCCGGAGATAACATACCTTCGACAGCAAAGTCACAGGAAAAATGTCCCTGAAAAAAATGTCCTCGAAAAATTGGAAACCTGGGAAAAAGTCTCAAGAGAACATCCTCAGAGTATACAACAAAACATAATGGGGCCCGCTAGGGAACCAAACGACCTGGCTAGGCACAATATAGTTCAAAATTGCTTCGGAACAGAAGAACGCGGCAATGGCGGTCGTAGTAGGGCCCCGAACAACACAAGAATACCTACATAGAAGAGCTCACTACAGTTCCAAACGCTACAAGAATAATATACAAGAGGGCCAAATATGTTGCCAAATGACATTATGAAGATACAAAGGATCTCACTATGGTTTCAGACGTCAGTGGTTTCAGAGGATACAACAAGGCATAAGGGGGCCTGCTATAGGAAACCTAACGATACAGCAAAGCACAGGGAAGAGCACGAAAATACACAAGGGTGCTAATCAGAATTCCAAATGACAAATAAGTAACCAAACGATAGAGTAAGCCGTAGGGAAGAACACAAAAATACACAAGGCTACTAATTAGGGTTCCAAATGAAACGATAGGAACCAATTATACAGCAAGGAGAAGGAAAGCTCGCGAGGCGCCCCGCGCGGGGCTTCGAGGTAGAAGAGAATAGCGATTGGGGCTCAGTAGGACTTCGAACAACACAAGAATACACAATGGAGCACCAAAGAAAATTACATATAAAGACAAAAAAGTGGCCACTCCGAGATCAAGGAACACTGGAAGACAAAGATTGCAGTATTGATATTGTCGTGTGCCATCAACTGCAACCGTAGTCTTCACTCTTCAGTGTCTTTTTGGGCCACAACATAGATCATGGAACAGAGAACTGATGGCGCTGAATAGGACAGCACATGAAGATGGAAAAAACTGTTGAGGACCTAGATCAGATAATCAGATCACGGGGCGACTTTGGCGCATTGATAGTCTCTGTGCTCTGTGATCTGCGTAGACAAACGAATTGATAGATACTTAATATGTAGTTGTTTTGTTGCATTTATTATAGGAAGAAAAATTATGAGAAGCCTTTATGAGTACCTACCTGCCTATACCTACTTGGTTCAAAAAAACATGCGAAAAACGTCGGCGGCTGATACCTGCTCTTTGCTGAAGCTGAAGATCATGATACTGGAACCTGACGATACCCCTCGGAACCCTACGGGACATCAATTGCACACTTCCTTTCATCTTCGATAATCTGACACAATTTTATCATTGATTGTCAGGATGACATAAACATGCACGGAAAACCTGCCCGAAAAAATAGGAACAATTTCCAGCCTGAAATCCAGCACGGAAAACATGCCGCAAACCCAAAATGACACAGTTTCCATGACATCCAACCTGCCTAGAAATCCAGCAGCAAAACCTGCATGCAAAAATGCACCGTGTGCCGCGGGCATAAGTCTATTCTTGACACTATCTAACAAAAAATCACTATTTACAAAAACGTAGGTACTTTTTTTGTATTTTTTCAAACAGTTTCAAACAGAACGAGACATGATGAGTAACTACGCGTACTAAACGTCCTGAAATAGAGGAGACAAAAACGCTTGAGCGTTGCATGAGGATGTAAAGTCAAAATCGGGAATGTATTGGCATGGATTTTTTTTTTTTTTTTTTTTTTCAAGTCTGCGTCTCGTTATGCGTCTTTTTTTTTGTATCCTACCCTTTAAAACTAACTAATACTAACTAATCTATTTACAAACTATTTGACAGTTTCTTGATAGTTAAATACTATCTAAATTTCTGAAATGTCAAATCAAAAAAATTGTTTTTATGACTTTGTGAAATGCGGTTTCAAGTCTTTGATATGCCATTTTCCGGCCTCTGATCCGTCTTCATAAACTAAGTCATAAATCAATTTTGGAATCTTTTTTCGAACAGTACAAAGCACATAGCGAGGAGCTAATTTTTTGCTGAAGTCTTTGCTTGCGTCTGATAAAACAATATGCCGTTTCCACACGCAATCACCTTCAAAAAATTCAACATCGCGTTTTCTGAGACTATAAGCTCTTTCACCTTTTATATGCGCTGCTTTCAACTTTTCAACTGTAACATCTTTCAAACGTGATAGTTTCTGGATTTCAGCGGCATATGCTTCTCGATTTTCACAATCAAAGTTACTGGTTGGTTGATACTGCTTCGAGTAATAATCACCAGTACATGGAATGACTCTCCCAAAATTCAAAAACGCAGGACTATAACCAGTAACTTCATTGACTGCTGTTCTAATTGCATATCCGATTTTAGAAATCTCCGCGTCCCAGTCTTTATGATCGTTTTTAATGTACCTAGTGACGAATCGCTGTGCAAATCGTTCTGTTATATCTTTCAACTGGATTGGCCTGAGGGTGGTATTTGGCAGTGAACCATATATTTTGAACTTTGTAATTCTGACACAATTTCTTAAATTCCCTACTAATGAACTGACTTCCGTTATCGCACAAAACACACTGTGGTACTCCGTATACCATAAAGACTTCATTTTCGAGAAATTTGTTTATGGTAGCGGTGTTAGCCTCACGCATAGGTGACATCAGAACATATTTCGAGAATAGATCAGAAATTACCAAAAGATAGCTGAATCCTTTTTTAGATCTAGGCAGAGGTCCCATAATATCGATCGAAATGACTTGCCATGGAAATTTCACTTTCCGTTCCTTTCCCATCAATCCTATCTGAGCTTGATTAGTCGACTTTTGTTCATTACAACTTTTACACGTACGTACATAATTCAAAATATCATTACGCATCTTGAGCCAATAGTACTGCATTGACACTCGAGAAAATGTTTTCAAAAAACCGAAATGAGCGGCAGTCGGTGTGTCATGGCATTCTTGTAAAACAACGTGTCGTTGACTTTTCGGGACTAAGCATTTCCACTCGGTGGCGTTAGTAGAAAAAGGTAATTTAGATGAAACAAACTTTAAAACACGATTGTTTTGTACTTTCCACTGTGGGTAATCTTCAGGATTTTCTAGAATTTTTGTTCGCATTTGGATGTAAAAGGGATCTAAGTTTTCGAAATTTAAAACTGAAGGAACTTCAACTAAATTGACTTCCGGATTTTCCGCACAACTACGAGACAACGCGTCTGGAACTACGTGTAGTTTACCTTTTCGGTGCTCGAGATCAAAATCGAAAGCTTGCAACTTAACACTCCAACGAGCTAATCTTCCCGTCGGATCTTTCATGTTTTTCAGCCACAATAATGAATAATGATCTGTTATTACTTTAAACCGTGTACCTTCAATGTACGGACGAAATTTAAAAATCGAGAACAACACCGAAAGACATTCGCGCTCAGTAGTGCTGTAGTTTCTCTCCGTTTTTGTCAATGCTCGACTCGCATATGCTATTACCTTCTCTTCACCATCTATCGTTTGTGTTAATACACCGCCTAATCCAGTACCTGACGCATCACATTGAATAACAAAAGACTTAGAAAAATTTGGACCTGATAATATTGGAGTAGATATTAATGCTTCTTTTATCCGAACAAAAGCACTCTCAGCATCTTGGGACCAAATAATTTTTTGACCCTTTTTTGACCCTTTCGTTAAATCATTAATAGGGGAGATCAATGATGAAAAATGAGGTATGAAACGTCTATACCAGGAACACATTTTTTGAAATCTTTTCACCTCGGTCACGTTCTTTGGTCTTGGATAATTAATCATAGCCTGGATTTTTTCTGGGTTTGTTCGTAATCCTTGGTTATCTACTACGAAACCTAAATAATTTAATGATTGTCTGAAGAATTGACATTTTTCTATGTTGACAGTTAAGTTGGCTTCTTTTAATCTGCTAGCGACTTCTTTTAGTAATTCCACATGTTCTTCAAAACTAGACGATGTGATAATAATATCATCTAAGTAAACAAAAATTTTTGGTTCCAATTCTGGACCAAAAACTGCATCCATTAATCTTTGTTGAGCTTGCGCCGCATTAACTAGACCGAACGGAAGGACTTTGAAGTGAAAAAGACCTCGTCCCGTTAAAGCAAAAGCAATTTTTTCTTTTGAAACTGGATCTAAAGGGATTTGCCAAAAAGCACTTCTAAGATCAACGGATGACAAAAATTTTGCATCGTTCAACATACTTAGAATTCTGTCGACGCTAGGAAGTGGATAACAATCTCGTTTTGTTACAGAGTTCAGTTTACGACCATCGAAACAAAACCTGAATTCGCCGGTTTTCTTCTTTACTCCAAGCACAGGACTCGACCATGGACTATTACTAGCTTCTACCACTCCTAAACTTATCATTTTGTCAAGTTCTTTGTTGAGATGATTAAGGACGTAGGGTGACATTAAATACTGCCTTTGCCTGATTGGCTTGGCATCCCCGGTATCGATGTAGTACACCAGCTTATTCGTTTGAGGAAGCCTTCCTTCGTTGTTCAATATTCGAAATAATTGTGTCACTTTTTCAACTTCTAAACGCTGATTTATGGTAAAACTATCTGTACTTTCTAAACAACAGTCTACGGCTTTTAAATTATGTGGAAAATCATCGTAAGAACTCAGTAACTTTGCATTCCTATCACTTGCTCTCCAAGAGTTATTTTCAAAATCTACTGTCAAATTGAACGCTATGCAGAAATCACTGCCGAAAATGAAGGGTTGTGTGATTTGAGGAACGACTAATGTTTTGATAACTTCACAAACTCCATCGACACATAAAGGAAAATCTATAAATCCAATTACTTCTTGTTTCGAGCCATCAGCTGTTATTATATTTTTAATTTTTTCTCGTACTACTCTGAGTTCAAATCTTTTTAGTTGTTCCAAACCTTTTGAACTAACTACCGAACAATT
Organism: Anaspis maculata; assembly: GCA_949128115.1. Classification (NCBI taxonomy): domain Eukaryota; kingdom Metazoa; phylum Arthropoda; class Insecta; order Coleoptera; family Scraptiidae; genus Anaspis; species Anaspis maculata. Next base: position 5,218,114 of record OX421962.1, read on the forward strand.
TGCGCCTGAATCTAGCAATCCAGTTATCGTTGTGTCAAAAATGTTGACGGCAATATAAGGACGGTTATCACCTTTTCTATCCAAAAACAAAGGGGTTAATTGTTGTTCCGAACAAGACAATTGTTTGTAATTTTTATAAAAATTTCCAACGTGCGACAACCAAACTTTCCAATCTTTGACTATAGTTTTTGTTTGAACAAAGTTTTTGACCGCATTATTTTTCGGAAACGTGCGCGGGCCTATTCCGTACATTCCCGTCTTCCGTTTCCCTGACACTTCGGACAAGACGCAACGGTTACCTCTTTGCGACCACACTTAAAACAAAACTTAGATCGTTTTAAAGCACAACTTGAATATGTATGATTGGGTTGGTTACATGCAGTTCCAACACACCACAGCAGATATTCCCTTATTTGCACCTTGAAATTTCTTTTGTTTCTTGTTGTCAAAATTATTAGCCTTGAAAAATTTTCCACCTTTGTCATTGTTTTTCTGAAAATTCGAACTCTTCAACAACACGTCATCGCTTTTGGTTAGATAGGCCAGTTCGGGTTCAAGTAATGTCAATTTTTGATTGGAATTGAACGACTTTGTTATTTCGTTGACTTCTTCTAATTTTTTGCAGAGAATCGTTAATTCTGTTACCGAGCCGACGTCAGACAAAGCTAGTTGAGTAAAATATTGTGGCAATAAATTTTTTCGGATGTTTTTGACTTTCGTGACTTCACAAGGGGGTCGACTTAAACGACTGAAGAGAGTTTGCATCATGGCTGTATACATCGTTATAGTTTCATTATTTCCTTGTTTTCTGTTTTTGATTTCTTCCCATAGCTGGTCATCATAATTGGGAGGCAGAAATTCACGTTTTAAAAGTGCAACCAAAGAACACCAATCTTGAACTTGAGATTTAACTGAACGATACCAAATTAATGCTTTGCCGGAAAATAAATCGATAGCGGATGCATAGAGAGCCTCTTTAGGAACATGTCGTGCCTCAGCCAGTTCCTCAACACGTACTATAAATGAATTGACGCTGCATTCTCTAGTTTCGCCGTCAAATTTGATTCCCAACTTGTACACTGGAACACCTTTTGGAGTAACGGTCATCAAGCTTGGTGTAGGAATTGTCTGGATGTGCGCGACAGAACTATTTGAATGAGAAGACAGATTTAGTTCTGGTATCGGATTTAACTCTTTCGCTTTATCGTACAAGTCAGCCTCAAGCATGAAAATCGTAGCCCTTGATTCATTTTCAAAATTTGAAATATTCGTTCTGACTTCTACGTCGTCTGTATCCTCTGCAGGAATTACAATGCGCTCTACACGTCCTAAAACATGCAGTAACCTAGCTTTGGCTCGTTTGAACGTCGAATCATCTTCTGAACCTTCGAATTCCTCAATTACCGATCGTAAGGAAATTAATTTGTTGCCGATGACGTCTTGCTCTTGTTCAACATTGTACTCTGGGTCGACCAACGCCAAAGTTCGTCCTCGTGACCTGTCCTGTAACCGTCTAAAAATCTTACGTTTTTCCGTTACATCTCTCGTAGTTATACAACCTCTTATCTTCAACTCATAGTCTAGTTCATCTACTAGAAGATAGTTTGGATAGATTTGTTCCATCTTTGTAAGAGAAATCAAAAGTGAAACGAATTTTGACCAAAATGTCAAATTGACTTTTAACCAGACTTCCAGACTTCAAATCCAATTTGGTTGTTTACCAACAGGTAGACACCTCTCAATAACAGTAGATATAGGTAGAATTTTGATAGAACGAACAGTTTACGAGACAGTTTACTTTTTTTATTCTTCTGGTTTGATTGAATTTAAACAACTCTATTTCGGGCCTCACGTTGCTGTGCCACTTTACTACCTTGCTACTCGACAATTCCGGTGAATTGTGACCGAATAACAAAGAGCACCCGGTCAGCTCGATGTTACGTGTAGAGCGGGGTTATGGGATCCGAAATAGGTTCTGGGGCGCCAAGTAATTCGATATTCAAAATTTAGAAAAGAGAGTTGTCTGAATCACTAAAGACAACAACAAAAATAAAATAAAGATGAAAGAAATAAATGGGGATAACAGTGTTTATTGTTCAATCAAACCAAGAGAGAAATTATCGTAATGAATTCAGATCAGCCTACAAATTTTAACAAATGTTCTTTTAGAAAAAGTGAAATAATGCCAGTACCGAACGTAATAGAAAATGACGATATACCTTTGTGTTTCTTTCGCCGAGTGCACTCCGTAAGATATAGCTTTAGGTATCTTTGTAAAAGCTTTGAACCCGTTCGATAATAGATATAGAACACCGTAACAATTGGTAATTGACAGTAGGTAAATAGACAAAAATTAAGGAAATAGGTAAAAATGTAAAAAGGTAAAATCTGGCCTTATGACGTGTTCCGTCAAATCTTTCAAATCGCAGTGTCGGGAATGTCCACGAGATTCACAAATCCTCGTTGGATGAATCGGAAGGCCTACTGCGTCTGCACCACGAACGTCTGCGTCCTCTGTGTCCGAAGAAGAGCAACCACAACGAAGTTAAACTTCCACTCTTGACTCCCCAGACACCGGAAAGAAAACACGTCGGTGCTGGGAGAAATGGTCTTCTTACTTATTATGCGTTCGGCACTCGATACGGAGAATAACTCTTGTTGGGTTGATTCGGCAAAAAGACGAGACGTGTGACAACGACGACTGCACCAAGATAAAGTCTCGGGAAAAAACCCTGGGTGGAGAAAATTGGTCTTAGTTTTGATTTCTCTTCAAAGATTTGAACTTACCTTCGCACTATCGGCGGAAGGGTTATTGTAGGTAACGATAAACGGTAGTTTTTTTCGATATTTCAGAGACTTTCTTTTTGACGGCCCTTGTTTTTTTGCTTTTCGTCTGACCTTCTTTTTTTTTTCGCTACCACCTCTGATTTTATTTTGAATTTTCATTTCAATGAAAATTTTGAACGCTACATGTTCTAAGGTGGTTTGGTAAACTATTGAAAAATACTATCCCGTGATAATGAGTCGCCTCCCTCGACGGTGGAATGGCACAACATAGTTAGTTATCTTTATACCGTGTATCGTGGAGGTGTGGGTTGATCTGGTAGTCGGTTGCATTAGATTTGACATACATTATGGCCTGTAAAATGTACAGGCAGGGCAAAGTTAGGATTCGATGCTCTATAAAAGCCTGTCTGCAATCAGCTCTATACTGAAGCCCAGATAATATCCTTATGCATCTTCTCTGGACCGCGAAAACTACCTTGGTATGAGCTGAGTGCCCCCATGCTAACAGACCGTAATTCAGGTGACTATGGAAGAGACCGTAATATGCTGACTTGAGAACCTCTCTGGAAACCAAGGGCTTAAGCTGACGTATTAGGAACGTTTGCGACGATAGTTTTTTATCTACAGATGTTAGATGAGTCTCCCAGGTCAGTCCTGGATCCAAGACAATACCAAGAAATTTTATGGGTTCATTCTCTGTTTCAATTTGTTTCAAGGAAAATGTGAGGTGTTGTGTCTTATTGTTATTAAGTAAGACTTTATTTGAATGAAACCATTGGTTTAGGCTATCTTGGGTGGTGGTTGCAAGCGAATCGAGAGTGTTGATGTTGTCACCTTCACCGTATGTGGTTGTATCGTCTGCAAACAGCAGGAAGTCGGAATTGGAGCAGTAAGGAAGATCATTAATATAAATGAGGAACAGTAGTGGACCTAAAACAGAGCCCTGAGGTACTCCTATGGTTATGTGTTCAAGACTAGATGTTTTGCCGTCGAGCGATACATATTGGGCTCTTTCCTGTAGATAAGATTCCATCAATCTTTGACTTGCAGCCTGGAATCCATAGAACTTCAGTTTTTGTAACAGTAGATCATGAGCTACGCAATCAAAAGCCTTTGACAGGTCATAGAATGCAGCATGAAGGTATTCATTGCTTTCATACGCCTCAGAAATATCTCGGCAAAGTTTCATAACAGCCAGGGTGGTGGAGCGATTATTTCTGAATCCGAACTGACTATCATGGAATAAGCAATTGTTCTCAAAGTACTCATATATTTGAGTTTTTAATAACCTCTCGAGGACTTTACTAAGTATGGACAGGATGGCAATAGGGCGGTAATTAGCTGGATCTAACTTCGATCCTGTTTTGTGGATTGGTACAATTCTGGCTATTTTTAGAATATCTGGGAAAACTGATTTTCTGATGCATGTATTGAGCAAATTTGTTAGGGGAACCAATATAACATTGACCGTAGATTTCAGTATCGCTGTATTCATGTTGTAGACATCTTTTGAACTGCTATTTTTTAGGGAATAGGACCATTGACGTTAGACGTCAACGATGTAAACAAATCCTCAACCAAAACGGGACCCCAAAAGAGTGTGGAATGGAAGTGAATTTGGACAAGAGTAGGGAAGAAATTCGAAATTGATGAAAATAAATTTTTCCCAAAATAAATGTTCGATCGAAGAAAACTGAGACAGGCGTGTAGGGAATTTCTGTGTAGCAAACACAATGGTTCTTCTCCTGTGGCTGTAACTACTTTGTTTCTGTTTTTTTCGTCGGGGGCGGCATGTGGGGACGGCGTCGGCTGAAACTATTTTTCCTGTAATGGCAAAGGAGCAGGACACACGGTGATTTTTGTCACATGTCTGTATTTTCTGAGGCTGTTTTTCGTCTAGGGTGGCGTATGAGAAGCCGCGGCGCGGCGGCTGAAATTATTTTTTCAGTAATGGTAAAGGGTAGAAAACACGATATTTTTTTCACGTGTCTGTAACTTCTGAACTGAAGTTCTGTTTTTTCGTCGGTGGCGGCGTTCAGGAGGTGGTGGCGACAGAAACTATTTTTCCCGCGATGTCGACTGGGCAAGAAACACGATAGTGTTTGTCCGATGTCTGTAACTTTTTCGGTTCTGTTTATTTTTCGTGTGGGGCAGCATATGGGGGCGGCGGCTCAAACTATTGTGATGTCTAATGGGCCGGGAACACAATGGTTTTTTTCCTTGGCTGTAACTTCTTTGATTCTGTTATTTTTGTCGGGACATCGTGTGGTGACGGCGAACCTTGACTTTTGAAGAAAAAAAGATTCTTCGATGTTTCTTCAAACTCCAACAATTTTTTCACAGGTGCTTTTATCAAAATATAACCTATCAAGTGTGATACATTTTTATAATCAGGATAAAAACGGAATCGATTCCCATATTGAAATACAGGTGTCCAATTTGAGAGAAATTTCCGATGTTTCATCCTGGAAGCCATAACCAGAGAATTTTAGTAGACAGATTCGAAACCCATAGGAAAAATCACGTTTCCCGGTCAGTTTTGAGCTAACACCTGACAGACTAGCTGAACGCTGATTAGTCACAAAGGTTATATCATTCAAAGAGTAACACGAAGTTTTAGTTACGGATTCGCTAGGGCTGGGCTCTCAACAGATTTGTTACAGAATAGGCATGGGACGTATCTCTGTTAGAGAGATCGTTAAGGAACATATCGTTAGCAAACATGAAAATAGAGAATAGTCCGGTTATTAAACTTTTGATATCTCCACCGCCGCGCCGACTGCATTATTGCTTTTGTCGAGCTATAAAGCACAAGCCCAGAATTTGAGAAGAAATATCGCTTGAGTCAAACATAAGAAGCTGACCTTGAAAATCGGTTCAACAATGTACATGAACTTTACTTACCCAACAACACATTAGCAGTCCTGATTCTTCTTCTGTCGATTTCATTGAGTTTTACAAGCAATAAGAACATAAAGCAGAGTTGTTTCCACCAAGGCGGGTAGCACATACATTGCAGTTTTAGCTACCTATAACCACTTTTCAGAGCAATTTGAAGTCATTTAGATTTTTTTTTAATGTTTTTGTCTGCCTACTGCCCTACAAAAACATATATCGGACAAGGGGCGTTGCCGTTCACGTGCTCCATAGAAAAAATGTCGTCGTTTCTGTGAGATTCGTACGAGAAAACTGGGGAATATACCTGATGAATATTTAATTAATACTCATATAAGAATATGCCAACAGCTTGAAGCTGTCAACAATGACACCTTAGACGCTGTAATTATAAAATCCTCGATAAAGCCTCTCGAGTTAGGGTGTCGAAATAATTACCTTTCGGATGTCAACCGATGCATCAATATTTAATCAGTTACAGGGAATTAATGAACTCATCAACACCCTTTCCGTCATATAAGCCGCCACCAGTTTATAAGTACAAGACGTTTTGTATTGGCGCTGAGATAATGTGTACTCTTGCATTCCTTGCAGTCTTACATTGTACGTTTTGCATACTGTTTTGCACATTCAAAAGAGTACTCTACAAAATCGAACACTTGCTTTTGGTTCCGTCGCGAAGCGAAACATGAATTTGGTAAGGGCGAGCAATTTTAAACTTCCCGCGCTAAACATCCGAAGCCAACGTTTGCTGCGAAAACCACTACGGCTTCAGTTGCAACAAATACACTGTTAAATATACACTGTTACAGAACCGTGACCTTGAGGCGTCGATTAAAACCGAACGGATCCTTCTGTCGCTCTTGGGTTTGTACCCGCAGAGGCAAAAGAGCCGCTTGCAGGTCTTCGTCATGGAATTCTGCCTGCTGGTCTGTTGCACCCAGCAGATTTCGATGATCGCTCACATAATCGTGGTGGGAAACGACGTGGCGAAGCTGTCCGACATACTGTTCTACTTTTCGACGCACACTTCGTTCCTCATCAAGCTCATCATTTTTCTTTTTCGCAAACAAACCTACTTGGACGTCGAACGTCACTTGTTGGGGACCATCAATTTGCCCGACTACGGCCCGGAAGAGGCGAAAATTATCAGGGCCAGGGTGGGCGACTGCGCGAAAGCCTCCAACACTTTTCGCTTCTTGAGCTTTCTCACGGTGTCGGTCGTGCCGTTCATACCCTACCTGGACCGGAGCAAGCACGGTCTCTTGCCTCTGCCCGGGTACATTCCTTTCGACGTGACCAAGTACTATTACCCTCTGATGTTGTTCCAACAGATCAGCATTTGCTTGTGTGCCTACATCAACATCACCATAGACAGTTTGACGTGGAAGCTGTCGGCCGACTGCGCGGCGCTTTTCGATATTCTCAAAGAGAAACTGTATCGCTACGACTTTGGGCAGGCATCGGGAGAAAATCTGATTGCTTACATCGAACTTCACCACAACACTTTGATGTAAGCAAACAAAATCAAATTATGGGCTCATTTTATGTAACACTTCAATGTTTGTGTACTTACATGTGTTTGCAGCTTGAAATCGAAAATTCAGTTGATGTTTTCCAAAGGAATATTCACTCAGTTCTTCGCGAGCGTCATCGTGCTTTGCTTCACTTATTTCCAGTTGATAGTTGTAAGTACTAATGGTTTCCAAATCAAAATTCCCAGGGTAAAAGCTCAGGTATAACTATAGTTATCTTGCGGACATGTAGCATAAGTAGTTCACCAACTGTCTGGTCTGGTGCACATTTCTTGAGTCGATTTTTGCTTCGCAGCCTCGAGTTTTGATTCTGAGGGTGTAACCTTGTACCTAATTATTTGTTACAGGGTACTCGAATGAATCTTTCAGGAATTTGCTATTGTCCACGTTCATCGTGCGACCCGCTTTGTTTGATGCTCGTTACACAATGCTCAGCCTCTCTAGTCTTTCCAATTTATTTCTGGATACTATTAAGATATCATCAAGGTAAGCCAGAACATACACAAAACAAAGAGGTACAAAGCATATTTATAGCCGTTTGGAATACCGCCGGAGCGTTGACTAATCTGAAAAAACTTGTTCCGTACTCACGTGCCCATCAGTTGTCACAAAAGCAGTACACTTCCTGCTATATTGGGATTTGATGGTATCCCGACGGCAAATCCAGAGAAGTAAAAATTTCATTTCCGAACAATTTCTCGAGCATATCCTTCATCAGTCTCATTGAATATCGGTCTTTCACGGCAATCAAGCTGAACGTACGTAGTAGATGATCATTTGACACTAATCCAAGTATTGCTCAGAGAATTTTCTATCTATCACCTGCTCTGTTGATCGTATCAGCTGTGATCACAAGAAAATAATGCTAGTTTCAGAGTCGCGTTTTCTACTTTGTCCTCACCATCAAACAAACGGGATAGTTGTTGAATCCAATTCCACTTCGGTCATATCCAGAAATGTGAGTGTTGTGTAGACTGACACGTTTCCTTTTTTTGATAATTTTTTTTGTAATGAAATGATAAATTCACTGTGGTACTTGAGAGGCCAGGTGTAGACCTACTCGTTAGCCCTTCCAGAGACCTCAATCGCAACTTCATTTATTATTATTTCTGAAGACTTCTGGAGATAACCAATCATTTCTGAGGATTTTTTGATATTTCTAGGTTTTCTAGGGATTTTCGGAAGGTTCAAGATTTCCAAGAGATTTCTAGGAATTTATGAGAACTTGTATAAAATTTCTAGGCGTTCCTGGACATTTTTCGAGATTTTTGAAGAATTTCGAGGGATTCCTGAAGATTTCTGCAGATTTTCCAAATATACCAACGGGATTTTTGATGATCCCTGTGAAAATTTCCAGGGATCTCTCAAGATTACTACAGGGTCATCAAAATTCTTAAGGATTTATTCGAGATTTCTAGGTATTCCTAAATATTTATACGGGGTTTCCAGGGATTTCCAATGATTATTGAGAATTTCTAGGGAGTTCTGGGATTGAACATGATTGTGCGTGTGATTCTTATTGTTTCAAGGATTTCTACGGGCTGAGATCGAAGATAAGTATGGGGTTTTCACGGCTTTGAAGATTTCTACAGGATTTCAAAGATTTCTGAGAATTTCTAGGTTCTTACAATTTGAACATGCTTTCTGAGGATTCGCAGAGATCTGTATGAAATTTCTAGGCATCTCTGAAGAGTTTCATGGGAATTTGGAGGATTCTTGAAGATTTCTACAAGATTAGTAGGAATTTATGATTCCTAAATATTTTTGAAAACTTCTAAGGAGTTCTGAAGATCTTTACAGGATTCTTGAAAATGTCGATGAAATTTCTAAGGACTTTCTACAAGATTTTCAGGGACTTCTAGAGATTTCTACATGATTTCCGAGAATTTTTGAGAGTTTTTAGGGCTTTTCAAAAAAATTTACGAGAATTCGAGGGATTTTCAAAGATTTCCTCGAGAATTAGAGAGATTTATAAAGATTTCCACGGAGTTCCCAAACAGTCATATGGGATTTCTGAAAGGTTCAAGATTTCCAAGAGAATTTTTAGAAATTAATAAAAATTTGTGGAAGTGTTCTAGGGGTTCCTGGACATTACTCGAGGTTTTTGAAGAATTTTGAGGGATTTCTGAAGATTTCTGCATATTTTTCAAATAAACTCACGGGATTTTTGATGATCTCTGTGGGAATTCCTAGAGATCTCTCAAGATTGCTACAGGATCATTAAAATTCCTGAGGACTCATTCGAGATTTCTAGGTATTCCCAAATATTTATACGGGGTTTCCAGGGATTTCCAATGATTGTTGAGAATTTCTAGGTAGTTCTGGGATTGAACATGATTGTGCGTGTGATTTCTATTGTTTTAAGGAAATTGTATGGACTGAGATCGAAGATGAGTATGGAGTTTCCACGGCTTTGAAGATTTTCACAGGGTTTTAGAGATTCCTGAAAATTTCTAGGTTCTTACATTTTATACATGCTTTTCAAAGATTCCCAGAGATCTGTATGGAATTTCTAAGCATCTGTGAAGAGTTTCATGGGAATTTGGAGGATTCTTGAAGATTTCTACAAGATTAGTAGGAATTTCTAATAATTCCTAAATATTTTTGAAAACTTCTAGGGAGTTCTGAATATCTTTACAAGATTCTTGAAAATGTCGATGAAATTTCTAAGGACTTTCTACAAGATTTTCAAGGACTTCTAGAGATTTCTACATGATTTCCGAGAATTTTTGAGAGTTTTCAGGGCTTGTCAAGAAAATTTACGAGAATTCGAGGGATTTTCAAAGATTCCCTCGAGAATTATATAGGATTTATATAGATTTTCACGGAATTCCCAAATATTCATATGGGATTCCTGAAAGGTTCAAGATTTCCAAGAAATTTTTAGAAATTTATAAAAATTTGTGTGAGATTTCTAGGGATTCCTGGACATTTTTCGAGATTTTTGAAGAACTTCGGAAAATTTCTGGAGATCTCTACAGGTTTTCTAAATATACTGACAGGATTTTTGATAATCCCTGTGAGAATTTCTAAAGATCTCTCAAGATTGCTACAGGATCATTGAAATTCCTGAGGATTCATTTGATATTTATAGGTATTTCCAAATATTTATACGGGGTTTCCAGGGATTTCCAATGATTGTTGAGAATTTCTAGGGAGTTCTGGGATTGAACATGATTGTGCGTGCGATTTCCATCGTTTCAAGAATTTCTACGAGCTTAGATCAAAGATAAGGATGGGGTTTCCACGGTTTTGGAGATTTCTACAGGATTTCAAAGATTTCTGAGAATTTCTAGGTTCTTACGATTTATACAGGCTTTCTAAGTATTCCCAGAGATTGGTATGGAATTCTCAGGCATTTCTGAAGAGTTTCATGGGAATTTGAAGGATTCTTGAAGATTTCTACAAGATTAGTAGGAATTTCTAATAATTCCCGAATATTTTTGAAAACTTCTTGGGAGTTCTAAAGATCTTTACAGGATCCTTGGAAATATCAATGAAATTTCTGAGGAAGATTTTCACACGACTTCTAGAGATTTCTACGTGATATCTGATAATTTTCGAGGGTTTCTAGGGCTTTCTAAAGATTTGTACGAGAATTCGAGGGATTTCCAAAGGTTTCCTCGAGAACTAAAGAGATTTTTATAGATTTACACGAAATTCTTGAAGATTCATATGGAACTTCTGGAGTCTTCTAATGATTCCTGAGAGTTCCTATAGATTTTTAGAAATTTCCACGGGATTTCCGAAGATTTGCAAGAAAATTTAACTATAGGTTTTGTAGGGATTTTTCAACGGAATTTCTAGGAATTAATGAAGACTTGTATGAAACTTCTAGGGATTATCTGAGATTCCTACAAGATTTTTGGAATAGTTTAAGGGATTTCTGAAGATTCTACGTGACTTCTAAAAATATTTAAGAGATTTCTGAGGATTCTTGTGAGAATTTCTTGGGATTTTTGAAGAATTTTACGGGATCTCTAGGGGCTTCTGAAAATTCGTTTGGAATTCCTAGGGATTTCTGAATATTTCCACGGAATTTTTAAGGATTTCTGAATATTTCTACGGATTTTTCAGGAATTCCCAGAGATTTCAACAAGATTGTTTCAGATTTCTGAAGATTTTTCACGAGATTTCTGAAAATTTATAAGGTTCCCGAAAGACTCCAACAGGATCCCTAGAGATTTCTGGAAACTCTTACAGGACTATTTTGATTCCATTTCTGCGGATTTCCAAGGATTTCTAGAAGTTTCTAAGAATCACTACGGGATTTCTAGGGATTTCCAAAGATCTGTATGGAATTTCTGAAGATTTCTACGACAATTCTAGGATTTTCTACAGACTCTTGCAGTCTACCAATATTTTCCAAGTATTTTTTGATATTTCCACGGTTTATAGGGATTCCTAAAAGGCTCAACATTTTTAAGGGATTTCTAGAGATTTAGAGATTTGTATGAGATTTTTAGGGATCTCTGAAAATTTTCACGAAATTTTTAAAAAATGTCTGAGGATTTCTAAAGATGTCTACGGGGTTTCTAATCTTATACCAACGAGATTTCTGAAGGTTTCTGTGAGAATTTCTAGGAATTTCCGAAGATTTCTACGGGATCACTAGAGACTCCTGAAGATTTTGTTTGAGATTTCTAGAAATTAAAATGTGAAATCTTTATGATCATCTTACACATTTCATGATGTTCAAGATTTTTTGATAGTGACACATTGGGTGAATGATCTGTGTACCTACAACTTGTCTGTGATATTTCTATTTACTGTCATTGATTCTACATATTTTCCCATTTTCAAGTTACTTGACAATGTTTTTAGACTAATGATACTCATGTGCTGTAATTACTAAGTCTAAAAAGGAAATAAAGCTTAAAGTTGATAGTTGACTTGTTCCCAGGCGTTTCAAGTTTGAAAATTATCATTCCAGTTGAAAAACATTAAGAAACAAGTTTTCAGCAAATTACATTTTCAGGCTCTTGGATGTTGTTTTTCTCGAAATGTTGCTCAAACATTCAGATTTGAATATCTTGAAAGAGAAGCCTCCAATCCAATCAAAATTTTACAAGAGTACTTTTTGCTAATCAAACAAAGAATCTAGAAAAGTGATCAGTTCATCATTTCATACAGCTGTGTTTCCGCCGAGGTTTCAGCACACTCTGGCTGACATTTGGCCAAAATTTTTGCGTAAAAATCATGAATCCAAAACCAATTGAAGAATGAACAATGAAAACCTGATTGGATCTGTTTGGTTCCAGGTGGTGCCGTTCCCCAGCATCCAGTTCATGTTCTTGTTCGGCTACTTGTTCTGCATGATGATCGAAATCGTCTTCTACTGCTGGTTCGGCAACGAAGTCGTCGTTTCCGTAAACATTGCGGCCACCGTTTGTTGGAACTTGCACATTTACCTTATTGTCAATTCCAGAGCGACGAAATCGGCAAGTTCTTTTTCATGTCGCGCTGGCACGGAGCGGACGCCAAAACGCGCAAAATGATGGCGATTGTTCTGGAACGGGTCAAGAGACCCGTCATCATCATGGCGGAAGGGCTGTTTCCTTTGTCGCTGTCGACGCTGATCTCTGTACCTATCCAATTTTCTATATGCGAGTGCATGGCGGAAAAACGGGATCAGTTGTATTATTGTTTCAGATACTGAGGTCGTCTGGTTCTTACTTGGTTGTACTGAAACAGCTCTATGATAAATAAGATGGACCAGCAGGCATGTTCTTGATAAAAAAAGGCAGCAATGTTAAACACAGTACTTATATATTGAAGCAAATTACTTATGTATGCCTATAAGTATCTACCTATAATAAAATCTCAACAGTTGTTTTGATAGGCACCTACTTTTACCTACTCATGTGTACCTACTTGCATTAGTTTTTTTGCATCAATACAACAATCTAGAAAAGTGTCTACGTGCTTTTTTTCCATTTCAAAAACTTGGGTACTATGACCGCAACTTCTTGCGACAAATGAATGCCAATCGGCTGCTCAGTGTGTTTGGATGCTGGGTGTGGGTCCGGGAGGATCTTTAAAAATCCTAATTTAATTTTCTATGGGCGCCGAGCGGGTGTATTACGTGTTATAGACTTCCCAATTCCGACTATTGAAGCAACCGGCGCGCTGATTTGAATTGACGTATGACAGGCGGACATACACAAAAGTGACTGTCCGCCTGTCCTGTCCGAAGTGTGGTGATAGTGATAGCCAAAAAAATCAACAAGTGGATATGTGGTCACTCTATCCCATATTTGCAAAATATGATGCCTTGGTGTGCAGGTTGAAGATATGCAAGTTACATTCAAGGTAGGTGCCACGAATATCCCATCACAATGCAACTTTTCGACTGTTCTCAACCGTAGGCACGGCCTCCACCCGTCAACCCCAGGGGCACGTCCCACCCTGACGAGGAGGAAAGAAAACGCGAAGCCCGTGTCTCGTTCCGCTTCACCAATGCCCAACACTTACCTACCACACGCAGCTTTGGTCTGTTGACAGACCAACAGTGCTATGACCGGACGGAGAGTAGACCCACGTGCCACGTGCACTCTACATCTTACCCCCGCCGATGCCACAAAAGTACATGTCCGCGATTAAACAAAGTTTATGGACGTGTGGATAACAATAAGGCTTGTTCCAGGAAGATGGTCGGCACAAACAAACAGGGGCGATCTTACGAAAAAACTGAAGTACCTACGTATCACCAGGATAATGACGGGCAGAACTCCGCTATTCCAGAGGGTTGCTGCAGGGTCGACTCCAGGAGGCTTGTCGGTTGGAGACCACTGGGAGCTGGAATCTTGAAACTCCTTCACTCGGCTTGCAACGACTCGCTGTAGGGAGGATGGAGGATCTGACAGCTACCCCAGGAACGTTTCCAAATATACCGCAGGAAGGGTTGATGGGACGATGCAGCACCTCCAAAGAATGCCGGAACGGTCGGAATCACGAGACTCAAGAGTTCGATAAATAAACTTGCAGTAACTAAAAACCTCAAACATACACAATGATATCACAAATAATCATGCTTCCGAAACCAGGAAAAGATCCACAAGACGTTGCATTGTACAGACCTATAAGTCTTCTTTCATCCCTGTCGAAAGTGTTCGAGAAGCTATTTCTCAAGCGATTGAAGCTAGTACCATTGTATAACTATTACTAGTAGGTCAGCCTCGAATTTGGGATTTTGTCGCTAGATGTCGCCTAGAGTAATTAGCTCGTAGAGAGACCTGGGATCTGGTTACCCAGAGAGAGACGCAAGCCCAGTCATTGAGCGAGAGGGTATAGAGAGAGAGAAAGCTAGAGCACTAGGGTATTTGCACGTCAGAGTGTGGTGCCATTGCTTGTTACTAAACCACCCTGCGTCACAGTCAAAATGCATGACATGAGCTGTCAATATTTTTGTTGAGGTTAAGTCGACCGTTTCATCTTTCAACACAGTTTTTTTCACTAAACTTAACAGAAACTCTAAAAAACTGTTTTAGGCATGTATATTGTGTTCCATACATAGCAGATGCTTTCGATCACCGTATTTCAAGTACTGCTGGCATTTCGTCGAACGTAGGTTTCATCATCCAACTCATTCCGTCGAACGCAAATTCCATTGATCGTTGAATGCAGTAACCGTCGACGTGGTGAGCCCATCGTGAAGATATATTTGTAATTGCCGTACGCGCAGTAGGTATATTATGTATTTCAGTAGGTACTGGCCTCGAACAGCTGGAAAACCCAAAAAGCACAATAATAGAAGTTCATCAATTTTGCAAGATTCTATACCTGATGGTTTCTTCGGCAAGGAAAACATCACATCTTCCCGACTCTTGTACTGCTTCACGGTGCACCTTTTTCGTTTTGGCACTTTTAGCCCGGGTTTCGGCGATTTCGGCATGCAAAATAATGACAATTCAAATTTGTAAACAAATCGTGAAAATGACAAATGTCAATAGCAACCACGCCCACCCCAGCTAACTTTGTTTTAAATTTTGACGAGGCCAGGAAATGCCGAGACACTGACAGAGAATACCGATATATCCCTTTCATAGCTTCGTCACTCTATAGTACAGTCTCTCTATTAGCTCGCAAGAAATCATCAGCGCATATGAGAAAAATTAAAATTTCTGTACCAAACTATCAACATCTATCAGTAAGTTGGGCGCCACGTTGAAATTTGAAGACAGCGTGATTTATAACTAATTTGAGCGACCAAACGACAAATGCTGAACACGCCACCTGCCCGTGCTTTCCGAAAATTGCACAATTTGAACAGCGGCTGGCCTACTAGGAGTAGTTATACAATGCTAGTACTAAACAAAAATAAACTCATACCACAACACCAGTTTGGATTTAGAAACATTCACAGGACGATTGAACAAGTACATGGAGTTGTCAAGAAAATAAATGAAGATTTCGGAAGAAAACGGTTCTGTTCCGCCGCCTTTCTTGATATAAGTCAAGCATTCGATATAGTATGGCACAAAGGCCTGCTTTACAAACTAAAAATGCTGTGGTGGCCGTGAATTTTAAAATTACTGAATAATAGCAATCTGGAGTGTCGTGAATTTTAATTACTCAATAATATTTCAATTACTCAATAATTAACAAAATTACTTTTAATCAATCAATAATTGTGCGAATTTAATTCGATTACTATCATTCGTGAATGGCAAAGCATTTAATTAACACACGCATGTGCAGAAGTAACTCAAGAAATCGTCAAATTATTATTTCTTTAGAGCACGCCATATATTCAAAGTCGCCCGAGCAAATGATATGCACCTCTCATGTGCGCCAAACTGATGGTGGGGATTAGTACATACCCACACATACCTACCGATGCATTCCGCCAACCAGATAAAAGACTGGGAAATCAAAGTGAAAAACAAGCTAATTACTTCGCAAAGAAGAATACATAAATTACCTTCCTTTACGACATTTTGCAGAATACAAATACAAATCTACGCGATTTTACCAACAGCGGAATCAAACATCACTTACGAATTCACAAGAAAAACACCACCATAAATCTTTCGGTGCTATTAAAAACCCAGTAAATACTTAGAAAATCTAACACCCAGCCGGACGGAAGATAAGGTTCCACAAGCAAAATTCAATAGATATTAGGTCGTAAAATTCAATCTCTAACGAAGCGGGTCTAGGATGAAACAGAGTTCCAGAGAAAAAATGGAAAAAACAAGATCGTAAATTACCGCGGAAGTGCATGGGAAAGGTTCTTAGTACTCCATGCCGACTACAATCATCGGCTTTAGACGCGGCTAGGAATATAGGCACAGAAAAGGCACGGGCGAGCGTGTACCGTGAGTATCTATAATTGGGTAAATAAATCGTAAATCTTACTGACGCGGGAGATATTATAAAAGCAAAAAAAAATCGGAAGGAAGACAAGAGAGTGTAGTCAGTCCAGTTTAGCCTGCAGTATCGACAAGAAGTAGTTGCAACAACGAAACTAGTAGGTGCACTTCAGTTTTAGTCGGTCGATTTTGAATAAGTAGCAATCGAACATACAGTCAGTGCGATGCAGTTCATAATAAAAATACACAGTGCAGTGGCCAGCCAATTAAAATATTACCAGCAGCTAAATTAGTGAACAGTGTTAATTCAGTTTCCGACAAAAATGTGACACAACGCTACGCAGCCACTTTCTTCTCTGGTGAAACCTTTTTGATTCTTTTTCTTATACTTATACCTTGAAATGATTTTGAATTGTGCTTTAATTTTAGTATGTTTTTATTCAGTCATGTCCCATCTGCATGACCATTCTATTGTGCCCGAATTATTAAACAATAGTCATACGTAAAAGCCTCGATTCGAACCCAAATTCTTCATGTATCTTCCCTTTGTATATTTTACACTAGTTTATTTTCAGACAGTAATTAGATAAGGTTGTTATTGCATCCAATGTTTAAACCTGTGAAATTTCCATACTTAAAAATATGCAGTCATAATTTTTGCAGCTTGAAAGAAACTCTTTTTCTATATTTAATCGTGTTGCTAAAAATTCGTTCAATAATTATACAAATTTTTCGAACGCATGTTTTCCACGTTTCCGAATAGAGTGAGAAATTCAATCGTTCATACGAGTACACTAATTATTTTTCAGTTCTCTTTGGTAATACCTTTATCACGAAAAATCGCGCAAAAGATCCGGTCAGTGATTTTGGAAATTATTCGCAAACGTTGAACACCTCTATCTCCTTTCTAAAATAGGACTACCGTCGGATAAAATTAATGCAATAGTTTTTTTTTTATGCCTCTAGGCACAAATAACGCTGTTTTCCACCGTTCAATGGTTGAGATAATAGTTCAGTCGTTTCAAGAAAAACTACGTACTTCTATATTGTTTTTCCTCGCAAAAATCCAGTATTAATTACCACGCATAATTTTCTAATTGTCTTCTCTATACCAGACCTAAAATAAATCAATAAGGAGTTGTCCAAAATTGAGTAATCCTTTTTTTTATACTACCATAAACTATTCAGTGAAGCAAGCCTTTGAAACCATTTTGACAATAGCTAATTATGTATCAGTAAATTCAGAAAATACTTTCTAAACATTTCTGTGACGCCCTAAGGCATTAAAATTATGCTAAAATATCAAAACGTATTTTTACAAATAAATTGAAATGCCTCCTTGCGATGCTCACATTTCATGTAAGCGACGGAACCCAGTTATATTCAATTTCACAACGTCAAACCAGGAAAACTAGTCCAGGAATTTCTTTTCTATAAACGTCCGAAAGCTAAATAATCATTCCCTACAATTTTTGTAATCATTTTACTTATAAATCAACAGGCATAGTAAGCTTGAAATTTCCATTTTTTTGTGTAATAGTTTTTCCCTATACTTAGTAAAATCATGCATGTATCCAGCGCCCTATACGTGACCATCATGAAACATATAGATTACAATTATTATTCGTCCAATTTTATGTAAATTATCCAAATTTCATGAACTTAGAAAAACCAGTTTTTAGTTACTAATTAGGTAGTATTTTAGACTAAGCTTCATTTCTATTTTCTGTACATATTTTCATTCGTTAATTTTTGTAATAAATTTCATTAAATGTTGCTCGTTTTCAAGTTATTGACTAACATGAAGTAAATTAGGACTAAAAGGGACATTCCATCTATTCTGTTCGGGTTAACGCTACCACATCTTAAAGGGCATAAGTAGATAATAATTGACAGTGTTTTTGAGACGTGATTTCGACAGAGTAAGTATAAAGTGTTTAGACAATAGATTGACATCCACCAGTTGACAAAACCCTACCTGGGAAGGTAGGTCGAATCCACACCGCCTTTTGTGAAAGTAGATTATTGTAAGGGCGAATAAAGGCTCCCAATGGCCTTTTAAAACAACCCATTGGGTGGTGTCAGATTTATACGGCCCGTTGAGCCTTTCCATCTAATCAACAACTAAAAAGTGTCGCGTAAGCTTTGCTCAGATAGCCTGCGACACTTGACTGATGCCACCGAAGTATGCTCCAGCACTGCCAATCCTGACTACAAGGGCTGGACATATTTTTGGTGTCAGAAGTGGGATTGTCAAAAAGAGATTGTCAAGATTGTCAAAAAGTCAAAATTGAAAAATTTCAAAAAAAAAAAAATGAATTTTTTTTTTCTCGTGTGCCAAACTTTTTCCATAAACATTGTTCCTCCAAACCTTGTGTTATGAGTGAACATACCATGAGTTTTGAGAGGAAGAAAAACGTTTGCAAAAAGATTAGCACTCGATAGTCTCTCAAAAGCAAGACTGCTGTTCCGGACTGAGCTTTTTTTTTGAAAAAGAGAATAAGTGGGAAATCGTAAGAATAACTTTAAAGCTGGTTTTGCTCATTTAAAACAATTAGGCACTTTTGATTAATTTTTGTTTGAAAAAAAAAGAGAACCAAGTAATTAAAAAGAAAATGACAATAGCGACGGACAACTTTAAGCTGGAAACCCGTAACGGAAGAAGTATACTCGTCATTTATTCAATTCTAAAATAACCTCTTTTGTTTTATCACAATTGAATTTTTTAGTCAAGAATTTTAGTCAAGAATTTTAGTCAAATTTGGATTTTGGTGCGGAAAAAGGAAAGGTCACTCCTACTTGGTTTTGTTTGAATCATATGAGACTACCTGTGTAACGCAAGTGCACGTGAATAGTAGATGCGCGGGGCCGAGCACTTGAGATGTTTGGGAGAAAATAGCGCGAGAAAATTTTTTATTGGATACTTACAGAATATTTGGAAATTATGAAAATAAATTTTCTTTCTGTTTGATTGCTTGAGTACACATATTTGCAAAATTGAGAAAAAATTTTTTTTCGATCGCTTATGTACACATATTTAAGAAAAAAATTTTTTGGTTTGATTGCTTACGTACACATATTTGAAAAAAAAATATTTTGTTTGATTGCTTAGGTACACATCTGAAAATTTCGGGAAATTTTTAATTTTTTTTGATTGTTTGAGTACACGGTTTGAAATTTTTTTTTTGAACGAATATCTGTGAATGTCATAAATAAATTTTATAGTTAGACTTTCAAGAGAAATTAAATTGAAATTAAATTGAAATAAACTTGAGATGTGTGAGAAAATTAGATGAATAAATATCACCAGTGTTAAGAACTTATTAGCCTCTTTTTGACAATATGAGTCTGAAAATAAGCATTTCCAACATCCGGTAGAAATTTTTTTTCCCAAACTCAACTTAACTTTGACATGTGGACAATCTTGAGGTGGAATTTCCCCGGGAAATTCAAGGTTTCCACTAGTCAAAGACTAACCCGGTTGGTTACTGTGAGGTTTTGGTTAGTTAGCTGCTAATTCGGAAAGTTTTTGGTGTTATTTGGCAAATTGTGGATAAGTAATACAAAATTCAGGGGAATAATTTGGAGTGATGAAGAATAAATTGCTTCCTATTCCTGATACAATGAGTGCTGAGAATAACGGACTGAGAGAACTGAAGTCACAACTTAGTTCTCTTTCTTTTTAGTTCGTTTGACTTTGGAACCAACTGGTGTTAACACGGGCAGTTGGTTTGAAAGCAAACTAAATAAGGGACGCCTTGCATATTTCGGGAGTACTGGATAGCCAGTGGAAAAATGTGCGATGCCCCTTATCAAACCATCCTACAGGAGTTGTGTGAAGTTGTCTGGTATGAGCAGCAGTTAATGTTTGATTGAGATTGATACAATACCGATACGGAACAATTTTCAAGCCCAAAACCCGACGGAAGGAAGGAATGTCCCTAATCAAACCATAACGAGCTATTTAGCACAGTTATTTTTTTTATAACAACTATCTACTGATAGAGTTCAGATATCATGACGAAATTTTTTTTTATTATGAGAAAATTTAATTAGTTTTAGGTTCCGAAAGATTTTTTTTTTTTTTGTTCTGACCATAGCAGAAATGGATTGCACAACTGCCATGATACAGTTGTTACCGGACTATGACGGAGAAGGTCCGATTAAGAGTTTCTTGCGAAGAGTTGACGAAGCTTCGAACCTTGCTGGATGGACAGAACAGGAGAAAGTATCAGTTGCCACATTGAAGTTGCAAGGAGCCGCACGTAAAACATGGGAAATAAATTCCTTAACCAACCCCACCTGGGAACAATTTTCCAAGTTGTTGACTGACCGGTTCGAACCAAAGAAGCTAGCACTTCAGTGTATGACTGAGTTTCAACAGTGCATCCAACGCAAAGATGAGTCAGTGAGGGCATTCGCTGGAAGATTAGCCGAGACAGCAAGAGCATTTGGTGAAAAATTGAAAGCAAGCAGTGATCCTTTTGAACATGAAATATTGCAAGAACAGTTCGACTGTAAGGTTCGCTTACAGTTTGAGAGGGGTCTCCTTCACCCCCTCAACTACAAGGTTATGTCATCTGAGCCAGAAAATCTTCGGAAAGCTGTGGAAATAGCCGAAAAAGAAGAAACTTTTCTGAAATACCTTGAATCGGCCGAGGATCGAGAGCACTCGTCAACTGAAAGTGTAGAATTGTGGAAAAACAACAATAATATACCTAGTACACCTGTTGCGTACTGCCGCTACGATAATGAAAGAAAGACAAATTTTAATTATCAACCCGAGATCAGAACGGAAATGAGGAAAAGTACAAGACCTCACTACGATTTTAAAGCAAATCGGAATGATGAGTACAGATCGGGAAATAGTATTGAATTCTATTCTGATGCACGAAAAACTAATCCGGATACATTTTACTATCAGAGACCTTACCAGCAACGTAGAAGATTTGTATCAACGTGCTATTCATGTAACGAGACAGGTCATTTTGCATCACAGTGTCGGAGTCAAAATTTTGCTATAAGTTATCAAAACCACAATCAGCAACGTGTTACATTTCCAATTAAGTGTTTCTCGTGTGGGAAAGCAGGCCATTTTGCCTCGCGATGTTTTGTTAATACTACCAACAATTCTAGCATACGACACGCTAACGAAAGTTTTTCTAATTTTCAAAAACCTCATCAACGTAAATTCTCATCAACGTGTTATTCATGTGGCAAGGCAGGCCATATTGCAAAGTACTGTCGGAACCGAAATTTTGAGGATGATAGTACAAATAAGCAAAAACATTATCATAGAAATCGCTTCAGTGGGAAGGAACGAATCGACTCCTTTAATAATGGAAAAAGTGCTAGGAGGAATGCCAACAACAACGGTATTTTATATTCTCGAGGGCGAAATTCTGTATTTATGAACATAGAAGGAACAGACTATAAAGTGGTTTTAGACAGCGGTGCGGCATTATCGTTGGTTAAACAGAGTTTAACGATTACCATCACCGATAAAATCAAGAAATTACCTCAGTCCTACATTTGCGATATTCAAAGGACTCCTATCCCGCAATATGGAATGGTTGACATGAAAATTACTTTACCGAATGGAGTGACAGTGACACATCCTTTTGTCATAGTGGGTGATGATACTCTATTTGAAGGGAACCTATTGCTTGGCATGGATTTCTTTACAAAAACACGAAGTGTAATTTCATGGGAAGAGAACTGTTTGAAGGTTCACAACTCTACCCTACCGATGGTATTCGAAAACACCAATAATGCATTGAATATGGTTGTTTCATGTACCAGAATGGAAAAATCCTCGAGCACGAACTAATCTTACTGGATATTCCTTGAGGACTAATGCTAACAGCCTCTTTGATAAGTCAAAGAAAACAGCTACGGAAGCTGAGGCAGGCTCGTCAGGTCTTCTGGGGAAAACCAGTAAGAAAAATGGGAGAGAAATGGTGGAAACCCGGAAAGTAACAACTAATCTTAGTGGGTGTTCCTCGAGGACCAGTGTTAACGGCCTCTTTGATAAGTCAAAGAAATCAGCTACGGAAGCTGATGAAGGCTCGTTGAGTCCTCTGGAGAGACCCAGTAAGAAAAAGAAGAGAAGAATGATGGAAACCCAAGAAGTAACGAGTAGATGTTCTTGTGAAGAAGGTTTAAGCCACCATGGGAACATTATAGATCAAGTTTGTCAGAAGAGTGAAACTGTCAGGATTGCTCATTTAGCAGGAACAAACACAGTATTTGTAAATATTTGTGGTAAACCTCGTAAACTTATACTAGACACGGGAGCCGCA
The DNA here is from genome assembly GCA_949128115.1 of Anaspis maculata. Taxonomy (NCBI): domain Eukaryota; kingdom Metazoa; phylum Arthropoda; class Insecta; order Coleoptera; family Scraptiidae; genus Anaspis; species Anaspis maculata. The sequence goes on from OX421962.1 coordinate 5,240,947, forward strand.
GTCTCACTAGTCAAGGTCACCATACCAATGAACCTGACGAAAATCAAGAAATTACCAGCTATACATATTTCAGATATTCAGGGTAATGTCATCCCTCAGCATGGGGAAGTTCCTGTAGTTTTAGAACTGCCGGGAAATGTGGAGATAACGCATAATTTCATCATAGTCGATAACGACATGAATTTCGACGGTGATTTATTAATCGGATTGGATTTTCTAAAGAAAACCCAAACGGAAATCTCGTGGAAAGAAAATTGTCTGAAAATTAATGATGTTATTATACCCCTTCATTGTGGAAAAGAAGATGTTCCAAGTGATAGAGGGATTATCTCTAGTGTGCAACCTGCTCAACGCAACAATGAAATTTTTCTTTTTCACCAAAAAGAAAAGTTTCCAAAAGTTACGATGGACTTGGAAGAAATTGTGAATCATGCTGAAACGCAAGTAGAAAGGCAAGAAGTAAAGGAAACATTACGCAATCGAAAGAAAGCGAAGAAAGAAAAGGAAAGAAGGATTCAACAACCTGTAGCAATGCATCCTCATACGAGGAGTGATACATGTTCCCATATTCATACTTCGAACCCCACAGAAGTTGAAGCCATTAGCAGAGCAGAAACATGTGAACACAGAGAAGCTTCTAACTGTAAAGAAAGTTGCAGAAGACAGGGAATTAGCAATGAACAGGACGGCACAACATCACGAGAAAGTACGAAAAGAAGCAAGCAAAAATCAAATGGAGTAAAATCAGGGGAAGCACAAAAAGAGATTTTGTTGAAAACTCAGGAAAGGAAAGTTGAGGTTATTGAACAAGGAAGTTCAAGGGAACCTCCCAGCAAAGTAGGCGATGAAGAAATTGCGGAAATTGATGTGAGGAATTCGAACGATCGTAGGAAGAAAATGAAAGGAAATGACTCTGTGAAGAGAAGTTCAAGAAAAGGACAAACAAGCAGACAAGAGATGGGAAAAGCCGAAGAATCAAAGGAAAAAGACGCACTCACGAAGAATGGCCATCTTCATGTGCATCTTGCATCCGACGTGATTCTTCTACCCAGATCTAAAGCTATTTGTCTGACACGTATCAAGAAAAGTGCACATTTCGAGAACGTGTTGATTGAACCTTATGAGGAAGTTACACCAGGAGTGTTTGGAGTCAGAGTATTTTGTAAAAGAGATAATGGAATGCCGTTCCAGTTGATTAATGTCACCAATCAAGAACAATTGTTGAAGGAAGGAACGATTGTTGGTACAGCTTACGATGCTCAAGTGAGGCCAAGGTCTTGTTCTCCAAGGAGAAAACGAGTTAGTATAGCAACCATGAGGAAACAGAATTCTAAGGAAGAGGAAGAATTGATTAAGAACTTGAACATCCAAACTCAAAATGAGGAACATCAACAAAAGTTAAGGGATTTAGTGAGAGAATTCAGCGACATCTTTAAAACGCCAAACCAGAAGTTAACATGCACTAACAAAGTCAAGCATCGAATCATCACAGAAGACGTACAGCCTATAGCAAAGCGACCTTACAAGGTCCCTTACACCAGGAAACAGGCATTAGATGCTGAGATAGACAAAATGTTAGCAGATGGAATTATTGAACCAAGCCATTCACCCTGGTCAGCGCCAGTGGTTTTAGTAGAGAAGAAACGTCATCCCGGTGAAGAGCCTGAACTTAGAATTTGTATCGACTATAGAGAGTTGAATGCAATCACGAAGGCAGATTTCTTTCCTTTACCGAACTTATCAGAGACCATTGACCGTCTGAGTGGTTCAAAACTGTTTTCGACTCTTGATTTGGCCAGTGGCTATTTTCAGGTCGAAATGGACCCTAGGGACAGGGAGAAGACAGCCTTTAGCACGCCATACGGGCACTGGCAATTCATACGTATGCCAATGGGTTTAAAATCAGCCCCTAGCTCGTGGCAACGTCTCATGTACGTTGTTCTAGCAGGACTCACAGGACTAGAATGTTTGGTATACCTAGATGACATAATTGTCTACAGTTCAGACGACATTGACGAACATTTGAGTAGACTGAGACATGTTTTTGAAAGAATGAAAGAGAATAATTTAAAATTCAAGCCTACCAAATGTAGTTTCTTGATGAAAGAAGCCAAATATCTAGGACACGTCATCTCTGCAGAAGGATGTACGACAGATCCAGAGAAAACCAAAGTAATTGAGAACTATCCCCGACCAAAAACTGTGAAAGAGATCAGAGCATTTTTAGGACTTTGTGGATTTTACAGAAAGTTCGTACCAAAATTTTCAGAAATTGCTAACCCTTTAACAGCACTTACGAAGAAAGACACCAAATTCTTATGGACTCCAGTACAAGAAAGAGCCTTCGAAACGTTGAAGAGAGCGTTGATAACACCACCGATTTTAAGATATCCCGATTTCACCAAGGAATTCATACTTGCAACAGATGCCTCTGGCATCGCGATCAGCGGAATCCTATCTCAGAAACATGGAGATGCAGAACACCCTATTTCATATGCTAGTAGAGTACTAAATCAAGCCGAAAGAAACTACAGTACGATTGAAAGAGAATGCTTAGCAGTGGTATGGGCTATAAAATACTACAGGATTTACCTCACAGGAACACATTTCACAATTTATGTTGATCATAGACCATTGAAGTACTTATTAAACATCAAAGATCCATCCTCTAGATTAGCCAAGTGGGCTATGTCACTTATGGAATATGATTTCACCATCGAATACCGCCCAGGAAAATTAAACCATGCTGATGCGCTCACCCGATTGAGAGATACAGACGAGGAAGAGAAAGCGGAAGCAGAAGAACCTAAGGAATCGCATATTACTACACCAGGAACAAGTAGATCTGCCATATCCAACATAACGATTGCAACGATCCATGAACAAGAACCGAAAATAGATTTGATTCCAGTAATCTATGACCTGGATGAAATCCAGAAGAAACAAGAAGAAGAGGAAGCAATCCAACAACTAGCAGCAAAAGACGGTTTCTACAGAAGCAGGAACGGATTGATCTACAAAGAGCGACGAGATGGAGAACGAAAAGATCGGCTAGTGTTGCCGAGAGTCATGATGAGACGAATACTACAGTTGTATCATGACGCTCCAACTGCAGCACATGGAGGACAACTGAAGACCTTAGAACTAGTGCAGAAGGATTTCTTTTGGAAGAACATGGCTACGGATGTCACCAAATACGTAGAGAGATGTCACTCATGCAACATCATGAAAACTAACCCACAGAAACCAGCAGAACTTCAACGGATGAGAAGTCCCTCCGTCCCATTTGAACTCATTTCTTTAGACATTGTAGGACCACTAAACATGACAACAAAAGGCAACAAATACATTTTGACATGTATGGACTACCTCACAAGATATCCTGAATGTATCCCTCTGCCAGATATACAAGCCTCAACAGTTGCTAGAGCTTTTGCCGAAGGTATTATTGCAAGACATGGAGCACCTAGAGCACTACTTACCGATTGTGGATCGCAATTTTTGAGTAATTTATTTAAAGATCTTTGTAAATTATTGAAAATTGAAAAACTGCAGACAAGTCCATATCGCCCGTCAACCAATGGCGTAGTTGAAAGAATGCATCATACATTGAAAGTAATGATATCTCACTATGTTTCCGAGAACAATCCAGATTGGGACAATATGTTACCATTTTGTCTGATGGCCTTAAGAAATCGTATACAAGAAACGACGTCAGAAACACCATTTTACCTAATGCACGGAAGAGACATGGAATTACCATTCCACGATATTCTACATCCAACCAGAGTGCGCTATGACGTTGATGAAAATTACGCTACAGAATTATCAGGAAGAATTCGGACCGCATATAGATTGGCTAAAGAAAGTATAGATAACGTAACTGCAAAAAGACGCGAAACATTCAATAAACACGCAAAGAAACGCGAATTTTCAATAGGAGACAGAGTCTACTTACGCAATGAAGCTGTAAAGCCAAATAGCAACCTTGCTACCAAATTTCATCCGAAATGGAAAGGACCATATCGTGTTATTGAGCAGACGGGACCAGTCAATTTTAAACTCCAGGAAATCGGAGGATCCCAAGAAATGATTGTTCATGCCAACCGCATCAAATTATGTAAAGGAACCGATCAAGATTTCGAAGCAGGACCAGGAGAAGTTAGTTCTGAAGAGCAGCCAATGCTACCTCTACCCTTCTACCGTCCCGCAAGAGCAAAACCATCAGTTAGATCACCAATATCACCAAGATCACCAATCGTTACTTTTGCCCCAAGTGAAATACACCAACCTGAAATAATATCACTCCCTCCAACTGAATCTAGTAGGCATTCTGTGACCGACAGAAATAGCGAAGACGTCAGTAACCGTACTAACAGTTCACCTAGTGCTAGAAGCGAGAGTAGTGACGAAGGTTCTGAAACAGTCCACACTGATGCCAATGCGTCAAGTCAAGAACATGAACAAAGCAGTGCAGAACAAGTTAGGGTGAGAACTCCCGTACAACCAAGAAGGGCAAATACCCCACATTCACCCATTCAATCACCAAGAAGGGCAAATACACCCCATTCATCTATTTCACCAAGAAGGGCAAATACGCCCCATTCACCTATTCCACCAAGAATGGCAAATACCCCACATTCACCCATTCAACCACCAAGAAGAGCAAATACACCCCATTCACCTATTCAACCACCAAGGAGGGCAAGTACACCCTATTCACCTATTCCACCAAGAAGGGCAGATACACCCCATTCACCCATTCAATCCCCAAGGAGAGCAAGTACACCACCTTCACCCATTCATCGTACCCGTAGTCACGGTGGTGCAAGAGATCACCCGTGGGTGTTGAGACGCGCCATTTAGAAAATTCACCGTAAATGATTTTTTTCAAAAACGTTGCTGAAAACAAAGATTTTTTTTCGTTACCACTTACAGGGTAATGATTTTATTTTTCAAATAGTAAATTTCATGTATATCCACAAAAATTGCTCATCTAACATATTGCATCATTTTTGATTTCCTAGATAGCTTAGGGATGCCTTTTTAGTTCTTAGAGATTTCAGTTCGCCAAGTGAGTTCATTGGAAAGAAGCGTTTCACCTCGCGTTTCACATAACCCCAGTGGTAATGGTCACTGACTCAAAATGCTGTATCGTGGTGCGTATAGTTACCAGTAGGAGCGCTCTAGTGTAAATAAAATCTGTTTGAATCAATACTATGTCATGAAAATGTAATAGTTGCTCAGTTATTGAATGAATTGTCCATCAAACTGCTTGTTGTATTGCCTCTACTAAGAAATCGTCGAACAGCATTTTCTACTTTACATAAGTCAGGAGCCATTATCCAAAAAGCGAGATTAGTTGTGATTTTTCGCAAATAAATCACATCTAGTCTCTCTCAAAAGGCAAAGGCCTAGATATCCCTGTTGGGACAAGTGAGAGGGCAACCATTAGTGTTTTCTAAGAATTGGTTTCAAGATAGTAAAGGTGTTAAAGTAAAGTTTTCAATGAGAAGGGTAGTAAAACCAAATGAAGGGTGGAAAATTGAAGCGAATGAGGTTACTCCTATTGGAAGGTTGAATAAAATTGAATTTTCAAATGTGTAATCCATTTGAGAATTCAACTGAATACACATCCACTGCTACATCTTTTGAATTATGGGGAATCCAGGAGATTGTAGCAGGGGAAACTGAGATCCATTGCTGCGTCTCTTGAATTATGGGAAATCCAAGAGATTGTAGCAAGGGAAACTGACCTGGACTTTTTGACCAGCCCTGTTTTGAGATGATTGGAGAACTGAAGAAAATTGGACAAGCAAGATATTGACTAATTTAAAAACGGAAATCTCAAGAATTTCTCCTTTTCAAAAGTTGCAAGATTTACCTGCATATTTCACTGTATACTTGAATTTAATGTCCTTCAGAAAAACCCGGTTAGAAAGTATCTATAGGCAAGAGTATCAAAATCAGATATTCAAATCATCAAGTTCAACTCAATCTAGGGAACCTGTTTGTAAAAGCACATTCAAAGTTCATATCAATTCATCCAAAAGGTATGAGAAGGAGAAAGTGTTCACTTGGTAGCTGGACCACCCAACCAGTTACACTAACACCAAGTTGAGTGAGGACATCCACTCAAAGAACATGGAAGTATCCTCCAGGAGCCTACAGGAGCGCAAGTCGTGCTAAGTCAAAAGCCAAGGGTGCCAAAGAAACTGTCACCGCACCCTCAGGAGGCTGGTGTAATCCGACTAGATTCACCCGCCACTACCCAGGGTCAACGACACTACAAGAACGGAAACAGGTGGGTGTTCACAGACACTACTGTTGACGCGTTTTTCAACCGTTTAAGTAAGACTAGACTCAAGTCATGTGTCACGCGAGTGCTACACCCAGTGCAACCGTTATCCTAAAGGTACTTTAACCCTTGGGACATTTTCGTGCCAACTACATGGACATGTGAACCCAAGAGTGTGGTGAACCCTTATTAGCTTATTTCCTTCGATGCGAGTCACATTTTGCACCTTTGCGACGGAACCGTAGTTCGTCAGTGCCTCGTGGACACCACAGTAAAAGTGCCAGAGACCTAAATGGAATGTATTTCCATGATTAGGAAGAGTGTTCAGTTCCCTGACAACCACCTGTCGAAGAATCGGCATCAAAGTTTTCTTCCACAATGAGCATTAGATAATGCTCACACGTACACCTTCGCCGGAGTTTCTTGCCGAAGCAGAGAGGTTCCTACTGAGTGCTAGTATATGGTACTCCCCCATGACACTACAGAAGAAGCCGCAACTGCCGCTTCCCTCAGTTTTCCCTCCAGTTCTTCGCGCAGCACCCCGAAGCAGGAAGAAGACATGAGTGAGTGTGTAAACGTTGAAGTGTTAATTGTTTGTGTTGTATGTATAAATTTATTTATATTCTTGAAAGTGAATGTAATCCTTTTGTGTATATATTGTCTTATCTATTTTAACCGATTGTACTTATTCATACTAGGTATAAGATGTTTTCCTAGATGTAAGTGTAGTGTTAAGTCTTGAGAAAAATTATTGCCTGTTAGTTGATAAGTTGTCAGTTTAGATGCCAAGTGTACTTAGTTAAGTTAAAAGTCATTTTAAGAGGTACATAACTAGAAGGTCAAGCTATGTAGCTATGTAGAAAATCAAGCTAGGTAGCTTGATTTTCTTTAACGGGGAAGGGAGTATCTGTGGTGGCCGTGAATTTTAAAATTACTGAATAATAGCAATCTGGAGTGTCGTGAATTTTAATTACTCAATAATATTTCAATTACTCAATAATTAACAAAATTACTTTTAATCAATCAATAATTGTGCGAATTTAATTCGATTACTATCATTCGTGAATGGCAAAGCATTTAATTAACACACGCATGTGCAGAAGTAACTCAAGAAATCGTCAAATTATTATTTCTTTAGAGCACGCCATATATTCAAAGTCGCCCGAGCAAATGATATGCACCTCTCATGTGCGCCAAACTGATGGTGGGGATTAGTACATACCCACACATACCTACCGATGCATTCCGCCAACCAGATAAAAGACTGGGAAATCAAAGTGAAAAACAAGCTAATTACTTCGCAAAGAAGAATACATAAATTACCTTCCTTTACGACATTTTGCAGAATACAAATACAAATCTACGCGATTTTACCAACAGCGGAATCAAACATCACTTACGAATTCACAAGAAAAACACCACCATAAATCTTTCGGTGCTATTAAAAACCCAGTAAATACTTAGAAAATCTAACACCCAGCCGGACGGAAGATAAGGTTCCACAAGCAAAATTCAATAGATATTAGGTCGTAAAATTCAATCTCTAACGAAGCGGGTCTAGGATGAAACAGAGTTCCAGAGAAAAAATGGAAAAAACAAGATCGTAAATTACCGCGGAAGTGCATGGGAAAGGTTCTTAGTACTCCATGCCGACTACAATCATCGGCTTTAGACGCGGCTAGGAATATAGGCACAGAAAAGGCACGGGCGAGCGTGTACCGTGAGTATCTATAATTGGGTAAATAAATCGTAAATCTTACTGACGCGGGAGATATTATAAAAGCAAAAAAAAATCGGAAGGAAGACAAGAGAGTGTAGTCAGTCCAGTTTAGCCTGCAGTATCGACAAGAAGTAGTTGCAACAACGAAACTAGTAGGTGCACTTCAGTTTTAGTCGGTCGATTTTGAATAAGTAGCAATCGAACATACAGTCAGTGCGATGCAGTTCATAATAAAAATACACAGTGCAGTGGCCAGCCAATTAAAATATTACCAGCAGCTAAATTAGTGAACAGTGTTAATTCAGTTTCCGACAAAAATGTGACACAACGCTACGCAGCCACTTTCTTCTCTGGTGAAACCTTTTTGATTCTTTTTCTTATACTTATACCTTGAAATGATTTTGAATTGTGCTTTAATTTTAGTATGTTTTTATTCAGTCATGTCCCATCTGCATGACCATTCTATTGTGCCCGAATTATTAAACAATAGTCATACGTAAAAGCCTCGATTCGAACCCAAATTCTTCATGTATCTTCCCTTTGTATATTTTACACTAGTTTATTTTCAGACAGTAATTAGATAAGGTTGTTATTGCATCCAATGTTTAAACCTGTGAAATTTCCATACTTAAAAATATGCAGTCATAATTTTTGCAGCTTGAAAGAAACTCTTTTTCTATATTTAATCGTGTTGCTAAAAATTCGTTCAATAATTATACAAATTTTTCGAACGCATGTTTTCCACGTTTCCGAATAGAGTGAGAAATTCAATCGTTCATACGAGTACACTAATTATTTTTCAGTTCTCTTTGGTAATACCTTTATCACGAAAAATCGCGCAAAAGATCCGGTCAGTGATTTTGGAAATTATTCGCAAACGTTGAACACCTCTATCTCCTTTCTAAAATAGGACTACCGTCGGATAAAATTAATGCAATAGTTTTTTTTTTATGCCTCTAGGCACAAATAACGCTGTTTTCCACCGTTCAATGGTTGAGATAATAGTTCAGTCGTTTCAAGAAAAACTACGTACTTCTATATTGTTTTTCCTCGCAAAAATCCAGTATTAATTACCACGCATAATTTTCTAATTGTCTTCTCTATACCAGACCTAAAATAAATCAATAAGGAGTTGTCCAAAATTGAGTAATCCTTTTTTTTATACTACCATAAACTATTCAGTGAAGCAAGCCTTTGAAACCATTTTGACAATAGCTAATTATGTATCAGTAAATTCAGAAAATACTTTCTAAACATTTCTGTGACGCCCTAAGGCATTAAAATTATGCTAAAATATCAAAACGTATTTTTACAAATAAATTGAAATGCCTCCTTGCGATGCTCACATTTCATGTAAGCGACGGAACCCAGTTATATTCAATTTCACAACGTCAAACCAGGAAAACTAGTCCAGGAATTTCTTTTCTATAAACGTCCGAAAGCTAAATAATCATTCCCTACAATTTTTGTAATCATTTTACTTATAAATCAACAGGCATAGTAAGCTTGAAATTTCCATTTTTTTGTGTAATAGTTTTTCCCTATACTTAGTAAAATCATGCATGTATCCAGCGCCCTATACGTGACCATCATGAAACATATAGATTACAATTATTATTCGTCCAATTTTATGTAAATTATCCAAATTTCATGAACTTAGAAAAACCAGTTTTTAGTTACTAATTAGGTAGTATTTTAGACTAAGCTTCATTTCTATTTTCTGTACATATTTTCATTCGTTAATTTTTGTAATAAATTTCATTAAATGTTGCTCGTTTTCAAGTTATTGACTAACATGAAGTAAATTAGGACTAAAAGGGACATTCCATCTATTCTGTTCGGGTTAACGCTACCACATCTTAAAGGGCATAAGTAGATAATAATTGACAGTGTTTTTGAGACGTGATTTCGACAGAGTAAGTATAAAGTGTTTAGACAATAGATTGACATCCACCAGTTGACAAAACCCTACCTGGGAAGGTAGGTCGAATCCACACCGCCTTTTGTGAAAGTAGATTATTGTAAGGGCGAATAAAGGCTCCCAATGGCCTTTTAAAACAACCCATTGGGTGGTGTCAGATTTATACGGCCCGTTGAGCCTTTCCATCTAATCAACAACTAAAAAGTGTCGCGTAAGCTTTGCTCAGATAGCCTGCGACACTTGACTGATGCCACCGAAGTATGCTCCAGCACTGCCAATCCTGACTACAAGGGCTGGACAATGCATCTACCTCACACATTCTACGGAGTGTTGGAGTCCTATCTAATAGAGAGGCGGTTCTTCGTGCAACAGCATGAGGAATACAGCAAGCTTTATGATGTTGAGTCGGGGGTACCACAGGGGAGCGTTTCGGGACCAGTACTCTATCTCCTCTTCACTGCGGATTTGCCACTCACCCGATCAGCGATGACAGCCACATATGCAGACGACACTGCGGTTCTTGCTTCTCACGTCGATTCATCTATTGCCTCAAAACTTCTCCAAAACAATCTCAACAAAATCCAACAATGGCTAACAAAATGGCGGCTGCGAGCCAATGAGAAAAAATCGGTCCACGTTATATTCACAATGCGTAGAGAGACTTGTCCACCTGTGTCAATAAACAACCAAAAACTACCTCAAGCTGAAGAAGCAAGATACCTAGGCATGCATCTAGACAGACGCTTAACGTGGCGAAAACACATTTTTACGAAGAGGAAGCAGCTCAGACTAAAACTAAGGAGACTGTATTGGATGATCGGTCGAAGATCACAACTGTAACGAACAGGATGAAAAATTGGGAGGATAAAAACTATGAGGGGATTAAGAGGGTTGAAATGGTAGTATCAAGATTAATGTATTTGACGAAAGATCCTACCATTTGCCACAATCGTATCAAACATGGATAAATATATTGGAGATAACTTTGATTCAAGGGGTTGAGGGTTACCTATTATAATATAACACGATTTTAGTATTAGAGGGTTAATTTGAATATGAAATTGCGGTTTACGATCGACGCAATTGAAATATGTTCAAGACATTTTCAAAGTTATTAATGATATGAAAATACAACCAACTGCAAAACTGGGGGTGGTTGGTGTTTAAATAAACTGAACAATGTAAACACAATAAAGTAGGTGTGTATGATAATACATATAATTTTGTGAAAAAATGCGGTATAACAAATATTTAAAATCCATATTTTCAAAATAAATTTTGATAAAATCTTCATATCTGATGTTTGCCTTTGGATTCTTTCCCTGATATACCTCAAAGTTCATAAGATATCAGAGGGTGTATCCAGGCTCCAGACTTTGGAACCAAACCGTACTGGCTTGCCACGTCTAAATTGTTTGCACCCGTGGCGACCAAAAGGTCTTATCATAGACTCATCATATGAAAGATTTTGTCTGGCACAAAATGTTCGAAGAACTTTTCTTTCAACATGTCTGCTATCGGCCGCAGTTTCTACATCTAAGCGCGTTCATCCACAAAGTAGGTATTGGCAAAATGTATGAAGCGAAAAATTTTGGAAAACCGGTCTCTTCTCATGGCACTAGATACTGGCTCGTTCTTCATATCTTTTGCGTTCTCCCAATAATTTCTTTTGGGCGGCAAAAACCCAGGCTTCAACCCACGTGACTCCAGGCTTCAACTCACGTGACTTCAGGCTTAAACCCACGTGACTTCAGGCTTCAACTCACGTGACTTCAGGCTTCAACCCACGTGACTTCAGGCTTCAACCCACGTGTTTTTTAAAACGATCGGTCACCACTTTTGAAGTTGGCAGCTACTTGTTCCAAACGCAACATCTGACGAACGAACACAAATATAGAAAAAAAGACACAATTGTTATCCAAAAAGTTCAGGTTTTAACCCACGTGACTTCAGGCTTCAACCCACGTGACCTTTGAAACGATCGGTCACCACTTTTGGATTTGGCAGCTACTTGTTCCAAACGCAACATCTGACGAACGAACACAAATATCAAAAAACTAAAGACACAATTGTTATCCACAGAGTTCACGCTTCAACCCACGTGACTTCAGGCTTCAACCCACGTGACTTCAGGCTTCAACCCACGTGACTTCAGGCTTCAACCCACGTGACTTTGAAAACGATCGGTCACCACTTTTGAAGTTGGCAGCTACTTGTTCCAAACGCAACATCTGACGAACGAACACAAATATCAAAAAAAAAGACACAATTGTTATCCAAAAAGTTCAGGTTTTGACCCACGTGACTTCAGGCTCCAACCCACGTGATCTCAAACTCCAACCCACGTGACTTTGAAAACGATCGGTCACCACTTTTGAAGTTGGCAGCTACTTGTTCCAAACGCAACAACTGATGAACGAACACAAATAACAGAAAAAAAAGACACAATTGTTATCCAAAAAGTTCAGGTTTAAACCCACGTGAGTTCAGGCTTCAACACACGTGACTTCAGGCTTCAACCCACGTGACTTTCAAAACAATCCGTCACAACTTTTGGAGTTGGCAGCTACTTGTTCCAAACGCAACATCCGACGAACGAACATAAATATCAAAAAAAAGACACAATTGTTATCCTAAAAGTTCAGGTTTTAACCCACGTGACTTCAGGCTCCAACCCACGTGACTTCAAACTTCAACCCTCGTGACTTTAAAAACGATCTGTCACCATTTTTCAAGTTGTCAGCTACTTGTTCCAAACGCAACATCCGACGAACGAACAAATATAAAAAATACTCAAGACACAATTGTTATCCAAGAAGTTCAGGTTTTAACTCACGTGAATTCAGGCTTCAACCCACGTGACTTCAGGCTTCAACCCACGTGACTTCAGGCTTTAACCCACGTGACTTCAGGCTTCAACCCACGTGACTTCAGGCTTCAACTCACGTGACTCCAGGCTTCAACCCACGTGTTTTTTGAAACGATCGGTCACCACTTTTGAAGTTGGCAGCTACTTGTTCCAAACGCAACCTCTGACGAACGAACACAAATATAGAAAAAAAAAGACACAATTGTTATCCAAAAAGTTCAGGTTTTAACCCACGTGACTTCAGGCTTCAAACCACGTGACTTTTAAAACGATCGGTCACCACTTTTGGAGTTGGCAGCTACTTGTTCCAAACGCAACATCTGACGAACGAACACAAATATCAGAAAACTAAAGACACAATTGTTATCCAAAGAGTTCAGGCTTCAACCCACGTGACTTCAGGCTTCAATCCACGTGACTCCAGGCTTCAACCCACGTGACTTTTAAAACAATCCGTCACCACTTTTGGAGTTGGCAGCTACTTGTTCCAAACGCAACATCCGACGAACGGACATTAATATCAAAAAAAAGACACAATTGTTATCAAAAAAGTTCAGGTTTAAACCCACGTGACTCCAGGCTCCAACCCACGTGACTTAAAACTTCAACCCACGTGACTTTAAAAACGATCGGTCACCACTTTTTAAGTTGGCAGCTACTTGTTCCAAACGAACGAACACAAATATGAAAAAAACTTAAGACACAATTGTTATCCAAAAAGTTCAGGTTTCAACCCACGTGACTTCAGCCTTCATTCCACGTGACTTCAGGCTTCAACCCACGTGACTTCAGGCTTCAACCCACGTGACTTCAGGCTTCAACCCACGTGACTTCAGGCTCAAACCCACGTGACTTCAGGCTTCAACCCACGTGACTCCAGGCTTCAACCAACGTGAATTTTAAAACGATCGGTCACCACTTTTGGAGTTGTCAGCTACTTGCTCCAAACGCAACATCCGACGAACGAACACAAATATCAAAAGAAAAGACACAATTGTTATCCAAAAAGTTCAGGTTTCAACCCACGTGACTTTAGGCTCCAACCCACGTGACTTCAGGCTTCAACCCACGTGACTTCAAAAACGATCGGCCACCACTTTTGAAGTTGGCAGCTACTTGTTCCAAACGCAACATCTGACGAACGAACACAAATAACAAAAAAACAAAGACACAATTGTTATCCAAAAAGTTCAGGTTTAAACCCACTTGACTTCAGGCTTCAACCCACGTGACTCCAGGCTTCAACCCACGTGACTTTTAAAACCATCCGTCACCACTTTTGGAGTTGGCAGCTACTTGTTCCAAACGCAACATCCGACGAACGAACACAAATATAAAGAAAAAGACACAATTGTCCTCCAAAAAGTTCAGGTTTTAACCCACGTGACTTCAGGCTCCAACCCACGTGACTTCAAACTTCAACCCAAGTGACTTTAAAAACGATCGGTTACCACTTTTTGAGTTGGCAGCTACTTGTTCCAAACGCAACATTTGACGAACGAACACAAATATAAAAAAAACTTAAGACACAATTGTTATCCAAAAAGTTCAGTTTTCAACCCACGTGACTCCAGGCTTCAACCCACGTGACTTCAGGCTCCACCCCACGTGACTTTGAAAACGATCGGTCACCACTTTTGAAGTTGGCAGCTACTTGTTCCAAACGCAACATCTGACGAACGAACACGAATAACAAAAAAAAAAAGACACATGTGTTATCCAAAAAGTTCAGGTTCGAACCCACGTGACTTCAGGCTTCAACCCACGTGACTTCAGGCTTCAACGCACGTGACTTTCAAAACAATCCGTCACCACTTTTGGAGTTGGCAGCTACTTGTTCCAAACGCAACATCCGACGAACGAACACAAATATCAAAAAAAAAGACACAATTGTTATCCAAAAAGTTCAGGTTTTAACCCACGTGACTTCAAACTTCAACCCACGTGACTTTGAAAACGATCGGTCACCACTTTTCAAGTTGGCAGCTACTTGTTCCAAACGCAACATCTGACGAACGAACACAAATATAAAAAAAACTAGAGACAATTGTTATCCAAAGAGTTCAGGCTTCAACCCACGTGACTCCAGGATTCAACCCACGTGACTCCAGGCTTCAACCCACGTGACTTTTGAAACGATCCGTCACCACTTCTGGAGTTGGCAGCTACTTGTTCCAAACGCAACATCCGACGAACGAACATAAATATCAAAAAAAAAGACACAATTGTTATCCAAAAAGTTCAGGTTTAAACCCACGTGACTTCAGGCTCCAACCCACGTGACTTCAAATTTCAACCCACGTGACTTCAAAAACGATCGGTCACCACTTTTGAGTTGGCAGCTACTTGTTCTAAACGCAACATCTGACGAACGAACACAAATATAAAAAAAAATTAAGATACAATTTTTATCCAAAAAGTTCAGGTTTTAACCCACGTGACTTCAGCCTTCAACCCACGTGACATCAGGCTTCAACCCACGTGACTTCAGGCTTCAACCCACGTGACTTCAGGCTTCAACCCACGTGTTTTTTCAAACGATCGGTCACCACTTTTGAAGTTGGCAGCTACTTGTTCCAAACGCAACATCTGACGAACGAACACAAATATAGGAAAAAAGACACAATTGTTATCTATAAAAAGCTCAGGTTTTAACCCACGTGACTTCAGGCTTCAACCCACGTGACTTTTAAAACGATCGGTCACCACTTTTGGAATTGGCAGCTACTTGTTCCAAACGCATCATCTGACGAACGAACACAAATATCAAAAGAAAAGACACAATTGTTATCTAAAAATTCCAGGTTTTAACCCACGTGACTCCAAGATTCAACCCACGTGACTTCCAAAACGATCGGTCACCACTTTTGAAGTTGGCAGCTACTTGTTCCAAACGCAACAACTGATGAACGAGCACAAATAACAGAAAAAAAAAGACACAATTGTTATCCAAAAAGTTCAGGTTTAAACCCACGTGAGTTCAGGCTTCAACACACGTGACTTCAGGCTTCAACCCACGTGACTTTTAAAACAATCCGTCACAACTTTTGGAGTCGGCAGCTACTTGTTCCAAACGCAACATCCGACGAACGAACATAAATATCAAAAAAAAGACACAATTGTTATCCTAAAAGTCCAGGTTTTAACCCACGTGACTTCAGGCTCCAACCCACGTGACTTCAAACTTCAACCCACGTGACTTTAAAAACGATCTGTCACCATTTTTCAAGTTGTCAGCTACTTGTTCCAAACGCAACATCCGACGAACGAACAAATATAAAAAATACTCAAGACACAATTGTTATCCAAAAAAATTACGTTTCAACCCACGTGAATTCAGGCTTCAACCCACGTGACTTCAGGCTTCAACCCACGTGACTTCAGGCTTCAACCCACGTGACTTCAGGCTTCAACCCACGTGACTCCACCTTCCAACCAACGTGACTTCAGGCTTCAACCCACGTGACTTCAGGCTTCAACTCACGTGACTCCAGGCTTCAACCCACGTGTTTTTTGAAACGATCGGTCACCACTTTTGAAGTTGGCAGCTACTTGTTCCAAACGCAACCTCTGACGAACGAACACAAATATCAAAAAACTAAAGACACAATTGTTATCCAAAAAGTTCAGGTTTTAACCCACGTGACTTCAGGCTTCAAACCACGTGACTTTTAAAACGATCGGTCACCACTTTTGGAGTTGGCAGCTACTTGTTCCAAACGCAACATCTGACGAACGAACACAAATATCAAAAAACTAAAGACACAATTGTTATCCAAAGAGTTCAGGCTTCAACCCACGTGACTTCAGGCTTCAATCCACGTGACTCCAGGCTTCAATTCACGTGACTTTTAGAACAATCCGTCACCACTTTTGGAGTTGGCAGCTACTTGTTCCAAACGCAACATCCGACGAACGGACATTGATATCAAAAAAAAGACACAATTGTTATCAAAAAAGTTCAGGTTTAAACCCACGTGACTTCAGGCTCCAACCCACGTGACTTAAAACTTCAACCCACGTGACTTTAAACTTCAACCCACGTGACTTTAAAAATGATCGGTCACCACTTTTTAAGTTGGCAGCTACTTGTTCCAAACGCAACATCTGACGAACGAACACAAATATAAAAAAAACTTAAGACACAATTGTTATCCAAAAAGTTCAGGTTTCAACCCACGTGACTTCAGCCTTCATCCCACGTGACTTCAGGCTTCAACCCACGTGACTTCAGGCTTCAACCCACGTGACTTCAGGCTTCAACCCACGTGACTTCAGGCTCGAACCCACGTGACTTCAGGCTTCAACCCACGTGACTCCAGGCTTCAACCAACGTGAATTTTAAAACGATCGGTCACCACTTCTGGAGTTGGCAGCTACTTGTTCCTAACGCAACATCCGACGAACGAACATAAATATCAAAAAAAAAGACACAATTGTTATCCAAAAAGTTCAGGTTTAA
The DNA here is from genome assembly GCA_949128115.1 of Anaspis maculata. Lineage (NCBI taxonomy): Eukaryota > Metazoa > Arthropoda > Insecta > Coleoptera > Scraptiidae > Anaspis > Anaspis maculata. The sequence goes on from OX421962.1 coordinate 5,258,217, forward strand.
ACCCACGTGACTTCAGGCTTCAACCCACGTGACTCCAGGCTTTAACCCACTTGACTTTTAAAACAATCCGTCACCACTTTTGGAGTTGGCAGCTACTTGTTCCAAACGCAACATCCGACGAACGAACATAAATATCAAAAAAAAAGACACAATTGTTATCCAGAAAGTTCAGGTTTAAACCCACGTGACTTAAGGCTCCAACCCACGTGACTTCAAACTTCAACCCACGTGACTTCGAAAACGATCGGTCACCACTTTTTAAGTTGGCAGCTACTTGTTCCAAACGCAACATCTGACGAACGAACACAAATATGAAAAAAACTTAAGACACAATTGTTATCCAAAAAGTTCAGGTTTTAACCCACGTGACTTCAGCCTTCAACCCACGTGACATCAGGCTTCAACCCACGTGACTTCAGGCTTCAACCCACGTGAGTTCAGGCTTCAACCCACGTGACTTCAGGCTTCAACCCACGTGTTTTTTCGAACGATCGGTCACCACTTTTGAAGCTGGCAGCTACTTGTTCCAAACGCAACATCTGACGAACGAACACAAAAATCAAAATAAAAGACACAATTGTTATCCAAAAAGTTTAGGTTCCAACCCACGTGACTTCAGGCTCCAACCCACGTGACTTCAGGCTCCAACCCACGTGACTCCAAACTTCAACCCACGTGACTTTAAGAACGATCGGTCACCACTTTTTAAGTTGGCAGCTACTTGCTCCAAACGCAACATCCGACGAACGAACACAAATATCAAAAGAAAAGACACAATGGTTATCCAAAAAGTTCAGGTTCCAACCCACGTGACTTCAGGCTCCAACCCACGCGACTTCAGGCTCCAACCCAAGTGACTCCAAACTTCAACCCACGTGACTTTAAAAACGATCGGTCACCACTTTTTAAGTTGGCAGCTACTTGCTCCAAACGCAACATCCGACGAACGAACACAAATATCAAAAGAAAAGACACAATTGTTATCCAAAAAGATCAGGTTTCAACCCACATGACTTCAAGCTCCAACCCACGTGACTTCAGGCTTCAACCCACGTGACTTTGAAAACGATCGGTCACCACTTTTGAAGTTGGCAGCTACTTGTTCCAAACGCAACAACTGATGAACGAACACAAATTTCAAAAAACTAAAGACACAATTGTTATCCAAAATGTTCAGGTTTTAACCCACGTGACTTCAGGCTTCATCCCACGTGACTCCAGGCTTCAACCCACGTGACTCCAGGCTTCAACCCACGTGACTCCAGGCTTCAACCCACGTGACTTTTAAAACCATCCGTCACCACTTTTGGAGTTGGCAGCTACTTGTTCCAAACGCAACATCCGACGAACGAACACAAATATAAAAAAAAAAGACACAATTGTTTTCCAAAAAGTTCAGGTTTTAACTCACGTGACTTCAGGCTCCAACCCACGTGCCTCCAAACTTCAACCCACGTGACTTTAAAAACGATCGGTCACCACTTTTTAAGTTGGCAGTTACTTGCTCCAAACGCAACATCCGAAAAACGAACACAAATATCAAAAGAAAAGACACAATTGTTATCCAAAAAGTTCAGGTTTCAACCCACGTGACTTCAGGCTCCAACCCACGTGACTTCAGGCTTCAACCCACGTGACTCGTGACTTTAAAAACGATCGGCCACCACTTTTGAAGTTGGCAGCTACTTGTTCCAAACGCAACATCTGACGAACGAACACAAATAACAAAAAAACAAAGACACAATTGTTATCCAAAAAGTTCAGGTTTAAACCCACTTGACTTCAGGCTTCAACCCACGTGACTCCAGGCTTCAATTCACGTGACTTTTAAAACCATCCGTCACCACTTTTGGAGTTGGCAGCTACTTGTTCCAAACGCAACATCCGACGAACGAACACAAATATAAAAAAAAAGACACAATTGTTTTCCAAAAAGTTCAGGTTTTAACCCACGTGACTTCAGGCTCCAACCCACGTGACTTCAAACTTCAACCCAAGTGACTTTAAAAACGATCGGTTACCACTTTTTGAGTTGGCAGCTACTTGTTCCAAACGCAACATTTGACGAACGAACACAAATATAAAAAAAACTTAAGACACAATTGTTATCCAAAAAGTTCAGTTTTCAACCCACGTGAGTCCAGGCTTCAACCCACGTGACTTCAGGCTCCACCCCACGTGACTTTGAAAACGATCGGTCACCACTTTTGAAGTTGGCAGCTACTTGTTCCAAACGCAACATCTGACGAATGAACACGAATAACAAAAAAAAAAAGACACATGTGTTATCCAAAAAGTTCAGGTTCGAACCCACGTGACTTCAGGCTTCAACCCACGTGACTTCAGGCTTCAACGCACGTGACTTTTGAAACAATCCGTCACCACTTTTGGAGTTGGCAGCTACTTGTTCCAAACGCAACATCCGACGAACGAACACAAATATCAAAAAAAAAGACACAATTGTTATCCAAAAAGTTCAGGTTTTAACCCACGTGACTTCGAACTTCAACCCACGTGACTTTGAAAACGATCGGTCACCACTTTTCAAGTTGGCAGCTACTTGTTCCAAACGCAACATCTGACGAACGAACACAAATATAAAAAAAACTAGAGACACAATTGTTATCCAAAGAGTTCAGGCTTCAACCCACGTGACTCCAGGATTCAACCCACGTGACTCCAGGCTTCAACCCACGTGACTTTTGAAACGATCCGGCACCACTTCTGGAGTTGGCAGCTACTTGTTCCAAACGCAACATCCGACGAACGAACATAAATATCAAAAAAAAGACACAATTGTTATCCAAAAAGTTCAGGTTTAAACCCACGTGACTTCAGGCTCCAACCCACGTGACTTCAAATTTCAACCCACGTGACTTCAAAAACGATCGGTCACCACTTTTTAAGTTGGCAGCTACTTGTTCTAAACGCAACATCTGACGAACGAACACAAATATAAAAAAAAATTAAGATACAATTGTTATCCAAAAAGTTCAGGTTTTAACCCACGTGACTTCAGCCTTCAACCCACGTGACATCAGGCTTCAACCCACGTGACTTCAGGCTTCAACCCACGTGACTTCAGGCTTCAACCCACGTGACTTCAGGCTTCAACCCACGTGTTTTTTCAAACGATCGGTCACCACTTTTGAAGTTGGCAGCTACTTGTTCCAAACGCAACATCTGACGAACGAACACAAATATAGAAAAAAGACACAATTGTTATCTATAAAAAGCTCAGGTTTTAACCCACGCGACTTCAGGCTTCAACCCACGTGACTTCTAAAACGATCGGTCACCACTTTTGGAATTGGCAGCTACTTGTTCCAAACGCATCATCTGACGAACGAACACAAATATCAAAAGAAAAGACACAATTGTTATCTAAAAATTCCAGGTTTCAACCCACGTGACTCCAGGATTCAACCCACGTGACTTCCAAAACGATCGGTCACCACTTTTGAAGTTGGCAGCTACTTGTTCCAAACGCAACAACTGATGAAGAACACAAATATCAGAAAAAAAAAGACACAATTGTTATCCAAAAAGTTCAGGTTTAAACCCACGTGAGTTCAGGCTTCAACACACGTGACTTCAGGCTTCAACCCACGTGACTTTTAAAACAATCCGTCACAACTTTTGGAGTTGGCAGCTACTTGTTCCAAACGCAACATCCGACGAACGAACATAAATATCAAAAAAAAAGACACAATTGTTATCCTAAAAGTCCAGGTTTTAACCCACGTGACTTCAGGCTCCAACCCACGTGACTTTAAACTTCAACCCACGTGACTTTAAAAACGATCTGTCACCATTTTTCAAGTTGTCAGCTACTTGTTCCAAACGCAACATCCGACGAACGAACAAATATAAAAAATACTCAAGACACAATTGTTATCCAAAAAGTTCAGGTTTCAACCCACGTGAATTCAGGCTTCAACCCACGTGACTTCAGGCTTCAACCCACGTGACTTCAGGCTTCAACTCACGTGACTCCAGGCTTCAACCCACGTGTTTTTTGAAACGATCGGTCACCACTTTTGAAGTTGGCAGCTACTTGTTCCAAACGCAACATCTGACGAACGAACACAAATATAGAAAAAAAAAGACACAATTGTTATCCAAAAAGTTCAGGTTTTAACCCACGTGACTTCAGGCTTCAAACCACGTGACTTTTAAAACGATCGGTCACCACTTTTGGAGTTGGCAGCTACTTGTTCCAAACGCAACATCTGACGAACGAACACAAATATCAAAAAACTAAAGACTCAATTGTTATCCAAAGAGTTCAGGCTTCAACCCACGTGACTTCAGGCTTCAATCCACGTGACTCCAGGCTTCAACTCACGTGACTTTTAAAACAATCCGTCACCACTTTTGGAGTTGGCAGCTACTTGTTCCAAACGCAACATCCGACGAACGGACATTAATATCAAAAAAAAGACACAATTGTTATCAAAAAAGTTCAGGTTTAAACCCACGTGACTTCAGGCTCCAACCCACGTGTTTCAAAACTTCAACCCACGTGACTTTAAAAATGATCGGTCACCACTTTTTAAGTTGGCAGCTACTTGTTCCAAACGCAACATCTGACGAACGAACACAAATATAAAAAAAACTCAAGACACAATTGTTATCCAAAAAGGTCAGGTTTCAACCCACGTGACTTTAGCCTTCATCCCACGTGACTTCAGGCTTCAACCCACGTGACTTCAGGCTTCAACCCACGTGACTTCAGGCTTCAACCCACGTGACTTCAGGCTTCAACCCACGTGACTTTAGGCTTCAACCCACGTGACTCCAGGCTCCAACCCACGTGACTTTTAAAACGATCGGTCACCACTTTTGGAGTTGGCAGCTACTTGTTCCAAACGCAACATCTGACAAACGAACACAAATATCAAAAGAAAAGACACAATTGTTATCTAAAAATTTCAGGTTTCAACCCACGTGACTCCAGGATTCAACCCACGTGACTCCAGGCTTCAACCCACGTGACTTTTTAAACGATCCGTCACCACTTCTGGAGTTGGCAGCTACTTGTTCCAAACGCAACATCCGACAAACGAACACAAATATTAAAAAAAAAGACACAATTGTTATCCAAAAAGTTCAGGTTTCAAACCACGTGACTCCAGGCTTCAACCCACGTGACTCCAGGTTTCAACCCACGTGACTTCAGGCTTCAACCCACGTGACTTCAGGCTTCAACCCACGTGTTTTTTCAAACGATTGGTCACCACTTTTGAAGTTGGCAGCTACTTGTTCCAAACGCAACATCTGACGAACAAACACAAATAAAGAAAAAAAAAAGACACAATTGTTATCCAAAAAGTTCAGGTTCCAACCCACGTGACTTCAGGCTTCAAACCACGTGACTTTTGAAACGATCGGTCACCACTTTTGGAGTTGGCAGCTACTTGTTCCAAACGCAACATCTGACGAACGAACACAAATATCAAAAAACTAAAGACACAATTGTTATCCAAAGAGTTCAAGCTTCAACTCACGTGACTTCAGGCTTCAATCCACGTGACTCCAGGCTTCAACCCACGTGACTTTGAAAACAATCCTTCACCACTTTTGGAGTTGGCAGCTACTTGTTCCAAACGCAACATCCGACGAACGGACATTATTATCAAAAAAAAGACACAATTGCACACATTTGTTATCAAAAAAGTTCAGGTTTAAACCCACGTGACTTCAGGCTTCAACCCACGTGACTTCAAACTTCAACCCACGTGACTTTGAAAACGATCGGTCACCACTTTTGGAGTTGGCAGCTACTTGTTCCAAACGCAACATCCGACGAACGGACATTAATATCAAAAAAAAGACACAATTGCACACATTTGTTATCAAAAAAGTTCAGGTTTAAACCCACGTGACTTCAAACTTCAACCCACGTGACTTTGAAAACGATCGGTCACCACTTTTTAAGTTGGCAGCTACTTGTTCCAAACGCAACCTCTGACGAACGAACACAAATATAGAAAAAAAAAAGACACAATTGTTATCCAAAAAGTTCAGGTTTTAACCCACGTGACTTCAGGCTTCAAACCACGTGACTTTTAAAACGATCGGTCACCACTTTTGGAGTTGGCAGCTACTTGTTCCAAACGCAACATCTGACGAACGAACACAAATATCAAAAAACTAAAGACTCAATTGTTATCCAAAGAGTTCAGGCTTCAACCCACGTGACTTCAGGCTTCAATCCACGTGACTCCAGGCTTCAACTCACGTGACTTTTAAAACAATCCGTCACCACTTTTGGAGTTGGCAGCTACTTGTTCCAAACGCAACATCCGACGAACGGACATTAATATCAAAAAAAAGACACAATTGTTATCAAAAAAGTTCAGGTTTAAACCCACGTGACTTCAGGCTCCAACCCACGTGTTTCAAAACTTCAACCCACGTGACTTTAAAAATGATCGGTCACCACTTTTTAAGTTGGCAGCTACTTGTTCCAAACGCAACATCTGACGAACGAACACAAATATAAAAAAAACTCAAGACACAATTGTTATCCAAAAAGGTCAGGTTTCAACCCACGTGACTTCAGCCTTCATCCCACGTGACTTCAGGCTTCAACCCACGTGACTTCAGGCTTCAACCCACGTGACTTCAGGCTTCAACCCACGTGACTTCAGGCTTCAACCCACGTGACTTCAGGCTTCAACCCACGTGACTTTAGGCTTCAACCCACGTGACTCCAGGCTCCAACCCACGTGACTTTTAAAACGATCGGTCACCACTTTTGGAGTTGGCAGCTACTTGTTCCAAACGCAACATCTGACAAACGAACACAAATATCAAAAGAAAAGACACAATTGTTATCTAAAAATTTCAGGTTTCAACCCACGTGACTCCAGGATTCAACCCACGTGACTCCAGGCTTCAACCCACGTGACTTTTTAAACGATCCGTCACCACTTCTGGAGTTGGCAGCTACTTGTTCCAAACGCAACATCCGACAAACGAACACAAATATTAAAAAAAAAGACACAATTGTTATCCAAAAAGTTCAGGTTTCAAACCACGTGACTCCAGGCTTCAACCCACGTGACTCCAGGCTTCAACTCACGTGACTTCAGGCTTCAACCCACGTGACTTCAGGCTTCAACCCACGTGTTTTTTCAAACGATTGGTCACCACTTTTGAAGTTGGCAGCTACTTGTTCCAAACGCAACATCTGACGAACAAACACAAATAAAGAAAAAAAAAAAGACACAATTGTTATCCAAAAAGTTCAGGTTTTAACCCACGTGACTTCAGGCTTCAAACCACGTGACTTTTGAAACGATCGGTCACCACTTTTGGAGTTGGCAGCTACTTGTTCCAAACGCAACATCTGACGAACGAACACAAATATCAAAAAACTAAAGACACAATTGTTATCCAAAGAGTTCAAGCTTCAACCCACGTGACTTCAGGCTTCAATCCACGTGACTCCAGGCTTCAACCCACGTGACTTTGAAAACAATCCTTCACCACTTTTGGAGTTGGCAGCTACTTGTTCCAAACGCAACATCCGACGAACGGACATTAATATCAAAAAAAAGACACAATTGCACACATTTGTTATCAAAAAAGTTCAGGTTTAAACCCACGTGACTTCAAACTTCAACCCACGTGACTTTGAAAACGATCGGTCACCACTTTTTAAGTTGGCAGCTACTTGTTCCAAACGCAACATCCGACGAACGAACACAAATATAAAAAAAACTTAAGACACAATTGTTATCCAAAAAGTTCAGATTTCAACCCACGTGACTTCAGCCTTCAACCCACGTGACTTCAGGCTTCAACCCACGTGACTTCAGGCTTCAACCAACGTGACTTCAGGCTTCAACCCACGTGACTTCAGGCTCAAACCCACGTGACTTCAGGCTTCAACCCACGTGACTCCAGGCTTCAACCAACGTGAATTTTAAAACGATCGGTCACCACTTTTGGAGTTGGCAGCTACTTGTTCCAAACGCAACATCTGACGAACGAACACAAATAACAGAAAAACAAAAGACACAATTGTTATCCAAAATGTTCAGGTTTTAACCCACGTGACTTCAGGCTTCAACCCCCGTGACTCCAGGCTTCAACCCACGTGACTTTTGAAACAATCCGTCACCACTTTTGGAGTTGACAGCTACTTGTTCCAAACGCAACATCTGACGAACGAACACAAATATAAAAAAAACTTAAGACACAATTGTTATCCAAAAAGTCCAGATTTCAACCCACGTGACTTCAGGCTTCAACCCACGTGACTTCAGGCTTCAACCAACGTGACTTCAGGCTTCAACCCACGTGACTTCAGGCTCAAACCCACGTGACTTCAGGCTTCAACCCACGTGACTCCAGGCTTCAACCAACTCCTCCTAGGTGCTGTAAGACCTTGTAGTTGGTGGAGGGGCTCAAGTAACTGCGGTGATCCTGAGAGCTATGTCGGCGGGGGCCGCGCGAAGAGGCCCCTGGCAGGGACACTCATGCCGAAAAGGTCGATGGAGAGCGGTGAAAGCCAAGAAACAGCACAAAGGGGGCTGAGCGGAGCGCCAGTCAGCCTCTCATCATACCGTAATCGTGTGACATCCGTCAGAGACTCCGGCAGGGCGTGGCTGGAGAACGTCGGGTGTTGTGCGACCGGGGGGCTTGCCTTCATCGGCCGGCTTGCGAGGAGCAAACCTCTATAAAATATCCGACAGCGAAGTCGAAAAAACCTGTGGGGCACCAGGCTCACCCCACAGTATGAGTGCCTTCCCCTCGGTATGGGCCCACTACCGAGGGGTGACCTCTACATGGTCCCAACTCGTGGGAACTAAATGGATGACTCTTATGAAAAATTGACCAATATTGAGAAACCCCAGAAAAGTCAAGACTTGACTGCGAAGACGCAAACTCCTGTAGTTATACCGGACCCTTTCGCCAAGAGAGGAAGCGTCGGTCACTCACCAGGCAAGAACGTGAAGAAGTCCAACAGCGAAAGCTTTGAAACCGAGGACGATGAGGAAGACAGGTACTTGTCTCCCTTCTCGCCGACGAAACCTAGAGCAGAGGGCAGCACTTATCAAGAAACTCCAGCCAGCAAAACTGGGAAGAAAAGAAAAATGAAACACAGTCCCAAGTTCGAGCTGCCTATGAAAGCCTCGTCAAATTTCTTCAAAAAAAATAAAGAAACGATTGCGGTGTCGGAGGGTATCAAGGATAAAATCGATAAACTTGTGAAATTCTGCAAAGAAAACAATAATGTTCACCGCAGAGTCAAGGAATTGGCGCAAGAACTCAATTTCGAGACAAGAAGACCGGCGGCGAGTTCCAAAACATCAAAAATTGAGGAGGTAGTACAAAAATCCAGAATTGAGAGCCTGGAGGAAGAAGTCAAGAGGCTAAAAGCCACAAGCGATATCGGTAGTGCTGAAATTGAAAAACTCAAGAGAGAAAACTCTGACTTGAAATCCAAGATGGAACAACAAGCTCTACTATTGGCGAAACGCATAGCAGACAAAAATCCGGAAGTGACGGCAGAACAAATAGAGGCAACACACGAGTATGAACAATTCTTGGATTTGGCGGAAATTAGATGGGAAGAAGACGTTTTTACGAATGTGAGCATCGTACCAGGAAACCCACTAAACTTAACTGAGCAGGAATGCTCGCTGGTCATCATTGACCTACAAGATAAAGAAATGAACAAGAGTATCCAAAGGATGTACAGAGACCGAAACCCGGAACTAGGGGAGATGACTGATAAGATCGAAATCTTGGAGAGCTCCGTCACCAGAGGTCTTGGAGGCGACAGAAAAACGAAGAAAATCATCAAAATCCAACCAACACACAACAGAGACCTATGGGAGCAACTAAAGGCCGTTAGTACATACACAAAAAGCGAAGGAATCAGAACTGTGATAACCCATAGCATCAAAATGGTTGAGCTGGACAAAATGAAGAAGATGCTACAATGCAATTTTAATGATATCAACACTAAAGTTCAATTATTCATACCCCCACAAACGACTGAAAGTCAAATCAGCAAAGACATGAAGAAAAAAACGATCAAAGAAAAACAGACATACGCCCTAGTAGTCGAGGAAAAAGGCAAGGACTTTAAAACACTGCTAAAATCCATTAAAGAAGATTTGGCAGGACATGAAATCAATAAAGAAATCAAATCCATCAGGAGTACAAAAGAAGGAAAAATACTTATACAAACCAAAAGAAATCAAGAGTCTGCTAAACAAATTCTAGAATTGATCAAGGTCAGCAATGAGGGCAGGACGGTGAAAATGATTCAAGACAGGGAACATACAGAAACTCTTCACATAAGAGGAATGGACGCTCTCACAACAAAGGAGGACATCGCTGCAGCTATAATGGAAGCAATAGGACCAACAAAAAATGACTATAAACTGAGCGATATTAGACCAAATGCAAATGACACTGCAGCAGTGACGCTTACCATCGGAAAAGAAGAAGCGGAAAAATTGGAAAAAATGGGGAAGATCAGAATTGGCATGGTCAGGTGCTCGGTAGAAAGAAAAATAGAAGTGAGAAAGTGCTTCAAGTGCTGGACCTACGGTCACGAGGCCCCAAAGTGCGAAGGACCAGACAGGTCGGCGCTATGCCGGAAATGCGGCTCAAGCGGACACAAAGAAACGGAGTGTGAAAATGAGGAAAGCTGCCCGGTGTGCGAAACAAAGGGGCATAAGGCGGGCACAGGCAAGTGCGCAGAATTCCGGAAAGCGCTAACACGCACAAGAAGGGCACGCCGAAAATCCACAAGGGAAAGGCTCAACGAGGAAGGAGAAAACGAAGACATGCGAATGGAGGACGAAAACTCTGCAAAGCCTGATGAACAAACGACCAACGTCACCGCGGAACCTGGCGAAACGGTCGAGACGAACCGTGTTGAGGGAAAATAAAAGAAGGGATTTGAAACAAAACAAAAAAAAAAAAAACAAAAAAAAATACAAAAATCAAAGTTCATTTTCAAGAGTCTCGTCGAACATATTTATACGCAAAGAAGAAAGAAGGAAAAAAAAAAAAAAAAAAAAAAAAAAATGTCCTACCCTAAACTCAAGTTTCTTCAAGTAAATCTAAATCGTAGTAGAACAGCCCACGATGCCCTTTGGGACACCGCCTTGGAAACAAACGCAGACATCCTTCTCGTTAGTGAACCCAACAAAGCTCTGATGGACAGAGACGCAAAATGGCAGACAGATGATAGAAACGACGCCGCCATAAGAGTGCTGAACAGAATCCCAATTGATAAAATTGGAAGAGGCTCGAGTTTTGTCTGGCTGACAACGGAAAGGCTTCTTATCATCAGCTGCTACCTGTCGGGGAACGACACGACTATGAACTTCACGAACTCGCTGAATGAAATTGCCAGAGTGGTGAGATCACATAGAGGACAGACAATAATCGCGGGGGATTTCAACGCGAAGTCAACGGGATGGGGCGCTGTGATAAATGACGAAAGAGGAAACATGTTAGAAGACTGGATGTCCGAAATTGATCTGATCACCTGGAACACCGGTGCAAACACTTTTGAACGACATGGGTGCCGTTCGTCTGTATTAGATCTCACACTTACAACACATCAAGCAGGTGCTATCATAGAAAACTGGGAAGTTTTAGATCGGGAAACCCTGAGCGACCACCGTTATATTGCGTTTGAAACACAAAATGAAATCGATTACTCCAGTGAGATCTCTCCCAGAGGATGGAGCCTGAAAAAAGACAGGATGGACCTGCTATTAAAGGAGATTGCAAAGGAATCTGAGACAGCCGACGCAAGTCCCGATGGCCTTGTCAAAGTTTTGACAAAAGCCTGTGATAAAATTCTGCCCCGCAGGAAAGTAGAGACCAAGAAACAAGCTGCGTACTGGTGGAATCAAGAAATATCGGAGCAGAGGAAGCAGTGCGTCAAAATCAGGCGCCAGTACCTGAGAGCCCGCAAAGCGCCTGGAATCGCAAACATGGATGAATTGAAAGTTGCACTAAGTGACGACAGGATGGCTTTAAGGCAATCTATAACAAAATCAAAGGAGAAGAAGTGGAAAGAGTTATGTGAAGAGGTGGAGTCCGACATATGGGGCACAGGATATAACTTGGTCGTCAAGCAGATACAAATGAGAGAGAAGCTGACTATACCGACAAATCGCATAGAGCTAATTTTCCAGGAGTTGTTCCCAATCCACGAAGATGTAGATTGGACGGCGCCAAACGTAGAGGAGGTGGTCCCCTTCACAGAAGAAGAACTCACTCGAGCCGCAGGCAGACTCAAAAATGGAAAAGCACCAGGACCTGACGCCATTGTACCAGAGGTTATCAAGCTAGCAGTACAGCACCCTAGGTATGTCTTAGAGGTCATGAATCGGGCGCTCACTACGGGCCACTTTCCAGAAAGATGGAAAACAGCAAACCTTGTGCTCCTTAGGAAAGGAGATAAACCGATTGAGGAGCCATCCAGCTATAGGCCAATATGTTTGCTTGACTCAGCGGGAAAGCTGCTAGAACACCTAATCCTAGCACGGCTCAAAGAAGAATTGAAGCAAGGCAAGGATCTCTCAGAAAACCAATATGGCTTCAGAACAGGAAAGTCCACGGTGCACGCAGTAAAACATGTTTTGTCCCTTGCAGAAAAAGAAAAGCAAAAGTCGTGCAGGCACAGGAAACATTGTGCCCTGATAACACTGGACGTAAAAAACGCGTTCAATACAGCAAGCTGGCAAATCATTCTGAACGAACTCAAGGCAAGGAAAATCGACCCAGCGCTGCAGAGATTGCTGCGGAGCTACCTCCAGACGAGGAAAATCAATATTTCAATGGGAGTTGACAAGGATGTTAGAGAAGTAAACAGTGGCGTTCCACAGGGTTCGGTGTTGGGCCCTACTCTGTGGAACATACTCTACGACGGGGTTCTGAGACTTTGGATGCCGGAAGGGGTAACAATCGTTGGATTTGCAGACGATTTAGCGGTGGTGGTCATTGACAAGAAAACTGAAAATCTAGAAAGAAAAGCAAATAGAGCCATAGAAAAAATAGCCTTATGGCTTGAAAATCGATCCTTGAAACTGGCCCCAGAGAAAACGGAAGCGGTTCTGCTATTGACAAAAAGGAAGGCACCTTACGTCAGTTTCAACGCACGCGGTATAGTGATAAACCCAAAGGAGTCCATCAAGTATCTTGGGGTATGGCTGAGTAGGAATATGTCCCACAAAAAACATATCTACGAAACCGCGGCAAAAGCCACAAAAACCGTGGCGAAGCTCAGTAGACTGATGCCAAACATTGGCGGTCCGAGTTGTGGCAAGAGGAGGATTCTGGGCTCCGTGGCGCACTCGGTAATCCTATATGCCGCACCGATATGGGAAGCGGGAATGAAAGTGAAACTGTGGGCGGCTCAACTCAACAGAGTACAACGACAGATGGCGATACGAATATGCAGGGCCTACCGCACAGTTTCGGAGGAGGCCGCGCTTGTGGTTGCGGGAATCCCACCGGTGGCGTTGTTAGCGCTGGAAAGAAAAGAAGTGTTCGATGGAATGGAAAAGAACGAGGCAAGAGAGCTGTTGATGAGAAGATGGCAAGAAGCATGGGAAGGAGGAAGGAAAGGAGCGTGGACTAGAACGTTGATAAAAAATGTTTCTGTGTGGACGAGCAGGCGCCATGGCGAGCCGGATTTCACTTGACGCAGTTTCTGACAGGACATGGATGTTTTGGAAACTATCTTCAAAAAATCGGTAAAACAAATGGAAGCACGTGTTGGTACTGCAGGGAGGAAGACAGCCCAGAACATACGGTGTTCCGATGCCAGAGATGGGGATTCGAGAGACGAAGTTTACCTTCAGGCCTGGGCCCAGAAAACGTCGTTAATCATATGCTTGACTCAGAGGGAGGCTGGAACGAGGTGGCGGACACAGTTACAAGGATAATGACGCAGAAGGAGAGTGATGAGAGAGAGAGAGAAAGAACGTGAACAACGCCAACCGTCTTCCGATGTAATGCAAAAGCGGTTCCGGAGGACGGATAAACACCAGGCATGAGGAGAGGTTTAGTGGGTAGGGCTCCGGCGAGTCCCACACTACCCCGGTGCTGTCCAGCCGGGGTGTGCGTAAAGGCATTCCTCTCCTCCCGAAAAAAAAAAAAAAAAAAAAAAAGAAGGCTTCAACCCACGTGAATTCCAAAACGATCGGTCACCACTTTTGGAGTTGGCAGCTACTTGTTCCAAACGCATCATCTGACGAACGAACATAAATATCAAAAAAAAAGACACAATTGTTATCCAAAAAGTTCAGGTTTAAACCCACGTGACTTCAGGCTCCAACCCACGTGACTTCAAACTTCAACCCACGTGACTTTCAAAACGATCTGTCACCACTTTTCAAGTTGGCAGCTACTTGTTCCAAACGCAACATCTGACGAACGAACATAAATATCAAAAAAAAGACACAATTGTTATCAAAAAAGTTCAGGTTTAAACCCACGTGACCCCAGGCTTCAACCCACGTGACTTTTAAAACAATCCGTCAACACTTTTGGAGTTGGCAGCTACTTGTTCCAAACGCAACATCCGACGAACGAACATAAATATCAAAAAAAAAGACACAATTGTTATCCAAAAAGTTCAGGTTCAAACCCACGTGACTTCAGGCTCCAACCCACGTGACTTCAAACTTCAACCCACGTGACTTCAAAAACGATCGGTCACCACTTTCTAAGTTGGCAGCTACTTGTTCCAAACGCAACATCCGACGAACGGACATTAATATCAAAAAAAAGACTAAATTGTTATCAAAAAAGTTCAGGTTTAAACCCACGTGACTCCAGGCTCCAACCCACGTGACTTCAAACTTCAACCCACGTGACTTTAAAAACGATCGGTCACCACTTTTTAAGTTGGCAGCTACTTGTTCCAAACGCAACATCTGACGAACGAACACAAATATAAAAAAAACTTAGGACACAATTGTTATCCAAAAAGTTCAGGTTTCAACCCACGTGACTTCAGCCTTCAACCCACGTGACTTCAGGCTTCAACCCACGTGACTTCAGGCTTCAACCCACGTGACTTCAGGCTCGAACTCACGTGACTTCAGGCTTCAACCCACGTGACTCCAGGCTTCAACCCACGTGACTTCAAACTTCAACCCACGTGACTATAAAAACAATCGGTCACCACTTTTTAAGTTGGCAGCTACTTGTTCCAAACGCAACATCTGACGAACGAACAAAAATATAAAAAAAACTTAAGATACAATTGTTATCCAAAAAGTTCAGTTTTCAACCCACCTGACTTCAGCCTTCAACCCACGTGACTTCAGGCTTCAACCCACGTGCCTTCAGGCTTCAACCCACGTGACTTCAGGCTCAAACCCACGTGACTTCAGGCTTCAACTCACGTGAATTTTGAAATGATCGGTCACCACTTTTGGAGTTGGCAGCTACTTGTTCCAAACGCAACATCTGACGAACGAACACAAATAACAGAAAAAAAAGACACAATTGTTATCCAAAAAGTTCAGGTTTAAACCCACGTGACTTCAGGCTTCAACCCACGTGACTCCAGGCTTCAACCCACGTGACTTTTAAAACAATCCGTCACCACTTTTGGAGTTGGCAGCTACTTGTTCCAAACGCAACATCCGACGAACGGACATTAATATCAAAAAAAAAGACACAATTGTTATCAAAAAAGTTCAGGTTCAAACCCACGTGACTTCAGGCTCCAACCCACGTGACTTCAAACTTCAACCCACGTGACTTCAAAAACGATCGGTCACCACTTTTTAAGTTGGCTGCTACTTGTTCCAAACGCAACATCTGACGAACGAACACAAATATAAAAAAAACTTAAGACACAATTGTTATCCAAAAAGTTCAGGTTTCAACCCACGTGACTCCAGCCTTCAACCCACGTGACTTCAGGCTTCAACCCACGTGTGTTCAGGCTTCAACCCACGTGACTTCAGGCTTCAACCCACGTGACTTCAGGCTTCAACCCACGTGACTTCAAAAACGATCGGTCACCACTTTCTAAGTTGGCAGCTACTTGTTCCAAACGCAACATCTGACGAACGAACACAAATATAAAAAAAACTTAAGACACAATTGTTATCCAAAAAGTTCAGGTTTCAACCCACGTGACTTCAGCCTTCAACCCACGTGACTTCAGGCTTCAACCCACGTGACTTCAGGCTTCAACCCACGTGACTTCAGGCTTCAACCCACGTGACTCCAGGCTTCAACCCACGTGACTTCAGGCTTCAACCCACGTGACTTCAGGCTCAAACCCACGTGACTCCAGGCTTCAACTCACGTGACTCCAGGCTTCAACCCACGTGAATTCCAAAACGATCGGTCACCACTTTTGGAGTTGGCAGCTACTTGTTCCAAACGCATCATCTGACGAACGAACATAAATATCAAAAAAAAAGACACAATTGTTATCCAAAAAGTTCAGGTTTAAACCCACGTGACTTCAGGCTCCAACCCACGTGACTTCAAACTTCAACCCACGTGACTTTCAAAACGATCGGTCACCACTTTTTAAGTTGGCAGCTACTTGTTCCAAACGCAACATCTGACGAACGAACATAAATATCAAAAAAAAGACACAATTGTTATCAAAAAAGTTCAGGTTTAAACCCACGTGACTCCAAACTCCAACCCAAGTGACTTCAAACTTCAACCCACGTGACTTTACAAACGATCGGTCACCACTTTTTAAGTTGGCAGCTACTTGTTCCAAACGCAACATCTGACGAACGAACACAAATATAAAAAAAACTTAGGACACAATTGTTATCCAAAAAGTTCAGGTTTCAACCCACGTGACTTCAGCCTTCAACCCACGTGACTTCAGGCTTCAACCCACGTGACTTCAGGCTTCAACCCACGTGACTTCAGGCTCGAACTCACGTGACTTCAGGCTTCAACCCACGTGACTCCAGGCTTCAACCCACGTGAATTTTAAAACGATCGGTCACCACTTTTGGAGTTGGCAGCTACTTGTTCCAAACGCAACATCTGACGAACGAACACAAATAACAGAAAAAAAAGACACAATTTTCATCCAAAAAGTTCAGGTTTAAACCCACGTGACTTTAGGCTTCAACCCACGTGACTCCAGGATTCAACCCACGTGACTTTTAAAACATTCCGTCACCACTTTTGGAGTTGGCAGCTACTTGTTCCAAACGCAACATCCGACGAACGAACATAAATATCAAAAAAAAAAGACACAATTGTTATCCAAAAAGTTCAGGTTTAAACCCACGTGACTTCAGGCTCCAACCCACGTGACTTTGAAAACGATCAGTCACCACTTTTGAAGTTGGCAGCTACTTGTTCCAAACGCAACAACTGATGAACGAACACAAATAACAAAAAAAAAAAAGACAATTGTTATCCAAAAAGTTCAGGTTTGAACCCACCTGACTTCAGGCTTCAACACACGTGACTTCAGGCTCCAACCCACGTGACTTTTAAAACAATCCGTCACCACTTTTGGAGTTGGCAGCTACTTGTTCCAAACGCAACATCCGACGAACGAACATAAATATCAAAAAAAAGACACATATGTTATCTCAAAAGTTCAGGTTTTAACCCACCTGACTTCAGCCTTCAACCCACGTGACTTCAGGCTTCAACCCACGTGCCTTCAGGCTTCAACCCACGTGCCTTCAGGCTTCAACCCACGTGACTTCAGGCTCAAACCCACGTGACTTCAGGCTTCAACTCATGTGACTCCAGGCTTCAACCCACGTGACTTCAGGCTTCAACCCACGTGCCTTCAGGCTTCAACCCACGTGACTTCAGGCTCAAACTCACGTGACTTCAGGCTTCAACTCACGTGACTCCAGGCTTCAACCCACGTGAATTTTGAAATGATCGGTCACCACTTTTGGAGTTGGCAGCTACTTGTTCCAAACGCAACATCTGACGAACGAACACAAATAACAGAAAAAAAAAACACAATTGTTATCCAAAAAGTTCAGGTCTAAACCCACGTGACTTCAGGCTTCAACCCACGTGATTCCAGGCTTCAACCCTCGTGACTTTTATAACAATCCGTCACCACTTTTGGAGTTGGCAGCTACTTGTTCCAAACGCAACATCCGACGAACGAACATAAATATCAAAAAAAAAAACACAATTGTTATCCAAAAAGCTCAGGTTTAAACCCACGTGACTTAAGGCTCCAACCCACGTGACTTCAAACTCCAACTCACGTGACTTTAAAAACGATCGGTCACCACTTTTAAGGTTGGCTGCTACTTGTTCCAAACGCAACATCTGACGAACGAACACAAATATAAAAAAAACTTAAGACACAATTGTTATCCAAAAAGTTCAGGTTTCAACCCACGTGACTTCAGCCTTCAACCCACGTGACTTCAGGCTTCAACCCACGTGACTTCAGGCTTCAACCCACGTGACTTCAGGCTCAAACCCACGTGACTTCAGGCTTCAACCCACGTGAATTTTAAAACGATCCGTCACCACTTTTGGAGTTGGCAGCTACTTGTTCCAAACGCAACATCCGACGAACGGACATTAATATCAAAAAAAAAAGACACAATTGTTATCAAAAAAGTTCAGGTTCAAACCCACGTGACTTCAGGCTCCAACCCACGTGACTTCAAACTTCAACCCACGTGACTTTAAAAACGATCGGTCACCACTTTTTAAGTTGGCTGCTACTTGTTCCAAACGCAACATCTGACGAACGAACACAAATATAAGAAAAACTTAAGACACAATTGTTATCCAAAAAGTTCAGGTTTCAACCCACGTGACTTCAGCCTTCAACCCACGTGACTTCAGGCTTCAACCCACGTGACTTCAGGCTTCAACACACGTGACTTCAGGCTCAAACCCACGTGACTTCAGGCTTCAACCCACGTGACTCCAGGCTTCAACCCACGTGACTTTTAAAACAATCCGTCACCACTTTTGGAGTTGGCAGCTACTTGTTCCAAACGCAACATCCGACGAACGAACATAAATATCAAAAAAAAAAAAGACACAATTGTTATCCAAAAAGTTCAGGTTTCAACCCACGTGACTTCAGGCTCCAACCCACGTGACTTCAAACTTCAACCCACGTGACTTTAAAAACGATCGGTCACCACTTCTTAAGTTGGCAGCTACTTGTTCCAAACGCAACATCTGACGAACGAACACAAATATAAAAAAAACTTAAGACACAATTGTTATCCAAAAAGTCCAGGTTTTAACCCACGTGACTTCAGCCTTCAATCCACGTGACTTCAGGCTTCAACCCACGTGACTTCAGGCTTCAACCCACGTAACTTCAGGCTTCAACCCACGTGACTCCAGGCTCCAACCCACGTGTTTTTTCAAACGATCGATCACCACTTTTGAAGTTGGCAGCTACTTGTTCCAAACGCAACATCTGACGAACGAACACAAATATGGAAAAAAAGACACAATTGTCATCCAAAAAGCTCAGGTTTCAACCCACGTGACTTCAGGCTTCAACCCACGTGACTCCAGGCTTCAACCCACGTGACTTTTAAAACAATCCGTCACCACTTTTGGAGTTGGCAGCTGCTTGTTCCAAACGCAACATCCGACGAACGAACAAAAATATAACAAAAACTTAAGACACAATTGTTATCCAAAAAGTTCAGTTTTCAACCCACGTGACTTCAGCCTTCAACCCACGTGACTTCAGGCTTCAACCCACGTGACTTCAGGCTTCAACCCACGTGACTTCAGGCTCAAACCCACGTGACTTCAGGCTTCAACTCACGTGACTCCAGGCTTCAACCCACGTGAATTTTGAAATGATCGGTCACCACTTTTGGAGTTGGCAGCTACTTGTTCCAAACGCAACATCTGACGAACGAACACAAATAACAGAAAAAAAAAGACACAATTGTTATCCAAAAAGTTCAGGTTTGAACCCACGTGACTTCAGGCTTCAACCCACGTGACTCCAGGCTTCAACCCACGTGACTTTTAAAACAATCCGTCACCACTTTTGGAGTTGGCAGCTAGGTACTTGTTCCAAACGCAACATCCGACGAACGAACATAAATATAAAAAAAAAACACAATTGTTATCCAAAAAGTTCAGGTTTCAACCCACGTGACTTAAGGCTCCAACCCACGTGACTTCAAACTCCAACTCACGTGACTTTAAAAACGATCGGTCACCACTTTTAAGGTTGGCTGCTACTTGTTCCAAACGCAACATCTGACGAACGAACACAAATATAAAAAAAACTTAAGACACAATTGTTATCCAAAAAAATCAGGTTTCAACCCACGTGACTTCAGCCTTCAACCCACGTGACTTCAGGCTTCAACCCACGTGACTTCAGGCTCCAACCCACGTGACTTCAGGCTCAAACCCACGTGACTTCAGGCTTCAACCCACGTGAACTTCAAAACGATCCGTCACCACTTTTGGAGTTCGCAGCTACTTGTTCCAAACGCAACATCCGACGAACGGACATTGATATAAAAAAAAAGACACAATTGTTATCAAAAAAGTTCAGGTTCAAACCCACGTGACTTCAGGCTCCAACCCACGTGACTTCAAACTCCAACCCACGTGACTTTAAAAACGATCGGTCACCACTTTTTAAGTTGGCTGCTACTTGTTCCAAACGCAACATCTGACGAACGAACACGAATATAAAAAAAACTTAAGACACAATTGTTATCCAAAAAGTTCAGGTTTCAACCCACGTGACTTCAGCCTTCAACCCACGTGACTTCAGGCTTCAACCCACGTGACTTCAGGCTTCAACACACGTGACTTCAGGCTCAAACCCACGTGACTTCAGGCTTCAACCCACGTGACTCCAGGCTTCAACCCACGTGACTCCAGGCTTTAACCCACGTGAATTTTAAAACGATGGGTCACCACTTTTGGAGTTGGCAGCTACTTGTTCCAAACGCAACATCTGACGAACGAACACAAATAACAGAAAAAAAAGACACAATTGTTATCCAAAAAGTTCAGGTTTAAACCCACGTGACTTCAGGCTTCAACCCACGTGCCTCCAGGCTTCAACCCACGTGACTTTTAAAACAATCCGTCACCACTTTTGGAGTTGGCAGCTACTTGTTCCAAACGCAACATCCGACGAACGAACATAAATATCAAAAAAAAAAGACACAATTGTTATCCAAAAAGTTCAGGTTTCAACCCACGTGACTTCAGGCTCCAACCCACGTGACTTCAAACTTCAACCCACGTGACTTTAAAAACGATCGGTCACCACTTTTTAAGTTGGCAGCTACTTGTTCCAAACGCAACATCTGACGAACGAACACAAATATAAAAAAAACTTAAGACACAATTGTTATCCAAAAAGTCCAGGTTTTAACCCACGTGACTTCAGCCTTCAATCCACGTGACTTCAGGCTTCAACCCACGTGACTTCAGGCTTCAACCCACGTAACTTCAGGCTTCAACACACGTGACTCCAGGCTCCAACCCACGTGTTTTTTCAAACGATCGGTCACCACTTTTGAAGTTGGCAGCTACTTGTTCCAAACGCAACATCTGACGAACGAACACAAATATAGAAAAAAAGACACAATTGTCATCCAAAAAGCTCAGGTTTGAACCCACGTGACTTCAGGCTTCAACCCACGTGACTCCAGGCTTCAAGCCACGTGACTTTTAAAACAATCCGTCACCACTTTTGGAGTTGGCAGCTGCTTGTTCCAAACGCAACATCCGACGAACGAACAAAAATATAAAAAAAACTTGAGACACATCTGTTATCCAAAAAGTTCAGTTTTCAACCCACGTGACTTCAGCCTTCAACCCACGTGACTTCAGGCTTCAACCCACGTGACTTCAGGCTTCAACCCACGTGACTTCAGGCTCAAACCCACGTGACTTCAGGATTCAACTCACGTGACTCCAGGCTTCAACCCACGTGAATTTTGAAATGATCGGTCACCACTTTTGCAGTTGGCTGCTACTTGTTCCAAACGCAACATCTGACGAACGAACACAAATAACAGAAAAAAAGACACAATTGTTATCCAAAAAGTTCAGGTTTAAACCCACGTGACTTCAGGCTTCAACCCACGTGCTTCCAGGCTTCAACCCACGTGACTTCAGGCTTCAACTCACGTGACTTCAGGCTCAAACTCACGTGACTTCAGGCTTCAACTCACGTGACTCCAGGCTTCAACCCACGTGATTTTTGAAATGATCGGTCACCACTTTTGGAGTTGGCAGCTACTTGTTCCAAACGCAACATCTGACGAACGAACACAAATAACAGAAAAAAAAGACACAATTGTTATCCAAAAAGTTCAGGTTTAAACCCACGTGACTTCAGGCTTCAACCCACGTGACTCCAGGCTTCAACCCACGTGAATTTTGAAATGATCGGTCACCACTTTTGGAGTTGGCAGCTACTTGTTCCAAACGCAACATCTGACGAACAAACACAAATAACAGAAAAAAAAAGACACAATTGTTATCCAAAAAGTTCAGGTTTCAACCCACGTGACTTAAGGCTCCAACCCACGTGACTTCAAACTCCAACTCACGTGACTTTAAAAACGATCGGTCACCACTTTTAAGGTTGGCTGCTACTTGTTCCAAACGCAACATCTGACGAACGAACACAAATATAAAAAAAACTTAAGACACAATTGTTATCCAAAAAGTTCAGGTTTCAACCCACGTGACTTCAGCCTTCAACCCACGTGACTTCAGGCTTCAACCCACGTGACTTCAGGCTTCAACCCACGTGACTTCAGGCTCAAACCCACGTGACTTCAGGCTTCAACCCACGTGAATTTTAAAACGATCCGTCACCACTTTTGGAGTTGGCAGCTACTTGTTCCAAACGCAACATCCGACGAACGGACATCAATATCAAAAAAAAGACACAATTGTTATCAAAAAAGTTCAGGTTCAAACCCACGTGACTTCAGGCTCCAACCCACGTGACTTCAAACTTCAACCCACGTGACTTTAAAAACGATCGGTCACCACTTTTTAAGTTGGCTGCTACTTGTTCCAAACGCAACATCTGACGAACGAACACAAATATAAAAAAAACTTAAGACACAATTGTTATTCAAAAAGTTCAGGTTTCAACCCACGTGACTTCAGCCTTCAACCCACGTGACTTCAGGCTTCAACCCACGTGACTTCAGGCTTCAACACTCGTGACTTCAGCCTTCAACCCACGTGACTTCAGGCTTCAACCCACGTGACTTCAGGCTTCAACACTCGTGACTTCAGGCTCAAACCCACGAGACTTCAGGCTTCAACCCACGTGACTCCAGGCTTCAACCCACGTGACTCCAGGCTTTAACCCACGTGAATTTTAAAACGATCGGTCACCACTTTTGGAGTTGGCAGCTACTTGTTCCGAACGCAACATCTGACGAACGAACACAAATAACAGAAAAAAAAAGACACAATTGTTATCCAAAAAGTTCAGGTTTAAACCCACGTGACTTCAGGCTTCAACCCACGTGACTCCAGGCTTCAACCCACGTGAATTTTTAAATGATCGGTCACCACTTTTGGAGTTGGCAGCTACTTGTTCCGAACGCAACATCTGACGAACAAACACAAATAACAGAAAAAAAAAGACACAATTGTTATCCAAAAAGTTCAGGTTTCAACCCACGTGACTTAAGGCTCCAACCCACGTGACTTCATACTCCAACTCACGTGACTTTAAAAACGATCGGTCACCACTTTTAAGGTTGGCTGCTACTTGTTCCAAACGCAACATCTGACAAACGAACACAAATATAAAAAAAACTTAAGACACAATTGTTATCCAAAAAGTTCAGGTTTCAACCCACGTGACTTCAGCCTTCAACCCACGTGACTTCAGGCTTCAACCCACGTGACTTCAGGCTTCAACCCACGTGACTTCAGGCTCAAACCCACGTGACTTCAGGCTTCAACCCACGTGAATTTTAAAACGATCCGTCACCACTTTTGGAGTTGGCAGCTACTTGTTCCAAACGCAACATCCGACGAACGGACATCAATATCAAAAAAAAGACACAATTGTTATCAAAAAAGTTCAGGTTCAAACCCACGTGACTTCAGGCTTCAACCCACGTGACTCCAGGCTTCAACCCACGTGACTTTTAAAACAATCCGTCACCACTTTTGGAGTTGGCAGCTACTTGTTCCAAACGCAACATCCGACGAACGAACATAAATATCAAAAAAAAAAACACAATTGTTATTCAAAAAGTTCAGGTTTAAACCCACGTGACTTCAGGCTTCAACCCACGTGACTCCAGGCTTCAACCCACGTGCCTTCAGGCTTCAACCCACGTGACTTCAGGCTCAAACCCACGTGACTTCAGGCTTCAACTCACGTGACTCCAGGCTTCAACCCACGTGAATTTTGAAATGATCGGTCACCACTTTTGGGGTTGGCAGCTACTTGTTCCAAACGCAACATCTGACGAACGAACACAAATAACAGAAAAAAAAGACACAATTATTATCCAAAAAGTTCAGGTTTAAACCCACGTGACTTCAGGCTTCAACCCACGTGACTTCAAACTTCAACCCACGTGACTTTGAAAACGATCGGTCACCACTTTTTAAGTTAGCTGCTGCTTGTTCCAAACGCAACATCTGACGAACGAACACAAATATAAAAAAAACTTAAGACACAATTGTTATCCAAAAAGTTCAGGTTTCAACCCACGTGACTTCAGCCTTCAACCCACGTGACTTCAGGCTTCAACCCACGTGACTTCAGGCTTCAACCCACGTGACTCAACCTTTCAACCCACGTGACTTCAGGCTTCAACCCACGTGACTTCAGGCTTCAATCCACGTGACTCCAGGCTTCAACCCACGTGACTTTCAAAACAATCCGTCACCACTTTTGAAGTTGGCAGCTACTTGTTCCAAACGCAACATCCGACGAACGGACATCAATATCAAAAAAAAGACACAATTGTTATCAAAAAAGTTCAGGTTTAAACCCACGTGACTTCAGGCTCCAACCCACGTGACTTCAAACTTCAACCCACGTGACTTTAAAAACGATCGGTCACCACTTTTTAAGTTGGCAGCTACTTGTTCCAAACGCAACATCTGACGAACGAACAAAAATATAAAAAAAACTTAAGACACAATTGTTATCCAAAAAGTTCAGTTTTCAACCCACGTGACTCCAGGCTTCAACCCACGTGACTTCAGGCTTCAACCCACGTGACTTCAAACTTCAACCCACGTGACTATAAAAACAATCGGTCACCACTTTTTAAGTTGGCAGCTACTTGTTCCAAACGCAACATCTGACGAACGAACAAAAATATAAAAAAAACTTAAGACACAATTGTTATCCAAAAAGTTCAGTTTTCAACCCACCTGACTTCAGCCTTCAACCCACGTGACTTCAGGCTTCAACCCACGTGCCTTCAGGCTTCATCCCACGTGACTTCAGGCTCAAACCCACGTGACTTCAGGCTTCAACTCACGTGACTCCAGGCTTCAACCCACGTGAATTTTGAAATGATCGGTCACCACTTTTGGAGTTGGCAGCTACTTGTTCCAAACGCAACATCTGACGAACGAACACAAATAACAGAAAAAAAAGACACAATTGTTATCCAAAAAGTTCAGGTTTAAACCCACGTGACTTCAGGCTTCAACCCACGTGACTCCAGGCTTCAACCCACGTGACTTTTAAAACAATCCGTCACCACTTTTGGAGTTGGCAGCTACTTGTTCCAAACGCAACATCCGACGAACGGACATTAATATCAAAAAAAAAGACACAATTGTTATCAAAAAAGTTCAGGTTCAAACCCACGTGACTTCAGGCTCCAACCCACGTGACTTCAAACTTCAACCCACGTGACTTCAAAAACGATCGGTCACCACTTTTTAAGTTGGCTGCTACTTGTTCCAAACGCAACATCTGACGAACGAACACAAATATAAAAAAAACTTAAGACACAATTGTTATCCAAAAAGTTCAGGTTTCAACCCACGTGACTCCAGCCTTCAACCCACGTGACTTCAGGCTTCAACCCACGTGAATTCCAAAACGATCGGTCACCACTTTTGGAGTTGGCAGCTACTTGTTCCAAACGCATCATCTGACGAACGAACATAAATATCAAAAAAAAAGACACAATTGTTATCCAAAAAGTTCAGGTTTAAACCCACGTGACTTCAGGCTCCAACCCACGTGACTTCAAACTTCAACCCACGTGACTTTCAAAACGATCGGTCACCACTTTTTAAGTTGGCAGCTACTTGTTCCAAACGCAACATCTGACGAACGAACATAAATATCAAAAAAAAGACACAATTGTTATCAAAAAAGTTCAGGTTTAAACCCACGTGACTCCAAACTCCAACCCAAGTGACTTCAAACTTCAACCCACGTGACTTTAAAAACGATCGGTCACCACTTTTTAAGTTGGCAGCTACTTGTTCCAAACGCAACATCTGACGAACGAACACAAATATAAAAAAAACTTAGGACACAATTGTTATCCAAAAAGTTCAGGTTTCAACCCACGTGACTTCAGCCTTCAACCCACGTGACTTCAGGCTTCAACCCACGTGACTTCAGGCTTCAACCCACGTGACTTCAGGCTCGAACTCACGTGACTTCAGGCTTCAACCCACGTGACTCCTGGCTTCAACCCACGTGAATTTTAAAACGATCGGTCACCACTTTTGGAGTTGGCAGCTACTTGTTCCAAACGCAACATCTGACGAACGAACACAAATAACAGAAAAAAAAGACACAATTTTCATCCAAAAAGTTCAGGTTTAAACCCACGTGACTTTAGGCTTCAACCCACGTGACTCCAGGATTCAACCCACGTGACTTTTAAAACATTCCGTCACCACTTTTGGAGTTGGCAGCTACTTGTTCCAAACGCAACATCCGACGAACGAACATAAATATCAAAAAAAAAAGACACAATTGTTATCCAAAAAGTTCAGGTTTAAACCCACGTGACTTCAGGCTTCAACCCACGTGACTTTGAAAACGATCAGTCACCACTTTTGAAGTTGGCAGCTACTTGTTCCAAACGCAACAACTGATGAACGAACACAAATAACAAAAAAAAAAAAAGACAATTGTTATCCAAAAAGTTCAGGTTTGAACCCACCTGACTTCAGGCTTCAACACACGTGACTTCAGGCTCCAACCCACGTGACTTTTAAAACAATCCGTCACCACTTTTGGAGTTGGCAGCTACTTGTTCCAAACGCAACATCCGACGAACGAACATAAATATCAAAAAAAAGACACATATGTTATCTCAAAAGTTCAGGTTTTAACCCACCTGACTTCAGCCTTTAACCCACGTGACTTCAGGCTTCAACCCACGTGCCTTCAGGCTTCAACCCACGTGCCTTCAGGCTTCAACCCACGTGCCTTCAGGCTCAAACCCACGTGACTTCAGGCTTCAACTCACGTGACTCCAGGCTTCAACCCACGTGAATTTTGAAATGATCGGTCACCACTTTTGGAGTTGGCAGCTACTTGTTCCAAACGCAACATCTGACGAACGAACACAAATAACAGAAAAAAAAAGACACAATTGTTATCCAAAAAGTTCAGGTTTGAACCCACGTGACTTCAGGCTTCAACCCACGTGACTCCAGGCTTCAACCCACGTGACTTTTAAAACAATCCGTCACCACTTTTGGAGTTGGCAGCTACTTGTTCCAAACGCAACATCCGACGAACGAACATAAATATAAAAAAAAAAACACAATTGTTATCCAAAAAGTTCAGGTTTCAACCCACGTGACTTAAGGCTCCAACCCACGTGACTTCAAACTCCAACTCACGTGACTTTAAAAACGATCGGTCACCACTTTTAAGGTTGGCTGCTACTTGTTCCAAACGCAACATCTGACGAACGAACACAAATATAAAAAAAACTTAAGACACAATTGTTATCCAAAAAAATCAGGTTTCAACCCACGTGACTTCAGCCTTCAACCCACGTGACTTCAGGCTTCAACCCACGTGACTTCAGGCTCCAACCCACGTGACTTCAGGCTCAAACCCACGTGACTTCAGGCTTCAACCCACGTGAACTTCAAAACGATCCGTCACCACTTTTGGAGTTCGCAGCTACTTGTTCCAAACGCAACATCCGACGAACGGACATTGATATCAAAAAAAAGACACAATTGTTATCAAAGAAGTTCAGGTTCAAACCCACGTGACTTCAGGCTCCAACCCACGTGACTTCAAACTCCAACCCACGTGACTTTAAAAACGATCGGTCACCACTTTTTAAGTTGGCTGCTACTTGTTCCAAACGCAACATCTGACGAACGAACACGAATATAAAAAAAACTTAAGACACAATTGTTATCCAAAAAGTTCAGGTTTCAACCCACGTGACTTCAGCCTTCAACCCACGTGACTTCAGGCTTCAACCCACGTGACTTCAGGCTTCAACACACGTGACTTCAGGCTCAAACCCACGTGACTTCAGGCTTCAACCCACGTGACTCCAGGCTTCAACCCACGTGACTCCAGGCTTTAACCAACGTGAATTTTAAAACGATGGGTCACCACTTTTGGAGTTGGCAGCTACTTGTTCCAAACGCAACATCTGACGAACGAACACAAATAACAGAAAAAAAAGACACAATTGTTATCCAAAAAGTTCAGGTTTAAACCCACGTGACTTCAGGCTTCAACCCACGTGCCTCCAGGCTTCAACCCACGTGACTTTTAAAACAATCCGTCACCACTTTTGGAGTTGGCAGCTACTTGTTCCAAACGCAACATCCGACGAACGAACATAAATATCAAAAAAAAAAGACACAATTGTTATCCAAAAAGTTCAGGTTTCAACCCACGTGACTTCAGGCTCCAACCCACGTGACTTCAAACTTCAACCCACGTGACTTTAAAAACGATCGGTCACCACTTTTTAAGTTGGCAGCTACTTG
Organism: Anaspis maculata; assembly: GCA_949128115.1. Classification (NCBI taxonomy): domain Eukaryota; kingdom Metazoa; phylum Arthropoda; class Insecta; order Coleoptera; family Scraptiidae; genus Anaspis; species Anaspis maculata. Next base: position 5,287,170 of record OX421962.1, read on the forward strand.
TTCCAAACGCAACATCTGACGAACGAACACAAATAACAGAAAAAAAAGACACAATTGTTATCCAAAAAGTTCAGGTTTAAACCCACGTGACTTCAGGCTTCAACCCACGTGACTCCAGGCTTCAACCCACGTGACTTCAGGCTTCAACCCACGTGACTTTAGGCTCAAACCCACGTGACTTCAGGCTTCAACCCACGTGAATTTTAAAACGATCCGTCACCACTTTGGAGTTGGCAGCTACTTGTTCCAAACGCAACATCCGACGAACGGACATTGATATAAAAAAAAAGACACAATTGTTATCAAAAAAGTTCAGGTTCAAACCCACGTGACTCCAGGCTCCAACCCACGTGACTTCAAACTTCAACCCACGTGACTTTAAAAACGATCGGTCATCACTTTTTAAGTTGGCTGCTACTTGTTCCAAACGCAACATCTGACGAACGAACACAAATAACAGAAAAAAAAGACACAATTGTTATCCAAAAAGTTCAGGTTTAAACCCACGTGACTTCAGGCTTCAACCCACGTGACTCCAGGCTTCAACCCACGTGAATTTTGAAATGATCGGTCACCACTTTTGGAGTTGGCAGCTACTTGTTCCAAACGCAACATCTGACGAACGAACACAAATATAAAAAAAACTTAAGACACAATTGTTATCCAAAAAGTTCAGGTTTCAACCCACGTGACTTCAGCCTTCAACCCACGTGACTTCAGGCTTCAACCCACGTGACTTCAGGCTTCAACCCACGTGACTTCAGGCTCAAACCCACGTGACTTCAGGCTTCAACCCACGTGAATTTTAAAACGATCCGTCACCACTTTTGGAGTTGGCAGCTACTTGTTCCAAACGCAACATCCGACGAACGGACATCAATATCAAAAAAAAGACACAATTGTTATCAAAAAAGTTCAGGTTCAAACCCACGTGACTTCAGGCTCCAACCCACGTGACTTCAAACTTCAACCCACGTGACTTTAAAAACGATCGGTCACCACTTTTTAAGTTGGCTGCTACTTGTTCCAAACGCAACATCTGACGAACGAACACAAATATAAAAAAAACTTAAGACACAATTGTTATTCAAAAAGTTCAGGTTTCAACCCACGTGACTTCAGCCTTCAACCCACGTGACTTCAGGCTTCAACCCACGTGACTTCAGGCTTCAACACTCGTGACTTCAGGCTCAAACCCACGTGACTTCAGGCTTCAACCCACGTGACTCCAGGCTTCAACCCACGTGACTCCAGGCTTTAACCCACGTGAATTTTAAAACGATCGGTCACCACTTTTGGAGTTGGCAGCTACTTGTTCCGAACGCAACATCTGACGAACGAACACAAATAACAGAAAAAAAAAGACACAATTGTTATCCAAAAAGTTCAGGTTTAAACCCACGTGACTTCAGGCTTCAACCCACGTGACTCCAGGCTTCAACCCACGTGAATTTTGAAATGATCGGTCACCACTTTTGGAGTTGGCAGCTACTTGTTCCGAACGCAACATCTGACGAACAAACACAAATAACAGAAAAAAAAAGACACAATTGTTATCCAAAAAGTTCAGGTTTCAACCCACGTGACTTAAGGCTCCAACCCACGTGACTTCATACTCCAACTCACGTGACTTTAAAAACGATCGGTCACCACTTTTAAGGTTGGCTGCTACTTGTTCCAAACGCAACATCTGACAAACGAACACAAATATAAAAAAAACTTAAGACACAATTGTTATCCAAAAAGTTCAGGTTTCAACCCACGTGACTTCAGCCTTCAACCCACGTGACTTCAGGCTTCAACCCACGTGACTTCAGGCTTCAACCCACGTGACTTCAGGCTCAAACCCACGTGACTTCAGGCTTCAACCCACGTGAATTTTAAAACGATCCGTCACCACTTTTGGAGTTGGCAGCTACTTGTTCCAAACGCAACATCCGACGAACGGACATCAATATCAAAAAAAAGACACAATTGTTATCAAAAAAGTTCAGGTTCAAACCCACGTGACTTCAGGCTCCAACCCACGTGACTTCAAACTTCAACCCACGTGACTTTAAAAACGATCGGTCACCACTTTTTAAGTTGGCTGCTACTTGTTCCAAACACAACATCTGACGGACGAACACAAATATAAAAAAAACTTAAGACACAATTGTTATCCAAAGAGTTCAGGTTTCAACCCACGTGACTTCAGCCTTCAACCCACGTGACTTCAGGCTTCAACCCACGTGACTTCAGGCTTCAACACACGTGACTTCAGGCTCAAACCCACGTGACTTCAGGCTTCAACCCACGTGACTCCAGGCTTCAACCCATGTGACTCCAGGCTTTGACCCACGTGAATTTTAAAACGATCGGTCACCACTTTTGGAGTTGGCAGCTACTTGTTCCGAACGCAACATCTGACGAACGAACACAAATAACAGAAAAAAAAAAGACACAATTGTTATCCAAAAAGTTCAGGTTTAAACCCACGTGACTTCAGGCTTCAACCCACGTGCCTCCAGGCTTCAACCCACGTGCCTTTTAAAACAATCCGTCACCACTTTTGGAGTTGGCAGCTACTTGTTCCAAACGCAACATCCGACGAACGAACATAAATATCAAAAAAAAAAAACACAATTGTTATCCAAAAAGTTCAGGTTTCAACCCACGTGACTTCAGGCTCCAACCCACGTGACTTCAAACTTCAACCCACGTGACTTTAAAAACGATCGGTCACCACTTTTTAAGTTGGCAGCTACTTGTTCCAAACGCAACATCTGACGAACGAACACAAATATAAAAAAAACTTAAGACACAATTGTTATCCAAAAAGTTCAGTTTTCAACCCACGTGACTTCAGCCTTCAACCCACGTGACTTCAGGCTTCAACCCACGTGACTTCAGGCTTCAACCCACGTGACTTCAGGCTCGAACCCACGTGACTTCAGACTTCAACTCACGTGACTCCAGGCTTCAACCCACGTGAATTTTGAAATGATCGGTCACCACTTTTGGAGTTGGCAGCTACTTGTTCCAAACGCAACATCTGACGAACGAACACAAATAACAGAAACAAAAGACACAATTGTTATCCAAAAAGTTCAGGTTTGAACCCACGTGACTTCAGGCTTCAACCCACGTGACTCCAGGCTTCAACTCACGTGACTTTTAAAACAATGCGTCACCACTTTTGGAGTTGGCAGCTACTTGTTCCAAACGCAACATCCGACGAACGAACATAAATATAAAAAAAAAAGACACAATTGTTATCCAAAAAGTTCAGGTTTCAACCCACGTGACTTCAGCCTTCAACCCACGTGACTTCAGGCTTCAACCCACGTGACTTCAGGCTTCAACCCACGTGACTTTAGGCTCAAACCCACGTGACTTCAGGCTTCAACCCACGTGAATTTTAAAACGATCCGTCACCACTTTTGGAGTTGGCAGCTACTTGTTCCAAACGCAACATCCGACGAACGGACATTAATATAAAAAAAAAGACACAATTGTTATCAAAAAAGTTCAGGTTCAAACCCACGTGACTCCAGGCTCCAACCCACGTGACTTCAAACTTCAACCCACGTGACTTTAAAAACGATCGGTCATCACTTTTTAAGTTGGCTGCTACTTGTTCCAAACGCAACATCTGACGAACGAACACAAATATAAAAAAAACTTAAGACACAATTGTTATTCAAAAAGTTCAGGTTTCAACCCACGTGACTTCAGCCTTCAACCCACGTGACTTCAGGCTTCAACCCACGTGACTCCAGGCTTCAACACACGTGACTTCAGGCTCAAACCCACGTGACTTCAGGCTTCAACCCACGTGACTCCAGGCTTCAACCCACGTGAATTTTAAAACGATCGGTCACCACTTTTGGAGTTGGCAGCTACTTGTTCCAAACGCAACATCTGACGAACGAACACAAATAACAGAAAAAAAAAAGACACAATTGCTATCCAAAAAGTTCAGGTTTGAACCCGCGTGACTTCAGGCTTCAACCCACGTGGCTCCAGGCTTCAACCCACGTGACTTTTAAAACAATCCGTCACCACTTTTGGAGTTGGCAGCTACTTGTTCCAAACGCAACATCCGACGAACGAACATAAATATCAAAAAAAAAAAGACACAATTGTTATCCAAAAAGTTCAGGTTTCAACCCACGTGACTTCAGGCTCCAACCCACGTGACTTCAAACTTCAACCCACGTAACTTTAAAAACGATCGGTCACCACTTTTTAAGTTGGCAGCTACTTGTTCCAAACGCAACATCTGACGAACGAACACAAATATAAAAAAAACTTAAGACACAATTGTTATCCAAAAAGTCCAGGTTTTAACCCACGTGACTTCAGGCTTCAACCCACGTGACTTCAGGCTTCAACCCACGTAACTTCAGGCTTCACCCCACGTGACTCCAGGCTCCAACCCACGTGTTTTTTCAAACGATCGGTCACCACTTTTGAAGTTGGCAGCTACTTGTTCCAAACGCAACATCTGACTAACGAACACAAATATAGGAAAAAAGACACAATTGTCATCCAAAAAGCTCAGGTTTCAACCCACGTGACTTTAGGCTTCAACCCACGTGACTCCAGGCTTCAACCCACGTGACTTCAAACTTCAACCCACGTGACTTTAAAAACGATCGGTCACCACTTTTCAAGTTGGCAGCTACTTGTTCCAAACGCAACATCTGACGAACGAACACAAATATAAAAAAAACTTAGGACACAATTGTTATCTAAAAAGTTCAGGTTTCAACCCACGTGACTTCAGCCTTCAACCCACGTGACTTCAGGCTTCAACCCACGTGACTTCAGGCTTCAACCCACGTGACTTCAGGCTCGAACTCACGTGACTTCAGGCTTCAACCCGCGTGACTCCAGGCTTCAACCCACGTGACTTTAAAAACGATCGGTCACCACTTTTTAAGTTGGCAGCTACTTGTTCCAAACGCAACATCTGACGAACGAACACGAATATAAAAAAAACTTAGGACACAATTGTTATCCAAAAAGTTCAGGTTTCAACCCACGTGACTTCAGCCTTCAACCCACGTGACTTCAGGCTTCAACCCACGTGACTTCAGGCTTCAACCCACGTGACTTCAGGCTCGAACTCACGTGACTTCAGGCTTCAACCCACGTGACTCCAGGCTTCAACCCACGTGAATTTTAAAACGATCGGTCACCACTTTTGGAGTTGGCAGCTACTTGTTCCAAACGCAACATCTGACGAACGAACACAAATAACAGAAAAAAAAGACACAATTTTCATCCAAAAAGTTCAGGTTTAAACCCACGTGACTTTAGGCTTCAACCCACGTGACTCCAGGATTCAACCCACGTGACTTTTAAAACATTCCGTCACCACTTTTGGAGTTGGCAGCTACTTGTTCCAAACGCAACATCCGACGAACGAACATAAATATCAAAAAAAAAAGACACAATTGTTATCCAAAAAGTTCAGGTTTAAACCCACGTGACTTCAGGCTCCAACCCACGTGACTTTGAAAACGATCAGTCACCACTTTTGGAGTTGGCAGCTACTTGTTCCAAACGCAACATCCGAAGAACGGACATTAATATCAAAAAAAAGACACAATTGTTATCAAAAAAGTTCAGGTTTAAACCCACGTGACCCCAGGCTTCAACCCACGTGACTTTTAAAACAATCCGTCACCACTTTTGGAGTTGGCAGCTACTTGTTCCAAACGCAACATCCGACAAACGAACATAAATATCGAAAAAAAAGACACAATTGTTATCCAAAAAGTTCAGGTTTCAACCCACGTGACTTCAGGATTCAACCCACGTGCCTCCAGGCTTCAACCCACGTGACATCAGGCTTCAACCCACGTGACTTCAGGCTTCAACCCACGTGACTCCACCTTTCAACCCACGTGACTTCAGGCTTCAACCCACGTGACTTCAGGCTTCAATCCACGTGACTCCAGGCTTCAACCCACGTGACTTTAAAAACGATCGGTCACCACTTTTTAAGTTGGCAGCTACTTGTTCCAAACGCAACATCTGACGAACGAACACGAATATAAAAAAAACTTAGGACACAATTGTTATCCAAAAAGTTCAGGTTTCAACCCACGTGACTTCAGCCTTCAACCCACGTGACTTCAGGCTTCAACCCACGTGACTTCAGGCTTCAACCCACGTGACTTCAGGCTCGAACTCACGTGACTTCAGGCTTCAACCCACGTGACTCCAGGCTTCAACCCACGTGAATTTTAAAACGATCGGTCACCACTTTTGGAGTTGGCAGCTACTTGTTCCAAACGCAACATCTGACGAACGAACACAAATAACAGAAAAAAAAGACACAATTTTCATCCAAAAAGTTCAGGTTTAAACCCACGTGACTTTAGGCTTCAACCCACGTGACTCCAGGATTCAACCCACGTGACTTTTAAAACATTCCGTCACCACTTTTTGAGTTGGCAGCTACTTGTTCCAAACGCAACATCCGACGAACGAACATAAATATCAAAAAAAAAAGACACAATTGTTATCCAAAAAGTTCAGGTTTAAACCCACGTGACTTCAGGCTCCAACCCACGTGACTTTGAAAACGATCAGTCACCACTTTTGGAGTTGGCAGCTACTTGTTCCAAACGCAACATCCGAAGAACGGACATTAATATCAAAAAAAAGACACAATTGTTATCAAAAAAGTTCAGGTTTAAACCCACGTGACCCCAGGCTTCAACCCACGTGACTTTTAAAACAATCCGTCACCACTTTTGGAGTTGGCAGCTACTTGTTCCAAACGCAACATCCGACAAACGAACATAAATATCGAAAAAAAAGACACAATTGTTATCCAAAAAGTTCAGGTTTCAACCCACGTGACTTCAGGATTCAACCCACGTGCCTCCAGGCTTCAACCCACGTGACATCAGGCTTCAACCCACGTGACTTCAGGCTTCAACCCACGTGACTCCACCTTTCAACCCACGTGACTTCAGGCTTCAACCCACGTGACTTCAGGCTTCAATCCACGTGACTCCAGGCTTCAACCCACGTGACTTTCAAAACAATCCGTCACCACTTTTGAAGTTGGCAGCTACTTGTTCCAAACGCAACATCCGACGAACGGACATCAATATAAAAAAAAAGACACAATTGTTATCAAAAAAGTTCAGGTTTAAACCCACGTGACTTCAGGCTCCAACCCACGTGACTTCAAACTTCAACCCACGTGACTTTAAAAACGATCGGTCACCACTTTTTAAGTTGGCAGCTACTTGTTCCAAACGCAACATCTGACGAACGAACAAAAATATAAAAAAAACTTAAGACACAATTGTTATTCAAAAAGTTCAGTTTTCAACCCACCTGACTTCAGCCTTCAACCCACGTGACTTCAGGCTTCAACCCACGTGCCTTCAGGCTTCAACCCACGTGACTTCAGGCTCAAACCCACGTGACTTCAGGCTTCAACTCACGTGACTCCAGGCTTCAACCCACGTGAATTTTGAAATGGTCGGTCACCACTTTTGGAGTTGGCAGCTACTTGTTCCAAACGCAACATCTGACGAACGAACACAAATAACAGAAAAAAAAGACACAATTGTTATCCAAAAAGTTCAGGTTTAAACCCACGTGACTTCAGGCTTCAACCCACGTGCCTCCAGGCTTCAACCCACGTGACTTTTAAAACAATCCGTCACCACTTTTGGAGTTGGCAGCTACTTGTTCCAAACGCAACATCCGACGAACGAACATAAATATCAAAAAAAAAAACACAATTGTTATCCAAAAAGTTCAGGTTTAAACCCACGTGACTTAAGGCTCCAACCCACGTGACTTCAAACTCCAACTCACGTGACTTTAAAAACGATCGGTCACCACTTTTAAGGTTGGCTGCTACTTGTTCCAAACGCAACATCTGACGAACGAACACAAATATAAAAAAAACTTAAGACACAATTGTTATCCAAAAAGTTCAGGTTTCAACCCACGTGACTTCAGCCTTCAACCCACGTGACTTCAGGCTTCAACCCACGTGACTTCAGGCTTCAACCCACGTGACTTCAGGCTCAAACCCACGTGACTTCAGGCTTCAACCCACGTGAATTTTAAAACGATCCGTCACCACTTTTGGAGTTGGCAGCTACTTGTTCCAAACGCAACATCCGACGAACGGACATTAATATCAAAAAAAAAGACACAATTGTTATCAAAAAAGTTCAGGTTCAAACCCACGTGACTTCAGGCTCCAACCCACGTGACTCCAAACTTCAACCCACGTGACTTTAAAAACGATCGGTCACCACTTTTTAAGTTGGCTGCTACTTGTTCCAAACGCAACATCTGACGAACGAACACAAATATAAGAAAAACTTAAGACACAATTGTTATCCAAAAAGTTCAGGTTTCAACCCACGTGACTTCAGCCTTCAACCCACGTGACTTCAGGCTTCAACCCACGTGACTTCAGGCTTCAACACACGTGACTTCAGGCTCAAACCCACGTGACTTCAAGCTTCAACCCACGTGACTCCAGGCTTCAACCCACGTGACTCCAGGCTTTAACCCACGTGAATTTGAAAACGATCGGTCACCACTTTTGGAGTTGGCAGCTACTTGTTCCGAACGCAACATCTGACGAACGAACACAAATAACAGAATAAAAAAGACCCAATTGTTATCCAAAAAGTTCAGGTTTAAACCCACGTGACTTCAGGCTTCAACCCACGTGACTCCAGGCTTCAACCCACGTGACTTTTAAAACAATCCGTCACCACTTTTGGAGTTGGCAGCTACTTGTTCCAAACGCAACATCCGACGAACGAACATAAATATCAAAAAAAAGACACAATTGTTATCTCAAAAGTTCAGGTTTTAACCCACGTTACTTCAGGCTCCAACCCACGTGACATCAAACTTCATCCCACGTGACTTCAAAAACGATCTGTCACCATTTTTCAAGTTGTCAGCTACTTGTTCCAAACGCAACATCTGACGAACGAACGAATATAAAAAATACTTAAGACACAATTGTTATCCAAAAAGTTCAGGTTTTAACCCACGTGACTTCAGCCTTCAAACCACGTGACTTTTAAAACGATCGGTCACCACTTGTGGAGTTGGCAGCTACTTGTTCCAAACGCAACATCCGACGAACGGACATTAATATCAAAAAAAAGACACAATTGTTATCAAAAAAGTTCAGGTTTAAACCCACGTGACCCCAGGCTTCAACCCACGTGACTTTTAAAACAATCCGTCACCACTTTTGGAGTTGGCAGCTACTTGTTCCAAACGCAACATCCGACAAACGAACATAAATATCAAAGAAAAAGACACAATTGTTATCCAAAAAGTTCAGGTTTCAACCCACGTGACTTCAGGCTTCAACCCACGTGCCTTCAGGCTTCAACCCACGTGACTTCAGGCTTCAACCCACGTGACTTCAGGCTTCAACCCACGTGACTCCACCTTTCAACCCACGTGACTTCAGGCTTCAACCCACGTGACTTCAGGCTTCAATCCACGTGACTCCAGGCTTCAACCCACGTGACTTTCAAAACAATCCGTCACCACTTTTGAAGTTGGCAGCTACTTGTTCCAAACGCAACATCCGACGAACGGACATCAATATAAAAAAAAAGACACAATTGCTATCAAAAAAGTTCAGGTTTAAACCCACGTGACTTCAGGCTCCAACCCACGTGACTTCAAACTTCAACCCACGTGACTTTAAAAACAATCGGTCACTACTTTTTAAGTTGGCAGCTACTTGTTCCAAACGCAACATCTGACGAACGAACAAAAATATAAAAAAAACTTAAGACACAATTGTTATCCAAAAAGTTCAGTTTTCAACCCACCTGACTTCAGCCTTCAACCCACGTGACTTCGGGCTTCAACCCACGTGCCTTCAGGCTTCAACCCACGTGACTTCAGGCTCAAACCCACGTGACTTCAGGCTTCAACTCACGTGACTCCAGGCTTCAACCCACGTGAATTTTGAAATGATCGGTCACCACTTTTGGAGTTGGCAGCTACTTGTTCCAAACGCAACATCTGACGAACGAACACAAATAACAGAAAAAAAAGACACAATTGTTATCCAAAAAGTTCAGGTTCAAACCCACGTGACTTCAGGCTTCAACCCACGTGACTCCAGGCTTCAACCCACGTGACTTTTAAAACAATCCGTCACCACTTTTGGAGTTGGCAGCTACTTGTTCCAAACGCAACATCCGACGAACGAACATAAATATAAAAAAAAAACACAATTGTTATCCAAAAAGTTCAGGTTTAAACCCACGTGACTTGAGGCTCCAACCCACGTGACTTCAAACTCCAACTCACGTGACTTTAAAAACGATCGGTCACCACTTTTAAGGTTGGCTGCTACTTGTTCCAAACGCAACATCTGACGAACGAACACAAATATAAAAGAAACTTAAGACACAATTGTTATCCAAAAAGTTCAGGTTTCAACCCACGTGACTTCAGCCTTCAACCCACGTGACTTCAGGCTTCAACCCACGTGACTTCAGGCTTCAACCCACGTGACTTCAGGCTCAAACCCACGTGACTTCAGGCTTCAACCCACGTGAATTTTAAAACGATCCGTCACCACTTTTGGAGTTGGCAGCTACTTGTTCCAAACGCAACATCCGACGAACGGACATTAATATCAAAAAAAAAGACACAATTGTTATCAAAAAAGTTCAGGTTCAAACCCACGTGACTTCAGGCTCCAACCCACGTGACTTCAAACTTCAACCCACGTGACTTCAAAAACGATCGGTCACCACTTTTTAAGTTGGCTGCTACTTGTTCCAAACGCAACATCTGACGAACGAACACAAATATAAAAAAAACTTAGGACACAATTGTTATCCAAAAAGTTCAGGTTTCAACCCACGTGACTTCAGCCTTCAACCCACGTGACTTCAGGCTTCAACCCACGTGACTTCAGGCTTCAACCCACGTGACTTCAGGCTTCAACCCACGTGACTTCAGGCTTCAACCCACGTGACTTCAAAAACGATCGGTCACCACTTTCTAAGTTGGCAGCTACTTGTTCCAAACGCAACATCTGACGAACGAACACAAATATAAAAAAAACTTAAGACACAATTGTTATCCAAAAAGTTCAGGTTTCAACCCACGTGACTTCAGCCTTCAACCCACGTGACTTCAGGCTTCAACCCACGTGACTTCAGGCTTCAACCCACGTGACTTCAGGCTTTAACCCACGTGACTTCAGGCTTCAACCCACGTGACTTCAGGCTTCAACCCACGTGACTTCAGGCTCAAACCCACGTGACTCCAGGCTTCAACTCACGTGACTCCAGGCTTCAACCCACGTGAATTCCAAAACGATCGGTCACCACTTTTGGAGTTGGCAGCTACTTGTTCCAAACGCATCATCTGACGAACGAACATAAATATCAAAAAAAAAGACACAATTGTTATCCAAAAAGTTCAGGTTTAAACCCACGTGACTTCAGGCTCCAACCCACGTGACTTCAAACTTCAACCCACGTGACTTTCAAAACGATCGGTCACCACTTTTCAAGTTGGCAGCTACTTGTTCCAAACGCAACATCTGACGAACGAACATAAATATAAAAAAAAAGACACAATTGTTATCAAAAAAGTTCAGGTTTAAACCCACGTGACCCCAGGCTTCAACCCACGTGACTTTTAAAACAATCCGTCAACACTTTTGGAGTTGGCAGCTACTTGTTCCAAACGCAACATCCGACGAACGAACATAAATATCAAAAAAAAAAGACACAATTGTTATCCAAAAAGTTCAGGTTCAAACCCACGTGACTTCAGGCTCCAACCCACGTGACTTCAAACTTCAACCCACGTGACTTCAAAAACGATCGGTCACCACTTTCTAAGTTGGCAGCTACTTGTTCCAAACGCAACATCCGACGAACGGACATTAATATCAAAAAAAAGACTAAATTGTTATCAAAAAAGTTCAGGTTTAAACCCACGTGACTCCAGGCTCCAACCCACGTGACTTCAAACTTCAACCCACGTGACTTTAAAAACGATCGGTCACCACTTTTTAAGTTGGCAGCTACTTGTTCCAAACGCAACATCTGACGAACGAACACAAATATAAAAAAAACTTAGGACACAATTGTTATCCAAAAAGTTCAGGTTTCAACCCACGTGACTTCAGCCTTCAACCCACGTGACTTCAGGCTTCAACCCACGTGACTTCAGGCTTCAACCCACGTGACTTCAGGCTCGAACTCACGTGACTTCAGGCTTCAACCCACGTGACTCCAGGCTTCAACCCACGTGACTTCAAACTTCAACCCACGTGACTATAAAAACAATCGGTCACCACTTTTTAAGTTGGCAGCTACTTGTTCCAAACGCAACATCTGACGAACGAACAAAAATATAAAAAAAACTTAATACACAATTGTTATCCAAAAAGTTCAGTTTTCAACCCACCTGACTTCAGCCTTCAACCCACGTGACTTCAGGCTTCAACCCACGTGCCTTCAGGCTTCAACCCACGTGACTTCAGGCTCAAACCCACGTGACTTCAGGCTTCAACTCACGTGACTCCAGGCTTCAACCCACGTGAATTTTGAAATGATCGGTCACCACTTTTGGAGTTGGCAGCTACTTGTTCCAAACGCAACATCTGACGAACGAACACAAATAACAGAAAAAAAAGACACAATTGTTATCCAAAAAGTTCAGGTTTAAACCCACGTGACTTCAGGCTTCAACCCACGTGACTCCAGGCTTCAACCCACGTGACTTTTAAAACAATCCGTCACCTCTTTTGGAGTTGGCAGCTACTTGTTCCAAACGCAACATCCGACGAACGGACATTAATATCAAAAAAAAAGACACAATTGTTATCAAAAAAGTTCAGGTTCAAACCCACGTGACTTCAGGCTCCAACCCACGTGACTTCAAACTTCAACCCACGTGACTTCAAAAACGATCGGTCACCACTTTTTAAGTTGGCTGCTACTTGTTCCAAACGCAACATCTGACGAACGAACACAAATATAAAAAAAACTTAAGACACAATTGTTATCCAAAAAGTTCAGGTTTCAACCCACGTGACTCCAGCCTTCAACCCACGTGACTTCAGGCTTCAACCCACGTGTGTTCATGCTTCAACCCACGTGACTTCAGGCTTCAACCCACGTGACTTCAGGCTTCAACCCACGTGACTTCAAAAACGATCGGTCACCACTTTCTAAGTTGGCAGCTACTTGTTCCAAACGCAACATCTGACGAACGAACACAAATATAAAAAAAACTTAAGACACAATTGTTATCCAAAAAGTTCAGGTTTCAACCCACGTGACTTCAGCCTTCAACCCACGTGACTTCAGGCTTCAACCCACGTGACTTCAGGCTTCAACCCACGTGACTTCAGGCTTCAACCCACGTGACTCCAGGCTTCAACCCACGTGACTTCAGGCTTCAACCCACGTGACTTCAGGCTCAAACCCACGTGACTCCAGGCTTCAACTCACGTGACTCCAGGCTTCAACCCACGTGAATCCCAAAACGATCGGTCACCACTTTTGGAGTTGGCAGCTACTTGTTCCAAACGCATCATCTGACGAACGAACATAAATATCAAAAAAAAAGACACAATTGTTATCCAAAAAGTTCAGGTTTAAACCCACGTGACTTCAGGCTCCAACCCACGTGACTTCAAACTTCAACCCACGTGACTTTCAAAACGATCGGTCACCACTTTTTAAGTTGGCAGCTACTTGTTCCAAACGCAACATCTGACGAACGAACATAAATATCAAAAAAAAGACACAATTGTTATCAAAAAAGTTCAGGTTTAAACCCACGTGACTCCAAACTCCAACCCACGTGACTTCAAACTTCAACCCACGTGACTTTAAAAACGATCGGTCACCACTTTTTAAGTTGGCAGCTACTTGTTCCAAACGCAACATCTGACGAACGAACACAAATATAAAAAAAACTTAAGACACAATTGTTATCCAAAAAGTTCAGGTTTCAACCCACGTGACTTCAGCCTTCAACCCACGTGACTTCAGGCTTCAACCCACGTGACTTCAGGCTTCAACCCACGTGACTTCAGGCTCGAACTCACGTGACTTCAGGCTTCAACCCACGTGACTCCAGGCTTCAACCCACGTGAATTTTAAAACGATCGGTCACCACTTTTGGAGTTGGCAGCTACTTGTTCCAAACGCAACATCTGACGAACGAACACAAATAACAGAAAAAAAAGACACAATTTTCATCCAAAAAGTTCAGGTTTAAACCCACGTGACTTTAGGCTTCAACCCACGTGACTCCAGGATTCAACCCACGTGACTTTTAAAACATTCCGTCACCACTTTTGGAGTTGGCAGCTACTTGTTCCAAACGCAACATCCGACGAACGAACATAAATATCAAAAAAAAAAGACACAATTGTTATCCAAAAAGTTCAGGTTTAAACCCACGTGACTTCAGGCTCCAACCCACGTGACTTTGAAAACGATCAGTCACCACTTTTGAAGTTGGCAGCTACTTGTTCCAAACGCAACATCCGACGAACGAACATAAATATCAAAAAAAAGACACATATGTTATCTCAAAAGTTCAGGTTTTAACCCACCTGACTTCAGCCTTCAACCCACGTGACTTCAGGCTTCAACCCACGTGCCTTCAGGCTTCAACCCACGTGCCTTCAGGCTTCAACCCACGTGACTTCAGGCTCAAACCCACGTGACTTCAGGCTTCAACTCACGTGACTCCAGGCTTCAACCCACGTGACTTCAGGCTTCAACCCACGTGCCTTCAGGCTTCAACCCACGTGACTTCAGGCTCAAACTCACGTGACTTCAGGCTTCAACTCACGTGACTCCAGGCTTCAACCCACGTGAATTTTGAAATGATCGGTCACCACTTTTGGAGTTGGCAGCTACTTGTTCCAAACGCAACATCTGACGAACGAACACAAATAACAGAAAAAAAAAACACAATTGTTATCCAAAAAGTTCAGGTCTAAACCCACGTGACTTCAGGCTTCAACCCACGTGACTCCAGGCTTCAACCCTCGTGACTTTTAAAACAATCCGTCACCACTTTTGGAGTTGGCAGCTACTTGTTCCAAACGCAACATCCGACGAACGAACATAAATATCAAAAAAAAAAACACAATTGTTATCCAAAAAGCTCAGGTTTAAACCCACGTGACTTAAGGCTCCAACCCACGTGACTTCAAACTCCAACTCACGTGACTTTAAAAACGATCGGTCACCACTTTTAAGGTTGGCTGCTACTTGTTCCAAACGCAACATCTGACGAACGAACACAAATATAAAAAAAACTTAAGACACAATTGTTATCCAAAAAGTTCAGGTTTCAACCCACGTGACTTCAGCCTTCAACCCACGTGACTTCAGGCTTCAACCCACGTGACTTCAGGCTTCAACCCACGTGACTTCAGGCTCAAACCCACGTGACTTCAGGCTTCAACCCACGTGAATTTTAAAACGATCCGTCACCACTTTTGGAGTTGGCAGCTACTTGTTCCAAACGCAACATCCGACGAACGGACATTAATATCAAAAAAAAAGACACAATTGTTATCAAAAAAGTTCAGGTTCAAACCCACGTGACTTCAGGCTCCAACCCACGTGACTTCAAACTTCAACCCACGTGACTTTAAAAACGATCGGTCACCACTTTTTAAGTTGGCTGCTACTTGTTCCAAACGCAACATCTGACGAACGAACACAAATATAAGAAAAACTTAAGACACAATTGTTATCCAAAAAGTTCAGGTTTCAATCCACGTGACTTCAGCCTTCAACCCACGTGACTTCAGGCTTCAACCCACGTGACTTCAGGCTTCAACACACGTGACTTCAGGCTCAAACCCACGTGACTTCAGGCTTCAACCCACGTGACTCCAGGCTTCAACCCACGTGACTTTTAAAACAATCCGTCACCACTTTTGGAGTTGGCAGCTACTTGTTCCAAACGCAACATCCGACGAACGAACATAAATATCAAAAAAAAAAAAGACACAATTGTTATCCAAAAAGTTCAGGTTTCAACCCACGTGACTTCAGGCTCCAACCCACGTGACTTCAAACTTCAACCCACGTGACTTTAAAAACGATCGGTCACCACTTTTTAAGTTGGCAGCTACTTGTTCCAAACGCAACATCTGACGAACGAACACAAATATAAAAAAAACTTAAGACACAATTGTTATCCAAAAAGTCCAGGTTTTAACCCACGTGACTTCAGCCTTCAATCCACGTGACTTCAGGCTTCAACCCACGTGACTTCAGGCTTCAACCCACGTAACTTCAGGCTTCAACCCACGTGACTCCAGGCTCCAACCCACGTGTTTTTTCAAACGATCGATCACCACTTTTGAAGTTGGCAGCTACTTGTTCCAAACGCAACATCTGACGAACGAACACAAATATGGAAAAAAAGACACAATTGTCATCCAAAAAGCTCAGGTTTCAACCCACGTGACTTCAGGCTTCAACCCACGTGACTCCAGGCTTCAACCCACGTGACTTTTAAAACAATCCGTCACCACTTTTGGAGTTGGCAGCTGCTTGTTCCAAACGCAACATCCGACGAACGAACAAAAATATAACAAAAACTTAAGACACAATTGTTATCCAAAAAGTTCAGTTTTCAACCCACGTGACTTCAGCCTTCAACCCACGTGACTTCAGGCTTCAACCCACGTGACTTCAGGCTTCAACCCACGTGACTTCAGGCTCAAACCCACGTGACTTCAGGCTTCAACTCACGTGACTCCAGGCTTCAACCCACGTGAATTTTGAAATGATCGGTCACCACTTTTGGAGTTGGCAGCTACTTGTTCCAAACGCAACATCTGACGAACGAACACAAATAACAGAAAAAAAAAGACACAATTGTTATCCAAAAAGTTCAGGTTTGAACCCACGTGACTTCAGGCTTCAACCCACGTGACTCCAGGCTTCAACCCACGTGACTTTTAAAACAATCCGTCACCACTTTTGGAGTTGGCAGCTACTTGTTCCAAACGCAACATCCGACGAACGAACATAAATATAAAAAAAAAACACAATTGTTATCCAAAAAGTTCAGGTTTCAACCCACGTGACTTAAGGCTCCAACCCACGTGACTTCAAACTCCAACTCACGTGACTTTAAAAACGATCGGTCACCACTTTTAAGGTTGGCTGCTACTTGTTCCAAACGCAACATCTGACGAACGAACACAAATATAAAAAAAACTTAAGACACAATTGTTATCCAAAAAAATCAGGTTTCAACCCACGTGACTCCAGCCTTCAACCCACGTGACTTCAGGCTTCAACCCACGTGACTTCAGGCTCCAACCCACGTGACTTCAGGCTCAAACCCACGTGACTTCAGGCTTCAACCCACGTGAACTTCAAAATGATCCGTCACCACTTTTGGAGTTCGCAGCTACTTGTTCCAAACGCAACATCCGACGAACGGACATTGATATCAAAAAAAAGACACAATTGTTATCAAAAAAGTTCAGGTTCAAACCCACGTGACTTCAGGCTCCAACCCACGTGACTTCAAACTCCAACCCACGTGACTTTAAAAACGATCGGTCACCACTTTTTAAGTTGGCTGCTACTTGTTCCAAACGCAACATCTGACGAACGAACACGAATATAAAAAAAACTTAAGACACAATTGTTATCCAAAAAGTTCAGGTTTCAACCCACGTGACTTCAGCCTTCAACCCACGTGACTTCAGGCTTCAACCCACGTGACTTCAGGCTTCAACACACGTGACTTCAGGCTCAAACCCACGTGACTTCAGGCTTCAACCCACGTGACTCCAGGCTTCAACCCACGTGACTCCAGGCTTTAACCCACGTGAATTTTAAAACGATGGGTCACCACTTTTGGAGTTGGCAGCTACTTGTTCCAAACGCAACATCTGACGAACGAACACAAATAACAGAAAAAAAAGACACAATTGTTATCCAAAAAGTTCAGGTTTAAACCCACGTGACTTCAGGCTTCAACCCACGTGCCTCCAGGCTTCAACCCACGTGACTTTTAAAACAATCCGTCACCACTTTTGGAGTTGGCAGCTACTTGTTCCAAACGCAACATCCGACGAACGAACATAAATATCAAAAAAAAAAGACACAATTGTTATCCAAAAAGTTCAGGTTTTAACCCACGTGACTTCAGGCTCCAACCCACGTGACTTCAAACTTCAACCCACGTGACTTTAAAAACGATCGGTCACCACTTTTTAAGTTGGCAGCTACTTGTTCCAAACGCAACATCTGACGAACGAACACAAATATAAAAAAAACTTAAGACACAATTGTTATCCAAAAAGTCCAGGTTTTAACCCACGTGACTTCAGCCTTCAATCCACGTGACTTCAGGCTTCAACCCACGTGACTTCAGGCTTCAACCCACGTAACTTCAGGCTTCAACCCACGTGACTCCAGGCTCCAACCCACGTGTTTTTTCAAACGATCGGTCACCACTTTTGAAGTTGGCAGCTACTTGTTCCAAACGCAACATCTGACGAACGAACACAAATATAGAAAAAAAGACACAATTGTCATCCAAAAAGCTCAGGTTTGAACCCACGTGACTTCAGGCTTCAACCCACGTGACTCCAGGCTTCAACCCACGTGACTTTTAAAACAATCCGTCACCACTTTTGGAGTTGGCAGCTGCTTGTTCCAAACGCAACATCCGACGAACGAACAAAAATATAAAAAAAACTTGAGACACATCTGTTATCCAAAAAGTTCAGTTTTCAACCCACGTGACTTCAGCCTTCAACCCACGTGACTTCAGGCTTCAACCCACGTGACTTCAGGCTTCAACCCACGTGACTTCAGGCTCAAACCCACGTGACTTCAGGATTCAACTCACGTGACTCCAGGCTTCAACCCACGTGAATTTTGAAATGATCGGTCACCACTTTTGCAGTTGGCTGCTACTTGTTCCGAACGCAACATCTGACGAACGAACACAAATAACAGAAAAAAAGACACAATTGTTATCCAAAAAGTTCAGGTTTAAACCCACGTGACTTCAGGCTTCAACCCACGTGCTTCCAGGCTTCAACCCACGTGACTTCAGGCTTCAACTCACGTGACTTCAGGCTCAAACTCACGTGACTTCAGGCTTCAACTCACGTGACTCCAGGCTTCAACCCACGTGATTTTTGAAATGATCGGTCACCACTTTTGGAGTTGGCAGCTACTTGTTCCAAACGCAACATCTGACGAACGAACACAAATAACAGAAAAAAAAGACACAATTGTTATCCAAAAAGTTCAGGTTTAAACCCACGTGACTTCAGGCTTCAACCCACGTGACTCCAGGCTTCAACCCACGTGAATTTTGAAATGATCGGTCACCACTTTTGGAGTTGGCAGCTACTTGTTCCAAACGCAACATCTGACGAACAAACACAAATAACAGAAAAAAAAAGACACAATTGTTATCCAAAAAGTTCAGGTTTCAACCCACGTGACTTAAGGCTCCAACCCACGTGACTTCAAACTCCAACTCACGTGACTTTAAAAACGATCGGTCACCACTTTTAAGGTTGGCTGCTACTTGTTCCAAACGCAACATCTGACGAACGAACACAAATATAAAAAAAACTTAAGACACAATTGTTATCCAAAAAGTTCAGGTTTCAACCCACGTGACTTCAGCCTTCAACCCACGTGACTTCAGGCTTCAACCCACGTGACTTCAGGCTTCAACCCACGTGACTTCAGGCTCAAACCCACGTGACTTCAGGCTTCAACCCACGTGAATTTTAAAACGATCCGTCACCACTTTTGGAGTTGGCAGCTACTTGTTCCAAACGCAACATCCGACGAACGGACATCAATATCAAAAAAAAGACACAATTGTTATCAAAAAAGTTCAGGTTCAAACCCACGTGACTTCAGGCTCCAACCCACGTGACTTCAAACTTCAACCCACGTGACTTTAAAAACGATCGGTCACCACTTTTTAAGTTGGCTGCTACTTGTTCCAAACGCAACATCTGACGAACGAACACAAATATAAAAAAAACTTAAGACACAATTGTTATTCAAAAAGTTCAGGTTTCAACCCACGTGACTTCAGCCTTCAACCCACGTGACTTCAGGCTTCAACCCACGTGACTTCAGGCTTCAACACTCGTGACTTCAGGCTCAAACCCACGTGACTTCAGGCTTCAACCCACGTGACTCCAGGCTTCAACCCACGTGACTCCAGGCTTTAACCCACGTGAATTTTAAAACGATCGGTCACCACTTTTGGAGTTGGCAGCTACTTGTTCCGAACGCAACATCTGACGAACGAACACAAATAACAGAAAAAAAAAGACACAATTGTTATCCAAAAAGTTCAGGTTTGAACCCACGTGACTTCAGGCTTCAACCCACGTGACTCCAGGCTTCAACCCACGTGACTTTTAAAACAATCCGTCACCACTTTTGGAGTTGGCAGCTACTTGTTCCAAACGCAACATCCGACGAACGAACATAAATATAAAAAAAAAAGACACAATTGTTATCCAAAAAGTTCAGGTTTCAACCCACGTGACTCCAGGCTCCAACCCACGTGACTTCAAACTTCAACCCACGTGACTTTAAAAACGATCGGTCACCACTTTTTAAGTTGGCAGCTACTTGTTCCAAACGCAACATCTGACGAACGAACACAAATATAAAAAAAACTTAAGACACAATTGTTATCCAAAAAGTCCAGGTTTTAACCCACGTGACTTCAGCCTTCAATCCACGTGACTTCAGGCTTCAACCCACGTGACTCCAGGCTTCAACCCACGTGACTTTTTAAACAATCCGTCACCACTTTTGGAGTTGGCAGCTGCTTGTTCCAAACGCAACATCCGACGAACGAACAAAAATATAAAAAAAACTTAGGACACAATTGTTATCCAAAAAGTTCAGTTTTCAACCCACGTGACTTCAGCCTTCAACCCACGTGACTTCAGGCTCAAACCCACGTGACTTCAGGCTTCAACCCACGAGAATTTTAAAACGATCCGTCACCACTTTTGGATTCGGCTGCTACTTGTTCCAAACGCAACATCTGACGAACGAACACAAATATAAAAAAAACTAAAGACACAATTGTTATCCAAAAAGTTCAGGTTTCAACCCACGTGACTTCAGCCTTCAACCCACGTGACTTCAGGCTTCAACCCACGTGCCTTCAGGCTTCAACACACGTGACTTCAGGCTCAAACCCACGTGACTTCAGGCTTCAACCCACGTGACTCCAGGCTTCAACCCACGTGACTTCAGGCTTAAACCCACGTGACTTCAGGCTTCAACCCACGTGAATTTGAAAACGATCCGTCGATAAAACGAACATCTGACGAACGAACACAAATAACAGAAAAAAAAGACACAATTGTTATCCAAAAAGTTCAGGTTTAAACCCACGTGACTTCAGGCTTCAACCCACGTGACTCCAGGCTTCAACCCACGTGAATTTTGAAATTATCGGTCACCACTTTTGGAGTTGGCAGCTACTTGTTCCGAACGCAACATCTGACGAACAAACACAAATAACAGAAAAAAAAAGACACAATTGTTATCCAAAAAGTTCAGGTTTCAACCCACGTGACTTAAGGCTCCAACCCACGTGACTTCATACTCCAACTCACGTGACTTTAAAAACGATCGGTCACCACTTTTAAGGTTGGCTGCTACTTGTTCCAAACGCAACATCTGACAAACGAACACAAATATAAAAAAAACTTAAGACACAATTGTTATCCAAAAAGTTCAGGTTTCAACCCACGTGACTTCAGCCTTCAACCCACGTGACTTCAGGCTTCAACCCACGTGACTTCAGGCTTCAACCCACGTGACTTCAGGCTCAAACCCACGTGACTTCAGGCTTCAACCCACGTGAATTTTAAAACGATCCGTCACCACTTTTGGAGTTGGCAGCTACTTGTTCCAAACGCAACATCCGACGAACGGACATCAATATCAAAAAAAAGACACAATTGTTATCAAAAAAGTTCAGGTTCAAACCCACGTGACTTCAGGCTCCAACCCACGTGACTTCAAACTTCAACCCACGTGACTTTAAAAACGATCGGTCACCACTTTTTAAGTTGGCTGCTACTTGTTCCAAACACAACATCTGACGGACGAACACAAATATAAAAAAAACTTAAGACACAATTGTTATCCAAAGAGTTCAGGTTTCAACCCACGTGACTTCAGCCTTCAACCCACGTGACTTCAGGCTTCAACCCACGTGACTTCAGGCTTCAACACACGTGACTTCAGGCTTCAACCCACGTGACTCCAGGCTTCAACCCATGTGACTCCAGGCTTTGACCCACGTGAATTTTAAAACGATCGGTCACCACTTTTGGAGTTGGCAGCTACTTGTTCCGAACGCAACATCTGACGAACGAACACAAATAACAGAAAAAAAAAAGACACAATTGTTATCCAAAAAGTTCAGGTTTAAACCCACGTGACTTCAGGCTTAAACCCACGTGCCTCCAGGCTTCAACCCACGTGACTTTTAAAACAATCCGTCACCACTTTTGGAGTTGGCAGCTACTTGTTCCAAACGCAACATCCGACGAACGAACATAAATATCAAAAAAAAAAGACACAATTGTTATCCAAAAAGTTCAGGTTTCAACCCACGTGACTTCAGGCTCCAACCCACGTGACTTCAAACTTCAACCCACGTGACTTTAAAAACGATCGGTCACCACTTTTTAAGTTGGCAGCTACTTGTTCCAAACGCAACATCTGACGAACGAACACAAATATAAAAAAAACTTAAAACACAATTGTTATCCAAAAAGTTCAGTTTTCAACCCACGTGACTTCAGCCTTCAACCCACGTGACTTCAGGCTTCAACCCACGTGACTTCAGGCTTCAACCCACGTGACTTCAGGCTCAAACCCACGTGACTTCTGACTTCAACTCACGTGACTCCAGGCTTCAACCCACGTGAATTTTGGAATGATCGGTCACCACTTTTGGAGTTGGCAGCTACTTGTTCCAAACGCAACATCTGACGAACGAACACAAATAACAGAAACAAAAGACACAATTGTTATCCAAAAAGTTCAGGTTTAAACCCACGTGACTTCAGGCTTCAACCCACGTGACTCCAGGCTTCAACCCACGTGACTTTTAAAACAATGCGTCACCACTTTTGGAGTTGGCAGCTACTTGTTCCAAACGCAACATCCGACGAACGAACATAAATATAAAAAAAAAAGACACAATTGTTATCCAAAAAGTTCAGGTTTCAACCCACGTGACTTCAGCCTTCAACCCACGTGACTCCAGGCTTCAACCCACGTGACTTCAGGCTTCAACCCACGTGACTTTAGGCTCAAACCCACGTGACTTCAGGCTTCAACCCACGTGAATTTTAAAACGATCCGTCACCACTTTTGGAGTTGGCAGCTACTTGTTCCAAACGCAACATCCGACGAACGGACATTGATATAAAAAAAAAAGACACAATTGTTATCAAAAAAGTTCAGGTTCAAACCCACGTGACTCCAGGCTCCAACCCACGTGACTTCAAACTTCAACCCACGTGACTTTAAAAACGATCGGTCATCACTTTTTAAGTTGGCTGCTACTTGTTCCAAACGCAACATCTGACGAACGAACACAAATATAAAAAAAACTTAAGACACAATTGTTATCCAAAAAGTTCAGGTTTCAACCCACGTGACTTCAGCCTTCAACCCACGTGACTTCAGGCTTCAACCCACGTGACTCCAGGCTTCAACACACGTGACTTCAGGCTCAAACCCACGTGACTTCAGGCTTCAACCCACGTGACTCCAGGCTTCAACCCACGTGAATTTTAAAACGATCGGTCACCACTTTTGGAGTTGGCAGCTACTTGTTCCAAACGCAACATCTGACGAACGAACACAAATAACAGAAAAAAAAAAGACACAATTGCTATCCAAAAAGTTCAGGTTTGAACCCGCGTGACTTCAGGCTTCAACCCACGTGACTCCAGGCTTCAACCCACGTGACTTTTAAAACAATCCGTCACCACTTTTGGAGTTGGCAGCTACTTGTTCCAAACGCAACATCCGACGAACGAACATAAATATCAAAAAAAAAAAGACACAATTGTTATCCAAAAAGTTCAGGTTTCAACCCACGTGACTTCAGGCTCCAACCCACGTGACTTCAGGCTTCAACCCACGTAACTTCAGGCTTCAACCCACGTGACTCCAGGCTCCAACCCACGTGTTTTTTCAAACGATCGGTCACCACTTTTGAAGTTGGCAGCTACTTGTTCCAAACGCAACATCTGACGAACGAACACAAATATAGAAAAAAAGACACAATTGTCATCCAAAAAGCTCAGGTTTGAACCCACGTGACTTCAGGCTTCAACCCACGTGACTCCAGGCTTCAACCCACGTGACTTTCAAAACAATCCGTCACCACTTTTGGAGTTGGCAGCTGCTTGTTCCAAACGCAACATCCGACGAACGAACAAAAATATAAAAAAAACTTGAGACACATCTGTTATCCAAAAAGTTCAGTTTTCAACCCACGTGACTTCAGCCTTCAACCCACGTGACTTCAGGCTTCAACCCACGTGACTTCAGGCTTCAACCCACGTGACTTCAGGCTCAAACCCACGTGACTTCAGGATTCAACTCACGTGACTCCAGGCTTCAACCCACGTGAATTTTGAAATGATCGGTCACCACTTTTGCAGTTGGCTGCTACTTGTTCCAAACGCAACATCTGACGAACGAACACAAATAACAGAAAAAAAGACACAATTGTTATCCAAAAAGTTCAGGTTTAAACCCACGTGACTTCAGGCTTCAACCCACGTGCTTCCAGGCTTCAACCCACGTGACTTCAGGCTTCAACTCACGTGACTTCAGGCTCAAACTCACGTGACTTCAGGCTTCAACTCACGTGACTCCAGGCTTCAACCCACGTGATTTTTGAAATGATCGGTCACCACTTTTGGAGTTGGCAGCTACTTGTTCCAAACGCAACATCTGACGAACGAACACAAATAACAGAAAAAAAAGACACAATTGTTATCCAAAAAGTTCAGGTTTAAACCCACGTGACTTCAGGCTTCAACCCACGTGACTCCAGGCTTCAACCCACGTGAATTTTGAAATGATCGGTCACCACTTTTGGAGTTGGCAGCTACTTGTTCCAAACGCAACATCTGACGAACAAACACAAATAACAGAAAAAAAAAGACACAATTGTTATCCAAAAAGTTCAGGTTTCAACCCACGTGACTCAAGGCTCCAACCCACGTGACTTCAAACTCCAACTCACGTGACTTTAAAAACGATCGGTCACCACTTTTAAGGTTGGCTGCTACTTGTTCCAAACGCAACATCTGACGAACGAACACAAATATAAAAAAAACTTAAGACACAATTGTTATCCAAAAAGTTCAGGTTTCAACCCACGTGACTTCAGCCTTCAACCCACGTGACTTCAGGCTTCAACCCACGTGACTTCAGGCTTCAACCCACGTGACTTCAGGCTCAAACCCACGTGACTTCAGGCTTCAACCCACGTGAATTTTAAAACGATCCGTCACCACTTTTGGAGTTGGCAGCTACTTGTTCCAAACGCAACATCCGACGAACGGACATCAATATCAAAAAAAAGACACAATTGTTATCAAAAAAGTTCAGGTTCAAACCCACGTGACTTCAGGCTCCAACCCACGTGACTTCAAACTTCAACCCACGTGACTTTAAAAACGATCGGTCACCACTTTTTAAGTTGGCTGCTACTTGTTCCAAACGCAACATCTGACGAACGAACACAAATATAAAAAAAACTTAAGACACAATTGTTATTCAAAAAGTTCAGGTTTCAACCCACGTGACTTCAGCCTTCAACCCACGTGACTTCAGGCTTCAACCCACGTGACTTCAGGCTTCAACACTCGTGACTTCAGGCTCAAACCCACGTGACTTCAGGCTTCAACCCACGTGACTCCAGGCTTCAACCCACGTGACTCCAGGCTTTAACCCACGTGAATTTTAAAACGATCGGTCACCACTTTTGGAGTTGGCAGCTACTTGTTCCGAACGCAACATCTGACGAACGAACACAAATAACAGAAAAAAAAAGACACAATTGTTATCCAAAAAGTTCAGGTTTAAACCCACGTGACTTCAGGCTTCAACCCACGTGACTCCAGGCTTCAACCCACGTGACTTTTAAAACAATCCGTCACCACTTTTGGAGTTGGCAGCTACTTGTTCCAAACGCAACATCCGACGAACGAACATAAATATAAAAAAAAAGACACAATTGTTATCCAAAAAGTTCAGGTTTCAACCCACGTGACTCCAGGCTCCAACCCACGTGACTTCAAACTTCAACCCACGTGACTTTAAAAACGATCGGTCACCACTTTTTAAGTTGGCAGCTACTTGTTCCAAACGCAACATCTGACGAACGAACACAAATATAAAAAAAACTTAAGACACAATTGTTATCCAAAAAGTCCAGGTTTTAACCCACGTGACTTCAGCCTTCAATCCACGTGACTTCAGGCTTCAACCCACGTGACTCCAGGCTTCAACCCACGTGACTTTTTAAACAATCCGTCACCACTTTTGGAGTTGGCAGCTGCTTGTTCCAAACGCAACATCCGACGAACGAACAAAAATATAAAAAAAACTTAGGACACAATTGTTATCCAAAAAGTTCAGTTTTCAACCCACGTGACTTCAGCCTTCAACCCACGTGACTTCAGGCTCAAACCCACGTGACTTCAGGCTTCAACCCACGAGAATTTTAAAACGATCCGTCACCACTTTTGGATTCGGCTGCTACTTGTTCCAAACGCAACATCTGACGAACGAACACAAATATAAAAAAAACTAAAGACACAATTGTTATCCAAAAAGTTCAGGTTTCAACCCACGTGACTTCAGCCTTCAACCCACGTGACTTCAGGCTTCAACCCACGTGCCTTCAGGCTTCAACACACGTGACTTCAGGCTCAAACCCACGTGACTTCAGGCTTCAACCCACGTGACTCCAGGCTTCAACCCACGTGACTTCAGGCTTAAACCCACGTGACTTCAGGCTTCAACCCACGTGAATTTGAAAACGATCCGTCGATAAAACGAACATCTGACGAACGAACACAAATAACAGAAAAAAAAGACACAATTGTTATCCAAAAAGTTCAGGTTTTAACCCACGTGACTTCAGGCTTCAACCCACGTGACTCCAGGCTTCAACCCACGTGAATTTTGAAATGATCGGTCACCACTTTTGGAGTTGGCAGCTACTTGTTCCGAACGCAACATCTGACGAACAAACACAAATAACAGAAAAAAAAAGACACAATTGTTATCCAAAAAGTTCAGGTTTCAACCCACGTGACTTAAGGCTCCAACCCACGTGACTTCATACTCCAACTCACGTGACTTTAAAAACGATCGGTCACCACTTTTAAGGTTGGCTGCTACTTGTTCCAAACGCAACATCTGACAAACGAACACAAATATAAAAAAAACTTAAGACACAATTGTTATCCAAAAAGTTCAGGTTTCAACCCACGTGACTTCAGCCTTCAACCCACGTGACTTCAGGCTTCAACCCACGTGACTTCAGGCTTCAACCCACGTGACTTCAGGCTCAAACCCACGTGACTTCAGGCTTCAACCCACGTGAATTTTAAAACGATCCGTCACCACTTTTGGAGTTGGCAGCTACTTGTTCCAAACGCAACATCCGACGAACGGACATCAATATCAAAAAAAAGACACAATTGTTATCAAAAAAGTTCAGGTTCAAACCCACGTGACTTCAGGCTCCAACCCACGTGACTTCAAACTTCAACCCACGTGACTTTAAAAACGATCGGTCACCACTTTTTAAGTTGGCTGCTACTTGTTCCAAACACAACATCTGACGGACGAACACAAATATAAAAAAAACTTAAGACACAATTGTTATCCAAAGAGTTCAGGTTTCAACCCACGTGACTTCAGCCTTCAACCCACGTGACTTCAGGCTTCAACCCACGTGACTTCAGGCTTCAACACACGTGACTTCAGGCTCAAACCCACGTGACTTCAGGCTTCAACCCACGTGACTCCAGGCTTCAACCCATGTGCTCCAGGCTTTGACCCACGTGAATTTTAAAACGATCGGTCACCACTTTTGGAGTTGGCAGCTACTTGTTCCGAACGCAACATCTGACGAACGAACACAAATAACAGAAAAAAAAAAGACACAATTGTTATCCAAAAAGTTCAGGTTTAAACCCACGTGACTTCAGGCTTAAACCCACGTGCCTCCAGGCTTCAACCCACGTGACTTTTAAAACAATCCGTCACCACTTTTGGAGTTGGCAGCTACTTGTTCCAAACGCAACATCCGACGAACGAACATAAATATCAAAAAAAAAAGACACAATTGTTATCCAAAAAGTTCAGGTTTCAACCCACGTGACTTCAGGCTCCAACCCACGTGACTTCAAACTTCAACCCACGTGACTTTAAAAACGATCGGTCACCACTTTTTAAGTTGGCAGCTACTTGTTCCAAACGCAACATCTGACGAACGAACACAAATATAAAAAAAACTTAAGACACAATTGTTATCCAAAAAGTTCAGTTTTCAACCCACGTGACTTCAGCCTTCAACCCACGTGACTTCAGGCTTCAACCCACGTGACTTCAGGCTTCAACCCACGTGACTTCAGGCTCAAACCCACGTGACTTCAGACTTCAACTCACGTGACTCCAGGCTTCAATCCACGTGAATTTTGGAATGATCGGTCACCACTTTTGGAGTTGGCAGCTACTTGTTCCAAACGCAACATCTGACGAACGAACACAAATAACAGAAACAAAAGACACAATTGTTATCCAAAAAGTTCAGGTTTAAACCCACGTGACTTCAGGCTTCAACCCACGTGACTCCAGGCTTCAACCCACGTGACTTTTAAAACAATGCGTCACCACTTTTGGAGTTGGCAGCTACTTGTTCCAAACGCAACATCCGACGAACGAACATAAATATAAAAAAAAAAGACACAATTGTTATCCAAAAAGTTCAGGTTTCAACCCACGTGACTTCAGCCTTCAACCCACGTGACTCCAGGCTTCAACCCACGTGACTTCAGGCTTCAACCCACGTGACTTTAGGCTCAAACCCACGTGACTTCAGGCTTCAACCCACGTGAATTTTAAAACGATCCGTCACCACTTTTGGAGTTGGCAGCTACTTGTTCCAAACGCAACATCCGACGAACGGACATTGATATAAAAAAAAAGACACAATTGTTATCAAAAAAGTTCAGGTTCAAACCCACGTGACTCCAGGCTCCAACCCACGTGACTTCAAACTTCAACCCACGTGACTTTAAAAACGATCGGTCATCACTTTTTAAGTTGGCTGCTACTTGTTCCAAACGCAACATCTGACGAACGAACACAAATATAAAAAAAACTTAAGACACAATTGTTATCCAAAAAGTTCAGGTTTCAACCCACGTGACTTCAGCCTTCAACCCACGTGACTTCAGGCTTCAACCCACGTGACTCCAGGCTTCAACACACGTGACTTCAGGCTCAAACCCACGTGACTTCAGGCTTCAACCCACGTGACTCCAGGCTTCAACCCACGTGAATTTTAAAACGATCGGTCACCACTTTTGGAGTTGGCAGCTACTTGTTCCAAACGCAACATCTGACGAACGAACACAAATAACAGAAAAAAAAAAGACACAATTGCTATCCAAAAAGTTCAGGTTTGAACCCGCGTGACTTCAGGCTTCAACCCACGTGACTCCAGGCTTCAACCCACGTGACTTTTAAAACAATCCGTCACCACTTTTGGAGTTGGCAGCTACTTGTTCCAAACGCAACATCCGACGAACGAACATAAATATCAAAAAAAAAAAGACACAATTGTTATCCAAAAAGTTCAGGTTTCAACCCACGTGACTCCAGGCTCCAACCCACGTGACTTCAAACTTCAACCCACGTAACTTTAAAAACGATCGGTCACCACTTTTTAAGTTGGCAGCTACTTGTTCCAAACGCAACATCTGACGAACGAACACAAATATAAAAAAAACTTAAGACACAATTGTTATCCAAAAAGTCCAGGTTTTAACCCACGTGACTTCAGCCTTCAACCCACGTGACTTCAGGCTTCAACCCACGTGACTTCAGGCTTCAACCCACGTAACTTCAGGCTTCACCCCACGTGACTCCAGGCTCCAACCCACGTGTTTTTTCAAACGATCGGTCACCACTTTTGAAGTTGGCAGCTACTTGTTCCAAACGCAACATCTGACTAACGAACACAAATATAGAAAAAAAGACACAATTGTCATCCAAAAAGCTCAGGTTTCAACCCACGTGACTTTAGGCTTCAACCCACGTGACTCCAGGCTTCAACCCACGTGACTTCAAACTTCAACCCACGTGACTTTAAAAACGATCGGTCACCACTTTTCAAGTTGGCAGCTACTTGTTCCAAACGCAACATCTGACGAACGAACACAAATATAAAAAAAACTTAGGACACAATTGTTATCCAAAAAGTTCAGGTTTCAACCCACGTGACTTCAGCCTTCAACCCACGTGACTTCAGGCTTCAACCCACGTGACTTCAGGCTTCAACCCACGTGACTTCAGGCTCGAACTCACGTGACTTCAGGCTTCAACCCACGTGACTCCAGGCTTCAACCCACGTGACTTTAAAAACGATCGGTCACCACTTTTTAAGTTGGCAGCTACTTGTTCCAAACGCAACATCTGACGAACGAACACAAATATAAAAAAAACTTAGGACACAATTGTTATCCAAAAAGTTCAGGTTTCAACCCACGTGACTTCAGCCTTCAACCCACGTGACTTCAGGCTTCAACCCACGTGACTTCAGGCTTCAACCCACGTGACTTCAGGCTCGAACTCACGTGACTTCAGGCTTCAACCCACGTGACTCCAGGCTTCAACCCACGTGAATTTTAAAACGATCGGTCACCACTTTTGGAGTTGGCAGCTACTTGTTCCAAACGCAACATCTGACGAACGAACACAAATAACAGAAAAAAAAGACACAATTTTCATCCAAAAAGTTCAGGTTTAAACCCACGTGACTTTAGGCTTCAACCCACGTGACTCCAGGATTCAACCCACGTGACTTTTAAAACATTCCGTCACCACTTTTGGAGTTGGCAGCTACTTGTTCCAAACGCAACATCCGACGAACGAACATAAATATCAAAAAAAAAAGACACAATTGTTATCCAAAAAGTTCAGGTTTAAACCCACGTGACTTCAGGCTCCAACCCACGTGACTTTGAAAACGATCAGTCACCACTTTTGGAGTTGGCAGCTACTTGTTCCAAACGCAACATCCGAAGAACGGACATTAATATCAAAAAAAAGACACAATTGTTATCAAAAAAGTTCAGGTTTAAACCCACGTGACCCCAGGCTTCAACCCACGTGACTTTTAAAACAATCCGTCACCACTTTTGGAGTTGGCAGCTACTTGTTCCAAACGCAACATCCGACAAACGAACATAAATATCGAAAAAAAAGACACAATTGTTATCCAAAAAGTTCAGGTTTCAACCCACGTGACTTCAGGCTTCAACCCACGTGCCTCCAGGCTTCAACCCACGTGACATCAGGCTTCAACCCACGTGACTTCAGGCTTCAACCCACGTGACTCCACCTTTCAACCCACGTGACTTCAGGCTTCAACCCACGTGACTTCAGGCTTCAATCCACGTGACTCCAGGCTTCAACCCACGTGACTTTCAAAACAATCCGTCACCACTTTTGAAGTTGGCAGCTACTTGTTCCAAACGCAACATCTGACGAACGAACACAAATATAAAAAAAACTTAAGACACAATTCTGTGGCTAGGAGGCAAAAGGGCATAACTCGGAATTGGCAACTTTTCAGGAGAAGCAAAAAACCGAGAAAAATACATAAATGGTTGTAGGCAACGCATTTTTGGATGAAACACCTCAATTTTTTGTAGGTAGTTACAATTAATCATTTACATTCATACTTACTCGTTTTGGACATTCAAATTGTCTCTAGTTTTGAAAAAAACTGGTTTTCCGAGGTTATAGAGTTAATCCGATTTTTGTGAAATCTGTAAACCGGCAAAAGGGTATAACTCTACATACTCGGAGAATGAAAAAACATTCAGATCAGCAAAAGCTGATATGTCGAGTTATGTCCTTTTGGCTAACCTACTGGCTGTATAAAATTATGTTCCTCTTTGACATATCTCGAGTTATTCTGTTACAAATGGAACAGTTTTGTTCGATTCTCTTCTATTTCATGGTAGGTACTTATACCTACTTGTCAATAAGGGATACAAAAATTAAGCATTGCAATTTTATCTCTATGTAAATGAATCTTCAATTCTATGATTATTATGTAGTATTATGAAAAAAGGTTTGATACTTACTTTTTGACGACTCTTTTGATCAAAATAACCCCTATTTTTTTGTTACTTCACAAGTAACGTGTCTATCTAACAAAAAAAAAATTGGTTTGGTATAGTTTTATTGAAACTACATAAACTTATCTTACACTTCAATGAAAAAATGAACCGTATAAAACAAGGATCTAAAATTTATATTACATATAATTTAACAACAAAAAAACAGACATTCTGAATTATTATTATAAATAATAAGGTAGCAGTAGCGCTGGTAGTAAAATGGTAGAATTGTAGAACTAAACATAAAGTTTTTGCACAAAAAAAGCCTGCAAAAAAAAACATGGGAATAAGATATTAAAATCAGTGGATTTCAAGAAATCAGGTGCAGTGGCACTAGAACTAAAAATTAAACTGCTGAGCATAAAGACATAAACATAGATACCGATAAGTTTTTAAAATTCTATATCACTATAGTCACGGTCTATATCAAGATCGATGTCCCTAGAGGATTCAGAAGTGACTTTAAGATTATTGTAGAATGCTCTGGAGTCCTCGTCGATGAGGTCCAGCATTTCGATCAAATTTTTCTTCTTTTTTGAATCAATAGGTTTGGAGGACGTATGTGATGGTTTCACGTTTAAATTTGAAGCTTCTGAGCTCAATTTTTTTCTGGAAAAATTCACAATTTTGAAATCATCGCTTTCCAGTAAACTTTCTTTAAATTGCACGGTTCCAAATTCTTTCCGCTTTTCATATCGGATCCATTTTTGTGGCCTCCATTGGAACTTTTCGCCTTCATGCGTCACTTTTTTGTTTATCAATGGTCCTTTTAAAATCGCGGAGAAATTCAGGAAATCTTTGGCTGTCATTTCAACCACGGTGAACTTTCCTTTGCCTGCTACTCTCACGAGATTATACCAATCTCGGGGCAAGTGAATCGGAAATGGTGCCTTCTTTTTGAATTTTTCAATTTTCGCATGATCTGAGTCACACTCCATGTGAGTATGACCCGGGACAAGAAATTTGTGGTCCACAATCAGTATATTTGGATTTTTTGCAATTAGACATGCGAACATTGCAGTGACATGGGAGTTTTTGTTCTGCCCTCCGCAGGTGTCACTGTAGCAGACAATGTGCTTCACATCAGGAGAAAGGTTCTGTATGTATTTATATAAACACGACGCGATTTCGTTCGCTCCTCTTCCTGCGATGGCTTCGTGCCACATAAAATGAGTCGATGTATTGGAAATACAATCGTGTATAGTCAAATTGAATGTGTTTAGCTGCAGTGGCGGCTGGTTAAGGACGGCAGGTACGGCCAGGCCGTACCAGAAATTTTCGAAAGAAAAA
Source organism: Anaspis maculata (assembly GCA_949128115.1). NCBI lineage: Eukaryota > Metazoa > Arthropoda > Insecta > Coleoptera > Scraptiidae > Anaspis > Anaspis maculata. The sequence continues at coordinate 5,320,996 of OX421962.1, forward strand.
AAATGCAAAAAATCCAAATTATAGTGAAAATAAATGATAAATATTCGATTTCCAATAATTAAAATGGGTCCCAAATGATATCATGAATTTACTAAATATTTGTATTTTTTTTGTATTTACGCGGACCACGAAAAGAACGTAGGTCGTCATCCTGCACGGCCGTATGTGGGGCCTGGCGCGGCCAGAAGCCATTCGCCGTCCCAGAACGCAAACCGGCGATCACTCGCCGAACAAAGTATTACATTATTAGGTGGTTTTGGTATTACGTATTTTACAATATATAATTTATATTTATTGGCAACTATTTATATGGTTTACATTTGTGGAGCGCGCCCGTCTTGCTTGCGCTCGTTGGGTTCAGGCGTATGGTGGGCACAGCCAGAAGCCATTCGGCCGTCCCAGGACGCAGACCCCGACTTTTTGAAATTATTATCATTATCAATGCTTCATAGTGCGCTTCGAGCCATGATAAAGTATCACATTATTAGGTGGTATTGGTATTACGTTTTTTACATTATACAGTTTATTGGCAGTTATTTATTTTGGTGAATAAATAGATTAAATTGGATCGGTAGGTACCTACTCATATGGTTGACAGTTTTGTTGTTTGGGCGCGCCGCGCGCCTTCTCGCGCGCCCTCGCTCCCGCGATGAGGCAGTTAGTAGCACAGTAGCCGAAGGTATCCCGATTCGTGCCGGCAAATGCCAGGAAAGCTATTCTTTTGTTTCAAATTTCTACCATTTTCATTTTAGTTTTCATAGTCATAGTCATTTTAGTTATGGTGTAAAATTGAATTGACGAACTAGAGTGATGTTTTCCCTCAAGTCTTTTAACATTATATGTTGTCAGGGAAGAATAATTAATAGTGATTGCACCACTACTTACAGACCATAAAAATGATGAGGCAGGCCGCCACAGAATAAGATACTTGGCTAAGTCACTGATATGCATCACGAATAGCACTGAAAACATGCAGCAAAAATTAAAACTAAACTCACAGAACTAAACTCTAACTCCAACCAATAATTTTGGCACCAGATTGATTGATTCGGAATAGCAAGTCAAAATTTACCAATCAGATGGCTGGATTCTTAGTTGGAGCTGGAGCTTAGTTTTAATTTTTGCTGCATGTTTCCAGCATAAATAAGTCCTCACGCAAATTTTAAAATGTGGCAAACTTGTTGAAAACCATTAAGAAACAAAAATATATATATGTGGAAAAAAATTTTCGCCTGCGGCGCTTCGTGGGGGGGCTGCGCCCCCCCAAACCCCCCCTCGGCTTTTCCAACGTCAGTTCTTTACTTGGCCGTACTTCTTTCTTCAAGCACGAGCCGCCACTGTTTAGCTGTCTCTTATAGAAAACAGCACCAGTGGATAAATAGGGCGTTGGCAAAATCTGTTGTAGATCAAAAGTCAAGACTTTAGTTGTACTACTGTCCTGGTGGAGAATCTTGTCAAATTTTTTAGCTTCATAAGCAGCTTCTGCTTCTTGTTGGTGTTTTCTAAGTTCAGCTTCATGAGACTGTAGAGTTTCATTGTCTTTTTCACAACAGCTGATCCTCATAGTAAGAACGTCACAGGTCTGGCAGGTATCGTTTTTTGGTTTTTTAAATCTCAAGTTCAGGTGATCTATTGCCTTAGAATATGTTTTGAACGACACTGGCTCCAAATTCTCTCCGCAGTAGAGCTCATACATCTTCGTTCTTGTTAATTCGGCTGGGAGATACTTTTTTTCAGTGTGTCTTCTAGAATAGTGAGATTCATATGCCGGAAACTTCTTCACGTGAGCAATGACACTATCCAATTTCACTTGCGGCATTTTGTTGACAGGAACATGCTTGCCTCGTTGATCCCCTATTGGAATTCCACTTTGAGAAATACGCTTTTTTGCTGTTACAGAGAGTATGAACTTTGGAGTTTCAGCAAAAATGCTACAAAAACAACTTTTACATACTTGAATCCTCTCCCGCTCTTTGGTCTGTACAAAGTAACAAAACGTTTTCTCTCTGTTTTTCTTAGGTACATCTGTTGAAGCTGTCTTCTTTTTTTTTATCAAAATCAGTGATCCGATATACGTTACGCGTCGGTCATAATTTTCCATTCCCCAATAGTCCTGAAAGAGCTGTTCCCTCGTTTCATCTGACACTTTCTGTGAACATGACATTCTACACTTTTTCAATGGCTTGGATCTTCTTTCTTGAACCACTTTGCCACGTTTCGTTGAATATGCTCTACCTGCATTCTTTGAATGTTTTCTTATTTCTTTGTTGGATTTTTTTTTTGTCATAACAAAAGTTTTAGGCACTTCCTGTTTTTTTTCAACTTTTCTCTCTTCCGCTCGTAGATCCTTTTCTTGATTCACCATCTCTTGATGCTGTTCCTCAACTTCTTCCGCAACAGTCGTTCCTTCCTCTTCTATCCATTCAGAATCATCACTATCAGTTCCATGATCAGTATCCATTCCGTCGTAGTCAGGATCTTGCAATTCTGGTTCGCTGACGAGCTCCACCGAGTCAATTTGATGCAGTTCTCCAATATTCTCCGCAACTGGGGATTCTAAAGCCGATTTATTTTCTGCAATTATCAAAACAATACTTCAGTCTCAAATTCCTTTTTGAAACTTTCTGATGTCCTTAAGATTCTGAAAATCGGTTCACGAAAGAACTTGGGTACTCGGCATTCAGCACGTATAAAGCGTTCAGCTTTTATTCTCAACACCAGACCCCGGCATTTTGTTTTTATGTTTTCAAAAATATAAAAACTGGATAGGTATAATTTGACATGATAACCCCAAAAATTGAAGCATAAACTCAAACTCTGGCACTTACAGTAGTTAAATTTCATGAAATATATTTTGGCGAAAAAAGATTCAACTAATATCTTCAAGTTTTTGACAGGAATTTTGGAAATAATAGCCATTTTAATATACAGGGTGTTTCAGCGATGATAGCAAAAAAATTCAACTGTTGGTAGATCTCGTAACAATATGGCAAAAAGCTATATATCTACTATTTTGCAAAGTTCGGCCTAGTGACAAACTCCAAACTTTGCAAAAATTGGAAAATTTTGGGAATTTTGAAGAGCTGTATGTTCGTCATAAGGTCGAACTTTGAAAAATGGTATAGTGTCTATCGTCAAATTTAACGAGATCTACCCACAGTTGAATTTTTTGCTATAATCGCTGAAACACCCTTCATGTATATCCAATAATTCACCAGGAATATTTCACGCTCACAATGCTAGTGGCTCCACATCACAATATTTCAAAGGTGTTACCTACAGGGAGAGGTATCAAGCTATTACAGGGTCCTGCAACAGAGTGTCGGCCCTGACCTTACGAGATAGAGAAAACTATGTAATACATGATGAACATAAAATTATTGATTCAAGAAATTAAAATTACTGATTCAAAAAGTTCTATCTCGTGCAACAATCTTTTTTTTACTGCATTGACTTCAGATCGGATTTTGGGGCGGCTCTTCAATGTGAAGACTTGTTAGTATCAAATCAAGCAAAATGTATCATTATGACATTTGTTGATGATATCACAATGCATGGTCCGTCTAGCGTGAAAAATTCTAATGAAGTGCAATTTTTATCACAATTATCGATTATTTCGAAAATTATGATATTCAGGGGTAGGCTACTCCTAGTAAGAATAAAATAGGACAAAAAAGCTATCGAATGGTGGTATTCCAGTTAAACAAAGTGACTTATGGCACTTTGAAATTAGTGAACTTCGAAAAAAAAGTACACACCCTGTACCTACCACTGAATCTCAAGTTTTTTGTCATGAAGTTATTTGCCTATTCGACTATTGTTGTGCCAAGTTTCATTCCTTGATTCCAAAAAAACATGTCCTCACGATTTCTCGAAATGAACCTTGGAATTATAAAAAAAATCAATTTTTAATTTTTAGTTGGTAGCACTCCCACAAATTAAAAAAATCAAAATACACGTATAATAGAGCTTGAAAAGCTGAATAAGATGGAATCAGAAGTGGGGAATTCCATTTAAAAAGTCTAGGTTTTTATTATAGCGCAGAAATGGAACAGCCTGTAAAGTTGGAAATAATTTCACGAGATAGGATTTTTTTTATCCAATAATTTTATCTCCCACACCTTTTTCTCTATCTTGTAAGGGAAGGGCGCTCGAAAAGCCCGACGTACTGTTGCAGGACCCTGTACATATAGTATATACATAGACTTCTAAATAGAAAGTCACTGCACCTGATTTGCTTGCTCATAATTTTTTTTGTTTGACATAATCATAATAAGATGATATACAGGTGTTTTGCAATTACGGTTACAAACTTCAAGCGGAGATTTCCCATCAAAAATGGACCAGGGAGAAATACAACTTTGATGTCCTAAAATGCTCCGTTGAAAAGTTACAGGGTGTTCAAGTTGACTTTTCGAAATCGATTTTTTGGCATAACTTTTAAACCGTTCAACAGACGTTCAAAAAAAAATCAAGGCTGTGGATGATAGGGGGTGTTCTCGTATTCCCCCTCCCTATTGTTTCACTCCCCAGCTATTTTTTCAAATAATTCTTATTTTGGGCGCTACGTTCAGTTTCGAATAAAAAGTGGCTCTTGCAAAAAATTTATTGGAGGCTCCGTTTTCGAAATATTTGGGTTTGAAATGTCGGAAAACATCCCAGAATCGCCACTTGAGTTTTTTGCATTCTATCTAGGTCTTTGAAAGTGACGATTTCGAGATGTTTTGCGAACTTTCGAACCCAAATATCTTAAAAACGAAGCCTCTGATCAAAATTTTGCAAGAGCAACTTGTTTTTCTAAACCAAACGTAGAATCCAAAAATAAAATATGGTGAGAAAGATGACGGCAACCCCTATTATCTACGCCACTGAAATTTCTTTTTGGAACACGTTACTACTGTTCGATCGAAACGTATTTCAGTAAACTTTGATTGAAATTTCAACAAAGTCGGTCAACCGTTCAAAAGTTATGTCAAAAAATCGATTTTAAAAATTCATCTTGAACACCCTGTAACTTTTCAACGAAGCATTTTAGGACATGGAAGTTATATTTTTTTCTAGTCCATTTTTGATGGGAAATCCCCCCCAGAAGTTTGTACTCGTAATTGCGAAACACCTGTATACTCAGATATGCCCAACTGCACCGTAGTTTTTAAGCTCTACAATGCTGAAAGTGACAGATCTACGGTGCAATCAGGCACCAATGCGTTAAAAATTGCATAGTTATAGGTACCCATATCAAACTGCTCGTGTTCAGACTGTTGATACAACCCCTCGTCAGTTGTTTTTCCATCCGTCCATCCGTCTTTATCCATAAGCGCATTATTCACGTACATCGCGTTCACTGTCGTAATATCCATCGTAGTTTCCACTAAAAAGAATTTCAATTATTTTATAATCGCTAAAACACAATTTATTTCAAATGAATGTACAAGGTGTTCGCGCGAAAATTCTACCTCCCACTGGAGACTTCCCCTTGAAGGTAATTTGAAAAATTAAAAACGACCGTCATGTAATTTTTTCCGTAGGCCTCGAATTCGCCTACAAAAATTGCCTGTAGTATATCCGAAAATATATAGAATCGATTCCACTTCTCATCCTGATTATAAATACACCGAGAGTTCATAAATCAAATGGGTCAAGGGTGCCTGTGGATTCAAAAACGTCTGTCGAAACTAGCGGAATCCTTTTGTAATGTCAAACTTTGACAAGTTACGTCCCATATTATTGATTTCTGATCTGCCATAAGTGCACGAGAATACTTGCTCCAAGCTTCAAGCTCAAAAATACTCCTCGATCATGTAGGTTTTGTGCCCTGCCGTGAAAACAACATTTAAAATGTTTCGAAAACGAAAACTGCGACTGGTTTGACAAATTACGATAACCAAAAAAGTTTAGACATCAAATGAACGATGCTAGTTCCGACAGATGTTTTCAAACTCATAGGCACCCTTGACCCATTTAATTTATGAACGCTCGGTATATATATCACCCTTGATAGGTTAGTTAGCGAAACACTAGTGAATAAATTGATGAAGTTCTCAAAAATATCAAAAAAAATTTTTTTCTTCCAAAAGTAACCAAGTGAATTTTGTATTTTTTTGGTAAAATGGATTTAATCATAGTTTGAAACTTTCGCCTGACTTGAAATTACTCTAAAAACTGGAGAAAATGATAATTTTTCGATATTTTTTGAAATTTCGAGAAATGTTTTCAAATTTAAACAAATTTTCTCACATGTGTGTTCAGTTGAAGTGTGATATACAAAGTGTCCATTTTTCGAGGCTGAGCATGGGTATCTCGCTTATCTTGAGAGATATAAAGTCGGTCAAATTAGGAAAAAAGGTGCGCATTTTCATGACGATCAATGATCCGAAAAGAAATTTGACGTATCGATTTTACTTTTTGAGATATCGTGAAAAAACAGGAATTTGAATTTTTGTTTTTATTCTTCATTCAAAAAACGGTTGAAGGTGGCCTCTTTTTATCTAAACATTGTCAGGGCACTTTTTCAAGGAAAATTCAAGGCTGCCAAAATCTTTATTCTAGCTTTCAAAGCAACCAAGATACGACATCAACTTTTTTATCTAATGGGCGCCATATTGGATTTTGATATTTTTGAATACGGTATTCTTTTCTGGTTACAACGATGTTCCACATGTCACTGTTGAATAAATGTTGAACATTTACGTTTTTTTATTGTTGGTGCTGATTTTGCTTCCAAAGCACTCTTTGAAAAATGAAAAAAAAATTTTTGCTCAAAGGAATGAATTCAACAGTGACATGTGACACATCGTTGGAACCAGAAAAAAAAGAAGAAAGAAGAAAAAAGAAGTTGATTGTCATATCTCGGTTGTTTTGAAAGCTAGAATGAATATTTTGGCAACATTGAATTCCCCTTGGAAAAGTGCCTGCACAATGTTTCAACTAAAAAAGGCTACCTTCAACCGTTTTTCAAATAAAAAATAAAAACAAAAATTACAAATTTCTGTTTTTTTCTCAATATCTTGAAAACTGACAGGTCAGATATCTTTTTGGGTCATTGATCGCCATGGAAGCTCGCAACTTTTTTTTGAATTAAACTGACTGTATTTCTAAAGATAAGCGAGATACCCATGCTTAGTCTCGAAAAACAGACAGCCTGTACACCAAAGAAAATTTTTATGGACAAATTCGAATCCCACGGAAACAATTATATGAGAATCTTTTTCAGTTTTTGAGGGGATTAATTATCATCAAGGGGAAGTCTCCAGTGGGGGGTAGAATTTTTGCACGAGCACCCTGTATACCTAATTACGAGCCCAATTACGTGATTAATTTCTTACCATTTGTAAGTTCAGCGTAGTTTTTGTCAACGTCCATTTCATCAAGAATTCGTTGAGGGAAAAGCTGTTCAAAGTCGATGTCCGACGCGATGTATGAGGAGTATTGTGAAATTTTTGTCTCATTGGCAACAACAGTATTGAAAACTGCAAACATAAAATTCGAATTTTCAAGTGAGGCGGAAAAAATTATTTTGAAGGGTCATAAAATAGGTAGGTTTTCAATACTAGAAAGCAGGAGGGGCGTAACTTGAGGAATTTTTCTAGCATGTATCAAAGTTGAAAAAAAGCTCCCGCAACCAAAGTAATCAGCACCGCTGAAATACTTTCCGGAAAAGGGGCAAATTATTGTGGTTTTGCAAAAAAATTACATTTGACTTTAACCGACAAAGGCGCCTTTTCACTTGGAAATCTTGATGTAGATGAGTGTGTGTGAACACCTAAAAGTCACCCCGGTCACCCCGCCCTCTAGTTACGCCAGTATTCCGCTCCAGTTTGAATTCAATTTTTAAATAAGATATTTTTATCAGTATTAGTATAGTATTAGTAATTAGTATCATTGATTAGGTACCTATTATTTATTATACCGATCAGCAGCCAATCGCCAACCTATACTAAGTGAATTACATTCTGTAATAACAATTTTATCATTATTTCAAGACGTTTCCCTAAACTAATTAGTAGGCCAAAGTCTTCGCAGACAATTTAGCGGCAGCGGCGATCTACAAAGGCAGAATTTCTAGGAAAAGCTCAGGAACATCCGAATTGCAATAATAATATCGAACAAAAGGCTGTTGGCTGTTTGTAGATAGGTGCCTAGATGCCAAATTAAAAAAATACAATAGTGTCGTACAAAGACGAGAAAAGTGAACGTTTATGTTTATCAATTTATTAGGTGGAGGCGCCTATCTAGGCTCCGTAAATAGATACCTATTTATGTGTAATAATAGAGGTAGATAATTAATGTAATGTGATAAGAATATCAATAGAGTTAAAGGTAATAGATGTAGTAGTAACTTACCTTCACCGTTTTTATGCAGATCCAATACTGTGCTCATCTCTTGTCTGCTTTCCATTGTGGGTTTTTCACTCGGTTTTTCATGATCTTTGGTATCACCTGAAATAAAATTTGAATGATGTTTGTTGTAATAGATAATAATTATTGATACCTTACTACATAGCATATTCAATTTTATTGATATCTATCTAATTCGATAAGAAAAAAAAACAGTCTTACCTTTTCTACATGCCTCAAGCATGATTTTTGTTCGTCTTTGCATTTTTTTCACTGCACCCTCCAATAGCAATAAAAACCTGTTGAATACTGGCGATTTGGCGAAGAACTGGAAATTCGCGGCACTTTGCCCCCGGCAAAAGGGTATAACTCTAGATATCTATAGAGGGGAGTGATCATTTGTATTCTAACATAAAGGCATATCTCGAGTTATGCCCTTATGCCGCGCCGCTTTGATGGGTCCGCGAGGTATTAACTAGACTTATGTCCTTTTGCTCGGACGGTCGAAGACAATGTAGAAGAATAAGTCCAGTTATATCATTTTGCCTGGTAGGCTCTCTCAAACTCTATCGCATAAGTCGATTTATGTCTTTTTGCCAGGAACGAATTTCGTATTTCTAGAAGATATGCCCTTTTGTCCGAAAAAAACTTTTTTATTTTTGGAAATCTGATCATGTGCTTTTGCCAGATAATGAGAACACGTTTTTTAAGCGCAATGAAGTAAAAAAAAATTTTTCGTCAAAATTGACTTATGCCCCTTTGCCTCCTAGCCACAGAATTGTTATCCAAAAAGTTCAGGTTTCAACCCACGTGACTTCAGCCTTCAACCCACGTGACTTCAGGCTTCAACCCACGTGACTTCAGGCTTCAACCCACGTGACTTCAGGCTTCAACCCACGTGACTCCAGGCTTCAACCCACGTGACTTCAGGCTTCAACCCACGTGACTTCAGGCTCAAACCCACGTGACTCCAGGCTTCAACTCACGTGACTCCAGGCTTCAACCCACGTGAATTCCAAAACGATCGGTCACCACTTTTGGAGTTGGCAGCTACTTGTTCCAAACGCATCATCTGACGAACGAACATAAATATCAAAAAAAAAGACACAATTGTTATCCAAAAAGTTCAGGTTTAAACCCACGTGACTTCAGGCTCCAACCCACGTGACTTCAAACTTCAACCCACGTGACTTTCAAAACGATCGGTCACCACTTTTTAAGTTGGCAGCTACTTGTTCCAAACGCAACATCTGACGAACGAACATAAATATCAAAAAAAAGACACAATTGTTATCAAAAAAGTTCAGGTTTAAACCCACGTGACTCCAAACTCCAACCCACGTGACTTCAAACTTCAACCCACGTGACTTTAAAAACGATCGGTCACCACTTTTTAAGTTGGCAGCTACTTGTTCCAAACGCAACATCTGACGAACGAACACAAATATAAAAAAAACTTAGGACACAATTGTTATCCAAAAAGTTCAGGTTTCAACCCACGTGACTTCAGCCTTCAACCCACGTGACTTCAGGCTTCAACCCACGTGACTTCAGGCTTCAACCCACGTGACTTCAGGCTCGAACTCACGTGACTTCAGGCTTCAACCCACGTGACTCCAGGCTTCAACCCACGTGAATTTTAAAACGATCGGTCACCACTTTTGGAGTTGGCAGCTACTTGTTCCAAACGCAACATCTGACGAACGAACACAAATAACAGAAAAAAAAGACACAATTTTCATCCAAAAAGTTCAGGTTTAAACCCACGTGACTTTAGGCTTCAACCCACGTGACTCCAGGATTCAACCCACGTGACTTTTAAAACATTCCGTCACCACTTTTGGAGTTGGCAGCTACTTGTTCCAAACGCAACATCCGACGAACGAACATAAATATCAAAAAAAAAGACACAATTGTTATCCAAAAAGTTCAGGTTGAAACCCACGTGACTTCAGGCTCCAACCCACGTGACTTTGAAAACGATCAGTCACCACTTTTGAAGTTGGCAGCTACTTGTTCCAAACGCAACAACTGATGAACGAACACAAATAACAAAAAAAAAAAAGACAATTGTTATCCAAAAAGTTCAGGTTTGAACCCACCTGACTTCAGGCTTCAACACACGTGACTTCAGGCTCCAACCCACGTGACTTTTAAAACAATCCGTCACCACTTTTGGAGTTGGCAGCTACTTGTTCCAAACGCAACATCCGACGAACGAACATAAATATCAAAAAAAAGACACATATGTTATCTCAAAAGTTCAGGTTTTAACCCACCTGACTTCAGCCTTCAACCCACGTGACTTCAGGCTTCAACCCACGTGCCTTCAGGCTTCAACCCACGTGACTTCAGGCTCAAACCCACGTGACTTCAGGCTTCAACTCACGTGACTCCAGGCTTCAACCCACGTGACTTCAGGCTTCAACCCACGTGCCTTCAGGCTTCAACCCACGTGACTTCAGGCTCCAACCCACGTGACATCAAACTTCATCCCACGTGACTTCAAAAACGATCTGTCACCATTTTTCAAGTTGTCAGCTACTTGTTCCAAACGCAACATCTGACGAACGAACGAATATAAAAAATACTTAAGACACAATTGTTATCCAAAAAGTTCAGGTTTTAACCCACGTGACTTCAGCTTTCAAACCACGTGACTTTTAAAACGATCGGTCACCACTTGTGGAGTTGGCAGCTACTTGTTCCAAACGCAACATCCGACGAACGGACATTAATATCAAAAAAAAGACACAATTGTTATCAAAAAAGTTCAGGTTTAAACCCACGTGACCCCAGGCTTCAACCCACGTGACTTTTAAAACAATCCGTCACCACTTTTGGAGTTGGCAGCTACTTGTTCCAAACGCAACATCCGACAAACGAACATAAATATCAAAGAAAAAGACACAATTGTTATCCAAAAAGTTCAGGTTTCAACCCACGTGACTTCAGGCTTCAACCCACGTGCCTTCAGGCTTCAACCCACGTGACTTCAGGCTTCAACCCACGTGACTTCAGGCTTCAACCCACGTGACTCCACCTTTCAACCCACGTGACTTCAGGCTTCAACCCACGTGACTTCAGGCTTCAATCCACGTGACTCCAGGCTTCAACCCACGTGACTTTCAAAACAATCCGTCACCACTTTTGAAGTTGGCAGCTACTTGTTCCAAACGCAACATCCGACGAACGGACATCAATATAAAAAAAAAGACACAATTGCTATCAAAAAAGTTCAGGTTTAAACCCACGTGACTTCAGGCTCCAACCCACGTGACTTCAAACTTCAACCCACGTGACTTTAAAAACAATCGGTCACCACTTTTTAAGTTGGCAGCTACTTGTTCCAAACGCAACATCTGACGAACGAACAAAAATATAAAAAAAACTTAAGACACAATTGTTATCCAAAAAGTTCAGTTTTCAACCCACCTGACTTCAGCCTTCAACCCACGTGACTTCGGGCTTCAACCCACGTGCCTTCAGGCTTCAACCCACGTGACTTCAGGCTCAAACCCACGTGACTTCAGGCTTCAACTCACGTGACTCCAGGCTTCAACCCACGTGAATTTTGAAATGATCGGTCACCACTTTTGGAGTTGGCAGCTACTTGTTCCAAACGCAACATCTGACGAACGAACACAAATAACAGAAAAAAAAGACACAATTGTTATCCAAAAAGTTCAGGTTCAAACCCACGTGACTTCAGGCTTCAACCCACGTGTCTCCAGGCTTCAACCCACGTGACTTTTAAAACAATCCGTCACCACTTTTGGAGTTGGCAGCTACTTGTTCCAAACGCAACATCCGACGAACGAACATAAATATCAAAAAAAAAACACAATTGTTATCCAAAAAGTTCAGGTTTAAACCCACGTGACTTGAGGCTCCAACCCACGTGACTTCAAACTCCAACTCACGTGACTTTAAAAACGATCGGTCACCACTTTTAAGGTTGGCTGCTACTTGTTCCAAACGCAACATCTGACGAACGAACACAAATATAAAAGAAACTTAAGACACAATTGTTATCCAAAAAGTTCAGGTTTCAACCCACGTGACTTCAGCCTTCAACCCACGTGACTTCAGGCTTCAACCCACGTGACTTCAGGCTTCAACCCACGTGACTTCAGGCTCAAACCCACGTGACTTCAGGCTTCAACCCACGTGAATTTTAAAACGATCCGTCACCACTTTTGGAGTTGGCAGCTACTTGTTCCAAACGCAACATCCGACGAACGGACATTAATATCAAAAAAAAAGACACAATTGTTATCAAAAAAGTTCAGGTTCAAACCCACGTGACTTCAGGCTCCAACCCACGTGACTTCAAACTTCAACCCACGTGACTTCAAAAACGATCGGTCACCACTTTTTAAGTTGGCTGCTACTTGTTCCAAACGCAACATCTGACGAACGAACACAAATATAAAAAAAACTTAGGACACAATTGTTATCCAAAAAGTTCAGGTTTCAACCCACGTGACTTCAGCCTTCAACCCACGTGAATTCAGGCTTCAACCCACGTGACTTCAGGCTTCAACCCACGTGACTTCAGGCTTCAACTCACGTGACTTCAGGCTTCAACCCACGTGACTTCAAAAACGATCGGTCACCACTTTCTAAGTTGGCAGCTACTTGTTCCAAACGCAACATCTGACGAACGAACACAAATATAAAAAAAACTTAAGACACAATTGTTATCCAAAAAGTTCAGGTTTCAACCCACGTGACTTCAGCCTTCAACCCACGTGACTTCAGGCTTCAACCCACGTGACTTCAGGCTTCAACCCACGTGACTTCAGGCTTTAACCCACGTGACTTCAGGCTTCAACCCACGTGACTTCAGGCTTCAACCCACGTGACTTCAGGCTCAAACCCACGTGACTCCAGGCTTCAACTCACGTGACTCCAGGCTTCAACCCACGTGAATTCCAAAACGATCGGTCACCACTTTTGGAGTTGGCAGCTACTTGTTCCAAACGCATCATCTGACGAACGAACATAAATATCAAAAAAAAAGACACAATTGTTATCCAAAAAGTTCAGGTTTAAACCCACGTGACTTCAGGCTCCAACCCACGTGACTTCAAACTTCAACCCACGTGACTTTCAAAACGATCGGTCACCACTTTTCAAGTTGGCAGCTACTTGTTCCAAACGCAACATCCGACGAACGGACATTAATATCAAAAAAAAGACTAAATTGTTATCAAAAAAGTTCAGGTTTAAACCCACGTGACTCCAGGCTCCAACCCACGTGACTTCAAACTTCAACCCACGTGACTTTAAAAACGATCGGTCACCACTTTTTAAGTTGGCAGCTACTTGTTCCAAACGCAACATCTGACGAACGAACACAAATATAAAAAAAACTTAGGACACAATTGACGAACGAACATAAATATCAAAAAAAAGACACAATTGTTATCAAAAAAGTTCAGGTTTAAACCCACGTGACCCCAGGCTTCAACCCACGTGACTTTTAAAACAATCCGTCAACACTTTTGGAGTTGGCAGCTACTTGTTCCAAACGCAACATCCGACGAACGAACATAATTATCAAAAAAAAAGACACAATTGTTATCCAAAAAGTTCAGGTTCAAACCCACGTGACTTCAGGCTCCAACCCACGTGACTTCAAACTTCAACCCACGTGACTTCAAAAACGATCGGTCACCACTTTCTAAGTTGGCAGCTACTTGTTCCAAACGCAACATCCGACGAACGGACATTAATATCAAAAAAAAGACTAAATTGTTATCAAAAAAGTTCAGGTTTAAACCCACGTGACTCCAGGCTCCAACCCACGTGACTTCAAACTTCAACCCACGTGACTTTAAAAACGATCGGTCACCACTTTTTAAGTTGGCAGCTACTTGTTCCAAACGCAACATCTGACGAACGAACACAAATATAAAAAAAACTTAGGACACAATTGTTATCCAAAAAGTTCAGGTTTCAACCCACGTGACTTCAGCCTTCAACCCACGTGACTTCAGGCTTCAACCCACGTGACTTCAGGCTTCAACCCACGTGACTTCAGGCTCGAACTCACGTGACTTCAGGCTTCAACCCACGTGACTCCAGGCTTCAACCCACGTGACTTCAAACTTCAACCCACGTGACTATGAAAACAATCGGTCACCACTTTTTAAGTTGGCAGCTACTTGTTCCAAACGCAACATCTGACGAACGAACAAAAATATAAAAAAAACTTAAGACACAATTGTTATCCAAAAAGTTCAGTTTTCAACCCACCTGACTTCAGCCTTCAACCCACGTGACTTCAGGCTTCAACCCACGTGCCTTCAGGCTTCAACCCACGTGACTTCAGGCTCAAACCCACGTGACTTCAGGCTTCAACTCACGTGACTCCAGGCTTCAACCCACGTGAATTTTGAAATGATCGGTCACCACTTTTGGAGTTGGCAGCTACTTGTTCCAAACGCAACATCTGACGAACGAACACAAATAACAGAAAAAAAAGACACAATTGTTATCCAAAAAGTTCAGGTTTAAACCCACGTGACTTCAAGCTTCAACCCACGTGACTCCAGGCTTCAACCCACGTGACTTTTAAAACAATCCGTCACCACTTTTGGAGTTGGCAGCTACTTGTTCCAAACGCAACATCCGACGAACGGACATTAATATCAAAAAAAAAGACACAATTGTTATCAAAAAAGTTCAGGTTCAAACCCACGTGACTTCAGGCTCCAACCCACGTGACTTCAAACTTCAACCCACGTGACTTCAAAAACGATCGGTCACCACTTTTTAAGTTGGCTGCTACTTGTTCCAAACGCAACATCTGACGAACGAACACAAATATAAAAAAAACTTAAGACACAATGTAACGGGGGGAAGAATGAAAAAGAGTCTCTCCTCTTTTAACTGGTCCCTGCTCGGGCGCCAGTTTGTAACGGGGGGGAAAATGAAAAGAGAGGGTTTCTCTTCTCTTCTTTTAACTCGAATAAATTCGCGGGTTCTTACTCTTCCCACATGAATCGATGCGTTTCTCTCTAGGGGGTTTGCTCGGGCGCCACCTTACTTTACCGCAAGGAATTTAAACAAGATTCGGGTTTTACTTTAGTATATTGAACACACAACAATATCTCAAACAAGTATCAAAAAGACAACAATTATATTTACAGTTTACAACGTTACTTAGAGAGAAATGTGACCGCACCTATCCACCCTGTGGGAATCTACCACAACAACACGACTACCGTCAGTCAATTATCCAACTTCAGTGCAATGCGCTACTCGTTTGGTGTGAAGCACCGATGGGTTCCGACCCCGCAACAGTCTAGGGTACTCTTCGTATCCGCTCCACCCCGCAACAGTGTAAGGTGGAGTAAGCCTACAAGAGCAATCCACACAGCAGCCCCCTTCAGGTCACTCGTCCGGTCCCCACGTCCCAGACAACCGTGTTATCCGTAGACAGGACACCAGAGAGAGCACCACGAAGACGACCCGCAGGACGCGGTATTAACACGGAGGGGCATCCACACAGTCGCCCCCTTTCGGTTGATGTCGCAGTATCAGAAGCTCAGGACAACGGTCAGGTTGTTATCCACGGCTTCGACACCGCTAATCCCCCACAAAGGTGACCCGCAGGACACTATTGCATCTCAATGCAAAGTGGCGAGAAGTGCGCCTCCGTCTCCACCCCGCAACAGTGTAAGGTGGAGTATAGCCTACAAGAGAGCGATCCACACAGCGGTCTCCTTCAGGTACTCGTCCGGTACCCACGTCCCAGACAACCGTGTTATCCGTAGACAGGACACCAGAGAGAGCGCCACGAAGACGACCCGCAGGACGCGGTATTAACGCGGAGGGGCATCCACACAGTCGCCCCCTTTCGGTTGATGTCGCAGTATCAGAAGCTCAGGACAACGGTCAGGTTGTCATCCACGGCTTCGACACCGTTAATCCCCCACAAAGGTGACCCGCAGGACACTATTGCATCTCAATGCAAAGTGGCGAGAAGTGCGATCCCGGCATCACCGCGTCAGTTGGCCGTCGTCGGCTTGGTTCAAACAAACTAGATTGGCACTTGGTGTACGAATCGGTCGGCCGCAGCCAGTTAATTCATCAAGCACCGTTCATGTACCCTCCCTAGATGTTCGCCTTGCCGATTGCGACTGGCACAACTGCGTGTCTCTTTATGACTGATGCATTCTCTGTACAACGTCTTTACAAAGACATGCGTACATGCGATCCAGTGGAATTGGATGAAGTGGCCGTCCGCCACAACTTTACTTACGTTGGGTCGTTGGACGCGGTGCGGTGGCTTGGCCGCACGGCGCCCTCTCTCGGTCACCGTTGGGACTTTGTATTTACCGCGGGACGAGTGCGCTTGCTACTTATTTATCTCGCGCTACCTAGACGCTTTATCACAACAATTGTTATCCAAAAAGTTCAGGTTTCAACCCACGTGACTCCAGCCTTCAACCCACGTGACTTCAGGCTTCAACCCACGTGTGTTCAGGCTTCAACCCACGTGACTTCAGGCTTCAACCCACGTGACTTCAGGCTTCAACCCACGTGACTTCAAAAACGATCGGTCACCACTTTCTTAGTTGGCAGCTACTAGTTCCAAACGCAACATCTGACGAACGAACACAAATATAAAAAATACTTAAGACACAATTGTTATCCAAAAAGTTCAGGTTTCAACCCACGTGACTTCAGCCTTCAACCCACGTGACTTCAGGCTTCAACCCACGTGACTTCAGGCTTCAACCCACGTGACTTCAGGCTTCAACCCACGTGACTCCAGGCTTCAACCCACGTGACTTCAGGCTCCAACCCACGTGACTTCAGGCTCAAACCCACGTGACTCCAGGCTTCAACTCACGTGACTCCAGGCTTCAACCCACGTGAATTCCAAAACGATCGGTCACCACTTTTGGAGTTGGCAGCTACTTGTTCCAAACGCATCATCTGACGAACGAACATAAATATCAAAAAAAAAGACACAATTGTTATCCAAAAAGTTCAGGTTTAAACCCACGTGACTTCAGGCTCCAACCCACGTGACTTCAAACTTCAACCCACGTGACTTTCAAAACGATCGGTCACCACTTTTTAAGTTGGCAGCTACTTGTTCCAAACGCAACATCTGACGAACGAACATAAATATCAAAAAAAAGACACAATTGTTATCAAAAAAGTTCAGGTTTAAACCCACGTGACTCCAAACTCCAACCCACGTGACTTCAAACTTCAACCCACGTGACTTTAAAAACGATCGGTCACCACTTTTTAAGTTGGCAGCTACTTGTTCCTAACGCAACATCTGACGAACGAACACAAATATAAAAAAAACTTAGGACACAATTGTTATCCAAAAAGTTCAGGTTTCAACCCACGTGACTTCAGCCTTCAACCCACGTGACTTCAGGCTTCAACCCACGTGACTTCAGGCTTCAACCCACGTGACTTCAGGCTCGAACTCACGTGACTTCAGGCTTCAACCCACGTGACTCCAGGCTTCAACCCACGTGAATTTTAAAACGATCGGTCACCACTTTTGGAGTTGGCAGCTACTTGTTCCAAACGCAACATCTGACAAACGAACACAAATAACAGAAAAAAAAGACACAATTTTCATCCAAAAAGTTCAGGTTTAAACCCACGTGACTTTAGGCTTCAACCCACGTGACTCCAGGATTCAACCCACGTGACTTTTAAAACATTCCGTCACCACTTTTGGAGTTGGCAGCTACTTGTTCCAAACGCAACATCCGACGAACGAACATAAATATCAAAAAAAAAAGACACAATTGTTATCCAAAAAGTTCAGGTTGAAACCCACGTGACTTCAGGCTCCAACCCACGTGACTTTGAAAACGATCAGTCACCACTTTTGAAGTTGGCAGCTACTTGTTCCAAACGCAACAACTGATGAACGAACACAAATAACAAAAAAAAAAAGACAATTGTTATCCAAAAAGTTCAGGTTTGAACCCACCTGACTTCAGGCTTCAACACACGTGACTTCAGGCTCCAACCCACGTGACTTTTAAAACAATCCGTCACCACTTTTGGAGTTGGCAGCTACTTGTTCCAAACGCAACATCCGACGAACGAACATAAATATCAAAAAAAAGACACATATGTTATCTCAAAAGTTCAGGTTTTAACCCACCTGACTTCAGCCTTCAACCCACGTGACTTCAGGCTTCAACCCACGTGCCTTCAGGCTTCAACCCACGTGCCTTCAGGCTTCAACCCACGTGACTTCAGGCTCAAACCCACGTGACTTCAGGCTTCAACTCACGTGACTCCAGGCTTCAACCCACGTGACTTCAGGCTTCAACCCACGTGCCTTCAGGCTTCAACCCACGTGACTTCAGGCTCCAACCCACGTGACATCAAACTTCATCCCACGTGACTTCAAAAACGATCTGTCACCATTTTTCAAGTTGTCAGCTACTTGTTCCAAACGCAACATCTGACGAACGAACGAATATAAAAAATACTTAAGACACAATTGTTATCCAAAAAGTTCAGGTTTTAACCCACGTGACTTCAGCCTTCAAACCACGTGACTTTTAAAACGATCGGTCACCACTTGTGGAGTTGGCAGCTACTTGTTCCAAACGCAACATCCGACGAACGGACATTAATATCAAAAAAAAGACACAATTGTTATCAAAAAAGTTCAGGTTTAAACCCACGTGACCCCAGGCTTCAACCCACGTGACTTTTAAAACAATCCGTCACCACTTTTGGAGTTGGCAGCTACTTGTTCCAAACGCAACATCCGACAAACGAACATAAATATCAAAGAAAAAGACACAATTGTTATCCAAAAAGTTCAGGTTTCAACCCACGTGACTTCAGGCTTCAACCCACGTGCCTTCAGGCTTCAACCCACGTGACTTCAGGCTTCAACCCACGTGACTTCAGGCTTCAACCCACGTGACTCCACCTTTCAACCCACGTGACTTCAGGCTTCAACCCACGTGACTTCAGGCTTCAATCCACGTGACTCCAGGCTTCAACCCACGTGACTTTCAAAACAATCCGTCACCACTTTTGAAGTTGGCAGCTACTTGTTCCAAACGCAACATCCGACGAACGGACATCAATATAAAAAAAAAGACACAATTGCTATCAAAAAAGTTCAGGTTTAAACCCACGTGACTTCAGGCTCCAACCCACGTGACTTCAAACTTCAACCCACGTGACTTTAAAAACAATCGGTCACCACTTTTTAAGTTGGCAGCTACTTGTTCCAAACGCAACATCTGACGAACGAACAAAAATATAAAAAAAACTTAAGACACAATTGTTATCCAAAAAGTTCAGTTTTCAACCCACCTGACTTCAGCCTTCAACCCACGTGACTTCGGGCTTCAACCCACGTGCCTTCAGGCTTCAACCCACGTGACTTCAGGCTCAAACCCACGTGACTTCAGGCTTCAACCCACGTGACTCCAGGCTTCAACCCACGTGAATTTTGAAATGATCGGTCACCACTTTTGGAGTTGGCAGCTACTTGTTCCAAACGCAACATCTGACGAACGAACACAAATAACAGAAAAAAAAGACACAATTGTTATCCAAAAAGTTCAGGTTCAAACCCACGTGACTTCAGGCTTCAACCCACGTGACTCCAGGCTTCAACCCACGTGACTTTTAAAACAATCCGTCACCACTTTTGGAGTTGGCAGCTACTTGTTCCAAACGCAACATCCGACGAACGAACATAAATATCAAAAAAAAACACAATTGTTATCCAAAAAGTTCAGGTTTAAACCCACGTGACCCCAGGCTTCAACCCACGTGACTTTTAAAACAATCCGTCACCACTTTTGGAGTTGGCAGCTACTTGTTCCAAACGCAACATCCGACAAACGAACATAAATATCAAAGAAAAAGACACAATTGTTATCCAAAAAGTTCAGGTTTCAACCCACGTGACTTCAGGCTTCAACCCACGTGCCTTCAGGCTTCAACCCACGTGACTTCAGGCTTCAACCCACGTGACTTCAGGCTTCAACCCACGTGACTCCACCTTTCAACCCACGTGACTTCAGGCTTCAACCCACGTGACTTCAGGCTTCAATCCACGTGACTCCAGGCTTCAACCCACGTGACTTTCAAAACAATCCGTCACCACTTTTGAAGTTGGCAGCTACTTGTTCCAAACGCAACATCCGACGAACGGACATCAATATAAAAAAAAAGACACAATTGCTATCAAAAAAGTTCAGGTTTAAACCCACGTGACTTCAGGCTCCAACCCACGTGACTTCAAACTTCAACCCACGTGACTTTAAAAACAATCGGTCACCACTTTTTAAGTTGGCAGCTACTTGTTCCAAACGCAACATCTGACGAACGAACAAAAATATAAAAAAAACTTAAGACACAATTGTTATCCAAAAAGTTCAGTTTTCAACCCACCTGACTTCAGCCTTCAACCCACGTGACTTCGGGCTTCAACCCACGTGCCTTCAGGCTTCAACCCACGTGACTTCAGGCTCAAACCCACGTGACTTCAGGCTTCAACCCACGTGACTCCAGGCTTCAACCCACGTGAATTTTGAAATGATCGGTCACCACTTTTGGAGTTGGCAGCTACTTGTTCCAAACGCAACATCTGACGAACGAACACAAATAACAGAAAAAAAAGACACAATTGTTATCCAAAAAGTTCAGGTTCAAACCCACGTGACTTCAGGCTTCAACCCACGTGACTCCAGGCTTCAACCCACGTGACTTTTAAAACAATCCGTCACCACTTTTGGAGTTGGCAGCTACTTGTTCCAAACGCAACATCCGACGAACGAACATAAATATCAAAAAAAAACACAATTGTTATCCAAAAAGTTCAGGTTTAAACCCACGTGACTTGAGGCTCCAACCCACGTGACTTCAAACTCCAACTCACGTGACTTTAAAAACGATCGGTCACCACTTTTAAGGTTGGCTGCTACTTGTTCCAAACGCAACATCTGACGAACGAACACAAATATAAAAGAAACTTAAGACACAATTGTTATCCAAAAAGTTCAGGTTTCAACCCACGTGACTTCAGCCTTCAACCCACGTGACTTCAGGCTTCAACCCACGTGACTTCAGGCTTCAACCCACGTGACTTCAGGCTCAAACCCACGTGACTTCAGGCTTCAACCCACGTGAATTTTAAAACGATCCGTCACCACTTTTGGAGTTGGCAGCTACTTGTTCCAAACGCAACATCCGACGAACGGACATTAATATCAAAAAAAAAGACACAATTGTTATCAAAAAAGTTCAAGTTCAAACCCACGTGACTTCAGGCTCCAACCCACGTGACTTCAAACTTCAACCCACGTGACTTCAAAAACGATCGGTCACCACTTTTTAAGTTGGCTGCTACTTGTTCCAAACGCAACATCTGACGAACAAACACAAATATAAAAAAAACTTAGGACACAATTGTTATCCAAAAAGTTCAGGTTTCAACCCACGTGACTTCAGCCTTCAACCCACGTGACTTCAGGCTTCAACCCACGTGACTTCAGGCTTCAACCCACGTGACTTCAGGCTTCAACCCACGTGACTTCAGGCTTCAACCCACGTGACTTCAAAAACGATCGGTCACCACTTTCTAAGTTGGCAGCTACTTGTTCCAAACGCAACATCTGACGAACGAACACAAATATAAAAAAAACTTAAGACACAATTGTTATCCAAAAAGTTCAGGTTTCAACCCACGTGACTTCAGCCTTCAACCCACGTGACTTCAGGCTTCAACCCACGTGACTTCAGGCTTCAACCCACGTGACTTCAGGCTTTAACCCACGTGACTTCAGGCTTCAACCCACGTGACTTCAGGCTTCAACCCACGTGACTTCAGGCTCAAACCCACGTGACTCCAGGCTTCAACTCACGTGACTCCAGGCTTCAACCCACGTGAATTCCAAAACGATCGGTCACCACTTTTGGAGTTGGCAGCTACTTGTTCCAAACGCATCATCTGACGAACGAACATAAATATCAAAAAAAAAGACACAATTGTTATCCAAAAAGTTCAGGTTTAAACCCACGTGACTTCAGGCTCCAACCCACGTGACTTCAAACTTCAACCCACGTGACTTTCAAAACGATCGGTCACCACTTTTCAAGTTGGCAGCTACTTGTTCCAAACGCAACATCCGACGAACGGACATTAATATCAAAAAAAAGACTAAATTGTTATCAAAAAAGTTCAGGTTTAAACCCACGTGACTCCAGGCTCCAACCCACGTGACTTCAAACTTCAACCCACGTGACTTTAAAAACGATCGGTCACCACTTTTTAAGTTGGCAGCTACTTGTTCCAAACGCAACATCTGACGAACGAACACAAATATAAAAAAAACTTAGGACACAATTGACGAACGAACATAAATATCAAAAAAAAGACACAATTGTTATCAAAAAAGTTCAGGTTTAAACCCACGTGACCCCAGGCTTCAACCCACGTGACTTTTAAAACAATCCGTCAACACTTTTGGAGTTGGCAGCTACTTGTTCCAAACGCAACATCCGACGAACGAACATAAATATCAAAAAAAAAGACACAATTGTTATCCAAAAAGTTCAGGTTCAAACCCACGTGACTTCAGGCTCCAACCCACGTGACTTCAAACTTCAACCCACGTGACTTCAAAAACGATCGGTCACCACTTTCTAAGTTGGCAGCTACTTGTTCCAAACGCAACATCCGACGAACGGACATTAATATCAAAAAAAAGACTAAATTGTTATCAAAAAAGTTCAGGTTTAAACCCACGTGACTCCAGGCTCCAACCCACGTGACTTCAAACTTCAACCCACGTGACTTTAAAAACGATCGGTCACCACTTTTTAAGTTGGCAGCTACTTGTTCCAAACGCAACATCTGACGAACGAACACAAATATAAAAAAAACTTAGGACACAATTGTTATCCAAAAAGTTCAGGTTTCAACCCACGTGACTTCAGCCTTCAACCCACGTGACTTCAGGCTTCAACCCACGTGACTTCAGGCTTCAACCCACGTGACTTCAGGCTCGAACTCACGTGACTTCAGGCTTCAACCCACGTGACTCCAGGCTTCAACCCACGTGACTTCAAACTTCAACCCACGTGACTATGAAAACAATCGGTCACCACTTTTTAAGTTGGCAGCTACTTGTTCCAAACGCAACATCTGACGAACGAACAAAAATATAAAAAAAACTTAAGACACAATTGTTATCCAAAAAGTTCAGTTTTCAACCCACCTGACTTCAGCCTTCAACCCACGTGACTTCAGGCTTCAACCCACGTGCCTTCAGGCTTCAACCCACGTGACTTCAGGCTCAAACCCACGTGACTTCAGGCTTCAACTCACGTGACTCCAGGCTTCAACCCACGTGAATTTTGAAATGATCGGTCACCACTTTTGGAGTTGGCAGCTACTTGTTCCAAACGCAACATCTGACGAACGAACACAAATAACAGAAAAAAAAGACACAATTGTTATACAAAAAGTTCAGGTTTAAACCCACGTGACTTCAGGCTTCAACCCACGTGACTCCAGGCTTCAACCCACGTGACTTTTAAAACAATCCGTCACCACTTTTGGAGTTGGCAGCTACTTGTTCCAAACGCAACATCCGACGAACGGACATTAATATCAAAAAAAAAGACACAATTGTTATCAAAAAAGTTCAGGTTCAAACCCACGTGACTTCAGGCTCCAACCCACGTGACTTCAAACTTCAACCCACGTGACTTCAAAAACGATCGGTCACCACTTTTTAAGTTGGCTGCTACTTGTTCCAAACGCAACATCTGACGAACGAACACAAATATAAAAAAAACTTAAGACACAATTGTTATCCAAAAAGTTCAGGTTTCAACCCACGTGACTCCAGCCTTCAACCCACGTGACTTCAGGCTTCAACCCACGTGTGTTCAGGCTTCAACCCACGTGACTTCAGGCTTCAACCCACGTGACTTCAGGCTTCAACCCACGTGACTTCAAAAACGATCGGTCACCACTTTCTTAGTTGGCAGCTACTTGTTCCAAACGCAACATCTGACGAACGAACACAAATATAAAAAAAACTTAAGACACAATTGTTATCCAAAAAGTTCAGGTTTCAACCCACGTGACTTCAGCCTTCAACCCACGTGACTTCAGGCTTCAACCCACGTGACTTCAGGCTTCAACCCACGTGACTTCAGGCTTCAACCCACGTGACTCCAGGCTTCAACCCACGTGACTTCAGGCTCCAACCCACGTGACTTCAGGCTCAAACCCACGTGACTCCAGGCTTCAACTCACGTGACTCCAGGCTTCAACCCACGTGAATTCCAAAACGATCGGTCACCACTTTTGGAGTTGGCAGCTACTTGTTCCAAACGCATCATCTGACGAACGAACATAAATATCAAAAAAAAAGACACAATTGTTATCCAAAAAGTTCAGGTTTAAACCCACGTGACTTCAGGCTCCAACCCACGTGACTTCAAACTTCAACCCACGTGACTTTCAAAACGATCGGTCACCACTTTTCAAGTTGGCAGCTACTTGTTCCAAACGCAACATCCGACGAACGGACATTAATATCAAAAAAAAGACTAAATTGTTATCAAAAAAGTTCAGGTTTAAACCCACGTGACTCCAGGCTCCAACCCACGTGACTTCAAACTTCAACCCACGTGACTTTAAAAACGATCGGTCACCACTTTTTAAGTTGGCAGCTACTTGTTCCAAACGCAACATCTGACGAACGAACACAAATATAGAAAAAACTTAGGACACAATTGACGAACGAACATAAATATCAAAAAAAAGACACAATTGTTATCAAAAAAGTTCAGGTTTAAACCCACGTGACCCCAGGCTTCAACCCACGTGACTTTTAAAACAATCCGTCAACACTTTTGGAGTTGGCAGCTACTTGTTCCAAACGCAACATCCGACGAACGAACATAAATATCAAAAAAAAAGACACAATTGTTATCCAAAAAGTTCAGGTTCAAACCCACGTGACTTCAGGCTCCAACCCACGTGACTTCAAACTTCAACCCACGTGACTTCAAAAACGATCGGTCACCACTTTCTAAGTTGGCAGCTACTTGTTCCAAACGCAACATCCGACGAACGGACATTAATATCAAAAAAAAGACTAAATTGTTATCAAAAAAGTTCAGGTTTAAACCCACGTGACTCCAGGCTCCAACCCACGTGACTTCAAACTTCAACCCACGTGACTTTAAAAACGATCGGTCACCACTTTTTAAGTTGGCAGCTACTTGTTCCAAACGCAACATCTGACGAACGAACACAAATATAAAAAAAACTTAGGACACAATTGTTATCCAAAAAGTTCAGGTTTCAACCCACGTGACTTCAGCCTTCAACCCACGTGACTTCAGGCTTCAACCCACGTGACTTCAGGCTTCAACCCACGTGACTTCAGGCTCGAACTCACGTGACTTCAGGCTTCAACCCACGTGACTCCAGGCTTCAACCCACGTGACTTCAAACTTCAACCCACGTGACTATGAAAACAATCGGTCACCACTTTTTAAGTTGGCAGCTACTTGTTCCAAACGCAACATCTGACGAACGAACAAAAATATAAAAAAAACTTAAGACACAATTGTTATCCAAAAAGTTCAGTTTTCAACCCACCTGACTTCAGCCTTCAACCCACGTGACTTCAGGCTTCAACCCACGTGCCTTCAGGCTTCAACCCACGTGACTTCAGGCTCAAACTCACGTGACTTCAGGCTTCAACTCACGTGACTCCAGGCTTCAACCCACGTGAATTTTGAAATGATCGGTCACCACTTTTGGAGTTGGCAGCTACTTGTTCCAAACGCAACATCTGACGAACGAACACAAATAACAGAAAAAAAAGACACAATTGTTATCCAAAAAGTTCAGGTTTAAACCCACGTGACTTCAGGCTTCAACCCACGTGACTCCAGGCTTCAACCCACGTGACTTTTAAAACAATCCGTCACCACTTTTGGAGTTGGCAGCTACTTGTTCCAAACGCAACATCCGACGAACGGACATTAATATCAAAAAAAAAGACACAATTGTTATCAAAAAAGTTCAGGTTCAAACCCACGTGACTTCAGGCTCCAACCCACGTGACTTCAAACTTCAACCCACGTGACTTCAAAAACGATCGGTCACCACTTTTTAAGTTGGCTGCTACTTGTTCCAAACGCAACATCTGACGAACGAACACAAATATAAAAAAAACTTAAGACACAATTGTTATCCAAAAAGTTCAGGTTTCAACCCACGTGACTCCAGCCTTCAACCCACGTGACTTCAGGCTTCAACCCACGTGACTTCAGGCTTCAACCCACGTGACTTCAAAAACGATCGGTCACCACTTTCTTAGTTGGCAGCTACTTGTTCCAAACGCAACATCTGACGAACGAACACAAATATAAAAAAAACTTAAGACACAATTGTTATCCAAAAAGTTCAGGTTTCAACCCACGTGACTTCAGCCTTCAACCCACGTGACTTCAGGCTTCAACCCACGTGACTTCAGGCTTCAACCCACGTGACTTCAGGCTTCAACCCACGTGACTCCAGGCTTCAACCCACGTGACTTCAGGCTCCAACCCACGTGACTTCAGGCTCAAACCCACGTGACTCCAGGCTTCAACTCACGTGACTCCAGGCTTCAACCCACGTGAATTCCAAAACGATCGGTCACCACTTTTGGAGTTGGCAGCTACTTGTTCCAAACGCATCATCTGACGAACGAACATAAATATCAAAAAAAAAGACACAATTGTTATCAAAAAAGTTCAGGTTTAAACCCACGTGACTCCAAACTCCAACCCACGTGACTTCAAACTTCAACCCACGTGACTTTAAAAACGATCGGTCACCACTTTTTAAGTTGGCAGCTACTTGTTCCTAACGCAACATCTGACGAACGAACACAAATATAAAAAAAACTTAGGACACAATTGTTATCCAAAAAGTTCAGGTTTCAACCCACGTGACTTCAGCCTTCAACCCACGTGACTTCAGGCTTCAACCCACGTGACTTCAGGCTTCAACCCACGTGACTTCAGGCTCGAACTCACGTGACTTCAGGCTTCAACCCACGTGACTCCAGGCTTCAACCCACGTGAATTTTAAAACGATCGGTCACCACTTTTGGAGTTGGCAGCTACTTGTTCCAAACGCAACATCTGACAAACGAACACAAATAACAGAAAAAAAAGACACAATTTTCATCCAAAAAGTTCAGGTTTAAACCCACGTGACTTTAGGCTTCAACCCACGTGACTCCAGGATTCAACCCACGTGACTTTTAAAACATTCCGTCACCACTTTTGGAGTTGGCAGCTACTTGTTCCAAACGCAACATCCGACGAACGAACATAAATATCAAAAAAAAAAGACACAATTGTTATCCAAAAAGTTCAGGTTGAAACCCACGTGACTTCAGGCTCCAACCCACGTGACTTTGAAAACGATCAGTCACCACTTTTGAAGTTGGCAGCTACTTGTTCCAAACGCAACAACTGATGAACGAACACAAATAACAAAAAAAAAAAGACAATTGTTATCCAAAAAGTTCAGGTTTGAACCCACCTGACTTCAGGCTTCAACACACGTGACTTCAGGCTCCAACCCACGTGACTTTTAAAACAATCCGTCACCACTTTTGGAGTTGGCAGCTACTTGTTCCAAACGCAACATCCGACGAACGAACATAAATATCAAAAAAAAGACATATATGTTATCTCAAAAGTTCAGGTTTTAACCCACCTGACTTCAGCCTTCAACCCACGTGACTTCAGGCTTCAACCCACGTGCCTTCAGGCTTCAACCCACGTGCCTTCAGGCTTCAACCCACGTGACTTCAGGCTCAAACCCACGTGACTTCAGGCTTCAACTCACGTGACTCCAGGCTTCAACCCACGTGACTTCAGGCTTCAACCCACGTGCCTTCAGGCTTCAACCCACGTGACTTCAGGCTCCAACCCACGTGACATCAAACTTCATCCCACGTGACTTCAAAAACGATCTGTCACCATTTTTCAAGTTGTCAGCTACTTGTTCCAAACGCAACATCTGACGAACGAACGAATATAAAAAATACTTAAGACACAATTGTTATCCAAAAAGTTCAGGTTTTAACCCACGTGACTTCAGCCTTCAAACCACGTGACTTTTAAAACGATCGGTCACCACTTGTGGAGTTGGCAGCTACTTGTTCCAAACGCAACATCCGACGAACGGACATTAATATCAAAAAAAAGACACAATTGTTATCAAAAAAGTTCAGGTTTAAACCCACGTGACCCCAGGCTTCAACCCACGTGACTTTTAAAACAATCCGTCACCACTTTTGGAGTTGGCAGCTACTTGTTCCAAACGCAACATCCGACAAACGAACATAAATATCAAAGAAAAAGACACAATTGTTATCCAAAAAGTTCAGGTTTCAACCCACGTGACTTCAGGCTTCAACCCACGTGCCTTCAGGCTTCAACCCACGTGACTTCAGGCTTCAACCCACGTGACTCCACCTTTCAACCCACGTGACTTCAGGCTTCAACCCACGTGACTTCAGGCTTCAATCCACGTGACTCCAGGCTTCAACCCACGTGACTTTCAAAACAATCCGTCACCACTTTTGAAGTTGGCAGCTACTTGTTCCAAACGCAACATCCGACGAACGGACATCAATATAAAAAAAAAGACACAATTGCTATCAAAAAAGTTCAGGTTTAAACCCACGTGACTTCAGGCTCCAACCCACGTGACTTCAAACTTCAACCCACGTGACTTTAAAAACAATCGGTCACCACTTTTTAAGTTGGCAGCTACTTGTTCCAAACGCAACATCTGACGAACGAACAAAAATATAAAAAAAACTTAAGACACAATTGTTATCCAAAAAGTTCAGTTTTCAACCCACCTGACTTCAGCCTTCAACCCACGTGACTTCGGGCTTCAACCCACGTGCCTTCAGGCTTCAACCCACGTGACTTCAGGCTC
Source organism: Anaspis maculata (assembly GCA_949128115.1). Classification (NCBI taxonomy): domain Eukaryota; kingdom Metazoa; phylum Arthropoda; class Insecta; order Coleoptera; family Scraptiidae; genus Anaspis; species Anaspis maculata. The sequence goes on from OX421962.1 coordinate 5,350,352, forward strand.
AAACCCACGTGACTTCAGGCTTCAACCCACGTGACTCCAGGCTTCAACCCACGTGAATTTTGAAATGATCGGTCACCACTTTTGGAGTTGGCAGCTACTTGTTCCAAACGCAACATCTGACGAACGAACACAAATAACAGAAAAAAAAGACACAATTGTTATCCAAAAAGTTCAGGTTCAAACCCACGTGACTTCAGGCTTCAACCCACGTGACTCCAGGCTTCAACCCACGTGACTTTTAAAACAATCCGTCACCACTTTTGGAGTTGGCAGCTACTTGTTCCAAACGCAACATCCGACGAACGAACATAAATATCAAAAAAAAACACAATTGTTATCCAAAAAGTTCAGGTTTAAACCCACGTGACTTGAGGCTCCAACCCACGTGACTTCAAACTCCAACTCACGTGACTTTAAAAACGATCGGTCACCACTTTTAAGGTTGGCTGCTACTTGTTCCAAACGCAACATCTGACGAACGAACACAAATATAAAAGAAACTTAAGACACAATTGTTATCCAAAAAGTTCAGGTTTCAACCCACGTGACTTCAGCCTTCAACCCACGTGACTTCAGGCTTCAACCCACGTGACTTCAGGCTTCAACCCACGTGACTTCAGGCTCAAACCCACGTGACTTCAGGCTTCAACCCACGTGAATTTTAAAACGATCCGTCACCACTTTTGGAGTTGGCAGCTACTTGTTCCAAACGCAACATCCGACGAACGGACATTAATATCAAAAAAAAAGACACAATTGTTATCAAAAAAGTTCAAGTTCAAACCCACGTGACTTCAGGCTCCAACCCACGTGACTTCAAACTTCAACCCACGTGACTTCAAAAACGATCGGTCACCACTTTTTAAGTTGGCTGCTACTTGTTCCAAACGCAACATCTGACGAACAAACACAAATATAAAAAAAACTTAGGACACAATTGTTATCCAAAAAGTTCAGGTTTCAACCCACGTGACTTCAGCCTTCAACCCACGTGACTTCAGGCTTCAACCCACGTGACTTCAGGCTTCAACCCACGTGACTTCAGGCTTCAACCCACGTGACTTCAGGCTTCAACCCACGTGACTTCAAAAACGATCGGTCACCACTTTCTAAGTTGGCAGCTACTTGTTCCAAACGCAACATCTGACGAACGAACACAAATATAAAAAAAACTTAAGACACAATTGTTATCCAAAAAGTTCAGGTTTCAACCCACGTGACTTCAGCCTTCAACCCACGTGACTTCAGGCTTCAACCCACGTGACTTCAGGCTTCAACCCACGTGACTTCAGGCTTTAACCCACGTGACTTCAGGCTTCAACCCACGTGACTTCAGGCTTCAACCCACGTGACTTCAGGCTCAAACCCACGTGACTCCAGGCTTCAACTCACGTGACTCCAGGCTTCAACCCACGTGAATTCCAAAACGATCGGTCACCACTTTTGGAGTTGGCAGCTACTTGTTCCAAACGCATCATCTGACGAACGAACATAAATATCAAAAAAAAAGACACAATTGTTATCCAAAAAGTTCAGGTTTAAACCCACGTGACTTCAGGCTCCAACCCACGTGACTTCAAACTTCAACCCACGTGACTTTCAAAACGATCGGTCACCACTTTTCAAGTTGGCAGCTACTTGTTCCAAACGCAACATCCGACGAACGGACATTAATATCAAAAAAAAGACTAAATTGTTATCAAAAAAGTTCAGGTTTAAACCCACGTGACTCCAGGCTCCAACCCACGTGACTTCAAACTTCAACCCACGTGACTTTAAAAACGATCGGTCACCACTTTTTAAGTTGGCAGCTACTTGTTCCAAACGCAACATCTGACGAACGAACACAAATATAAAAAAAACTTAGGACACAATTGACGAACGAACATAAATATCAAAAAAAAGACACAATTGTTATCAAAAAAGTTCAGGTTTAAACCCACGTGACCCCAGGCTTCAACCCACGTGACTTTTAAAACAATCCGTCAACACTTTTGGAGTTGGCAGCTACTTGTTCCAAACGCAACATCCGACGAACGAACATAAATATCAAAAAAAAAGACACAATTGTTATCCAAAAAGTTCAGGTTCAAACCCACGTGACTTCAGGCTCCAACCCACGTGACTTCAAACTTCAACCCACGTGACTTCAAAAACGATCGGTCACCACTTTCTAAGTTGGCAGCTACTTGTTCCAAACGCAACATCCGACGAACGGACATTAATATCAAAAAAAAGACTAAATTGTTATCAAAAAAGTTCAGGTTTAAACCCACGTGACTCCAGGCTCCAACCCACGTGACTTCAAACTTCAACCCACGTGACTTTAAAAACGATCGGTCACCACTTTTTAAGTTGGCAGCTACTTGTTCCAAACGCAACATCTGACGAACGAACACAAATATAAAAAAAACTTAGGACACAATTGTTATCCAAAAAGTTCAGGTTTCAACCCACGTGACTTCAGCCTTCAACCCACGTGACTTCAGGCTTCAACCCACGTGACTTCAGGCTTCAACCCACGTGACTTCAGGCTCGAACTCACGTGACTTCAGGCTTCAACCCACGTGACTCCAGGCTTCAACCCACGTGACTTCAAACTTCAACCCACGTGACTATGAAAACAATCGGTCACCACTTTTTAAGTTGGCAGCTACTTGTTCCAAACGCAACATCTGACGAACGAACAAAAATATAAAAAAAACTTAAGACACAATTGTTATCCAAAAAGTTCAGTTTTCAACCCACCTGACTTCAGCCTTCAACCCACGTGACTTCAGGCTTCAACCCACGTGCCTTCAGGCTTCAACCCACGTGACTTCAGGCTCAAACCCACGTGACTTCAGGCTTCAACTCACGTGACTCCAGGCTTCAACCCACGTGAATTTTGAAATGATCGGTCACCACTTTTGGAGTTGGCAGCTACTTGTTCCAAACGCAACATCTGACGAACGAACACAAATAACAGAAAAAAAAGACACAATTGTTATCCAAAAAGTTCAGGTTTAAACCCACGTGACTTCAGGCTTCAACCCACGTGACTCCAGGCTTCAACCCACGTGACTTTTAAAACAATCCGTCACCACTTTTGGAGTTGGCAGCTACTTGTTCCAAACGCAACATCCGACGAACGGACATTAATATCAAAAAAAAAGACACAATTGTTATCAAAAAAGTTCAGGTTCAAACCCACGTGACTTCAGGCTCCAACCCACGTGACTTCAAACTTCAACCCACGTGACTTCAAAAACGATCGGTCACCACTTTTTAAGTTGGCTGCTACTTGTTCCAAACGCAACATCTGACGAACGAACACAAATATAAAAAAAACTTAAGACACAATTGTTATCCAAAAAGTTCAGGTTTCAACCCACGTGACTCCAGCCTTCAACCCACGTGACTTCAGGCTTCAACCCACGTGTGTTCAGGCTTCAACCCACGTGACTTCAGGCTTCAACCCACGTGACTTCAGGCTTCAACCCACGTGACTTCAAAAACGATCGGTCACCACTTTCTTAGTTGGCAGCTACTTGTTCCAAACGCAACATCTGACGAACGAACACAAATATAAAAAAAACTTAAGACACAATTGTTATCCAAAAAGTTCAGGTTTCAACCCACGTGACTTCAGCCTTCAACCCACGTGACTTCAGGCTTCAACCCACGTGACTTCAGGCTTCAACCCACGTGACTTCAGGCTTCAACCCACGTGACTCCAGGCTTCAACCCACGTGACTTCAGGCTCCAACCCACGTGACTTCAGGCTCAAACCCACGTGACTCCAGGCTTCAACTCACGTGACTCCAGGCTTCAACCCACGTGAATTCCAAAACGATCGGTCACCACTTTTGGAGTTGGCAGCTACTTGTTCCAAACGCATCATCTGACGAACGAACATAAATATCAAAAAAAAAGACACAATTGTTATCCAAAAAGTTCAGGTTTAAACCCACGTGACTTCAGGCTCCAACCCACGTGACTTCAAACTTCAACCCACGTGACTTTCAAAACGATCGGTCACCACTTTTCAAGTTGGCAGCTACTTGTTCCAAACGCAACATCCGACGAACGGACATTAATATCAAAAAAAAGACTAAATTGTTATCAAAAAAGTTCAGGTTTAAACCCACGTGACTCCAGGCTCCAACCCACGTGACTTCAAACTTCAACCCACGTGACTTCAAAAACGATCGGTCACCACTTTTTAAGTTGGCTGCTACTTGTTCCAAACGCAACATCTGACGAACGAACACAAATATAAAAAAAACTTAAGACACAATTGTTATCCAAAAAGTTCAGGTTTCAACCCACGTGACTCCAGCCTTCAACCCACGTGACTTCAGGCTTCAACCCACGTGTGTTCAGGCTTCAACCCACGTGACTTCAGGCTTCAACCCACGTGACTTCAGGCTTCAACCCACGTGACTTCAAAAACGATCGGTCACCACTTTCTTAGTTGGCAGCTACTTGTTCCAAACGCAACATCTGACGAACGAACACAAATATAAAAAAAACTTAAGACACAATTGTTATCCAAAAAGTTCAGGTTTCAACCCACGTGACTTCAGCCTTCAACCCACGTGACTTCAGGCTTCAACCCACGTGACTTCAGGCTTCAACCCACGTGACTTCAGGCTTCAACCCACGTGACTCCAGGCTTCAACCCACGTGACTTCAGGCTCCAACCCACGTGACTTCAGGCTCAAACCCACGTGACTCCAGGCTTCAACTCACGTGACTCCAGGCTTCAACCCACGTGAATTCCAAAACGATCGGTCACCACTTTTGGAGTTGGCAGCTACTTGTTCCAAACGCATCATCTGACGAACGAACATAAATATCAAAAAAAAAGACACAATTGTTATCCAAAAAGTTCAGGTTTAAACCCACGTGACTTCAGGCTCCAACCCACGTGACTTCAAACTTCAACCCACGTGACTTTCAAAACGATCGGTCACCACTTTTCAAGTTGGCAGCTACTTGTTCCAAACGCAACATCCGACGAACGGACATTAATATCAAAAAAAAGACTAAATTGTTATCAAAAAAGTTCAGGTTTAAACCCACGTGACTCCAGGCTCCAACCCACGTGACTTCAAACTTCAACCCACGTGACTTTAAAAACGATCGGTCACCACTTTTTAAGTTGGCAGCTACTTGTTCCAAACGCAACATCTGACGAACGAACACAAATATAGAAAAAACTTAGGACACAATTGACGAACGAACATAAATATCAAAAAAAAGACACAATTGTTATCAAAAAAGTTCAGGTTTAAACCCACGTGACCCCAGGCTTCAACCCACGTGACTTTTAAAACAATCCGTCAACACTTTTGGAGTTGGCAGCTACTTGTTCCAAACGCAACATCCGACGAACGAACATAAATATCAAAAAAAAAGACACAATTGTTATCCAAAAAGTTCAGGTTCAAACCCACGTGACTTCAGGCTCCAACCCACGTGACTTCAAACTTCAACCCACGTGACTTCAAAAACGATCGGTCACCACTTTCTAAGTTGGCAGCTACTTGTTCCAAACGCAACATCCGACGAACGGACATTAATATCAAAAAAAAGACTAAATTGTTATCAAAAAAGTTCAGGTTTAAACCCACGTGACTCCAGGCTCCAACCCACGTGACTTCAAACTTCAACCCACGTGACTTTAAAAACGATCGGTCACCACTTTTTAAGTTGGCAGCTACTTGTTCCAAACGCAACATCTGACGAACGAACACAAATATAAAAAAAACTTAGGACACAATTGTTATCCAAAAAGTTCAGGTTTCAACCCACGTGACTTCAGCCTTCAACCCACGTGACTTCAGGCTTCAACCCACGTGACTTCAGGCTTCAACCCACGTGACTTCAGGCTCGAACTCACGTGACTTCAGGCTTCAACCCACGTGACTCCAGGCTTCAACCCACGTGACTTCAAACTTCAACCCACGTGACTATGAAAACAATCGGTCACCACTTTTTAAGTTGGCAGCTACTTGTTCCAAACGCAACATCTGACGAACGAACAAAAATATAAAAAAAACTTAAGACACAATTGTTATCCAAAAAGTTCAGTTTTCAACCCACCTGACTTCAGCCTTCAACCCACGTGACTTCAGGCTTCAACCCACGTGCCTTCAGGCTTCAACCCACGTGACTTCAGGCTCAAACCCACGTGACTTCAGGCTTCAACTCACGTGACTCCAGGCTTCAACCCACGTGAATTTTGAAATGATCGGTCACCACTTTTGGAGTTGGCAGCTACTTGTTCCAAACGCAACATCTGACGAACGAACACAAATAACAGAAAAAAAAGACACAATTGTTATCCAAAAAGTTCAGGTTTAAACCCACGTGACTTCAGGCTTCAACCCACGTGACTCCAGGCTTCAACCCACGTGACTTTTAAAACAATCCGTCACCACTTTTGGAGTTGGCAGCTACTTGTTCCAAACGCAACATCCGACGAACGGACATTAATATCAAAAAAAAAGACACAATTGTTATCAAAAAAGTTCAGGTTCAAACCCACGTGACTTCAGGCTCCAACCCACGTGACTTCAAACTTCAACCCACGTGACTTCAAAAACGATCGGTCACCACTTTTTAAGTTGGCTGCTACTTGTTCCAATCGCAACATCTGACGAACGAACACAAATATAAAAAAAACTTAAGACACAATTGTTATCCAAAAAGTTCAGGTTTCAACCCACGTGACTCCAGCCTTCAACCCACGTGACTTCAGGCTTCAACCCACGTGACTTCAGGCTTCAACCCACGTGACTTCAAAAACGATCGGTCACCACTTTCTTAGTTGGCAGCTACTTGTTCCAAACGCAACATCTGACGAACGAACACAAATATAAAAAAAACTTAAGACACAATTGTTATCCAAAAAGTTCAGGTTTCAACCCACGTGACTTCAGCCTTCAACCCACGTGACTTCAGGCTTCAACCCACGTGACTTCAGGCTTCAACCCACGTGACTTCAGGCTTCAACCCACGTGACTCCAGGCTTCAACCCACGTGACTTCAGGCTCCAACCCACGTGACTTCAGGCTCAAACCCACGTGACTCCAGGCTTCAACTCACGTGACTCCAGGCTTCAACCCACGTGAATTCCAAAACGATCGGTCACCACTTTTGGAGTTGGCAGCTACTTGTTCCAAACGCATCATCTGACGAACGAACATAAATATCAAAAAAAAAGACACAATTGTTATCCAAAAAGTTCAGGTTTAAACCCACGTGACTTCAGGCTCCAACCCACGTGACTTCAAACTTCAACCCACGTGACTTTCAAAACGATCGGTCACCACTTTTTAAGTTGGCAGCTACTTGTTCCAAACGCAACATCTGACGAACGAACATAAATATCAAAAAAAAGACACAATTGTTATCAAAAAAGTTCAGGTTTAAACCCACGTGACTCCAAACTCCAACCCACGTGACTTTAAACTTCAACCCACGTGACTTTAAAAACGATCGGTCACCACTTTTTAAGTTGGCAGCTACTTGTTCCAAACGCAACATCTGACGAACGAACACAAATATAAAAAAAACTTAGGACACAATTGTTATCCAAAAAGTTCAGGTTTCAACCCACGTGACTTCAGCCTTCAACCCACGTGACTTCAGGCTTCAACCCACGTGACTTCAGGCTTCAACTCACGTGACTTCAGGCTCGAACTCACGTGACTTCAGGCTTCAACCCACGTGACTCCAGGCTTCAACCCACGTGAATTTTAAAACGATCGGTCACCACTTTTGGAGTTGGCAGCTACTTGTTCCAAACGCAACATCTGACGAACGAACACAAATAACAGAAAAAAAAGACACAATTTTCATCCAAAAAGTTCAGGTTTAAACCCACGTGACTTTAGGCTTCAACCCACGTGACTCCAGGATTCAACCCACGTGACTTTTAAAACATTCCGTCACCACTTTTGGAGTTGGCAGCTACTTGTTCCAAACGCAACATCCGACGAACGAACACAAATATCAAAAAAAAAAGACACAATTGTTATCCAAAAAGTTCAGGTTTAAACCCACGTGACTTCAGGCTCCAACCCACGTGACTTTGAAAACGATCAGTCACCACTTTTGAAGTTGGCAGCTACTTGTTCCAAACGCAACAACTGATGAACGAACACAAATAACAAAAAAAAAAAAAGACAATTGTTATCCAAAAAGTTCAGGTTTGAACCCACCTGACTTCAGGCTTCAACACACGTGACTTCAGGCTCCAACCCACGTGACTTTTAAAACAATCCGTCACCACTTTTGGAGTTGGCAGCTACTTGTTCCAAACGCAACATCCGACGAACGAACATAAATATCAAAAAAAAGACACATATGTTATCTCAAAAGTTCAGGTTTTAACCCACCTGACTTCAGCCTTCAACCCACGTGACTTCAGGCTTCAACCCACGTGCCTTCAGGCTTCAACCCACGTGCCTTCAGGCTTCAACCCACGTGATTTCAGGCTCAAACCCACGTGACTTCAGGCTTCAACTCACGTGACTCCAGGCTTCAACCCACGTGACTTCAGGCTTCAACCCACGTGCCTTCAGGCTTCAACCCACGTGACTTCAGGCTCAAACTCACGTGACTTCAGGCTTCAACTCACGTGACTCCAGGCTTCAACCCACGTGAATTTTGAAATGATCGGTCACCACTTTTGGAGTTGGCAGCTACTTGTTCCAAACGCAACATCTGACGAACGAACACAAATAACAGAAAAAAAAAACACAATTGTTATCCAAAAAGTTCAGGTCTAAACCCACGTGACTTCAGGCTTCAACCCACGTGACTCCAGGCTTCAACCCTCGTGACTTTTGAAACAATCCGTCACCACTTTTGGAGTTGGCAGCTACTTGTTCCAAACGCAACATCCGACGAACGAACATAAATATCAAAAAAAAAAACACAATTGTTATCCAAAAAGCTCAGGTTTAAACCCACGTGACTTAAGGCTCCAACCCACGTGACTTCAAACTCCAACTCACGTGACTTTAAAAACGATCGGTCACCACTTTTAAGGTTGGCTGCTACTTGTTCCAAACGCAACATCTGACGAACGAACACAAATATAAAAAAAACTTAAGACACAATTGTTATCCAAAAAGTTCAGGTTTCAACCCACGTGACTTCAGCCTTCAACCCACGTGACTTCAGGCTTCAACCCACGTGACTTCAGGCTTCAACCCACGTGACTTCAGGCTCAAACCCACGTGACTTCAGGCTTCAACCCACGTGAATTTTAAAACGATCCGTCACCACTTTTGGAGTTGGCAGCTACTTGTTCCAAACGCAACATCCGACGAACGGACATTAATATAAAAAAAAAAGACACAATTGTTATCAAAAAAGTTCAGGTTCAAACCCACGTGACTTTAGGCTCCAACCCACGTGACTTCAAACTTCAACCCACGTGACTTTAAAAACGATCGGTCACCACTTTTTAAGTTGGCTGCTACTTGTTCCAAACGCAACATCTGACGAACGAACACAAATATAAGAAAAACTTAAGACACAATTGTTATCCAAAAAGTTCAGGTTTCAACCCACGTGACTTCAGCCTTCAACCCACGTGACTTCAGGCTTCAACCCACGTGACTTCAGGCTTCAACACACGTGACTTCAGGCTCAAACCCACGTGACTTCAGGCTTCAACCCACGTGACTCCAGGCTTCAACCCACGTGACTTTTGAAACAATCCGTCACCACTTTTGGAGTTGGCAGCTACTTGTTCCAAACGCAACATCCGACGAACGAACATAAATATCAAAAAAAAAAAGACACAATTGTTATCCAAAAAGTTCAGGTTTCAACCCACGTGACTTCAGGCTCCAACCCACGTGACTTCAAACTTCAACCCACGTGACTTTAAAAACGATCGGTCACCACTTTTTAAGTTGGCAGCTACTTGTTCCAAACGCAACATCTGACGAACGAACACAAATATAAAAAAAACTTAAGACACAATTGTTATCCAAAAAGTCCAGGTTTTAACCCACGTGACTTCAGCCTTCAATCCACGTGACTTCAGGCTTCAACCCACGTGACTTCAGGCTTCAACCCACGTAACTTCAGGCTTCAACCCACGTGACTCCAGGCTCCAACCCACGTGTTTTTTCAAACGATCGATCACCACTTTTGAAGTTGGCAGCTACTTGTTCCAAACGCAACATCTGACGAACGAACACAAATATGGAAAAAAAAGACACAATTGTCATCCAAAAAGCTAAGGTTTCAACCCACGTGACTTCAGGCTTCAACCCACGTGACTCCAGGCTTCAACCCACGTGACTTTTAAAACAATCCGTCACCACTTTTGGAGTTGGCAGCTGCTTGTTCCAAACGCAACATCCGACGAACGAACAAAAATATAACAAAAACTTAAGACACAATTGTTATCCAAAAAGTTCAGTTTTCAACCCACGTGACTTCAGCCTTCAACCCACGTGACTTCAGGCTTCAACCCACGTGACTTCAGGCTTCAACCCACGTGACTTCAGGCTCAAACCCACGTGACTTCAGGCTTCAACTCACGTGACTCCAGGCTTCAACCCACGTGAATTTTGAAATGATCGGTCACCACTTTTGGAGTTGGCAGCTACTTGTTCCAAACGCAACATCTGACGAACGAACAAGAATAACAGAAACAAAAGACACAATTGTTATCCAAAAAGTTCAGGTTCAAACCCACGTGACTTCAGGCTTCAACCCACGTGACTCCAGGCTTCAACCCACGTGACTTTTAAAACAATGCGTCACCACTTTTTAGTTGGCAGCTACTTGTTCCAAACGCAACATCCGACGAACGAACATAAATATCAAAAAAAAAGACACAGTTGTTATCCAAAAAGTTCAGGTTTCAACCCACGTGACTTCAGCCTTCAACCCACGTGACTTCAGGCTTCAACTTACGTGACTTCAGGCTTCAACCCACGTGACTTCAGGCTCAAACCCACGTGACTTCAGGCTTCAACCCACGTGAATTTTAAAACGATCCGTCACCACTTTTGGAGTTGGCAGCTACTTGTTCCAAACGCAACATCCGACGAACGGACATTAATATAAAAAAAAGACACAATTGTTATCAAAAAAGTTCAGGTTCAAACCCACGTGACTCCAGGCTCCAACCCACGTGACTTCAAACTTCAACCCACGTGACTTTAAAAACGATCGGTCACCACTTTTTAAGTTGGCTGCTACTTGTTCCAAACGCAACATCTGACGAACGAACACAAATATAAAAAAAACTCAAGACACAATTGTTATCCAAAAAGTTCAGGTTTCAACCCACGTGACTTCAGTCTTCAACCCACGTGACTTCAGGCTTCAACCCACGTGACTTCAGGCTTCAACACACGTGACCTCAGGCTCAAACCCACGTGACTTCAGGCTTCAACCCACGTGACTCCAGGCTTCAACCCACGTGACTCCAGGCTTCAACCCACGTGAATTTTAAAACGTTCGGTCACCACTTTTGGAGTTGGCAGCTACTTGTTCCAAACGCAACATCTGACGAACGAACACAAATAACAGAAAAAAAAAAGACACAATTGTTATCCAAAAAGTTCAGGTTTAAACCCGCGTGACTTCAGGCTCCAACCCACGTGACTTCAAACTTCAACCCACGTGACTTTCAAAACGATCGGTCACCACTTTTTAAGTTGGCAGCTACTTGTTCCAAACGCAACATCTGACGAACGAACATAAATATCAAAAAAAAGACACAATTGTTATCAAAAAAGTTCAGGTTTAAACCCACGTGACTCCAAACTCCAACCCACGTGACTTCAAACTTCAACCCACGTGACTTTAAAAACGATCGGTCACCACTTTTTAAGTTGGCAGCTACTTGTTCCAAACGCAACATCTGACGAACGAACACAAATATAAAAAAAACTTAGGACACAATTGTTATCCAAAAAGTTCAGGTTTCAACCCACGTGACTTCAGCCTTCAACCCACGTGACTTCAGGCTTCAACCCACGTGACTTCAGGCTTCAACCCACGTGACTTCAGGCTCGAACTCACGTGACTTCAGGCTTCAACCCACGTGACTCCAGGCTTCAACCCACGTGAATTTCAAAACGATCGGTCACCACTTTTGGAGTTGGCAGCTACTTGTTCCAAACGCAACATCTGACGAACGAACACAAATAACAGAAAAAAAAGACACAATTTTCATCCAAAAAGTTCAGGTTTAAACCCACGTGACTTTAGGCTTCAACCCACGTGCTCCAGGATTCAACCCACGTGACTTTTAAAACATTCCGTCACCACTTTTGGAGTTGGCAGCTACTTGTTCCAAACGCAACATCCGACGAACGAACATAAATATCAAAAAAAAAAGACACAATTGTTATCCAAAAAGTTCAGGTTTAAACCCACGTGACTTCAGGCTCCAACCCACGTGACTTTGAAAACGATCAGTCACCACTTTTGAAGTTGGCAGCTACTTGTTCCAAACGCAACAACTGATGAACGAACACAAATAACAAAAAAAAAAAAAGACAATTGTTATCCAAAAAGTTCAGGTTTGAACCCACCTGACTTCAGGCTTCAACACACGTGACTTCAGGCTCCAACCCACGTGACTTTTAAAACAATCCGTCACCACTTTTGAAGTTGGCAGCTACTTGTTCCAAACGCAACATCCGACGAACGAACATAAATATCAAAAAAAAGACACATATGTTATCTCAAAAGTTCAGGTTTTAACCCACCTGACTTCAGCCTTCAACCCACGTGACTTCAGGCTTCAACCCACGTGCCTTCAGGCTTCAACCCACGTGCCTTCAGGCTTCAACCCACGTGACTTCAGGCTCAAACTCACGTGACTTCAGGCTTCAACTCACGTGACTCCAGGCTTCAACCCACGTGCCTTCAGGCTTCAACCCACGTGCCTTCAGGCTTCAACCCACGTGACTTCAGGCTCAAACTCACGTGACTTCAGGCTTCAACTCACGTGACTCCAGGCTTCAACCCACGTGAATTTTGAAATGATCGGTCACCACTTTTGGAGTTGGCAGCTACTTGTTCCAAACGCAACATCTGACGAACGAACACAAATAACAGAAAAAAAAAACACAATTGTTATCCAAAAAGTTCAGGTCTAAACCCACGTGACTTCAGGCTTCAACCCACGTGACTCCAGGCTTCAACCCTCGTGACTTTTAAAACAATCCGTCACCACTTTTGGAGTTGGCAGCTACTTGTTCCAAACGCAACATCCGACGAACGAACATAAATATCAAAAAAAAAAACACAATTGTTATCCAAAAAGCTCAGGTTTAAACCCACGTGACTTAAGGCTCCAACCCACGTGACTTCAAACTCCAACTCACGTGACTTTAAAAACGATCGGTCACCACTTTTAAGGTTGGCTGCTACTTGTTCCAAACGCAACATCTGACGAACGAACACAAATATAAAAAAAACTTAAGACACAATTGTTATCCAAAAAAATCAGGTTTCAACCCACGTGACTTCAGCCTTCAACCCACGTGACTTCAGGCTTCAACCCACGTGACTTCAGGCTTCAACCCACGTGACTTCAGGCTCAAACCCACGTGACTTCAGGCTTCAACCCACGTGAATTTTAAAACGATCCGTCACCACTTTTGGAGTTGGCAGCTACTTGTTCCAAACGCAACATCCGACGAACGGACATTAATATCAAGAAAAAAGACACAATTGTTATCTAAAAAGTTCAGGTTCAAACCCACGTGACTTCAGGCTCCAACCCACGTGACTTCAAACTTCAACCCACGTGACTTTAAAAACGATCGGTCACCACTTTTTAAGTTGGCTGCTACTTGTTCCAAACGCAACATCTGACGAACGAACACAAATATAAGAAAAACTTAAGACACAATTGTTATCCAAAAAGTTCAGGTTTCAACCCACGTGACTTCAGCCTTCAACCCACGTGACTTCAGGCTTCAACCCACGTGACTTCAGGCTTCAACACACGTGACTTCAGGCTCAAACCCACGTGACTTCAGGCTTCAACCCACGTGACTCCAGGCTTCAACCCACGTGACTTTTAAAACAATCCGTCACCACTTTTGGAGTTGGCAGCTACTTGTTCCAAACGCAACATCCGACGAACGAACACAAATATAAAAAAAACTTAAGACACAATTGTTATCCAAAAAGTCCAGGTTTTAACCCACGTGACTTCAGCCTTCAATCCACGTGACTTCAGGCTTCAACCCACGTGACTTCAGGCTTCAACCCACGTAACTTCAGGCTTCAACCCACGTGACTCCAGGCTCCAACCCACGTGTTTTTTCAAACGATCGATCACCACTTTTGAAGTTGGCAGCTACTTGTTCCAAACGCAACATCTGACGAACGAACACAAATATGGAAAAAAAGACACAATTGTCATCCAAAAAGCTCAGGTTTAGACCCACGTGACTTCAGGCTTCAACCCACGTGACTCCAGGCTTCAACCCACGTGACTTTTAAAACAATCCGTCACCACTTTTGGAGTTGGCAGCTGCTTGTTCCAAACGCAACATCCGACGAACGGACATTAATATAAAAAAAAGACACAATTGTTATCAAAAAAGTTCAGGTTCAAACCCACGTGACTCCAGGCTCCAACCCACGTGACTTCAAACTTCAACCCACGTGACTTTAAAAACGATCGGTCACCACTTTTTAAGTTGACTGCTACTTGTTCCAAACGCAACATCTGACGAACGAACACAAATATAAAAAAAACTCAAGACACAATTGTTATCCAAAAAGTTCAGGTTTCAACCCACGTGACTTCAGTCTTCAACCCACGTGACTTCAGGCTTCAACCCACGTGACTTCAGGCTTCAACACACGTGACCTCAGGCTCAAACCCACGTGACTTCAGGCTTCAACCCACGTGACTCCAGGCTTCAACCCACGTGACTCCAGGCTTCAACCCACGTGAATTTTAAAACGATCGGTCACCACTTTTGGAGTTGGCAGCTACTTGTTCCAAACGCAACATCTGACGAACGAACACAAATAACAGAAAAAAAAAAGACACAATTGTTATCCAAAAAGTTCAGGTTTAAACCCGCGTGACTTCAGGCTCCAACCCACGTGACTCCAGGCTTCAACCCACGTGACTTTTAAAACAATCCGTCACCACTTTTGGAGTTGGCAGCTACTTGTTCCAAACGCAACATCCGACGAACGAACATAAATATCAAAAAAAAAAAGACACAATTGTTATCCAAAAAGTTCAGGTTTCAACCCACGTGACTTCAGGCTCCAACCCACGTGACTTCAGGCTTCACCCCACGTGACTCCAGGCTCCAACCCACGTGTTTTTTCAAACGATCGGTCACCACTTCTGAAGTTGGCAGCTACTTGTTCCAAACGCAACATCTGACGAACGAACACAAATATAGAGAAAAAGACACAATTGTCATCCAAAAAGCTCAGGTTTCAACCCACTTGACTTTAGGCTTCAACCCACGTGACTCCAGGCTTCAACCCACGTGACTTTTGAAACAATCCGTCACCACTTTCTAAGTTGGCAGCTACTTGTTCCAAACGCAACATCTGACGAACGAACACAAATATAAAAAAAACTTAAGACACAATTGTTATCCAAAAAGTTCAGGTTTCAACCCACGTGCCTTCAGCCTTCAACCCACGTGACTTCAGGCTTCAACCCACGTGACTTCAGGCTTCAACCCACGTGACTTCAGGCTTCAACCCACGTGACTTCAGGCTTCAACCCACGTGACTTCAGGCTTCAACCCACGTGACTTCAGGCTCAAACCCACGTGACTCCAGGCTTCAACTCACGTGACTCCAGGCTTCAACCCACGTGAATTTTAAAACGATCGGTCACCACTTTTGGAGTTGGCAGCTACTTGTTCCAAACGCAACATCTGACGAACGAACATAAATATCAAAAAAAAAGACACAATTGTTATCCAAAAAGTTCAGGTTTAAACCCACGTGACTTCAGGCTCCAACCCACGTGACTTTTGAAACGATCGGTCACCACTTTCCGATTTGGCAGCTACTTGTTCCAAACGCAACATCTGACGAACGAACAAAAATATCAAAAAACTAAAGACACAATTGTTATCCAAAGAGTTCAGGCTTCAACCCACGTGACTTCAGGCTTCAACCCACGTGACTTCAGGCTTCAACAAACGTGACTTTGGAAACGTTCGGTCACCACTTTTGAAGTTGGCAGCTACTTGTTCCAAACGCAACATCCGACGAACGGACATTAATATCAAAAAAAAGACTCAATTGTTATCAAAAAAGTTCAGGTTCAAACCCACGTGACTCCAGGCTCCAACCCACGTGACTTCAAACTTCAACCCACGTGACTTTAAAAACGATCGGTCACCACTTTTTAAGTTGGCAGCTACTTGTTCCAAACGCAACATCTGACGAACGAACACAAATATAAAAAAAACTTAGGACACAATTGTTATCCAAAAAGTTCAGGTTTCAACTCACGTGACTTCAGCCTTCAACCCACGTGACTTCAGGCTTCAACCCACGTGACTTCAGGCTTCAACCCACGTGACTTCAGGCTCGAACTCACGTGACTTCAGGCTTCAACCCACGTGACTCCAGGCTTCAACCCACGTGAATTTTAAAACGATCGGTCACCACTTTTGGAGTTGGCAGCTACTTGTTCCAAACGCAACATCTGACGAACGAACACAAATAACAGAAAAAAAAGACACAATTTTCATCCAAAAAGTTCAGGTTTAAACCCACGTGACTTTAGGCTTCAACCCACGTGACTCCAGGATTCAACCCACGTGACTTTTAAAACATTCCGTCACCACTTTTGGAGTTGGCAGCTACTTGTTCCAAACGCAACATCCGACGAACGAACATAAATATCAAAAAAAAAAGACACAATTGTTATCCAAAAAGTTCAAGTTTGAACCCACGTGACTTCAGGCTCCAACCCACGTGACTTTGAAAAAGATCAGTCACCACTTTTGAAGTTGGCAGCTACTTGTTCCAAACGCAACAACTGATGAACGAACACAAATAACAGAAAAAAAAAAGACAATTGTTATCCAAAAAGTTCAGGTTTGAACCCACGTGACTTCAGGCTTCAACACACGTGACTTCAGGCTTCAACCCACGTGACTTTTAAAACAATCCGTCACCACTTTTGGAGTTGGCAGCTACTTGTTCCAAACGCAACATCCGACGAACGAACACAAATATGGAAAAAAAGACACAATTGTCATCCAAAAAGCTCAGGTTTCAACCCACGTGACTTCAGGCTCCAACCCACGTGACTTCAAACTTCAACCCACGTGACTTTAAAAACGATCGGTCACCACTTTTTAAGTTGGCAGCTACTTGTTCCAAACGCAACATCTGACGAACGAACACAAATATAAAAAAAACTTAAGACACAATTGTTATCCAAAAAGTCCAGGTTTTAACCCACGTGACTTCAGCCTTCAATCCACGTGACTTCAGGCTTCAACCCACGTGACTTCAGGCTTCAACCCACTTAACTTAAGGCTTCAACCCACGTGACTCCAGGCTCCAACCCACGTGTTTTTTCAAACGATCGATCACCACTTTTGAAGTTGGCAGCTACTTGTTCCAAACGCAACATCTGACGAACGAACACAAATATGGAAAAAAAGACACAATTGTCATCCAAAAAGCTCAGGTTTCAACCCACGTGACTTCAGGCTTCAACCCACGTGACTCCAGGCTTCAACCCACGTGACTTTTAAAACAATCCGTCACCACTTTTGGAGTTGGCAGCTGCTTGTTCCAAACGCAACATCCGACGAACGAACAAAAATATAACAAAAACTTAAGACACAATTGTTATCCAAAAAGTTCAGTTTTCAACCCACGTGACTTCAGCCTTCAACCCACGTGACTTCAGGCTTCAACCCACGTGACTTCAGGCTTCAACCCACGTGACTTCAGGCTCAAACCCACGTGACTTCAGGCTTCAACTCACGTGACTCCAGGCTTCAACCCACGTGAATTTTGAAATGATCGGTCACCACTTTTGGAGTTGGCAGCTACTTGTTCCAAACGCAACATCTGACGAACGAACACAAATAACAGAAACAAAAGACACAATTGTTATCCAAAAAGTTCAGGTTCAAACCCACGTGACTTCAGGCTTCAACCCACGTGACTCCAGGCTTCAACCCACGTGACTTTTAAAACAATGCGTCACCACTTTTGGAGTTGGCAGCTACTTGTTCCAAACGCAACATCCGACGAACGAACATAAATATCAAAAAAAAAGACACAGTTGTTATCCAAAAAGTTCAGGTTTCAACCCACGTGACTTCAGCCTTCAACCCACGTGACTTCAGGCTTCAACCCACGTGACTTCAGGCTTCAACCCACGTGACTTCAGGCTCAAACCCACGTGACTTCAGGCTTCAACCCACGTGAATTTTAAAACGATCCGTCACCACTTTTGGAGTTGGCAGCTACTTGTTCCAAACGCAACATCCGACGAACGGACATTAATATAAAAAAAAGACACAATTGTTATCAAAAAAGTTCAGGTTCAAACCCACGTGACTCCAGGCTCCAACCCACGTGACTTCAAACTTCAACCCACGTGACTTTAAAAACGATCGGTCACCACTTTTTAAGTTGGCTGCTACTTGTTCCAAACGCATCATCTGACGAACGAACACAAATATAAAAAAAACTCAAGACACAATTGTTATCCAAAAAGTTCAGGTTTCAACCCACGTGACTTCAGTCTTCAACCCACGTGACTTCAGGCTTCAACCCACGTGACTTCAGGCTTCAACACACGTGACCTCAGGCTCAAACCCACGTGACTTCAGGCTTCAACCCACGTGACTCCAGGCTTCAACCCACGTGACTCCAGGCTTCAACCCACGTGAATTTTAAAACGATCGGTCACCACTTTTGGAGTTGGCAGCTACTTGTTCCAAACGCAACATCTGACGAACGAACACAAATAACAGAAAAAAAAAAGACACAATTGTTATCCAAAAAGTTCAGGTTTAAACCCGCGTGACTTCAGGCTCCAACCCACGTGACTCCAGGCTTCAACCCACGTGACTTTTAAAACAATCCGTCACCACTTTTGGAGTTGGCAGCTACTTGTTCCAAACGCAACATCCGACGAACGAACATAAATATCAAAAAAAAAAAGACACAATTGTTATCCAAAAAGTTCAGGTTTCAACCCACGTGACTTCAGGCTCCAACCCACGTGACTTCAGGCTTCACCCCACGTGACTCCAGGCTCCAACCCACGTGTTTTTTCAAACGATCGGTCACCACTTTTGAAGTTGGCAGCTACTTGTTCCAAACGCAACATCTGACGAACGAACACAAATATAGAAAAAAGACACAATTGTCATCCAAAAAGCTCAGGTTTCAACCCACTTGACTTTAGGCTTCAACCCACGTGACTCCAGGCTTCAACCCACGTGACTTTTGAAACAATCCGTCACCACTTTTGGAGTTGGCAGCTACTTGTTCCAAACGCAACATCCGACGAACGAACATAAATATCAAAAAAAAAGACACAATTGTTATCCAAAAAGTTCAGGTTCAAACCCACGTGACTTCAGGCTCCAACCCACGTGACTTCAAACTTCAACCCACGTGACTTCAAAAACGATCGGTCACCACTTTCTAAGTTGGCAGCTACTTGTTCCAAACGCAACATCTGACGAACGAACACAAATATAAAAAAAACTTAAGACACAATTGTTATCCAAAAAGTTCAGGTTTCAACCCACGTGACTTCAGCCTTCAACCCACGTGACTTCAGGCTTCAACCCACGTGACTTCAGGCTTCAACCCACGTGACTTCAGGCTTCAACCCACGTGACTTCAGGCTTCAACCCACGTGACTTCAGGCTTCAACCCACGTGACTTCAGGCTCAAACCCACGTGACTCCAGGCTTCAACTCACGTGACTCCAGGCTTCAACCCACGTGAATTTTAAAACGATCGGTCACCACTTTTGGAGTTGGCAGCTTCTTGTTCCAAACGCAACATCTGACGAACGAACATAAATATCAAAAAAAAAGACACAATTGTTATCCAAAAAGTTCAGGTTTAAACCCACGTGACTTCAGGCTCCAACCCACGTGACTTTTGAAACGATCGGTCACCACTTTCCGATTTGGCAGCTACTTGTTCCAAACGCAACATCTGACGAACGAACAAAAATATCAAAAAACTAAAGACACAATTGTTATCCAAAGAGTTCAGGCTTCAACCCACGTGACTTCAGGCTTCAACCCACGTGACTTCAGGCTTCAACAAACGTGACTTTGGAAACGTTCGGTCACCACTTTTGAAGTTGGCAGCTACTTGTTCCAAACGCAACATCCGACGAACGGACATTAATATCAAAAAAAAGACTCAATTGTTATCAAAAAAGTTCAGGTTCAAACCCACGTGACTCCAGGCTCCAACCCACGTGACTTCAAATTTCAACCCACGTGACTTTAAAAACGATCGGTCACCACTTTTTAAGTTGGCAGCTACTTGTTCCAAACGCAACATCTGACGAACGAACACAAATATAAAAAAAACTTAGGACACAATTGTTATCCAAAAAGTTCAGGTTTCAACTCACGTGACTTCAGCCTTCAACCCACGTGACTTCAGGCTCAAACCCACGTGACTTCAGGCTTCAACCAACGTGAATTTCAAAACGATCCGTCACCACTTTTGGAGTTGGCAGCTACTTGTCCCAAACGCAACATCCGACGAACGGACAATAATATCAAAAAAAAAGACACAATTGTTATCAAAAAAGTTCAGGTTCAAACCCACGTGACTTCAGGCTCCAACCCACGTGACTTCAAACTTCAACCCACGTGACTTTAAAAACGATCGGTCACCACTTTTTAAGTTGGCTGCTACTTGTTCCAAACGCAACATCTGACGAACGAACACAAATATAAGAAAAACTTAAGACACAATTGTTATCCAAAAAGTTCAGGTTTCAACCCACGTGACTTCAGCCTTCAACCCACGTGACTTCAGGCTTCAACCCACGTGACTTCAGGCTTCAACACACGTGACTTCAGGCTCAAACCCACGTGACTTCAGGCTTCAACCCACGTGACTCCAGGCTTCAACCCACGTGACTTTTAAAACAATCCGTCACCACTTTTGGAGTTGGCAGCTACTTGTTCCAAACGCAACATCCGACGAACGAACATAAATATCAAAAAAAAAAAGACACAATTGTTATCCAAAAAGTTCAGGTTTCAACCCACGTGACTTCAGGCTCCAACCCACGTGACATCAAACTTCAACCCACGTGCCTTTAAAAACGATCGGTCACCACTTTTTAAGTTGGCAGCTACTTGTTCCAAACGCAACATCTGACGAACGAACACAAATATAAAAAAAACTTAAGACACAATTGTTATCCAAAAAGTCCAGGTTTTAACCCACGTGACTTCAGCCTTCAATCCACGTGACTTCAGGCTTCAACCCACGTGACTTCAGGCTTCAACCCACGTAACTTCAGGCTTCAACCCACGTGACTCCAGGCTCCAACCCACGTGTTTTTTCAAACGATCGGTCACCACTTTTGAAGTTGGCAGCTACTTGTTCCAAACGCAACATCTGACGAACGAACACAAATATGGAAAAAAAGACACAATTGTCATCCAAAAAGCTCAGGTTTCAACCCACGTGACTTCAGGCTTCAACCCACGTGACTCCAGGCTTCAACCCACGTGACTTTTAAAACAATCCGTCCCCACTTTTGGAGTTGGCAGCTGCTTGTTCCAAACGCAACATCCGACGAACGAACAAAAATATAACAAAAACTTAAGACACAATTGTTATCCAAAAAGTTCAGTTTTCAACCCACGTGACTTCAGCCTTCAACCCACGTGACTTCAGGCTTCAACCCACGTGACTTCAGGCTTCAACCCACGTGACTTCAGGCTCAAACCCACGTGACTTCAGGCTTCAACTCACGTGACTCCAGGCTTCAACCCACGTGACTTCAGGCTTCAACCCACGTGACTTCAGGCTCGAACTCACGTGACTTCAGGCTTCAACCCACGTGACTCCAGGCTTCAACCCACGTGAATTTTAAAACGATCGGTCACCACTTTTGGAGTTGGCAGCTACTTGTTCCAAACGCAACATCTGACGAACGAACACAAATAACAGAAAAAAAAGACACAATTTTCATCCAAAAAGTTCAGGTTTAAACCCACGTGACTTTAGGCTTCAACCCACGTGACTCCAGGATTCAACCCACGTGACTTTAAAAACGATCGGTCACCACTTTTTAAGTTGGCAGCTACTTGTTCCAAACGCAACATCTGACGAACGATCACAAATATAAAAAAAACTTAGGACACAATTGTTATCCAAAAAGTTCAGGTTTCAACTCACGTGACTTCAGCCTTCAACCCACGTGACTTCAGGCTTCAACCCACGTGACTTCAGGCTTCAACCCACGTGACTTCAGGCTCGAACTCACGTGACTTCAGGCTTCAACCCACGTGACTCCAGGCTTCAACCCACGTGAATTTTAAAACGATCGGTCACCACTTTTGGAGTTGGCAGCTACTTGTTCCAAACGCAACATCTGACGAACGAACACAAATAACAGAAAAAAAAGACACAATTTTCATCCAAAAAGTTCAGGTTTAAACCCACGTGACTTTAGGCTTCAACCCACGTGACTCCAGGATTCAACCCACGTGACTTTTAAAACATTCCGTCACCACTTTTGGAGTTGGCAGCTACTTGTTCCAAACGCAACATCCGACGAACGAACATAAATATCAAAAAAAAAAAGACACAATTGTTATCCAAAAAGTTCAAGTTTGAACCCACGTGACTTCAGGCTCCAACCCACGTGACTTTGAAAACGATCAGTCACCACTTTTGAAGTTGGCAGCTACTTGTTCCAAACGCAACAACTGATGAACGAACACAAATAACAGAAAAAAAAAAAGACAATTGTTATCCAAAAAGTTCAGGTTTGAACCCACGTGACTTCAGGCTTCAACACACGTGACTTCAGGCTTCAACCCACGTGACTTTTAAAACAATCCGTCACCACTTTTGGAGTTGGCAGCTACTTGTTCCAAACGCAACATCCGACGAACGAACATAAATATAAAAAAAAAGACACAATTGTTATCTCAAAAGTTCAGGTTTTAACCCACGTGACTTCAGGCTTCAATCCACGTGACTCCAGGCTTCAAACCACGTGCCTTCAGGCTTCAAACCACGTGACTTTTAAAACGATCGGTCACCACTTTTAAAGTTGGCTGCTACTTGTTCCAAACGCAACATCTGACGAACGAACACAAATATAAAAAAAACTTAGGACACAATTGTTATCCAAAAAGTTCAGGTTTCAACCCACGTGACTTCAGCCCTCAACCCACGTGACTTCAGGCTTCAACCCACGTGACTTCAGGCTTCAACCCACGTGACTTCAGGCTCAAACCCACGTGACTTCAGGCTTCAACCCACGTGAATTTTAAAACGATCCGTCACCACTTTTGGAGTTGGCAGCTACTTGTTCCAAACGCAACATCCGACGAACGGACAATAATATCAAAAAAAAAGACACAATTGTTATCAAAAAAGTTCAGGTTCAAACCCACGTGACTTCAGGCTCCAACCCACGTGACTTCAAACTTCAACCCACGTGACTTTAAAAACGATCGGTCACCACTTTTTAAGTTGGCTGCTACTTGTTCCAAACGCAACATCTGACGAACTAACACAAATATAAGAAAAACTTAAGACACAATTGTTATCCAAAAAGTTCAGGTTTCAACCCACGTGACTTCAGCCTTCAACCCACGTGACTTTAGGCTTCAACCCACGTGACTTCAGGCTTCAACACACGTGACTTCAGGCTCAAACCCACGTGACTTCAGGCTTCAACCCACGTGACTCCAGGCTTCAACCCACGTGACTTTTAAAACAATCCGTCACCACTTTTGGAGTTGGCAGCTACTTGTTCCAAACGCAACATCCGACGAACGAACATAAATATCAAAAAAAAAAAAGACACAATTGTTATCCAAAAAGTTCAGGTTTCAACCCACGTGACTTCAGGCTCCAACCCACGTGACTTCAAACTTCAACCCACGTGCCTTTAAAAACGATCGGTCACCACTTTTTAAGTTGGCAGCTACTTGTTCCAAACGCAACATCTGACGAACGAACACAAATATAAAAAAAACTTAAGACACAATTGTTATCCAAAAAGTCCAGGTTTTAACCCACGTGACTTCAGCCTTCAATCCACGTGACTTCAGGCTTCAACCCACGTGACTTCAGGCTTCAACCCACGTAACTTCAGGCTTCAACCCACGTGACTCCAGGCTCCAACCCACGTGTTTTTTCAAACTATCGGTCACCACTTTTGAAGTTGGCAGCTACTTGTTCCAAACGCAACATCTGACGAACGAACACAAATATGGAAAAAAAGACACAATTGTCATCCAAAAAGCTCAGGTTTCAACCCACGTGACTTCAGGCTTCAACCCACGTGACTCCAGGCTTCAACCCACGTGACTTTTAAAACAATCCGTCACCACTTTTGGAGTTGGCAGCTGCTTGTTCCAAACGCAACATCCGACGAACGAACAAAAATATAACAAAAACTTAAGACACAATTGTTATCCAAAAAGTTCAGTTTTCAACCCACGTGACTTCAGCCTCCAACCCACGTGACTTCAGGCTTCAACCCACGTGACTTCAGGCTTCAACCCACGTGACTTCAGGCTCAAACCCACGTGACTTCAGGCTTCAACTCACGTGACTCCAGGCTTCAACCCACGTGACTTCAGGCTTCAACCCACGTGACTTCAGGCTCGAACTCACGTGACTTCAGGCTTCAACCCACGTGACTCCAGGCTTCAACCCACGTGAATTTTAAAACGATCGGTCACCACTTTTGGAGTTGGCAGCTACTTGTTCCAAACGCAACATCTGACGAACGAACACAAATAACAGAAAAAAAAGACACAATTTTCATCCAAAAAGTTCAGGTTTAAACCCACGTGACTTTAGGCTTCAACCCACGTGACTCCAGGATTCAACCCACGTGACTTTCAAAACATTCCGTCACCACTTTTGGAGTTGGCAGCTACTTGTTCCAAACGCAACATCCGACGAACGAACATAAATATCAAAAAAAAAAGACACAATTGTTATCCAAAAAGTTCAGGTTTAAACCCACGTGACTTCAGGCTCCAACCCACGTGACTTTGAAAACAATCAGTCACCACTTTTGGAGTTGGCAGCTACTTGTTCCAAACGCAACAACTGATGAACGAACACAAATAACAAAAAAAAAAAAAGACAATTGTTATCCAAAAAGTTCAGGTTTGAACCCACGTGACTTCAGGCTTCAACACACGTGACTTCAGGCTCCAACCCACGTGACTTTTAAAACAATCCGTCACCACTTTTGGAGTTGGCAGCTACTTGTTCCAAACGCAACATCCGACGAACGAACATAAATATCAAAAAAAAGACACAATTGTTATCTCAAAAGTTCAGGTTTTAACCCACCTGACTTCAGCCTTCAACCCACGTGACTTCAGGCTTCAACCCACGTGCCTTCAGGCTTCAACCCACGTGCCTTCAGGCTTCAACCCACGTGACTTCAGGCTCAAACCCACGTGACTTCAGGCTTCAACTCACGTGACTCCAGGCTTCAACCCACGTGACTTCAGGCTTCAACCCACGTGCCTTCAGGCTTCAACCCACGTGACTTCAGGCTCAAACCCACGTGACTTCAGGCTTCAACTCACGTGACTCCAGGCTTCAACCCACGTGAATTTTGAAATGATCGGTCACCACTTTTGGAGTTGGCAGCTACTTGTTCCAAACGCAACATCTGACGAACGAACACAAATAACAGAAAAAAAAAACACAATTGTTATCCAAAAAGTTCAGGTTTAAACCCACGTGACTTCAGGCTTCAACCCACGTGACTCCAGGCTTCAACCCACGTGACTTTTAAAACAATCCGTCACCACTTTTGGAGTTGGCAGCTACTTGTTCCAAACGCAACATCCGACGAACGAACATAAATATCAAAAAAAAAACACAATTGTTATCCAAAAAGCTCAGGTTTAAACCCACGTGACTTAAGGCTCCAACCCACGTGACTTCAAACTCCAACTCACGTGACTTTAAAAACGATCGGTCACCACTTTTAAGGTTGGCTGCTACTTGTTCCAAACGCAACATCTGACGAACGAACACAAATATAAAAAAAACTTAAGACACAATTGTTATCCAAAAAGTTCAGGTTTCAACCCACGTGACTTCAGCCTTCAACCCACGTGACTTCAGGCTTCAACCCACGTGACTTCAGGCTTCAACCCACGTGACTTCAGGCTCAAACCCACGTGACTTCAGGCTTCAACCCACGTGAATTTTAAAACGATCCGTCACCACTTTTGGAGTTGGCAGCTACTTGTTCCAAACGCAACATCCGACGAACGGACATTAATATCAAAAAAAAAGACACAATTGTTATCAAAAAAGTTCAGGTTCAAACCCACGTGACTTCAGGCTCCAACCCACGTGACTTCAAACTTCAACCCACGTGACTTTAAAAACGATCGGTCACCACTTTTTAAGTTGGCTGCTACTTGTTCCAAACGCAACATCTGACGAACGAACACAAATATAAGAAAAACTTAAGACACAATTGTTATCCAAAAAGTTCAGGTTTCAACCCACGTGACTTCAGCCTTCAACCCACGTGACTTCAGGCTTCAACCCACGTGACTTCAGGCTTCAACACACGTGACTTCAGGCTCAAACCCACGTGACTTCAGGCTTCAGCCCACGTGACTCCAGGCTTCAACCCACGTGACCTTTAAAACAATCCGTCACCACTTTTGGAGTTGGCAGCTACTTGTTCCAAACGCAACATCCGACGAACGAACATAAATATCAAAAAAAAAAAAGACACAATTGTTATCCAAAAAGTTCAGGTTTCAACCCACGTGACTTCAGGCTCCAACCCACGTGACTTCAAACTTCAACCCACGTGACTTTAAAAACGATCGGTCACCACTTTTTAAGTTGGCAGCTACTTGTTCCAAACGCAACATCTGACGAACGAACACAAATATAAAAAAAA
Source organism: Anaspis maculata (assembly GCA_949128115.1). Taxonomy (NCBI): domain Eukaryota; kingdom Metazoa; phylum Arthropoda; class Insecta; order Coleoptera; family Scraptiidae; genus Anaspis; species Anaspis maculata. The sequence goes on from OX421962.1 coordinate 5,377,506, forward strand.
CTTAAGACACAATTGTTATCCAAAAAGTTCAGGTTTCAACCCACGTGACTTCAGCCTTCAACCCACGTGACTTCAGGCTTCAACCCACGTGACTTCAGGCTTCAACACACGTGACTTCAGGCTCAAACCCACGTGACTTCAGGCTTCAGCCCACGTGACTCCAGGCTTCAACCCACGTGACTTTTAAAACAATCCGTCACCACTTTTGGAGTTGGCAGCTACTTGTTCCAAACGCAACATCCGACGAACGAACATAAATATCAAAAAAAAAAAAGACACAATTGTTATCCAAAAAGTTCAGGTTTCAACCCACGTGACTTCAGGCTCCAACCCACGTGACTTCAAACTTCAACCCACGTGACTTTAAAAACGATCGGTCACCACTTTTTAAGTTGGCAGCTACTTGTTCCAAACGCAACATCTGACGAACGAACACAAATATAAAAAAAACTTAAGACACAATTGTTATCCAAAAAGTCCAGGTTTTAACCCACGTGACTTCAGCCTTCAATCCACGTGACTTCAGGCTTCAACCCACGTGACTTCAGGCTTCAACCCACGTAACTTCAGGCTTCAACCCACGTGACTCCAGGCTCCAACCCACGTGTTTTTTCAAACGATCGATCACCACTTTTGAAGTTGGCAGCTACTTGTTCCAAACGCAACATCTGACGACCGAACACAAATATGGAAAAAAAGACACAATTGTCATCCAAAAAGCTCAGGTTTCAACCCACGTGACTTCAGGCTTCAACCCACATGACTCCAGGCTTCAACCCACGTGACTTTTAAAACAATCCGTCACCACTTTTGAAGTTGGCAGCTGCTTGTTCCAAACGCAACATCCGACGAACGAACAAAAATATAACAAAAACTTAAGACACAATTGTTATCCAAAAAGTTCAGTTTTCAACCCACGTGACTTCAGCCTTCAACCCACGTGACTTCAGGCTTCAACCCACGTGACTTCAGGCTTCAACCCACGTGACTTCAGGCTCAAACCCACGTGACTTCAGGCTTCAACTCACGTGACTCCAGGCTTCAACCCACGTGAATTTTGAAATGATCGGTCACCACTTTTGGAGTTGGCAGCTACTTGTTCCAAACGCAACATCTGACGAACGAACACAAATAACAGAAACAAAAGACACAATTGTTATCCAAAAAGTTCAGGTTTAAACCCACGTGACTTCAGGCTTCAACCCACGTGACTCCAGGCTTCAACCCACGTGACTTTTAAAACAATGCGTCACCACTTTTGGAGTTGGCAGCTACTTGTTCCAAACGCAACATCCGACGAACGAACATAAATATCAAAAAAAAGACACAGTTGTTATCCAAAAAGTTCAGGTTTCAACCCACGTGACTTCAGCCTTCAACCCACGTGACTTCAGGCTTCAACCCACGTGACTTCAGGCTTCAACCCACGTGACTTCAGGCTCAAACCCACGTGACTTCAGGCTTCAACCCACGTGAATTTTAAAACGATCCGTCACCACTTTTGGAGTTGGCAGCTACTTGTTCCAAACGCAACATCCGACGAACGGACATTAATATAAAAAAAAAGACACAATTGTTATCAAAAAAGTTCAGGTTCAAACCCACGTGACTCCAGGCTCCAACCCACGTGACTTCAAACTTCAACCCACGTGACTTTAAAAACGATCGGTCACCACTTTTTAAGTTGGCTGCTACTTGTTCCAAACGCAACATCTGACGAACGAACACAAATATAAAAAAAACTCAAGACACAATTGTTTTCCAAAAAGTTCAGGTTTCAACCCACGTGACTTCAGCCTTCAACCCACGTGACTTCAGGCTTCAACCCACGTGACTTCAGGCTTCAACACACGTGACCTCAGGCTCAAACCCACGTGACTTCAGGCTTCAACCCACGTGACTCCAGGCTTCAACCCACGTGACTCCAGGCTTCAACCCACGTGAATTTTAAAACGATCGGTCACCACTTTTGGAGTTGGCAGCTACTTGTTCCAAACGCAACATCTGACGAACGAACACAAATAACAGAAAAAAAAAAGACACAATTGTTATCCAAAAAGTTCAGGCTTAAACCCGCGTGACTTCAGGCTCCAACCCACGTGACTCCAGGCTTCAACCCACGTGACTTTTAAAACAATCCGTCACCACTTTTGGAGTTGGCAGCTACTTGTTCCAAACGCAACATCCGACGAACGAACATAAATATCAAAAAAAAAAAGACACAATTGTTATCCAAAAAGTTCAGGTTTCAACCCACGTGACTTCAGGCTCCAACCCACGTGACTTCAGGCTTCACCCCACGTGACTCCAGGCTCCAACCCACGTGTTTTTTCAAACGATCGGTCACCACTTTTGAAGTTGGCAGCTACTTGTTCCAAACGCAACATCTGACGAACGAACACAAATATAGAAAAAAAGACACAATTGTCATCCAAAAAGCTCAGGTTTCAACCCACTTGACTTTAGGCTTCAACCCACGTGACTCCAGGCTTCAACCCACGTGACTTTTGAAACAATCCGTCACCACTTTTGGAGTTGGCAGCTACTTGTTCCAAACGCAGCATCCGACGAACGAACATAAATATCAAAAAAAAAGACACAATTGTTATCCAAAAAGTTCAGGTTCAAACCCACGTGACTTCAGGCTCCAACCCACGTGACTTCAAACTTCAACCCACGTGACTTCAAAAACGATCGGTCACCACTTTCTAAGTTGGCAGCTACTTGTTCCAAACGCAACATCTGACGAACGAACAAAAATATAAGAAAAACTTAAGACACAATTGTTATCCAAAAAGTTCAGGTTTCAACCCACGTGACTTCAGCCTTCAACCCACGTGACTTCAGGCTTCAACCCACGTGACTTCAGGCTTCAACCCACGTGACTTCAGGCTTCAACCCACGTGACTTCAGACTTCAACCCACGTGACTTCAGGCTCAAACCCACGTGACTCCAGGCTTCAACTCACGTGACTCCAAGCTTCAACCCACGTGAATTTTAAAACGATCGGTCACCACTTTTGGAGTTGGCAGCTACTTGTTCCAAACGCAACATCTGACGAACGAACATAAATATCAAAAAAAAAGACACAATTGTTATCCAAAAAGTTCAGGTTTCAACCCACGTGACTTCAGCCTTCAACCCACGTGACTTCAGGCTTCAACCCACGTGACTTCAGGCTTCAACACACGTGACTTCAGGCTCAAACCCACGTGACTTCAGGCTTCAACCCACGTGACTCCAGGCTTCAACCCACGTGACTTTTAAAACAATCCGTCACCACTTTTGGAGTTGGCAGCTACATGTTCCAAACGCAACATCCGACGAACGAACATAAATATCAAAAAAAAAAAGACACAATTGTTATCCAAAAAGTTCAGGTTTCAACCCACGTGACTTCAGGCTCCAACCCACGTGACTTCAAACTTCAACCCACGTGCCTTTAAAAACGATCGGTCACCACTTTTTAAGTTGGCAGCTACTTGTTCCAAACGCAACATCTGACGAACGAACACAAATATAAAAAAAACTTAAGACACAATTGTTATCCAAAAAGTCCAGGTTTTAACCCACGTGACTTCAGCCTTCAATCCACGTGACTTCAGGCTTCAACCCACGTGACTTCAGGCTTCAACCCACGTAACTTCAGGCTTCAACCCACGTGACTCCAGGCTCCAACCCACGTGTTTTTTCAAACGATCGGTCACCACTTTTGAAGTTGGCAGCTACTTGTTCCAAACGCAACATCTGACGAACGAACACAAATATGGAAAAAAAGACACAATTGTCATCCAAAAAGCTCAGGTTTCAACCCACGTGACTTTAGGCTTCAACCCACGTGACTCCAGGCTTCAACCCACGTGACTTTTAAAACAATCCGTCACCACTTTTGGAGTTGGCAGCTACTTGTTCCAAACGCAACATCCGACGAACGAACATAAATATCAAAAAAAAAAAGACACAATTGTTATCCAAAAAGTTCAGGTTTCAACCCACGTGACTTCAGGCTCCAACCCACGTGACTTCAGGCTTCACCCCACGTGACTCCAGGCTCCAACCCACGTGTTTTTTCAAACGATCGGTCACCACTTTTGAAGTTGGCAGCTACTTGTTCCAAACGCAACATCTGACGAACGAACACAAATATAGAAAAAAAGACACAATTGTCATCCAAAAAGCTCAGGTTTCAACCCACTTGACTTTAGGCTTCAACCCACGTGACTCCAGGCTTCAACCCACGTGACTTTTGAAACAATCCGTCACCACTTTTGGAGTTGGCAGCTACTTGTTCCAAACGCAGCATCCGACGAACGAACATAAATATCAAAAAAAAAGACACAATTGTTATCCAAAAAGTTCAGGTTCAAACCCACGTGACTTCAGGCTCCAACCCACGTGACTTCAAACTTCAACCCACGTGACTTCAAAAACGATCGGTCACCACTTTCTAAGTTGGCAGCTACTTGTTCCAAACGCAACATCTGACGAACGAACAAAAATATAAGAAAAACTTAAGACACAATTGTTATCCAAAAAGTTCAGGTTTCAACCCACGTGACTTCAGCCTTCAACCCACGTGACTTCAGGCTTCAACCCACGTGACTTCAGGCTTCAACCCACGTGACTTCAGGCTTCAACCCACGTGACTTCAGACTTCAACCCACGTGACTTCAGGCTCAAACCCACGTGACTCCAGGCTTCAACTCACGTGACTCCAAGCTTCAACCCACGTGAATTTTAAAACGATCGGTCACCACTTTTGGAGTTGGCAGCTACTTGTTCCAAACGCAACATCTGACGAACGAACATAAATATCAAAAAAAAAGACACAATTGTTATCCAAAAAGTTCAGGTTTCAACCCACGTGACTTCAGCCTTCAACCCACGTGACTTCAGGCTTCAACCCACGTGACTTCAGGCTTCAACACACGTGACTTCAGGCTCAAACCCACGTGACTTCAGGCTTCAACCCACGTGACTCCAGGCTTCAACCCACGTGACTTTTAAAACAATCCGTCACCACTTTTGGAGTTGGCAGCTACATGTTCCAAACGCAACATCCGACGAACGAACATAAATATCAAAAAAAAAAAGACACAATTGTTATCCAAAAAGTTCAGGTTTCAACCCACGTGACTTCAGGCTCCAACCCACGTGACTTCAAACTTCAACCCACGTGCCTTTAAAAACGATCGGTCACCACTTTTTAAGTTGGCAGCTACTTGTTCCAAACGCAACATCTGACGAACGAACACAAATATAAAAAAAACTTAAGACACAATTGTTATCCAAAAAGTCCAGGTTTTAACCCACGTGACTTCAGCCTTCAATCCACGTGACTTCAGGCTTCAACCCACGTGACTTCAGGCTTCAACCCACGTAACTTCAGGCTTCAACCCACGTGACTCCAGGCTCCAACCCACGTGTTTTTTCAAACGATCGGTCACCACTTTTGAAGTTGGCAGCTACTTGTTCCAAACGCAACATCTGACGAACGAACACAAATATGGAAAAAAAGACACAATTGTCATCCAAAAAGCTCAGGTTTCAACCCACGTGACTTTAGGCTTCAACCCACGTGACTCCAGGCTTCAACCCACGTGACTTTTAAAACAATCCGTCACCACTTTTGGAGTTGGCAGCTGCTTGTTCCAAACGCAACATCCGACGAACGAACAAAAATATAACAAAAACTTAAGACACAATTGTTATCCAAAAAGTTCAGTTTCCAACCCACGTGACTTCAGCCTTCAACCCACGTGACTTCAGGCTTCAACCCACGTGACTTCAGGCTTCAACCCACGTGACTTCAGGCTCAAACCCACGTGACTTCAGGCTTCAACTCAAGTGACTCCAGGCTTCAACCCACGTGAATTTTGAAATGATCGGTCACCACTTTTGGAGTTGGCAGCTACTTGTTCCAAACGCAACATCTGACGAACGAACACAAATAACAGAAACAAAAGACACAATTGTTATCCAAAAAGTTCAGGTTTAAACCCACGTGACTTCAGGCTTCAACCCACGTGACTCCAGGCTTCAACCCACGTGACTTTTAAAACAATGCGTCACCACTTTTGGAGTTGGCAGCTACTTGTTCCAAACGCAACATCCGACGAACGAACATAAATATAAAAAAAAAAGACACAGTTGTTATCCAAAAAGTTCAGGTTTCAACCCACGTGACTTCAGCCTTCAACCCACGTGACTTCAGGCTTCAACCCACGTGACTTCAGGCTTCAACCCACGTGACTTCAGGCTCAAACCCACGTGACTTCAGGCTTCAACCCACGTGAATTTTAAAACGATCCGTCACCACTTTTGGAGTTGGCAGCTACTTGTTCCAAACGCAACATCCGACGAACGGACATTAATATAAAAAAAAAGACACAATTGTTATCAAAAAAGTTCAGGTTCAAACCCACGTGACTCCAGGCTCCAACCCACGTGACTTCAAACTTCAACCCACGTGACTTTAAAAACGATCGGTCACCACTTTTTAAGTTGGCTGCTACTTGTTCCAAACGCAACATCTGACGAACGAACACAGATATAAAAAAAACTCAAGACACAATTGTTATCCAAAAAGTTCAGGTTTCAACCCACGTGACTTCAGCCTTCAACCCACGTGACTTCAGGCTTCAACCCACGTGACTTCAGGCTTCAACACACGTGACTTCAGGCTCAAACCCACGTGACTTCAGGATTCAACCCACGTGACTCCAGGCTTCAACCCACGTGACTCCAGGCTTCAACCCACGTGAATTTTAAAACGATCGGTCACCACTTTTGGAGTTGGCAGCTACTTGTTCCAAACGCAACATCTGACGAACGAACACAAATAACAGAAAAAAAAAAGACACAATTGTTATCCAAAAAGTTCAGGTTCAAACCCGCGTGACTTCAGGCTCCAACCCACGTGACTCCAGGCTTCAACCCACGTGACTTTTAAAACAATCCGTCACCACTTTTGGAGTTGGCAGCTACTTGTTCCAAACGCAACATCCGACGAACGAACATAAATATCAAAAAAAAAAAGACACAATTGTTATCCAAAAAGTTCAGGTTTCAACCCACGTGACTTCAGGCTCCAACCCACGTGACTTCAAACTTCAACCCACGTGACTTTAAAAACGATCGGTCACCACTTTTTAGGTTGGCAGCTACTTGTTCCAAACGCAACATCTGACGAACGAACACAAATATAAAAAAAACTTAAGACACAATTGTTATCCAAAAAGTCCAGGTTTTAACCCACGTGACTTCAGCCTTCAACCCACGTGACTTCAGGCTTCAACCCACTTGACTTCAGGCTTCAACCCACGTAACTTCAGGCTTCAACCCACGTGACTCCAGGCTTCAACCCACGTGAATTTTTAAACGATCGGTCACCAATTTTGGAGTTGGCAGCTACTTGTTCCAAACGCAACATCTGACGAACGAACACAAATAACAGAAAAAAAAGACACAATTTTCATCCAAAAAGTTCAGGTTTAAACCCACGTGACTTTAGGCTTCAACCCACGTGACTCCAGGATTCAACCCACGTGACTTTTAAAACATTCCGTCACCACTTTTGGAGTTGGCAGCTACTTGTTCCAAACGCAACATCCGACGAACGAACATAAATATCAAAAAAAAAAAAAACACAATTCTTATCCAAAAAGTTCAGGTTTGAACCCACGTGACTTCAGGCTCCAACCCACGTGACTTTGAAAACGATCAGTCACCACTTTTGAAGTTGGCAGCTACTTGTTCCAAACGCAACAACTGATGAACGAACACAAATAACAAGAAAAAAAAAAAAAAAAAAAAAGACAATTGTTATCCAAAAAGTTCAGGTTTGAACCCACGTGACTTCAGGCTTCAACACCCGTGACTTCAGGCTTCAACCCACGTGACTTTTAAAACAATCCGTCACCACTTTTGGAGTTGGCAGCTACTTGTTCCAAACGCAACATCCGACGAACGAACATAAATATCAAAAAAAAGACACAATTGTTATCTCAAAAGTTCAGGTTTACACCCACGTGACTTCAGGCTCCAACCCACGTGACATCAAACTTCATCCCACGTGACTTCAAAAACGATCTGTCACCATTTTTCAAGTTGTCAGCTTTTTGTTCCAAACGCAACATCTGACGAACGAACAAATATAAAAAATACTTAAGACACAATTGTTATCCAAAACGTTCAGGTTTTAACCCACGTGACTTCAGCCTTCAATCCACGTGACTCCAGGCTTCAACCCACGTGCCTTCAGGCTTCAAACCACGTGACTTTTAAAACGATCGGTCACCACTTTTGGAGTTGGCAGCTACTTGTTCCAAACGCAACATCCGACGAACGGACATTAATATCAAAAAAAAGACACAATTGTTATCGAAGAAGTTCAGGTTTAAACCCACGTGACCCCAGGCTTCAACCCACGTGACTTTTAAAACAATCCGTCACCACTTTTGGAGTTGGCAGCTACTTGTTCCAAACGCAACATCCGACAAACGAACATAAATATCAAAAAAAAGACACAATTGTTATCCAAAAAGTTCAGGTTTCAACCCACGTGACTTCAGGCTTCAATCCACGTGCCTTCAGGCTTCAACCCACGTGACTTCAGGCTTCAACCCACGTGACTTCAGGCTTCAACCCACGTGACTCCACCTTTCAACCCACGTGACTTCAGGCTTCAACCCACGTGACTTCCGGCTTCAATCCACGTGCCTCCAGGCTTCAACCCACGTGACTTTCAAAACAATCCGTCACCACTTTTGAGTTGGCAGCTACTTGTTCCAAACGCAACATCCGACGAACGGACATCAATATAAAAAAAAAGACACAATTGTTATCAAAAAAGTTCAGGTTTAAACCCACGTGACTCCAGGCTCCAACCCACGTGACTTCAAACTTCAACCCACGTGACTTTAAAAACGATCGGTCACCACTTTTTAAGTTGGCAGCTACTTGTTCCAAACGCAACATCTGACGAACGAACAAAAATATAAAAAAAACTTAAGACACAATTGTTATCCAAAAAGTTCAGTTTTCAACCCACCTGACTTCAGCCTTCAACCCACGTGACTTCAGGCTTCAACCCACGTGCCTTCAGGCTTCAACCCACGTGACTTCAGGCTCAAACCCACGTGACTTCAGGCTTCAACTCACGTGACTCCAGGCTTCAACCCACGTGAATTTTGAAATGATCGGTCACCACTTTTGGAGTTGGCAGCTACTTGTTCCAAACGCAACATCTGACGAACGAACACAAATAACAGAAAAAAAAGACACAATTGTTATCCAAAAAGTTCAGGTTTAAACCCACGTGACTTCAGGCTTCAACCCACGTGACTCCAGGCTTCAACCCACGTGACTTTTAAAACAATCCGTCACCACTTTTGGAGTTGGCAGCTACTTGTTCCAAACGCAACATCCGACGAACGAACATAAATATCAAAAAAAAAAACACAATTGTTATTCAAAAAGTTCAGGTTTAAACCCACGTGACTTCAGGCTTCAACCCACGTGACTTCAGGCTTCAACCCACGTGCCTTCAGGCTTCAACCCACGTGACTTCAGGCTCAAACCCACGTGACTTCAGGCTTCAACTCACGTGACTCCAGGCTTCAACCCACGTGAATTTTGAAATGATCGGTCACCACTTTTGGAGTTGGCAGCTACTTGTTCCAAACGCAACATCTGACGAACGAACACAAATAACAGAAAAAAAAGACACAATTATTATCCAAAAAGTTCAGGTTTAAACCCACGTGACTTCAGGCTTCAACCCACGTGACTTCAAACTTCAACCCACGTGACTTTGAAAACGATCGGTCACCACTTTTTAAGTTAGCTGCTGCTTGTTCCAAACGCAACATCTGACGAACGAACACAAATATAAAAAAAACTTAAGACACAATTGTTATCCAAAAAGTTCAGGTTTCAACCCACGTGACTTCAGCCTTCAACCCACGTGACTTCAGGCTTCAACCCACGTGACTTCAGGCTTCAACCCACGTGACTCCACCTTTCAACCCACGTGACTTCAGGCTTCAACCCACGTGACTTCAGGCTTCAATCCACGTGACTCCAGGCTTCAACCCACGTGACTTTCAAAACAATCCGTCACCACTTTTGAAGTTGGCAGCTACTTGTTCCAAACGCAACATCCGACGAACGGACATCAATATCAAAAAAAAGACACAATTGTTATCAAAAAAGTTCAGGTTTAAACCCACGTGACTTCAGGCTCCAACCCACGTGACTTCAAACTTCAACCCACGTGACTTTAAAAACGATCGGTCACCACTTTTTAAGTTGGCAGCTACTTGTTCCAAACGCAACATCTGACGAACGAACAAAAATATAAAAAAAACTTAAGACACAATTGTTATCCAAAAAGTTCAGTTTTCAACCCACGTGACTCCAGGCTTCAACCCACGTGACTTCAGGCTTCAACCCACGTGACTTCAGGCTCAAACCCACGTGACTTCAGGCTTCAACTCACGTGACTCCAGGCTTCAACCCACGTGAATTTTGAAATGATCGGTCACCACTTTTGGAGTTGGCAGCTACTTGTTCCAAACGCAACATCTGACGAACGAACACAAATAACAGAAAAAAAAAGACACAATTGTTATCCAAAAAGTTCAGGTTTAAACCCACGTGACTTCAGGCTTCAACCCACGTGACTCCAGGCTTCAACCCACGTGACTTTTAAAACAATCCGTCACCACTTTTGGAGTTGGCAGCTACTTGTTCCAAACGCAACATCCGACGAACGAACATAAATATAAAAAAAAAACACAATCGTTATCCAAAAAGTTCAGGTTTCAACCCACGTGACTTAAGGCTCCAACCCACGTGACTTCAAACTCCAACTCACGTGACTTTAAAAACGATCGGTCACCACTTTTGGAGTTGGCAGCTACTTGTTCCAAACGCAACATCTGACGAACGAACACAAATAACAGAAAAAAAAGACACAATTTTCATCCAAAAAGTTCAGGTTTAAACCCACGTGACTTTAGGCTTCAACCCACGTGACTCCAGGATTCAATCCACGTGACTTTCAAAACATTCCGTCACCACTTTTGGAGTTGGCAGCTACTTGTTCCAAACGCAACATCCGACGAACGAACATAAATATCAAAAAAAAAAGACACAATTGTTATCCAAAAAGTTCAGGTTTAAACCCACGTGACTTCAGGCTCCAACCCACGTGACTTTGAAAACAATCAGTCACCACTTTTGGAGTTGGCAGCTACTTGTTCCAAACGCAACAACTGATGAACGAACACAAATAACAAAAAAAAAAAAAGACAATTGTTATCCAAAAAGTTCAGGTTTGAACCCACGTGACTTCAGGCTTCAACACACGTGACTTCAGGCTCCAACCCACGTGACTTTTAAAACAATCCGTCACCACTTTTGGAGTTGGCAGCTACTTGTTCCAAACGCAACATCCGACGAACGAACATAAATATCAAAAAAAAGACACAATTGTTATCTCAAAAGTTCAGGTTTTAACCCACCTGACTTCAGCCTTCAACCCACGTGACTTCAGGCTTCAACCCACGTGCCTTCAGGCTTCAACCCACGTGCCTTCAGGCTTCAACCCACGTGACTTCAGGCTCAAACCCACGTGACTTCAGGCTTCAACTCACGTGACTCCAGGCTTCAACCCACGTGACTTCAGGCTTCAACCCACGTGCCTTCAGGCTTCAACCCACGTGACTTCAGGCTCAAACCCACGTGACTTCAGGCTTCAACTCACGTGACTCCAGGCTTCAACCCACGTGAATTTTGAAATGATCGGTCACCACTTTTGGAGTTGGCAGCTACTTGTTCCAAACGCAACATCTGACGAACGAACACAAATAACAGAAAAAAAAAACACAATTGTTATCCAAAAAGTTCAGGTTTAAACCCACGTGACTTCAGGCTTCAACCCACGTGACTCCAGGCTTCAACCCACGTGACTTTTAAAACAATCCGTCACCACTTTTGGAGTTGGCAGCTACTTGTTCCAAACGCAACATCCGACGAACGAACATAAATATCAAAAAAAAAACACAATTGTTATCCAAAAAGCTCAGGTTTAAACCCACGTGACTTAAGGCTCCAACCCACGTGACTTCAAACTCCAACTCACGTGACTTTAAAAACGATCGGTCACCACTTTTAAGGTTGGCTGCTACTTGTTCCAAACGCAACATCTGACGAACGAACACAAATATAAAAAAAACTTAAGACACAATTGTTATCCAAAAAGTTCAGGTTTCAACCCACGTGACTTCAGCCTTCAACCCACGTGACTTCAGGCTTCAACCCACGTGACTTCAGGCTTCAACCCACGTGACTTCAGGCTCAAACCCACGTGACTTCAGGCTTCAACCCACGTGAATTTTAAAACGATCCGTCACCACTTTTGGAGTTGGCAGCTACTTGTTCCAAACGCAACATCCGACGAACGGACATTAATATCAAAAAAAAAGACACAATTGTTATCAAAAAAGTTCAGGTTCAAACCCACGTGACTTCAGGCTCCAACCCACGTGACTTCAAACTTCAACCCACGTGACTTTAAAAACGATCGGTCACCACTTTTTAAGTTGGCTGCTACTTGTTCCAAACGCAACATCTGACGAACGAACACAAATATAAGAAAAACTTAAGACACAATTGTTATCCAAAAAGTTCAGGTTTCAACCCACGTGACTTCAGCCTTCAACCCACGTGACTTCAGGCTTCAACCCACGTGACTTCAGGCTTCAACACACGTGACTTCAGGCTCAAACCCACGTGACTTCAGGCTTCAGCCCACGTGACTCCAGGCTTCAACCCACGTGACCTTTAAAACAATCCGTCACCACTTTTGGAGTTGGCAGCTACTTGTTCCAAACGCAACATCCGACGAACGAACATAAATATCAAAAAAAAAAAAGACACAATTGTTATCCAAAAAGTTCAGGTTTCAACCCACGTGACTTCAGGCTCCAACCCACGTGACTTCAAACTTCAACCCACGTGACTTTAAAAACGATCGGTCACCACTTTTTAAGTTGGCAGCTACTTGTTCCAAACGCAACATCTGACGAACGAACACAAATATAAAAAAAACTTAAGACACAATTGTTATCCAAAAAGTTCAGGTTTCAACCCACGTGACTTCAGCCTTCAACCCACGTGACTTCAGGCTTCAACCCACGTGACTTCAGGCTTCAACACACGTGACTTCAGGCTCAAACCCACGTGACTTCAGGCTTCAGCCCACGTGACTCCAGGCTTCAACCCACGTGACTTTTAAAACAATCCGTCACCACTTTTGGAGTTGGCAGCTACTTGTTCCAAACGCAACATCCGACGAACGAACATAAATATCAAAAAAAAAAAAGACACAATTGTTATCCAAAAAGTTCAGGTTTCAACCCACGTGACTTCAGGCTCCAACCCACGTGACTTCAAACTTCAACCCACGTGACTTTAAAAACGATCGGTCACCACTTTTTAAGTTGGCAGCTACTTGTTCCAAACGCAACATCTGACGAACGAACACAAATATAAAAAAAACTTAAGACACAATTGTTATCCAAAAAGTCCAGGTTTTAACCCACGTGACTTCAGCCTTCAATCCACGTGACTTCAGGCTTCAACCCACGTGACTTCAGGCTTCAACCCACGTAACTTCAGGCTTCAACCCACGTGACTCCAGGCTCCAACCCACGTGTTTTTTCAAACGATCGATCACCACTTTTGAAGTTGGCAGCTACTTGTTCCAAACGCAACATCTGACGACCGAACACAAATATGGAAAAAAAGACACAATTGTCATCCAAAAAGCTCAGGTTTCAACCCACGTGACTTCAGGCTTCAACCCACATGACTCCAGGCTTCAACCCACGTGACTTTTAAAACAATCCGTCACCACTTTTGAAGTTGGCAGCTGCTTGTTCCAAACGCAACATCCGACGAACGAACAAAAATATAACAAAAACTTAAGACACAATTGTTATCCAAAAAGTTCAGTTTTCAACCCACGTGACTTCAGCCTTCAACCCACGTGACTTCAGGCTTCAACCCACGTGACTTCAGGCTTCAACCCACGTGACTTCAGGCTCAAACCCACGTGACTTCAGGCTTCAACTCACGTGACTCCAGGCTTCAACCCACGTGAATTTTGAAATGATCGGTCACCACTTTTGGAGTTGGCAGCTACTTGTTCCAAACGCAACATCTGACGAACGAACACAAATAACAGAAACAAAAGACACAATTGTTATCCAAAAAGTTCAGGTTTAAACCCACGTGACTTCAGGCTTCAACCCACGTGACTCCAGGCTTCAACCCACGTGACTTTTAAAACAATGCGTCACCACTTTTGGAGTTGGCAGCTACTTGTTCCAAACGCAACATCCGACGAACGAACATAAATATCAAAAAAAAGACACAGTTGTTATCCAAAAAGTTCAGGTTTCAACCCACGTGACTTCAGCCTTCAACCCACGTGACTTCAGGCTTCAACCCACGTGACTTCAGGCTTCAACCCACGTGACTTCAGGCTCAAACCCACGTGACTTCAGGCTTCAACCCACGTGAATTTTAAAACGATCCGTCACCACTTTTGGAGTTGGCAGCTACTTGTTCCAAACGCAACATCCGACGAACGGACATTAATATAAAAAAAAAGACACAATTGTTATCAAAAAAGTTCAGGTTCAAACCCACGTGACTCCAGGCTCCAACCCACGTGACTTCAAACTTCAACCCACGTGACTTTAAAAACGATCGGTCACCACTTTTTAAGTTGGCTGCTACTTGTTCCAAACGCAACATCTGACGAACGAACACAAATATAAAAAAAACTCAAGACACAATTGTTTTCCAAAAAGTTCAGGTTTCAACCCACGTGACTTCAGCCTTCAACCCACGTGACTTCAGGCTTCAACCCACGTGACTTCAGGCTTCAACACACGTGACCTCAGGCTCAAACCCACGTGACTTCAGGCTTCAACCCACGTGACTCCAGGCTTCAACCCACGTGACTCCAGGCTTCAACCCACGTGAATTTTAAAACGATCGGTCACCACTTTTGGAGTTGGCAGCTACTTGTTCCAAACGCAACATCTGACGAACGAACACAAATAACAGAAAAAAAAAAGACACAATTGTTATCCAAAAAGTTCAGGCTTAAACCCGCGTGACTTCAGGCTCCAACCCACGTGACTCCAGGCTTCAACCCACGTGACTTTTAAAACAATCCGTCACCACTTTTGGAGTTGGCAGCTACTTGTTCCAAACGCAACATCCGACGAACGAACATAAATATCAAAAAAAAAAAGACACAATTGTTATCCAAAAAGTTCAGGTTTCAACCCACGTGACTTCAGGCTCCAACCCACGTGACTTCAGGCTTCACCCCACGTGACTCCAGGCTCCAACCCACGTGTTTTTTCAAACGATCGGTCACCACTTTTGAAGTTGGCAGCTACTTGTTCCAAACGCAACATCTGACGAACGAACACAAATATAGAAAAAAAGACACAATTGTCATCCAAAAAGCTCAGGTTTCAACCCACTTGACTTTAGGCTTCAACCCACGTGACTCCAGGCTTCAACCCACGTGACTTTTGAAACAATCCGTCACCACTTTTGGAGTTGGCAGCTACTTGTTCCAAACGCAGCATCCGACGAACGAACATAAATATCAAAAAAAAAGACACAATTGTTATCCAAAAAGTTCAGGTTCAAACCCACGTGACTTCAGGCTCCAACCCACGTGACTTCAAACTTCAACCCACGTGACTTCAAAAACGATCGGTCACCACTTTCTAAGTTGGCAGCTACTTGTTCCAAACGCAACATCTGACGAACGAACAAAAATATAAGAAAAACTTAAGACACAATTGTTATCCAAAAAGTTCAGGTTTCAACCCACGTGACTTCAGCCTTCAACCCACGTGACTTCAGGCTTCAACCCACGTGACTTCAGGCTTCAACCCACGTGACTTCAGGCTTCAACCCACGTGACTTCAGACTTCAACCCACGTGACTTCAGGCTCAAACCCACGTGACTCCAGGCTTCAACTCACGTGACTCCAAGCTTCAACCCACGTGAATTTTAAAACGATCGGTCACCACTTTTGGAGTTGGCAGCTACTTGTTCCAAACGCAACATCTGACGAACGAACATAAATATCAAAAAAAAAGACACAATTGTTATCCAAAAAGTTCAGGTTTCAACCCACGTGACTTCAGCCTTCAACCCACGTGACTTCAGGCTTCAACCCACGTGACTTCAGGCTTCAACACACGTGACTTCAGGCTCAAACCCACGTGACTTCAGGCTTCAACCCACGTGACTCCAGGCTTCAACCCACGTGACTTTTAAAACAATCCGTCACCACTTTTGGAGTTGGCAGCTACATGTTCCAAACGCAACATCCGACGAACGAACATAAATATCAAAAAAAAAAAGACACAATTGTTATCCAAAAAGTTCAGGTTTCAACCCACGTGACTTCAGGCTCCAACCCACGTGACTTCAAACTTCAACCCACGTGCCTTTAAAAACGATCGGTCACCACTTTTTAAGTTGGCAGCTACTTGTTCCAAACGCAACATCTGACGAACGAACACAAATATAAAAAAAACTTAAGACACAATTGTTATCCAAAAAGTCCAGGTTTTAACCCACGTGACTTCAGCCTTCAATCCACGTGACTTCAGGCTTCAACCCACGTGACTTCAGGCTTCAACCCACGTAACTTCAGGCTTCAACCCACGTGACTCCAGGCTCCAACCCACGTGTTTTTTCAAACGATCGGTCACCACTTTTGAAGTTGGCAGCTACTTGTTCCAAACGCAACATCTGACGAACGAACACAAATATGGAAAAAAAGACACAATTGTCATCCAAAAAGCTCAGGTTTCAACCCACGTGACTTTAGGCTTCAACCCACGTGACTCCAGGCTTCAACCCACGTGACTTTTAAAACAATCCGTCACCACTTTTGGAGTTGGCAGCTGCTTGTTCCAAACGCAACATCCGACGAACGAACAAAAATATAACAAAAACTTAAGACACAATTGTTATCCAAAAAGTTCAGTTTCCAACCCACGTGACTTCAGCCTTCAACCCACGTGACTTCAGGCTTCAACCCACGTGACTTCAGGCTTCAACCCACGTGACTTCAGGCTCAAACCCACGTGACTTCAGGCTTCAACTCAAGTGACTCCAGGCTTCAACCCACGTGAATTTTGAAATGATCGGTCACCACTTTTGGAGTTGGCAGCTACTTGTTCCAAACGCAACATCTGACGAACGAACACAAATAACAGAAACAAAAGACACAATTGTTATCCAAAAAGTTCAGGTTTAAACCCACGTGACTTCAGGCTTCAACCCACGTGACTCCAGGCTTCAACCCACGTGACTTTTAAAACAATGCGTCACCACTTTTGGAGTTGGCAGCTACTTGTTCCAAACGCAACATCCGACGAACGAACATAAATATAAAAAAAAAAGACACAGTTGTTATCCAAAAAGTTCAGGTTTCAACCCACGTGACTTCAGCCTTCAACCCACGTGACTTCAGGCTTCAACCCACGTGACTTCAGGCTTCAACCCACGTGACTTCAGGCTCAAACCCACGTGACTTCAGGCTTCAACCCACGTGAATTTTAAAACGATCCGTCACCACTTTTGGAGTTGGCAGCTACTTGTTCCAAACGCAACATCCGACGAACGGACATTAATATAAAAAAAAAGACACAATTGTTATCAAAAAAGTTCAGGTTCAAACCCACGTGACTCCAGGCTCCAACCCACGTGACTTCAAACTTCAACCCACGTGACTTTAAAAACGATCGGTCACCACTTTTTAAGTTGGCTGCTACTTGTTCCAAACGCAACATCTGACGAACGAACACAGATATAAAAAAAACTCAAGACACAATTGTTATCCAAAAAGTTCAGGTTTCAACCCACGTGACTTCAGCCTTCAACCCACGTGACTTCAGGCTTCAACCCACGTGACTTCAGGCTTCAACACACGTGACTTCAGGCTCAAACCCACGTGACTTCAGGATTCAACCCACGTGACTCCAGGCTTCAACCCACGTGACTCCAGGCTTCAACCCACGTGAATTTTAAAACGATCGGTCACCACTTTTGGAGTTGGCAGCTACTTGTTCCAAACGCAACATCTGACGAACGAACACAAATAACAGAAAAAAAAAAGACACAATTGTTATCCAAAAAGTTCAGGTTCAAACCCGCGTGACTTCAGGCTCCAACCCACGTGACTCCAGGCTTCAACCCACGTGACTTTTAAAACAATCCGTCACCACTTTTGGAGTTGGCAGCTACTTGTTCCAAACGCAACATCCGACGAACGAACATAAATATCAAAAAAAAAAAGACACAATTGTTATCCAAAAAGTTCAGGTTTCAACCCACGTGACTTCAGGCTCCAACCCACGTGACTTCAAACTTCAACCCACGTGACTTTAAAAACGATCGGTCACCACTTTTTAGGTTGGCAGCTACTTGTTCCAAACGCAACATCTGACGAACGAACACAAATATAAAAAAAACTTAAGACACAATTGTTATCCAAAAAGTCCAGGTTTTAACCCACGTGACTTCAGCCTTCAACCCACGTGACTTCAGGCTTCAACCCACGTGACTTCAGGCTTCAACCCACGTAACTTCAGGCTTCAACCCACGTGACTCCAGGCTTCAACCCACGTGAATTTTTAAACGATCGGTCACCACTTTTGGAGTTGGCAGCTACTTGTTCCAAACGCAACATCTGACGAACGAACACAAATAACAGAAAAAAAAGACACAATTTTCATCCAAAAAGTTCAGGTTTAAACCCACGTGACTTTAGGCTTCAACCCACGTGACTCCAGGATTCAACCCACGTGACTTTTAAAACATTCCGTCACCACTTTTGGAGTTGGCAGCTACTTGTTCCAAACGCAACATCCGACGAACGAACATAAATATCAAAAAAAAAAAAAACACAATTCTTATCCAAAAAGTTCAGGTTTGAACCCACGTGACTTCAGGCTCCAACCCACGTGACTTTGAAAACGATCAGTCACCACTTTTGAAGTTGGCAGCTACTTGTTCCAAACGCAACAACTGATGAACGAACACAAATAACAAGAAAAAAAAAAAAAAAAAAAAAGACAATTGTTATCCAAAAAGTTCAGGTTTGAACCCACGTGACTTCAGGCTTCAACACCCGTGACTTCAGGCTTCAACCCACGTGACTTTTAAAACAATCCGTCACCACTTTTGGAGTTGGCAGCTACTTGTTCCAAACGCAACATCCGACGAACGAACATAAATATCAAAAAAAAGACACAATTGTTATCTCAAAAGTTCAGGTTTACACCCACGTGACTTCAGGCTCCAACCCACGTGACATCAAACTTCATCCCACGTGACTTCAAAAACGATCTGTCACCATTTTTCAAGTTGTCAGCTTTTTGTTCCAAACGCAACATCTGACGAACGAACAAATATAAAAAATACTTAAGACACAATTGTTATCCAAAACGTTCAGGTTTTAACCCACGTGACTTCAGCCTTCAATCCACGTGACTCCAGGCTTCAACCCACGTGCCTTCAGGCTTCAAACCACGTGACTTTTAAAACGATCGGTCACCACTTTTGGAGTTGGCAGCTACTTGTTCCAAACGCAACATCCGACGAACGGACATTAATATCAAAAAAAAGACACAATTGTTATCGAAGAAGTTCAGGTTTAAACCCACGTGACCCCAGGCTTCAACCCACGTGACTTTTAAAACAATCCGTCACCACTTTTGGAGTTGGCAGCTACTTGTTCCAAACGCAACATCCGACAAACGAACATAAATATCAAAAAAAAGACACAATTGTTATCCAAAAAGTTCAGGTTTCAACCCACGTGACTTCAGGCTTCAATCCACGTGCCTTCAGGCTTCAACCCACGTGACTTCAGGCTTCAACCCACGTGACTTCAGGCTTCAACCCACGTGACTCCACCTTTCAACCCACGTGACTTCAGGCTTCAACCCACGTGACTTCCGGCTTCAATCCACGTGCCTCCAGGCTTCAACCCACGTGACTTTCAAAACAATCCGTCACCACTTTTGAGTTGGCAGCTACTTGTTCCAAACGCAACATCCGACGAACGGACATCAATATAAAAAAAAAGACACAATTGTTATCAAAAAAGTTCAGGTTTAAACCCACGTGACTCCAGGCTCCAACCCACGTGACTTCAAACTTCAACCCACGTGACTTTAAAAACGATCGGTCACCACTTTTTAAGTTGGCAGCTACTTGTTCCAAACGCAACATCTGACGAACGAACAAAAATATAAAAAAAACTTAAGACACAATTGTTATCCAAAAAGTTCAGTTTTCAACCCACCTGACTTCAGCCTTCAACCCACGTGACTTCAGGCTTCAACCCACGTGCCTTCAGGCTTCAACCCACGTGACTTCAGGCTCAAACCCACGTGACTTCAGGCTTCAACTCACGTGACTCCAGGCTTCAACCCACGTGAATTTTGAAATGATCGGTCACCACTTTTGGAGTTGGCAGCTACTTGTTCCAAACGCAACATCTGACGAACGAACACAAATAACAGAAAAAAAAGACACAATTGTTATCCAAAAAGTTCAGGTTTAAACCCACGTGACTTCAGGCTTCAACCCACGTGACTCCAGGCTTCAACCCACGTGACTTTTAAAACAATCCGTCACCACTTTTGGAGTTGGCAGCTACTTGTTCCAAACGCAACATCCGACGAACGAACATAAATATCAAAAAAAAAAACACAATTGTTATTCAAAAAGTTCAGGTTTAAACCCACGTGACTTCAGGCTTCAACCCACGTGACTTCAGGCTTCAACCCACGTGCCTTCAGGCTTCAACCCACGTGACTTCAGGCTCAAACCCACGTGACTTCAGGCTTCAACTCACGTGACTCCAGGCTTCAACCCACGTGAATTTTGAAATGATCGGTCACCACTTTTGGAGTTGGCAGCTACTTGTTCCAAACGCAACATCTGACGAACGAACACAAATAACAGAAAAAAAAGACACAATTATTATCCAAAAAGTTCAGGTTTAAACCCACGTGACTTCAGGCTTCAACCCACGTGACTTCAAACTTCAACCCACGTGACTTTGAAAACGATCGGTCACCACTTTTTAAGTTAGCTGCTGCTTGTTCCAAACGCAACATCTGACGAACGAACACAAATATAAAAAAAACTTAAGACACAATTGTTATCCAAAAAGTTCAGGTTTCAACCCACGTGACTTCAGCCTTCAACCCACGTGACTTCAGGCTTCAACCCACGTGACTTCAGGCTTCAACCCACGTGACTCCACCTTTCAACCCACGTGACTTCAGGCTTCAACCCACGTGACTTCAGGCTTCAATCCACGTGACTCCAGGCTTCAACCCACGTGACTTTCAAAACAATCCGTCACCACTTTTGAAGTTGGCAGCTACTTGTTCCAAACGCAACATCCGACGAACGGACATCAATATCAAAAAAAAGACACAATTGTTATCAAAAAAGTTCAGGTTTAAACCCACGTGACTTCAGGCTCCAACCCACGTGACTTCAAACTTCAACCCACGTGACTTTAAAAACGATCGGTCACCACTTTTTAAGTTGGCAGCTACTTGTTCCAAACGCAACATCTGACGAACGAACAAAAATATAAAAAAAACTTAAGACACAATTGTTATCCAAAAAGTTCAGTTTTCAACCCACGTGACTCCAGGCTTCAACCCACGTGACTTCAGGCTTCAACCCACGTGACTTCAGGCTCAAACCCACGTGACTTCAGGCTTCAACTCACGTGACTCCAGGCTTCAACCCACGTGAATTTTGAAATGATCGGTCACCACTTTTGGAGTTGGCAGCTACTTGTTCCAAACGCAACATCTGACGAACGAACACAAATAACAGAAAAAAAAAGACACAATTGTTATCCAAAAAGTTCAGGTTTAAACCCACGTGACTTCAGGCTTCAACCCACGTGACTCCAGGCTTCAACCCACGTGACTTTTAAAACAATCCGTCACCACTTTTGGAGTTGGCAGCTACTTGTTCCAAACGCAACATCCGACGAACGAACATAAATATAAAAAAAAAACACAATCGTTATCCAAAAAGTTCAGGTTTCAACCCACGTGACTTAAGGCTCCAACCCACGTGACTTCAAACTCCAACTCACGTGACTTTAAAAACGATCGGTCACCACTTCTAAGGTTGGCTGCTACTTGTTCCAAACGCAACATCTGACGAACGAACACAAATATAAAAAAAACTCAAGACACAATTGTTATCCAAAAAGTTCAGGTTTCAACCCACGTGACTTCAGCCTTCAACCCACGTGACTTCAGGCTTCAACCCACGTGACTTCAGGCTTCAACACACGTGACTTCAGGCTCAAACCCACGTGACTTCAGGCTTCAACCCACGTGACTCCAGGCTTCAACCCACGTGACTCCAGGCTTCAACCCACGTGAATTTTAAAACGATCGGTCACCACTTTTGGAGTTGGCAGCTACTTGTTCCAAACGCAACATCTGACGAACGAACACAAATAACAGAAAAAAAAAAGACACAATTGTTATCCAAAAAGTTCAGGTTTAAACCCGCGTGACTTCAGGCTCCAACCCACGTGACTCCAGGCTTCAACCCACGTGACTTTTAAAACAATCCGTCACCACTTTTGGAGTTGGCAGCTACTTGTTCCAAACGCAACATCCGACGAACGAACATAAATATCAAAAAAAAAAGACACAATTGTTATCCAAAAAGTTCAGGTTTCAACCCACGTGACTTCAGGCTCCAACCCACGTGACTTCAAACTTCAACCCACGTGACTTTAAAAACGATCGGTCACCACTTTTTAGGTTGGCAGCTACTTGTTCCAAACGCAACATCTGACGAACGAACACAAATATAAAAAAAACTTAAGACACAATTGTTATCCAAAAAGTCCAGGTTTTAACCCACGTGACTTCAGCCTTCAACCCACGTGACTTCAGGCTTCAACCCACGTGACTTCAGGCTTCAACCCACGTAACTTCAGGCTTCACCCCACGTGACTCCAGGCTCCAACCCACGTGTTTTTTCAAACGATCGGTCACCACTTTTGAAGTTGGCAGCTACTTGTTCCAAACGCAACATCTGACGAACGAACACAAATATAGAAAAAAAGACACAATTGTCATCCAAAAAGCTCAGGTTCCAACCCACTTGACTTAAGGCTTCAACCCACGTGACTCCAGGCTTCAACCCACGTGACTTTTGAAACAATCCGTCACCACTTTTGGAGTTGGCAGCTACTTGTTCCAAACGCAACATCCGACGAACGAACATAAATATCAAAAAAAAAGACACAATTGTTATCCAAAAAGTTCAGGTTCAAACCCACGTGACTTCAGGCTCCAACCCACGTGACTTCAAACTTCAACCCACGTGACTTCAAAAACGATCGGTCACCACTTTCTAAGTTGGCAGCTACTTGTTCCAAACGCAACATCTGACGAACGAACACAAATAACAGAAAAAAAAAGACACAATTGTTATCCAAAAAGTTCAGGTTTAAACCCACGTGACTTCAGGTTTAAACCCACGTGACTCCAGGCTCCAACCCACGTGACTTCAAACTTCAACCCACGTGACTTTAAAAACGATCGGTCACCACTTTTTAAGTTGGCAGCTACTTGTTCCAAACGCAACATCTGACGAACGAACACAAATATAAAAAAAACTTAGGACACAATTGTTATCCAAAAAGTTCAGATTTCAACTCACGTGACTTCAGCCTTCAACCCACGTGACTTCAGGCTTCAACCCACGTGGCTTCAGGCTTCAACCCACGTGACTTCAGGCTCGAACTCACGTGACTTCAGGCTTCAACCCACGTGACTCCAGGCTTCAACCCACGTGAATTTTGAAACGATCGGTCACCACTTTTGGAGTTGGCAGCTACTTGTTCCAAACGCAACATCTGACGAACGAACACAAATAACAGAAAAAAAAGACACAATTTTCATCCAAAAAGTTCAGGTTCAAACCCACGTGACTTTAGGCTTCAACCCACGTGACTCCAGGATTCAACCCACGTGACTTTTAAAACATTCCGTCACCACTTTTGGAGTTGGCAGCTACTTGTTCCAAACGCAACATCCGACGAACGAACATAAATATCAAAAAAAAAAAAAACACAATTGTTATCCAAAAAGTTCAGGTTTGAACCCACGTGACTTCAGGCTCCAACCCACGTGACTTTGAAAACGATCAGTCACCACTTTTGAAGTTGGCAGCTACTTGTTCCAAACGCAACAACTGATGAACGAACACAAATAACAAAAAAAAAAAAAAAAAAAAGACAATTGTTATCCAAAAAGTTCAGGTTTGAACCCACGTGACTTCAGGCTTCAACACCCGTGACTTCAGGCTTCAACCCACGGGACTTTTAAAACAATCCGTCACCACTTTTGGAGTTGGCAGCTACTTGTTCCAAACGCAACATCCGACGAACGAACATAAATATCAAAAAAAAGACACAATTGTTATCTCAAAAGTTCAGGTTTTAACCCACGTGACTCCAGGCTCCAACCCACGTGACATCAAACTTCATCCCACGTGACTTCAAAAACGATCTGTCACCATTTTTCAAGTTGTCAGCTTTTTGTTCCAAACGCAACATCTGACGAACGAACAAATATAAAAAATACTTAAGACACAATTGTTATCCAAAAAGTTCAGGTTTTAACCCACGTGACTTCAGCCTTCAATCCACGTGACTCCAGGCTTCAACCCACGTGCCTTCAGGCTTCAAACCACGTGACTTTTAAAACGATCGGTCACCACTTTTGGAGTTGGCAGCTACTTGTTCCAAACGCAACATCCGACGAACGGACATTAATATCAAAAAAAAGACACAATTGTTATCGAAGAAGTTCAGGTTTAAACCCACGTGACCTCAGGCTTCAACCCACGTGACTTTTAAAACAATCCGTCACCACTTTTGGAGTTGGCAGCTACTTGTTCCAAACGCAACATCCGACAAACGAACATAAATATCAAAAAAAAAGACACAATTGTTATCCAAAAAGTTCAGGTTTCAACCCACGTGACTTCAGGCTTCAATCCACGTGCCTTCAGGCTTCAACCCACGTGACTTCAGGCTTCAACCCACGTGACTTCAGGCTTCAACCCACGTGACTCCACCTTTCAACCCACGTGACTTCAGGCTTCAACCCACGTGACTTCCGGCTTCAATCCACGTGCCTCCAGGCTTCAACCCACGTGACTTTTAAAACAATCCGTCACCACTTTTGAGTTGGCAGCTACTTGTTCCAAACGCAACATCCGACGAACGGACATCAATATAAAAAAAAAGACACAATTGTTATCAAAAAAATTCAGGTTTAAACCCACGTGACTCCAGGCTCCAACCCACGTGACTTCAAACTTCAACCCACGTGACTTTAAAAACGATCGGTCACCACTTTTTAAGTTGGCAGCTACTTGTTCCAAACGCAACATCTGACGAACGAACAAAAATATAAAAAAAACTCAAGACACAATTGTTATCCAAAAAGTTCAGTTTTCAACCCACCTGACTTCAGCCTTCAACCCACGTGACTTCAGGCTTCAACCCACGTGCCTTCAGGCTTCAACCCACGTGACTTCAGGCTCAAACCCACGTGACTTCAGGCTTCAACTCACGTGACTCCAGGCTTCAACCCACGTGAATTTTGAAATGATCGGTCACCACTTTTGGAGTTGGCAGCTACTTGTTCCAAACGCAACATCTGACGAACGAACACAAATAACAGAAAAAAAAGACACAATTGTTATCCAAAAAGTTCAGGTTTAAACCCACGTGACTTCAGGCTTCAACCCACGTGACTCCAGGCTTCAACCCACGTGACTTTTAAAACAATCCGTCACCACTTTTGGAGTTGGCAGCTACTTGTTCCAAACGCAACATCCGACGAACGAACATAAATATCAAAAAAAAAAACACAATTGTTATTCAAAAAGTTCAGGTTTAAACCCACGTGACTTCAGGCTTCAACCCACGTGACTTCAGGCTTCAACCCACGTGCCTTCAGGCTTCAACCCACGTGACTTCAGGCTTCAACCCACGTGACTTCAGGCTTCAATCCACGTGACTCCAGGCTTCAACCCACGTGACTTTCAAAACAATCCGTCACCACTTTTGAAGTTGGCAGCTACTTGTTCCAAACGCAACATCCGACGAACGGACATCAATATCAAAAAAAAGACACAATTGTTATCAAAAAAGTTCAGGTTTAAACCCACGTGACTTCAGGCTCCAACCCACGTGACTTCAAACTTCAACCCACGTGACTTTAAAAACGATCGGTCACCACTTTTTAAGTTGGCAGCTACTTGTTCCAAACGCAACATCTGACGAACGAACAAAAATATAAAAAAAACTTAAGACACAATTGTTATCCAAAAAGTTCAGTTTTCAACCCACGTGACTCCAGGCTTCAACCCACGTGACTTCAGGCTTCAACCCACGTGACTTCAGGCTCAAACCCACGTGACTTCAGGCTTCAACTCACGTGACTCCAGGCTTCAACCCACGTGAATTTTGAAATGATCGGTCACCACTTTTGGAGTTGGCAGCTACTTGTTCCAAACGCAACATCTGACGAACGAACACAAATAACAGAAAAAAAAAGACACAATTGTTATCCAAAAAGTTCAGGTTTAAACCCACGTGACTTCAGGCTTCAACCCACGTGACTCCAGGCTTCAACCCACGTGACTTTTAAAACAATCCGTCACCACTTTTGGAGTTGGCAGCTACTTGTTCCAAACGCAACATCCGACGAACGAACATAAATATAAAAAAAAAAACACAATCGTTATCCAAAAAGTTCAGGTTTCAACCCACGTGACTTAAGGCTCCAACCCACGTGCCTTCAAACTCCAACTCACGTGACTTTAAAAACGATCGGTCACCACTTCTAAGGTTGGCTGCTACTTGTTCCAAACGCAACATCTGACGAACGAACACAAATATAAAAAAAACTTAAGACACAATTGTTATCCAAAAAGTTCAGGTTTCAACCCACGTGACTTCAGCCTTCAACCCACGTGACTTCAGGCTTCAACCCACGTGACTTCAGGCTTCAACCCACGTGACTCCAGGCTCAAACCCACGTGACTTCAGGCTTCAACCCACGTGAATTTTAAAACGATCCGTCACCACTTTTGGAGTTGGCAGCTACTTGTTCCAAACGCAACATCCGACGAACGGACATTAATATCAAAAAAAAGACACAATTGTTATCAAAAAAGTTCAGGTTCAAACCCACGTGACTTCAGGCTCCAACCCACGTGACTTCAAACTCCAACTCACGTGACTTTAAAAACGATCGGTCACCACTTTTTAAGTTGGCTGCTACTTGTTCCAAACGCAACATCTGACGAACGAACACAAATATAAAAAAAACTTAAGACACAATTGTTATCCAAAAAGTTCAGGTTTCAACCCACGTGACTTCAGCCTTCAACCCACGTGACTTCAGGCTTCAACCCACGTGACTTCAGGCTTCAACACACGTGACTTCAGGCTCAAACCCACGTGACTTCAGGCTTCAACCCACGTGACTCCAGGCTTCAACCCACGTGACTCCAGGCTTTAACTTACGTGAATTTTAAAACGATCGGTCACCACTTTTGGAGTTGGCAGCTACTTGTTTCAAACGCAACATTTGACGAACGAACACAAATAACAGAAAAAAAAGACACAATTGTTATCCAAAAAGTTCAGGTTTAAATCCACGTGACTTCAGGCTTCAACCCACGTGACTCCAGGCTTCAACCCACGTGACTTTTGAAACAATCCGTCACCACTTTTGGAGTTGGCAGCTGCTTGTTCCAAACGCAACATCCGACGAACGAACATAAATATCAAAAAAACAGACACAATTGTTATCCAAAAAGTTCAGGTTTGAACCCACGTGACTTAAGGCTCCAGCCCACGTGACTTCAAACTCCAACTCACGTGACTTCAAAAACGATCGGTCACCACTTTTAAGGTTGGCAGCTACTTGTTCCAAACGCAACATCTGACGAACGAACACAAATATAAAAAAAACTTAAGACACAATTGTTATCCAAAAAGTTCAGGTTTCAACCCACGTGACTTCAGCCTTCAACCCACGTGACTTCAGGCTTCAATCCACGTGACTTCAGGCTTCAACACACGTGACTTCAGGCTCAAACCAACGTGACTTCAGGCTTCAACCCACGTGACTTCAGGCTTCAACCCACGTGACTTCAGGCTTCAACCCACGTGTTTTTTCAAACGATCGGTCACCACTTTTGAAGTTGGCAGCTACTCGTTCCAAACGCAACATCTGACGAACGAACACAATTATAGAAAAAAAGACACAATTGTTATCCAAAAAGTTCAGGTTTTAACCCACGTGACTTCAGGCTTCAACCCACGAGACTTTCAAAACGATCGGTCACCACTTTTGGAGTTGGCAGCTACTTGTTCCAAACGCAACATCTGACGAACGAACACATATAAAAAAAACTCAAGACACAATTGTTATCCAAAAAGTTCAGGTTTCAACCCACGTGACTTCAGCCTTCAACCCACGTGACTTCAGGCTTCAACCCACGTGACTTCAGGCTCCAACCCACGTGACTTCAGGCTTCCACCCACGTGACTCCAGGCTTCCACCCACGTGAATTTTAAAACGATCGGTCACCACTTTTGGAGTTGGCAGCTACTTGTTCCAAACGCAACATCCGACGAACGAACACAAATAACAGAAAAAAAAAACACAATTGTTATCCAAAAAGTTCAGGTTTAAACCCACGTGACTTCGGGCTTCAACCCACGTGACTTCAGGCTTCAACCCACGTGACTTTTAAAACAATCCGTCACCACTTTTGGAGTTGGCAGCTACTTGTTCCAAACGCAACATCCGACGAACGAACATAAATATCAAAAAAAAGACACAATTGTTATCCAAAAAGTTCAGGTTTAAACCCACGTGACTTCAGGCTCCAACCCACGTGACTTCAAACTTCAACCCACGAGACTTCAAAAACGATCGGTCACCACTTTTCAAGTTGGCAGCTACTTGTTCCAAACGCAACATCTGACGAACGAACACAAATATAAAAAAACTTAAGACACAATTGTTATCCAAAAAGTTCAGGTTTTAACCCACGTGACTTCAGGCTTCAACTCACGTGACTCCAGGCTTCAACCCACGTGACTTTTAAAACAATCCGTCACCACTTTTGGAGTTGGCAGCTATTTGTCTCAAACGCAACATCCGACGAACGAACATAAATATCAAAAAAAAAGACACAATTGTTATCCAAGAAGTACAGGTTTAAACCCACGTGACTCAAGGCTCCAACCCACGTGACTTCAAACTCCAACTCACGTGACTTTAAAAACGATCGGTCACCACTTTTTGAATTGGCAGCTACTTGTTCCAAAC
Organism: Anaspis maculata; assembly: GCA_949128115.1. Lineage (NCBI taxonomy): Eukaryota > Metazoa > Arthropoda > Insecta > Coleoptera > Scraptiidae > Anaspis > Anaspis maculata. The sequence continues at coordinate 5,407,060 of OX421962.1, forward strand.
GCAACATCTGACGAACTAACACAAATATAAAAAAAACTTAGGACACAATTGTTATCCAAAAAGTTCAGGTTTCAACCCACGTGACTTCAGCCTTCAACCCACGTGACTTCAGGTTTCAACCCACGTGACTTCAAGCTTCAACCCACGTGACTTCAGGCTTCAACCCTCGTGACTCCAGGCTCCAACCCACGTGTTTTTTCAAACGATCGGTCACCACTTTTGAAGTTGGCAGCTACTTGTTCCAAACGCAGCATCTGACGAACGAACACAAATATAGAAAAAAAGACACAATTGTCATCCAAAAAGCTCAGGTTTCAACCCACGTGACTTCAGGCTTCAACCCACGTGACTTCTAAAACAATCGGTCACCACTTTTGGAGTTGGCAGCTACTTGTTCCAAACGCAACATCCGACGAACGAACACAAAAATCAAAAGAAAAGACACAATTGTTATCCAAAAAGTTCAGGTTTAAACCCACGTGACTCAATGCTCCAACCCACGTGACTTCAAACTCCAACTCACGTGACTTTGAAAACGATCGGTCACCACTTTTGAGGTTGGCAGCTACTTTTTCCAAACGCAACATCTGACGAACGAACACAAATATAAAAAAAACTTAAGACACAATTGTTATCCAAAAAGTTCAGGTTTTAACCCACGTGTTTTCAGCCTTCAACCCACGTGACATCAGGCTTCAACCCACGTGACTTCAGGCTTCAACCCACGTGACTTCAGGCTTCAACCCACGTGACTTTTAAAACAATCCGTCACCACTTTTGGAGTTGACAGCTACTCGTTCCAAACGCAACATCCGACGAACGAACATAAATATCAAAAAAAAAGACACAATTGTTATCCAAAAAGTTCAGGTTTAAACCCACGTGACTCAAGGCTCCAACCCACGTGACTTCAAACTCCGACTCACGTGACTTTAAAAACGATCGGTCACCACTTTTAAGGTTGGCAGCTACTTGTTCCAAACGCAACATCTGACGAACGAACACAAATATAAAAAAAAAACTTAAGACACAATTGTTATCCAAAAAGTTCAGGTTTCAACCCACGTGTTTTCAGCCTTCAACCCACGTGACATCAGGCTTCAACCCACGTGACTTCAGGCTTCAACCCACGTGACTTCAGGCTTCAACCCACGTGACTTTTAAAACAATCCGTCACCACTTTTGGAGTTGGCAGCTACTTGTTCCAAACGCAACATCCGACGAACGAACATAAATATCAAAGAAAAAGACACAATTGTCATCCTAAAATTTCAGTTTTTAGCCCACGTGACTTCAGGCTCCAACCCACGTGACTTCAAACTTCATCCCACGTGACTTTAAAAACGATCTGTCACCATTTTTTAAGTTGTCAGCTACTTGTTCCAAACGCAACATCTGACGAACGAACAATAACAAAAAATACTTAAGACACAATTGTTATCCAGAAAAATCAGGTTTTAACCCACGTGACTTCAGCCTTCAACCCACGTGACTCCAGGCTTCAACCCACGTGCCTTCAGGCTTCAACCCACGTGACTTCAGGCTTCAACCCACGTGACTTCAGGCTTCAACCCACGTGACTCCACCTTTCAACCCACGTGACTTCAGGCTTCAACCCACGTGACTTCAGGCTTCAACTCACGTGACTCCAGGCATCAACCCACGTGTTTTCTGAAACGATCGGTCACCACTATTGAAGTTGGCAGCTACTTGTTCCAAACGCAACATCTGACGAACGAACATAAATATAGAAAAAAAAAGACACAATTGTTATCCAAAAAGTTCAGGTTTTAACCCACGTGACTCCAGGCTTCAAACCACGTGACTTTTAAAACGATCGGTCACCACTTTTGGAGTTGGCAGCTACTTGTTCCAAACGCAACATCCGACGAACGGACATTAATATCAAAAAACTTAAGACACAATTGTTATCCAAAAAGTTCAGGTTTCAACCCACGTGACTTCAGCCTTCAACCCACGTGACTTCAAGCTTCAACCCACGTGACTTCAGGCTTCAACCCACGTGACTTCAGGCTTCAATCCACGTGACTTCAGGCTCAAACCCACGTGACTTCAGGCTCAAACCCACGTGACTTCAGGCTTCAACCCACGTGAATTTCAAAACGATCCGTCACCACTTTTGGAGTTGGCAGCTACTTGTTCCAAACGCAACATCCGACGAACGGACATTAATATCAAAAAAAAGGCACAATTGTTATCAAAAAAGTTCAGGTTCAAACCCACGTGACTTCAGGCTCCAACCCACGTGACTCCAAACTCCAACTCACGTGACTTTAAAAACGATCGGTCACCACTTTTTAAGTTGGCTGCTACTTGTTCCAAACGCAACATCTGACGAACGAACACAAATATAAATAAAACTTAAGACACAATTGTTATCCAAAAAGTTCAGGTTTCAACCCACGTGACTTCAGCCTTCAACCCACGTGACTTCAGGCTTCAACCCACGTGACTTCAGGCTTCAACCCACGTGACTTCAGGCTCAAACCCACGTGACTTCAGGCTTCAACCCACGTGACTCCAGGCTTCAACCCACGTGACTCCAGGCTTTAACTTACGTGAATTTTAAAACGATCGGTCACCACTTTTGGAGTTGGCAGCTACTTGTTTCAAACGCAACATCTGACGAACGAACACAAATAACAGAAAAAAAAGACACAATTGTTATCCAAAAAGTTCAGGTTTAAATCCACGTGACTTCAGGCTTCAACCCACGTGACTCCAGGCTTCAACTCACGTGACTTTTGAAACAATCCGTCACCACTTTTGGAGTCGGCAGCTACTTGTTCCAAACGCAACATCCGACGAACGAACATAAATATCAAAAAAAATGACACAATTGTTATCCAAAAAGTTCAGGTTTCAACCCACGTGACTTCAGGCTCCAACCCACGTGACTTCAAACTTCAACCCACTTGACTTTAAAAACGATCGGTCACCACTTTTTAAGTTGGCAGCTACTTGTTCCGAACGCAACATCTGACGAACGAACACAAATATAAAAAAAACTTAAGACACAATTGTTATCCAAAAAGTCCAGGTTTTAACCCACGTGACTTCAGCCTTCAACCCACGTGACTTCAGGCTTCAACCCACGTGACTTCAGGCTTCAACCCACGTAACTTCAGGCTTCACCCCACGTGACTCCAGGCTCCAACCCACGTGCTTTTTCAAACGATCGGTCACCACTTTTGAAGTTGGCAGCTACTTGTTCCAAACGCAACATCTGACGAACGAACACAAATATAGAAAAAAAGACACAATTGTCATCCAAAAAGCTCAGGTTTCAACCCACGTGACTTCAGGCTTCAACCCACGTGACTCCAGGCTTCAACCCACGTGACTTTTGAAACAATCCGTCACCACTTTTGGAGTTGGCAGCTGCTTGTTCCAAACGCAACATCCGACGAACGAACATAAATATCAAAAAAAAAAGACAATTGTTATCCAAAAAGTTCAGGCTTAAACCCACGTGACTTAAGGCTCCAGCCCACGTGACTTCAAACTCCAACTTACGTGACTTCAAAAACGATCGGTCACCACTTTTAAGGTTGGCAGCTACTTGTTCCAAACGCAACATCTGACGAACGAACACAAATATAAAAAAAACTTAAGACACAATTGTTATCCAAAAAGTTCAGGTTTCAACCCACGTGACTTCAGCCTTCAACCCACGTGACTTCAGGCTTCAACCCACGTGACTTCAGGCTTCAACACACGTGACTTCAGGCTCAAACCCACGTGACTTCAGGCTTTAACCCACGTGACTTCAGGCTTCAACCCACGTGACTACAGGCTTCAACCCACGTGTTTTTTCAAACGATCGGTCACCACTTTTGAAGTTGGCAGCTACTTGTTCCAAACGCAACATCTGACGAACGAACACAATTATAGAAAAAAAGACACAATTGTTATTCAAAAAGTTCAGGTTTTAACCCACGTGACTTCAGGCTTCAACCCACGAGACTTTCAAAACGATCGGTCACCACTTTTGGAGTTGGCAGCTACTTGTTCCAAACGCAACATCTGACGAACGAACACATATAAAAAAAACTCAAGACACAATTGTTATCCAAAAAGTTCAGGTTTCAACCCACGTGACTTCAGCCTTCAACCCACGTGACTTCAAGCTTCAACCCACGTGACTTCAGGCTCCAACCCACGTGACTTCAGGCTTCCACCCACGTGACTCCAGGCTTCCACCCACGTGAATTTTAAAACGATCGGTCACCACTTTTGGAGTTGGCAGCTACTTGTTCCAAACGCAACATCCGACGAACGAACACAAATAACAGAAAAAAAAAACACAATTGTTATCCAAAAAGTTCAGGTTTAAACCCACGTGACTTCAGGATTCAACCCACGTGACTTCAGGCTTCAACCCACGTGACTTTTAAAACAATCCGTCACCACTTTTGGAGTTGGCAGCTACTTGTTCCAAACGCAACATCCGACGAACGAACATAAATATCAAAAAAAAGACACAATTGTTATCCAAAAAGTTCAGGTTTAAACCCACGTGACTTCAGGCTCCAACCCACGTGACTTCAAACTTCAACCCACGAGACTTCAAAAACGATCGGTCACCACTTTTCAAGTTGGCAGCTACTTGTTCCAAACGCAACATCTGACGAACGAACACAAATATAAAAAAACTTAAGACACAATTGTTATCCAAAAAGTTCAGGTTTTAACCCACGTGACTTCAGGCTTCAACTCACGTGACTCCAGGCTTCAACCCACGTGACTTTTAAAACAATCCGTCACCACTTTCGGAGTTGGCAGCTACTTGTCCCAAACGCAACATCCGACGAACGAACATAAATATCAAAAAAAAAGACACAATTGTTATCCAAGAAGTACAGGTTTAAACCCACGTGACTTAAGGCTCCAACCCACGTGACTTCAAACTCCAACTCACGTGACTTTAAAAACGATCGGTCACCACTTTTTGAATTGGCAGCTACTTGTTCCAAACGCAACATCTGACGAACTAACACAAATATAAAAAAACTTAAGACACAATTGTTATCCAAAAAGTTCAGGTTTTAACCCACGTGACTTCAGGCTTCAACTCACGTGACTCCAGGCTTCAACCCACGTGACTTTTAAAACAATCCGTCACCACTTTTGGAGTTGGCAGCTATTTGTCCCAAACGCAACATCCGACGAACGAACATAAATATCAAAAAAAAAGACACAATTGTTATCCAAGAAGTACAGGTTTAAACCCACGTGACTCAAGGCTCCAACCCACGTGACTTCAAACTCCAACTCACGTGACTTTAAAAACGATCGGTCACCACTTTTTGAATTGGCAGCTACTTGTTCCAAACGCAACATCTGACGAACTAACACAAATATAAAAAAAACTTAGGACACAATTGTTATCCAAAAAGTTCAGGTTTCAACCTACGTGACTTCAGCCTTCAACCCACGTGACTTCAGGCTTCAACCCACGTGACTCCAAGCTTCAACCCACGTGACTTCAGGCTTCAACCCTCGTGACTCCAGGCTCCAACCCACGTGTTTTTTCAAACGATCGGTCACCACTTTTGAAGTTGGCAGCTACTTGTTCCAAACGCAGCATCTGACGAACGAACACAAATATAGAAAAAAAGACACAATTGTCATCCAAAAAGCTCAGGTTTCAACCCACGTGACTTCAGGCTTCAACCCACGTGACTTCTAAAACAATCGGTCACCACTTTTGGAGTTGGCAGCTACTTGTTCCAAACGCAACATCCGACGAACGAACACAAAAATCAAAAGAAAAGACACAATTGTTATCCAAAAAGTTCAGGTTTAAACCCACGTGACTCAAGGCTCCAACCCACGTGACTTCAAACTCCAACTCACGTGACTTTAAAAACGATCGGTCACCACTTTTAAGGTTGGCAGCTACTTGTTCCAAACGCAACATCTGACGAACGAACACAAATATAAAAAAAAACTTAAGACACAATTGTTATCCAAAAAGTTCAGGTTTCAACCCACGTGTTTTCAGCCTTCAACCCACGTGACATCAGGCTTCAACCCACGTGACTTCAGGCTTCAACCCACGTGACTTCAGGCTTCAACCCACGTGACTTTTAAAACAATCCGTCACCACTTTTGGAGTTGGCAGCTACTTGTTCCAAACGCAACATCCGACGAACGAACATAAATATCAAAGAAAAAGACACAATTGTCATCCTAAAATTTCAGTTTTTAGCCCACGTGACTTCAGGCTCCAACCCACGTGACTTCAAACTTCATCCCACGTGACTTTAAAAACGATCTGTCACCATTTTTTAAGTTGTCAGCTACTTGTTCCAAACGCAACATCTGACGAACGAACAATAACAAAAAATACTTAAGACACAATTGTTATCCAGAAAAATCAGGTTTTAACCCACGTGACTTCAGCCTTCAACCCACGTGACTCCAGGCTTCAACCCACGTGCCTTCAGGCTTCAACCCACGTGACTTCAGGCTTCAACCCACGTGACTTCAGGCTTCAACCCACGTGACTCCACCTTTCAACCCACGTGACTTCAGGCTTCAACCCACGTGACTTCAGGCTTCAACTCACGTGACTCCAAGCTTCAACCCACGTGTTTTCTGAAACGATCGGTCACCACTATTGAAGTTGGCAGCTACTTGTTCCAAACGCAACATCTGACGAACGAACATAAATATAGAAAAAAAAAGACACAATTGTTATCCAAAAAGTTCAGGTTTTAACCCACGTGACTCCAGGTTTCAAACCACGTGACTTTTAAAACGATCGGTCACCACTTTTGGAGTTGGCAGCTACTTGTTCCAAACGCAACATCTGACGAACGAACACAAATATCAAAAAACTGAAGACACAATTGTTATCCAAAAAGTTCAGGCTTCAACCCACGTGACTCCAGGCTTCAATCCACGTGCCTCCAGGCTTCAACCCACGTGACTTTTAAAACAATCCGTCACCACTTTTGGAGTTGACAGCTACTTGTTCCAAACGCAACATCCGACGAACGGACATTAATATCAAAAAACTTAAGACACAATTGTTATCCAAAAAGTTCAGGTTTCAACCCACGTGACTTCATCCTTCAACCCACGTGACTTCAAGCTTCAACCCACGTGACTTCAGGCTTCAACCCACGTGACTTCAGGCTTCAATCCACGTGACTTCAGGCTCAAACCCACGTGACTTCAGGCTTCAACCCACGTGACTCCAGGCTTCAACCCACGTGAATTTTAAAACGATCGGTCATCATATTTGGAGTTGGCAGCTACTTGTTCCAAACGCAACATCTGACGAACGAACACAAATAACAGAAAAAAAAAACACAATTGTTATCCAAAAAGTTCAGGTTTAAACCCACGTGACTTCAGGCTTCAACCCACGTGACTTCAGGCTTCAACCCACGTGACTTTTAAAACAATCCGTCACCACTTTTGGAGTTGGCAGCTACTTGTTCCAAACGCAACATCCGACGAACGAACATAAATATCAAAAAAAAGACACAATTGTTACCCAAAAAGTTCAGGTTTCAACCCACGTGACTTCAGGCTCCAACCCACGTGACTTCAAACTTCAACTCACGTGACTTTAAAAACGATCGGTCACCACTTTTTGAATTGGCAGCTACTTGTTCCAAACGCAACATCCGACGAACTAACACAAATATAAAAAAAACTTAAGACACAATTGTTATCCAAAAAGTTCAGGTTTTAACCCACGTGTTTTCAGCCTTCAACCCACGTGACTTCAGGCTTCAACCCACGTGACTTTTAAAACAATCCGTCACCACTTTTGGAGTTGGCAGCTACTTGTTCCAAACGCAACATCCGACGAACGAACATAAATATCAAAAAAAAAGACACAATTGTTATCCAAAAAGTTCAGGTTTAAACCCACGTGACTTAAGGCTCCAACCCACGTGAGTTCAAACTCCAACTCACGTGACTTTAAAAACGATCGGTCACCACTTTTAAGGTTGGCTGCTACTTGTTCCAAACGCAACATCTGACGAACGAACACAAATATAAGAAAAACTTAAGACACAATTGTTATCCAAAAAGTTCAGGTTTCAACCCACGTGACTTCAGCCTTCAACCCACGTGACTTCAGGCTTCAACCCACGTGACTTCAGGCTTCAACACACGTGACTTCAGGCTCAAACCCACGTGACTTCAGGCTTAAACCCACGTGACTCCAGGCTTCAACCCACGTGACTCCAGGCTTCAACCCACGTGAATTTTAAAACGATCGGTCACCACTTTTGGAGTTGGCAGCTACCTGTTCCAAACGCAACATCTGACGAACGAACACAAATAACAGAAAAAAAAAAGACACAATTGTTATCCAAAAAGTTCAGGTTTGAACCCACGTGACTTCAGGCTCCAACCCACGTGACTCCAGGCTTCAACCCACGTGACTTTTGAAACAATCCGTCACCACTTTTGGAGTTGGCAGCTACTTGTTCCAAACGCAACATCCGACGAACGGACATAAATATCAAAAAAAAAGACACAATTGTTATCCAAAAAGTTCAGGTTTAAACCCACGTGACTTAAGGCTCCAACCCACGTGACTTCAAACTCCAACTCACGTGACTTTAAAAACGATCGGTCACCACTTTTAAGGTTGGCTGCTACTTGTTTCAAACGCAACATCTGACGAACGAACACAAATATAAAAGAAACTTAAGACACAATTGTTATCCAAAAAGTTCAGGTTTCAACCCACGTGACTTCAGCCTTCAACCCACGTGACTTCAGGCTTCAACCCACGTGACTTCAGGCTTCAACCCACGTGACTCCAGGCTCAAACCCACGTGACTTCAGGCTTCAACCCACGTGACTCCAGGCTTCAACCCACGTGCCTCCAGGCTTCAACCCACGTGAATTTTAAAACGATCGGTCACCACTTTTGGAGTTGGCAGCTACTTGTTCCAAACGCAACATCTGACGAACGAACACAAATAACAGAAAAAAAAAAGACACAATTGTTATCCAAAAAGTTCAGGTTTGAACCCACGTGACTTCAGGCTTCAACCCACGTGACTCCAGGCTTCAACCCACGTGACTTTTGAAACAATCCGTCACCACTTTTGGAGTTGGCAGCTACTTGTTCCAAACGCAACATCCGACGAACGAACATAAATATCAAAAAAAAAAAGACACAATTGTTATCCAAAAAGTTCAGGTTTCAACCCACGTGACTTCAGGCTCCAACCCACGTGACTTCAAACTTCAACCCACGTGACGTTAAAAACGATCGGTCACCACTTTTTGAGTTGGCAGCTACTTGTTCCAAACGCAACATCTGACGAACGAACACAAATATAAAAAAAACTTAAGAAACAATTGTTATCCAAAAAGTCCAGGTTTTAACCCACGTGACTTCAGCCTTCAACCCACGTGACTTCAGGCTTCAACCCACGTGACTTCAGGCTTCAACCCACGTAACTTCAGGCTTCAACCCACGTGACTCCAGGCTCCAACCCACGTGTTATTTCAAACGATCGGTCACCACTTTTGAAGTTGGCAGCTACTTGTTCCAAACGCAACATCTGACGAACGAACACAAATATAGAAAATAAGACACAATTGTCATCCAAAAAACTCAGGTTTCAACCCACGTGACTTCAGGTTTCAACCCACGTGACTCCAGGCTTCAACCCACGTGACTTTTAAAACAATCCGTCACCACTTTTGGAGTTGGCAGCTGCTTGTTCCAAACGCAACATCCGACGAACGAACATAAATATCAAAAAAAAAGACACAATTGTTATCCAAAAAGTTCAGGTTTGAACCCACGTGACTTCAGGCTCCAACCCACGTGACTCCAGGCATCAACCCACGTGACTTTTGAAACAATCCGTCACCACTTTTGGAGTTGGCAGCTACTTGTTCCAAACGCAACATCCGACGAACGAACATAAATATCAAAAAAAAAAGACACAATTGTTATCCAAAAAGTTCAGGTTTCAACCCACGTGACTTCAGGCTCCAACCCACGTGACTTCAAACTTCAACCCACGTGACTCTAAAAACGATCGGTCACCACTTTTTGAGTTGGCAGCTACTTGTTCCAAACGCAACATCTGACGAACGAACACAAATATAAAAAAAACTTAAGAAACAATTGTTATCCAAAAAGTCCAGGTTTGAACCCACGTGACTTCAGGCTTTAACTCACGTGACTCCAGGCTTCAACCCACGTGACTTTTAAAACAATCCGTCACCACTTTTGGAGTTGGCAGCTACTTGTCCCAAACGCAACATCCGACGAACGAGAATAAATATCAAAAAAAAAGACACAATTGTTATCCAAGAAGTACAGGTTTAAACCCACGTGACTTAAGGCTCCAACCCACGTGACTTCAAACTCCAACTCACGTGACTTTAAAAACGATCGGTCACCACTTTTTGAATTGGCAGCTACTTGTTCCAAACGCAACATCTGACGAACTAACACAAATATAAAAAAACTTAAGACACAATTGTTATCCAAAAAGTTCAGGTTTTAACCCACGTGACTTCAGGCTTTAACTCACGTGACTCCAGGCTTCAACCCACGTGACTTTTAAAACAATCCGTCACCACTTTTGGAGTTGGCAGCTATTTGTCCCAAACGCAACATCCGACGAACGAACATAAATATCAAAAAAAAGACACAATTGTTATCCAAGAAGTACAGGTTTAAACCCACGTGACTCAAGGCTCCAACCCACGTGACTTCAAACTCCAACTCACGTGACTTTAAAAACGATCGGTCACCACTTTTTGAATTGGCAGCTACTTGTTCCAAACGCAACATCTGACGAACTAACACAAATATAAAAAAAACTTAGGACACAATTGTTATCCAAAAAGTTCAGGTTTAAACCCACGTGACTTCAGGCTTCAACCCACGTGACTCCAGGCTTCAACCCACGTGACTTTTAAAACAATCCGTCACCACTTTTGGAGTTGGCAGCTACTTGTTCCAAACGCAACATCCGACGAACGAACATAAATATCAAAAAAAAAGACACAATTGTTATCCAAAAAGTTCAGGTTTAAACCCACGTGACTTAAGGCTCCAACCCACGTGAGTTCAAACTCCAACTCACGTGACTTTAAAAACGATCGGTCACCACTTTTAAGGTTGGCTGCTACTTGTTCCAAACGCAACATCTGACGAACGAACACAAATATAAAAAAAACTTAAGACACAATTGTTATCCAAAAAGTTCAGGTTTCAACCCACGTGACTTCAGCCTTCAACCCACGTGACTTCAGGCTTCAACCCACGTGACTTCAGGCTTCAACACACGTGACTTCAGGCTCAAACCCACGTGACTTCAGGCTTAAACCCACGTGACTCCAGGCTTCAACCCACGTGACTCCAGGCTTCAACCCACGTGAATTTTAAAACGATCGGTCATCACTTTTGGAGTTGGCAGCTACCTGTTCCAAACGCAACATCTGACGAACGAACACAAATAACAGAAAAAAAAAGACACAATTGTTATCCAAAAAGTTCAGGTTTGAACCCACGTGACTTCAGGCTCCAACCCACGTGACTCCAGGCTTCAACCCACGTGACTTTTGAAACAATCCGTCACCACTTTTGGAGTTGGCAGCTACTTGTTCCAAACGCAACATCCGACGAACGAACATAAATATCAAAAAAAAAAAGACACAATTGTTATCCAAAAAGTTCAGGTTTCAACCCACGTGACTTCAGGCTCCAACCCACGTGACTTCAAACTTCAACCCACGTGACTTTAAAAACGATCGGTCACCACTTTTTGAGTTGGCAGCTACTTGTTCCAAACGCAACATCTGACGAACGAACACAAATATAAAAAAAACTTAAGAAACAATTGTTATCCAAAAAGTCCAGGTTTTAACCCACGTGACTTCAGCCTTCAACCCACGTGACTTCAGGCTTCAACCCACGTGACTTCAGGCTTCAACCCACGTGACTTCAGGCTTCAACCCACGTGACTCCAGGCTCAAGCCCACGTGACTTCAGGCTTCAACCCACGTGAATTTTAAAACGATCCGTCACCACTTTTGGAGTTGGCAGCTACTTGTTCCAAACGCAACATCCGACGAACGAACATAAATATCAAAAAAAAAGACACAATTGTTATCCAAAAAGTTCAGGTTTAAACCCACGTGACTTAAGGCTCCAACCCACGTGACTTCAAACTCCAACTCACGTGACTTTAAAAACGATCGGTCACCACTTTTAAGGTTGGCTGCTACTTGTTTCAAACGCAACATCTGACGAACGAACACAAATATAAAAAAAACTTAGGACACAATTGTTATCCAAAAAGTTCAGGTTTCAACCCACGTGACTTCAGCCTTCAACCCACGTGACTTCAGGCTTCAACCCACGTGACTTCAGGCTTCAACCCACGTGACTCCAGGCTCAAACCCACGTGACTTCAGGCTTCAACCCACGTGACTCCAGGCTTCAACCCACGTGCCTCCAGGCTTCAACCCACGTGAATTTTGAAACGATCGGTCACCACTTTTGGAGTTGGCAGCTACTTGTTCCAAACGCAACATCTGACGAACGAACACAAATAACAGAAAAAAAAAAGACACAATTGTTATCCAAAAAGTTCAGGTTTGAACCCACGTGACTTCAGGCTTCAACCCACGTGACTCCAGGCTTCAACCCACGTGACTTTTGAAACAATCCGTCACCACTTTTGGAGTTGGCAGCTACTTGTTCCAAACGCAACATCCGACGAACGAACATAAATATCAAAAAAAAAAAGACACAATTGTTATCCAAAAAGTTCAGGTTTCAACCCACGTGACTTCAGGCTCCAACCCACGTGACTTCAAACTTCAACCCACGTGACTTTAAAAACGATCGGTCACCACTTTTTGAGTTGGCAGCTACTTGTTCCAAACGCAACATCTGACGAACGAACACAAATATAAAAAAAACTTAAGAAACAATTGTTATCCAAAAAGTCCAGGTTTTAACCCACGTGACTTCAGCCTTCAACCCACGTGACTTCAGGCTTCAACCCACGTGACTTCAGGCTTCAACCCACGTAACTTCAGGCTTCAACCCACGTGACTCCAGGCTCCAACCCACGTGTTATTTCAAACGATCGGTCACCACTTTTGAAGTTGGCAGCTACTTGTTCCAAACGCAACATCTGACGAACGAACACAAATATAGAAAAAAAGACACAATTGTCATCCAAAAAGCTCAGGTTTCAACCCACGTGACTTCAGGTTTCAACCCACGTGACTCCAGGCTTCAACCCACGTGACTTTTAAAACAATCCGTCACCACTTTTGGAGTTGGCAGCTGCTTGTTCCAAACGCAACATCCGACGAACGAACATAAATATCAAAAAAAAAGACACAATTGTTATCCAAAAAGTTCAGGTTTGAACCCACGTGACTTCAGGCTCCAACCCACGTGACTCCAGGCATCAACCCACGTGACTTTTGAAACAATCCGTCACCACTTTTGGAGTTGGCAGCTACTTGTTCCAAACGCAACATCCGACGAACGAACATAAATATCAAAAAAAAAAGACACAATTGTTATCCAAAAAGTTCAGGTTTCAACCCACGTGACTTCAGGCTCCAACCCACGTGACTTCAGGCTTCCACCCACGTGACTCCAGGCTTCCACCCACGTGAATTTTAAAACGATCGGTCACCACTTTTGGAGTTGGCAGCTACTTGTTCCAAACGCAACATCCGACGAACGAACACAAATAACAGAAAAAAAAAACACAATTGTTATCCAAAAAGTTCAGGTTTAAACCCACGTGACTTCAGGATTCAACCCACGTGACTTCAGGCTTCAACCCACGTGACTTTTAAAACAATCCGTCACCACTTTTGGAGTTGGCAGCTACTTGTTCCAAACGCAACATCCGACGAACGAACATAAATATCAAAAAAAAGACACAATTGTTATCCAAAAAGTTCAGGTTTAAACCCACGTGACTTCAGGCTCCAACCCACGTGACTTCAAACTTCAACCCACGAGACTTCAAAAACGATCGGTCACCACTTTTCAAGTTGGCAGCTACTTGTTCCAAACGCAACATCTGACGAACGAACACAAATATAAAAAAACTTAAGACACAATTGTTATCCAAAAAGTTCAGGTTTTAACCCACGTGACTTCAGGCTTCAACTCACGTGACTCCAGGCTTCAACCCACGTGACTTTTAAAACAATCCGTCACCACTTTTGGAGTTGGCAGCTACTTGTCCCAAACGCAACATCCGACGAACGAACATAAATATCAAAAAAAAAGACACAATTGTTATCCAAGAAGTACAGGTTTAAACCCACGTGACTTAAGGCTCCAACCCACGTGACTTCAAACTCCAACTCACGTGACTTTAAAAACGATCGGTCACCACTTTTTGAATTGGCAGCTACTTGTTCCAAACGCAACATCTGACGAACTAACACAAATATAAAAAAACTTAAGACACAATTGTTATCCAAAAAGTTCAGGTTTTAACCCACGTGACTTCAGGCTTCAACTCACGTGACTCCAGGCTTCAACCCACGTGACTTTTAAAACAATCCGTCACCACTTTTGGAGTTGGCAGCTACTTGTTCCAAACGCAACATCCGACGAACGAACATGAATATCAAAAAAAAAGACACAATTGTTATCCAAGAAGTACAGGTTTAAACCCACGTGACTCAAGGCTCCAACCCACGTGACTTCAAACTCCAACTCACGTGACTTTAAAAACGATCGGTCACCACTTTTTGAATTGGCAGCTACTTGTTCCAAACGCAACATCTGACGAACTAACACAAATATAAAAAAAACTTAGGACACAATTGTTATCCAAAAAGTTCAGGTTTCAACCTACGTGACTTCAGCCTTCAACCCACGTGACTTCAGGCTTCAACCCACGTGACTCCAAGCTTCAACCCACGTGACTTCAGGCTTCAACCCTCGTGACTCCAGGCTCCAACCCACGTGTTTTTTCAAACGATCGGTCACCACTTTTGAAGTTGGCAGCTACTTGTTCCAAACGCAGCATCTGACGAACGAACACAAATATAGAAAAAAAGACACAATTGTCATCCAAAAAGCTCAGGTTTCAACCCACGTGACTTCAGGCTTCAACCCACGTGACTTCTAAAACAATCGGTCACCACTTTTGGAGTTGGCAGCTACTTGTTCCAAACGCAACATCCGACGAACGAACACAAAAATCAAAAGAAAAGACACAATTGTTATCCAAAAAGTTCAGGTTTAAACCCACGTGACTCAAGGCTCCAACCCACGTGACTTCAAACTCCAACTCACGTGACTTTGAAAACGATCGGTCACCACTTTTGAGGTTGGCAGCTACTTTTTCCAAACGCAACATCTGACGAACGAACACAAATATAAAAAAAACTTAAGACACAATTGTTATCCAAAAAGTTCAGGTTTTAACCCACGTGTTTTCAGCCTTCAACCCACGTGACATCAGGCTTCAACCCACGTGACTTCAGGCTTCAACCCACGTGACTTCAGGCTTCAACCCACGTGACTTTTAAAACAATCCGTCACCACTTTTGGAGTTGACAGCTACTCGTTCCAAACGCAACATCCGACGAACGAACATAAATATCAAAAAAAAAGACACAATTGTTATCCAAAAAGTTCAGGTTTAAACCCACGTGACTCAAGGCTCCAACCCACGTGACTTCAAACTCCGACTCACGTGACTTTAAAAACGATCGGTCACCACTTCTAAGGTTGGCAGCTACTTGTTCCAAACGCAACATCTGACGAACGAACACAAATATAAAAAAAAACTTAAGACACAATTGTTATCCAAAAAGTTCAGGTTTCAACCCACGTGTTTTCAGCCTTCAACCCACGTGACATCAGGCTTCAACCCACGTGACTTCAGGCTTCAACCCACGTGACTTCAGGCTTCAACCCACGTGACTTTTAAAACAATCCGTCACCACTTTTGGAGTTGGCAGCTACTTGTTCCAAACGCAACATCCGACGAACGAACATAAATATCAAAGAAAAAGACACAATTGTCATCCTAAAATTTCAGTTTTTAGCCCACGTGACTTCAGGCTCCAACCCACGTGACTTCAAACTTCATCCCACGTGACTTTAAAAACGATCTGTCACCATTTTTTAAGTTGTCAGCTACTTGTTCCAAACGCAACATCTGACGAACGAACAATAACAAAAAATACTTAAGACACAATTGTTATCCAGAAAAATCAGGTTTTAACCCACGTGACTTCAGCCTTCAACCCACGTGACTCCAGGCTTCAACCCACGTGCCTTCAGGCTTCAACCCACGTGACTTCAGGCTTCAACCCACGTGACTTCAGGCTTCAACCCACGTGACTCCACCTTTCAACCCACGTGACTTCAGGCTTCAACCCACGTGACTTCAGGCTTCAACTCACGTGACTCCAGGCTTCAACCCACGTGTTTTCTGAAACGATCGGTCACCACTATTGAAGTTGGCAGCTACTTGTTCCAAACGCAACATCTGACGAACGAACATAAATATAGAAAAAAAAAGACACAATTGTTATCCAAAAAGTTCAGGTTTTAACCCACGTGACTCCAGGCTTCAAACCACGTGACTTTTAAAACGATCGGTCACCACTTTTGGAGTTGGCAGCTACTTGTTCCAAACGCAACATCTGACGAACGAACACAAATATCAAAAAACTGAAGACACAATTGTTATCCAAAAAGTTCAGGCTTCAACCCACGTGACTCCAGGCTTCAATCCACGTGCCTCCAGGCTTCAACCCACGTGACTTTTAAAACAATCCGTCACCACTTTTGGAGTTGACAGCTACTTGTTCCAAACGCAACATCCGACGAACGGACATTAATATCAAAAAACTTAAGACACAATTGTTATCCAAAAAGTTCAGGTTTCAACCCACGTGACTTCAGCCTTCAACCCACGTGACTCCAAGCTTCAACCCACGTGACTTCAGGCTTCAACCCACGTGACTTCAGGCTTCAATCCACGTGACTTCAGGCTCAAACCCACGTGACTTCAGGCTTCAACCCACGTGACTCCAGGCTTCAACCCACGTGAATTTTAAAACGATCGGTCATCATATTTGGAGTTGGCAGCTACTTGTTCCAAACGCAACATCTGACGAACGAACACAAATAACAGAAAAAAAAAACACAATTGTTATCCAAAAAGTTCAGGTTTAAACCCACGTGACTTCAGGCTTCAACCCACGTGACTTCAGGCTTCAACCCACGTGACTTTTAAAACAATCCGTCACCACTTTTGGAGTTGGCAGCTACTTGTTCCAAACGCAACATCCGACGAACGAACATAAATATCAAAAAAAAGACACAATTGTTACCCAAAAAGTTCAGGTTTCAACCCACGTGACTTCAGGCTCCAACCCACGTGACTTCAAACTTCAACTCACGTGACTTTAAAAACGATCGGTCACCACTTTTTGAATTGGCAGCTATCCGACGAACTAACACAAATATAAAAAAAACTTAAGACACAATTGTTATCCAAAAAGTTCAGGTTTTAACCCACGTGTTTTCAGCCTTCAACCCACGTGACTTCAGGCTTCAACCCACGTGACTTTTAAAACAATCCGTCACCACTTTTGGAGTTGGCAGCTACTTGTTCCAAACGCAACATCCGACGAACGAACATAAATATCAAAAAAAAAGACACAATTGTTACCCAAAAAGTTCAGGTTTAAACCCACGTGACTTAAGGCTCCAACCCACGTGAGTTCAAACTCCAACTCACGTGACTTTAAAAACGATCGGTCACCACTTTTAAGGTTGGCTGCTACTTGTTCCAAACGCAACATCTGACGAACGAACACAAATATAAAAAAAACTCAAGACACAATTGTTATCCAAAAAGTTCAGGTTTCAACCCACGTGACTTCAGCCTTCAACCCACGTGACTTCTGGCTTCAACCCACGTGACTTCAGGCTTCAACACACGTGACTTCAGGCTCAAACCCACGTGACTTCAGGCTTAAACCCACGTGACTCCAGGCTTCAACCCACGTGACTCCAGGCTTCAACCCACGTGAATTTTAAAACGATCGGTCACCACTTTTGGAGTTGGCAGCTACCTGTTCCAAACGCAACATCTGACGAACGAACACAAATAACAGAAAAAAAAAGACACAATTGTTATCCAAAAAGTTCAGGTTTGAACCCACGTGACTTCAGGCTCCAACCCACGTGACTCCAGGCTTCAACCCACGTGACTTTTGAAACAATCCGTCACCACTTTTGGAGTTGGCAGCTACTTGTTCCAAACGCAACATCCGACGAACGAACATAAATATCAAAAAAAAAAAGACACAATTGTTATCCAAAAAGTTCAGGTTTCAACCCACGTGACTTCAGGCTCCAACCCACGTGACTTCAAACTTCAACCCACGTGACTTTAAAAACGATCGGTCACCACTTTTTGAGTTGGCAGCTACTTGTTCCAAACGCAACATCTGACGAACGAACACAAATATAAAAAAAACTTAAGAAACAATTGTTATCCAAAAAGTCCAGGTTTTAACCCACGTGACTTCAGCCTTCAACCCACGTGACTTCAGGCTTCAACCCACGTGACTTCAGGCTTCAACCCACGTGACTTCAGGCTTCAACCCACGTGACTCCAGGCTCAAACCCACGTGACTTCAGGCTTCAACCCACGTGAATTTTAAAACGATCCGTCACCACTTTTGGAGTTGGCAGCTACTTGTTCCAAACGCAACATCCGACGAACGGACATAAATATCAAAAAAAAAGACACAATTGTTATCCAAAAAGTTCAGGTTTAAACCCACGTGACTTAAGGCTCCAACCCACGTGACTTCAAACTCCAACTCACGTGACTTTAAAAACGATCGGTCACCACTTTTAAGGTTGGCTGCTACTTGTTTCAAACGCAACATCTGACGAACGAACACAAATATAAAAGGAACTTAAGACACAATTGTTATCCAAAAAGTTCAGGTTTCAACCCACGTGACTTCAGCCTTCAACCCACGTGACTTCAGGCTTCAACCCACGTGACTTCAGGCTTCAACCCACGTGACTCCAGGCTCAAACCCACGTGACTTCAGGCTTCAACCCACGTGACTCCAGGCTTCAACCCACGTGCCTCCAGGCTTCAACCCACGTGAATTTTAAAACGATCGGTCACCACTTTTGGAGTTGGCAGCTTCTTGTTCCAAACGCAACATCTGACGAACGAACACAAATAACAGAAAAAAAAAAGACACAATTGTTATCCAAAAAGTTCAGGTTTGAACCCACGTGACTTCAGGCTTCAACCCACGTGACTCCAGGCTTCAACCCACGTGACTTTTGAAACAATCCGTCACCACTTTTGGAGTTGGCAGCTACTTATTCCAAACGCAACATCCGACGAACGAACATAAATATCAAAAAAAAAAAGACACAATTGTTATCCAAAAAGTTCAGGTTTCAACCCACGTGACTTCAGGCTCCAACCCACGTGACTTCAAACTTCAACCCACGTGACGTTAAAAACGATCGGTCACCACTTTTTGAGTTGGCAGCTACTTGTTCCAAACGCAACATCTGACGAACGAACACAAATATAAAAAAAACTTAAGAAACAATTGTTATCCAAAAAGTCCAGGTTTCAACCCACGTGACTTCAGCCTTCAACCCACGTGACTTCAGGCTTCAACCCACGTGACTTCAGGCTTCAACCCACGTAACTTCAGGCTTCAACCCACGTGACTCCAGGCTCCAACCCACGTGTTATTTCAAACGATCGGTCACCACTTTTGAAGTTGGCAGCTACTTGTTCCAAACGCAACATCTGACGAACGAACACAAATATAGAAAAAAAGACACAATTGTCATCCAAAAAGCTCAGGTTTCAACCCACGTGACTTCAGGTTTCAACCCACGTGACTCCAGGCTTCAACCCACGTGAATTTTAAAACAATCCGTCACCACTTTTGGAGTTGGCAGCTGCTTGTTCCAAACGCAACATCCGACGAACGAACATAAATATCAAAAAAAAAGACACAATTGTTATCCAAAAAGTTCAGGTTTGAACCCACGTGACTTCAGGCTCCAACCCACGTGACTCCAGGCATCAACCCACGTGACTTTTAAAACAATCCGTCACCACTTTTGGAGTTGGCAGCTACTTGTCCCAAACGCAACATCCGACGAACGAGAATAAATATCAAAAAAAAAGACACAATTGTTATCCAAGAAGTACAGGTTTAAACCCACGTGACTTAAGGCTCCAACCCACGTGACTTCAAACTCCAACTCACGTGACTTTAAAAACGATCGGTCACCACTTTTTGAATTGGCAGCTACTTGTTCCAAACGCAACATCTGACGAACTAACACAAATATAAAAAAACTTAAGACACAATTGTTATCCAAAAAGTTCAGGTTTCAACCCACGTGACTTCAGGCTTTAACTCACGTGACTCCAGGCTTCAACCCACGTGACTTTTAAAACAATCCGTCACCACTTTTGGAGTTGGCAGCTATTTGTCCCAAACGCAACATCCGACGAACGAACATAAATATCAAAAAAAAAGACACAATTGTTATCCAAGAAGTACAGGTTTAAACCCACGTGACTCAAGGCTCCAACCCACGTGACTTCAAACTCCAACTCACGTGACTTTAAAAACGATCGGTCACCACTTTTTGAATTGGCAGCTACTTGTTCCAAACGCAACATCTGACGAACTAACACAAATATAAAAAAAACTTAGGACACAATTGTTATCCAAAAAGTTCAGGTTTAAACCCACGTGACTTCAGGCTTCAACCCACGTGACTCCAGGCTTCAACCCACGTGACTTTTAAAACAATCCGTCACCACTTTTGGAGTTGGCAGCTACTTGTTCCAAACGCAACATCCGACGAACGAACATAAATATCAAAAAAAAAGACACAATTGTTATCCAAAAAGTTCAGGTTTAAACCCACGTGACTTAAGGCTCCAACCCACGTGAGTTCAAACTCCAACTCACGTGACTTTAAAAACGATCGGTCACCACTTTTAAGGTTGGCTGCTACTTGTTCCAAACGCAACATCTGACGAACGAACACAAATATAAAAAAAACTTAAGACACAATTGTTATCCAAAAAGTTCAGGTTTCAACCCACGTGACTTCAGCCTTCAACCCACGTGACTTCAGGCTTCAACCCACGTGACTTCAGGCTTCAACACACGTGACTTCAGGCTCAAACCCACGTGACTTCAGGCTTAAACCCACGTGACTCCAGGCTTCAACCCACGTGACTCCAGGCTTCA
Source organism: Anaspis maculata (assembly GCA_949128115.1). Lineage (NCBI taxonomy): Eukaryota > Metazoa > Arthropoda > Insecta > Coleoptera > Scraptiidae > Anaspis > Anaspis maculata. The sequence goes on from OX421962.1 coordinate 5,428,378, forward strand.
ACCCACGTGAATTTTAAAACGATCGGTCATCACTTTTGGAGTTGGCAGCTACCTGTTCCAAACGCAACATCTGACGAACGAACACAAATAACAGAAAAAAAAAGACACAATTGTTATCCAAAAAGTTCAGGTTTGAACCCACGTGACTTCAGGCTCCAACCCACGTGACTCCAGGCTTCAACCCACGTGACTTTTGAAACAATCCGTCACCACTTTTGGAGTTGGCAGCTACTTGTTCCAAACGCAACATCCGACGAACGAACATAAATATCAAAAAAAAAAAGACACAATTGTTATCCAAAAAGTTCAGGTTTCAACCCACGTGACTTCAGGCTCCAACCCACGTGACTTCAAACTTCAACCCACGTGACTTTAAAAACGATCGGTCACCACTTTTTGAGTTGGCAGCTACTTGTTCCAAACGCAACATCTGACGAACGAACACAAATATAAAAAAAACTTAAGAAACAATTGTTATCCAAAAAGTCCAGGTTTTAACCCACGTGACTTCAGCCTTCAACCCACGTGACTTCAGGCTTCAACCCACGTGACTTCAGGCTTCAACCCACGTGACTTCAGGCTTCAACCCACGTGACTCCAGGCTCAAACCCACGTGACTTCAGGCTTCAACCCACGTGAATTTTAAAACGATCCGTCACCACTTTTGGAGTTGGCAGCTACTTGTTCCAAACGCAACATCCGACGAACGGACATAAATATAAAAAAAAAAGACACAATTGTTATCCAAAAAGTTCAGGTTTAAACCCACGTGACTTAAGGCTCCAACCCACGTGACTTCAAACTCCAACTCACGTGACTTTAAAAACGATCGGTCACCACTTTTAAGGTTGGCTGCTACTTGTTTCAAACGCAACATCTGACGAACGAACACAAATATAAAAAAAACTTAGGACACAATTGTTATCCAAAAAGTTCAGGTTTCAACCCACGTGACTTCAGCCTTCAACCCACGTGACTTCAGGCTTCAACCCACGTGACTTCAGGCTTCAACCCACGTGACTCCAGGCTCAAACCCACGTGACTTCAGGCTTCAACCCACGTGACTCCAGGCTTCAACCCACGTGCCTCCAGGCTTCAACCCACGTGAATTTTAAAACGATCGGTCACCACTTTTGGAGTTGGCAGCTACTTGTTCCAAACGCAACATCTGACGAACGAACACAAATAACAGAAAAAAAAAAGACACAATTTTTATCCAAAAAGTTCAGGTTTGAACCCACGTGACTTCAGGCTTCAACCCACGTGACTCCAGGCTTCAACCCACGTGACTTTTGAAACAATCCGTCACCACTTTTGGAGTTGGCAGCTACTTGTTCCAAACGCAACATCCGACGAACGAACATAAATATCAAAAAAAAAAAGACACAATTGTTATCCAAAAAGATCAGGTTTCAACCCACGTGACTTCAGGCTCCAACCCACGTGACTTCAAACTTCAACCCACGTGACTTTAAAAACGATCGGTCACCACTTTTTGAGTTGGCAGCTACTTGTTCCAAACGCAACATCTGACGAACGAACACAAATATAAAAAAAACTTAAGAAACAATTGTTATCCAAAAAGTCCAGGTTTTAACCCACGTGACTTCAGCCTTCAACCCACGTGACTTCAGGCTTCAACCCACGTGACTTCAGGCTTCAACCCACGTAACTTCAGGCTTCAACCCACGTGACTCCAGGCTCCAACCCACGTGTTATTTCAAACGATCGGTCACCACTTTTGAAGTTGGCAGCTACTTGTTCCAAACGCAACATCTGACGAACGAACACAAATATAGAAAAAAAGACACAATTGTCATCCAAAAAGCTCAGGTTTCAACCCACGTGACTTCAGGTTTCAACCCACGTGACTCCAGGCTTCAACCCACGTGACTTTTAAAACAATCCGTCACCACTTTTGGAGTTGGCAGCTGCTTGTTCCAAACGCAACATCCGACGAACGAACATAAATATCAAAAAAAAAGACACAATTGTTATCCAAAAAGTTCAGGTTTGAACCCACGTGACTTCAGGCTCCAACCCACGTGACTCCAGGCATCAACCCACGTGACTTTTGAAACAATCCGTCACCACTTTTGGAGTTGGCAGCTACTTGTTCCAAACGCAACATCCGACGAACGAACATAAATATCAAAAAAAAAAGACACAATTGTTATCCAAAAAGTTCAGGTTTCAACCCACGTGACTTCAGGCTCCAACCCACGTGACTTCAAACTTCAACCCACGTGACTCTAAAAACGATCGGTCACCACTTTTTGAGTTGGCAGCTACTTGTTCCAAACGCAACATCTGACGAACGAACACAAATATAAAAAAAACTTAAGAAACAATTGTTATCCAAAAAGTCCAGGTTTTAACCCACGTGACTTCAGGCTTTAACTCACGTGACTCCAGGCTTCAACCCACGTGACTTTTAAAACAATCCGTCACCACTTTTGGAGTTGGCAGCTACTTGTCCCAAACGCAACATCCGACGAACGAACATAAATATCAAAAAAAAAGACACAATTGTTATCCAAGAAGTACAGGTTTAAACCCACGTGACTTAAGGCTCCAACCCACGTGACTTCAAACTCCAACTCACGTGACTTTAAAAACGATCGGTCACCACTTTTTGAATTGGCAGCTACTTGTTCCAAACGCAACATCTGACGAACTAACACAAATATAAAAAAACTTAAGACACAATTGTTATCCAAAAAGTTCAGGTTTTAACCCACGTGACTTCAGGCTTTAACTCACGTGACTCCAGGCTTCAACCCACGTGACTTTTAAAACAATCCGTCACCACTTTTGGAGTTGGCAGCTATTTGTCCCAAACGCAACATCCGACGAACGAACATAAATATCAAAAAAAAAGACACAATTGTTATCCAAGAAGTACAGGTTTAAACCCACGTGACTCAAGGCTCCAACCCACGTGACTTCAAACTCCAACTCACGTGACTTTAAAAACGATCGGTCACCACTTTTTGAATTGGCAGCTACTTGTTCCAAACGCAACATCTGACGAACTAACACAAATATAAAAAAAACTTAGGACACAATTGTTATCCAAAAAGTTCAGGTTTAAACCCACGTGACTTCAGGCTTCAACCCACGTGACTCCAGGCTTCAACCCACGTGACTTTTAAAACAATCCGTCACCACTTTTGGAGTTGGCAGCTACTTGTTCCAAACGCAACATCCGACGAACGAACATAAATATCAAAAAAAAAGACACAATTGTTATCCAAGAAGTACAGGTTTAAACCCACGTGACTCAAGGCTCCAACCCACGTGACTTCAAACTCCAACTCACGTGACTTTAAAAACGATCGGTCACCACTTTTTGAATTGGCAGCTACTTGTTCCAAACGCAACATCTGACGAACTAACACAAATATAAAAAAAACTTAGGACACAATTGTTATCCAAAAAGTTCAGGTTTCAACCCACGTGACTTCAGCCTTCAACCCACGTGACTTCAGGCTTCAACCCACGTGACTTCAAGCTTCAACCCACGTGACTTCAGGCTTCAACCCTCGTGACTCCAGGCTCCAACCCACGTGTTTTTTCAAACGATCGGTCACCACTTTTGAAGTTGGCAGCTACTTGTTCCAAACGCAGCATCTGACGAACGAACACAAATATAGAAAAAAAGACACAATTGTCATCCAAAAAGCTCAGGTTTCAACCCACGTGACTTCAGGCTTCAACCCACGTGACTTCTAAAACAATCGGTCACCACTTTTGGAGTTGGCAGCTACTTGTTCCAAACGCAACATCCGACGAACGAACACAAAAATCAAAAGAAAAGACACAATTGTTATCCAAAAAGTTCAGGTTTAAACCCACGTGACTCAAGGCTCCAACCCACGTGACTTCAAACTCCAACTCACGTGACTTTGAAAACGATCGGTCACCACTTTTGAGGTTGGCAGCTACTTTTTCCAAACGCAACATCTGACGAACGAACACAAATATGAAAAAAACTTAAGACACAATTGTTATCCAAAAAGTTCAGGTTTTAACCCACGTGTTTTCAGCCTTCAACCCACGTGACATCAGGCTTCAACCCACGTGACTTCAGGCTTCAACCCACGTGACTTCAGGCTTCAACCCACGTGACTTTTAAAACAATCCGTCACCACTTTTGGAGTTGACAGCTACTCGTTCCAAACGCAACATCCGACGAACGAACATAAATATCAAAAAAAAAGACACAATTGTTATCCAAAAAGTTCAGGTTTAAACCCACGTGACTCAAGGCTCCAACCCACGTGACTTCAAACTCCGACTCACGTGACTTTAAAAACGATCGGTCACCATTTTTAAGGTTGGCAGCTACTTGTTCCAAACGCAACATCTGACGAACGAACACAAATATAAAAAAAAACTTAAGACACAATTGTTATCCAAAAAGTTCAGGTTTCAACCCACGTGTTTTCAGCCTTCAACCCACGTGACATCAGGCTTCAACCCACGTGACTTCAGGCTTCAACCCACGTGACTTCAGGCTTCAACCCACGTGACTTTTAAAACAATCCGTCACCACTTTTGGAGTTGGCAGCTACTTGTTCCAAACGCAACATCCGACGAACGAACATAAATATCAAAGAAAAAGACACAATTGTCATCCTAAAATTTCAGTTTTTAGCCCACGTGACTTCAGGCTCCAACCCACGTGACTTCAAACTTCATCCCACGTGACTTTAAAAACGATCTGTCACCATTTTTTAAGTTGTCAGCTACTTGTTCCAAACGCAACATCTGACGAACGAACAATAACAAAAAATACTTAAGACACAATTGTTATCCAGAAAAATCAGGTTTTAACCCACGTGACTTCAGCCTTCAACCCACGTGACTCCAGGCTTCAACCCACGTGCCTTCAGGCTTCAACCCACGTGACTTCAGGCTTCAACCCACGTGACTTCAGGCTTCAACCCACGTGACTCCACCTTTCAACCCACGTGACTTCAGGCTTCAACCCACGTGACTTCAGGCTTCAACTCACGTGACTCCAGGCTTCAACCCACGTGTTTTCTGAAACGATCGGTCACCACTATTGAAGTTGGCAGCTACTTGTTCCAAACGCAACATCTGACGAACGAACATAAATATAGAAAAAAAAAAGACACAATTGTTATCCAAAAAGTTCAGGTTTTAACCCACGTGACTCCAGGCTTCAAACCACGTGACTTTTAAAACGATCGGTCACCACTTTTGGAGTTGGCAGCTACTTGTTCCAAACGCAACATCTGACGAACGAACACAAATATCAAAAAACTGAAGACACAATTGTTATCCAAAAAGTTCAGGCTTCAACCCACGTGACTCCAGGCTTCAATCCACGTGCCTCCAGGCTTCAACCCACGTGACTTTTAAAACAATCCGTCACCACTTTTGGAGTTGACAGCTACTTGTTCCAAACGCAACATCCGACGAACGGACATTAATATCAAAAAACTTAAGACACAATTGTTATCCAAAAAGTTCAGGTTTCAACCCACGTGACTTCAGCCTTCAACCCACGTGACTTCAAGCTTCAACCCACGTGACTTCAGGCTTCAACCCACGTGACTTCAGGCTTCAATCCACGTGACTTCAGGCTCAAACCCACGTGACTTCAGGCTCAAACCCACGTGACTTCAGGCTTCAACCCACGTGAATTTTAAAACGATCCGTCACCACTTTTGGAGTTGGCAGCTACTTGTTCCAAACGCAACATCCGACGAACGGACATTAATATCAAAAAAAAGACACAATTGTTATCAAAAAAGTTCAGGTTCAAACCCACGTGACTTCAGGCTCCAACCCACGTGACTTCAAACTCCAACTCACGTGACTTTAAAAACGATCGGTCACCACTTTTTAAGTTGGCTGCTACTTGTTCCAAACGCAACATCTGACGAACGAACACAAATATAAAAAAAACTTAAGACACAATTGTTATCCAAAAAGTTCAGGTCTCAACCCACGTGACTTCAGCCTTCAACCCACGTGACTTCAGGCTTCAACCCACGTGACTTCAGGCTTCAACACACGTGACTTCAGGCTCAAACCCACGTGACTTCAGGCTTCAACCCACGTGACTCCAGGCTTCAACCCACGTGACTCCAGGCTTTAACTTACGTGAATTTTAAAACGATCGGTCACCACTTTTGGAGTTGGCAGCTACTTGTTTCAAACGCAACATCTGACGAACGAACACAAATAACAGAAAAAAAAGACACAATTGTTATCCAAAAAGTTCAGGTTTAAATCCACGTGACTTCAGGCTTCAACCCACGTGACTCCAGGCTTCAACCCACGTGACTTTTGAAACAATCCGTCACCACTTTTGGAGTCGGCAGCTACTTGTTCCAAACGCAACATCCGACGAACGAACATAAATATCAAAAAAAATGACACAATTGTTATCCAAAAAGTTCAGGTTTCAACCCACGTGACTTCAGGCTCCAACCCACGTGACTTCAAACTTCAACCCACGTGACTTTAAAAACGATCGGTCACCACTTTTTAAGTTGGCAGCTACTTGTTCCAAACGCAACATCTGACGAACGAACACAAATATAAAAAAAACTTAAGACACAATTGTTATCCAAAAAGTCCAGGTTTTAACCCACGTGACTTCAGCCTTCAACCCACGTGACTTCAGGCTTCAACCCACGTGACTTCAGGCTTCAACCCACGTAACTTCAGGCTTCACCCCACGTGACTCCAGGCTCCAACCCACGTGCTTTTTCAAACGATCGGTCACCACTTTTGAAGTTGGCAGCTACTTGTTCCAAACGCAACATCTGACGAACGAACACAAATATAGAAAAAAAGACACAATTGTCATCCAAAAAGCTCAGGTTTCAACCCACGTGACTTCAGGCTTCAACCCACGTGACTCCAGGCTTCAACCCACGTGAATTTTAAAACGATCGGTCACCATATTTGGAGTTGGCAGCTACTTGTTCCAAACGCAACATCTGACGAACGAACACAAATAACAGAAGAAAAAAAACACAATTGTTATCCAAAAAGTTCAGGTTTAAACCCACGTGACTTCAGGCTTCAACCCACGTGACTTTAGGCTTCAACCCACGTGACTTTTAAAACAATCCGTCACCACTTTTGGAGTTGGCAGCTACTTGTTCCAAACGCAACATCCGACGAACGAACATAAATATCAAAAAAAAGACACAATTGTTACCCAAAAAGTTCAGGTTTAAACCCACGTGACTTCAGGCTCCAACCCACGTGACTTCAAACTTCAACTCACGTGACTTTAAAAACGATCGGTCACCACTTTTTGAATTGGCAGCTACTTGTTCCAAACGCAACATCTGACGAACTAACACAAATATAAAAAAAACTTAAGACACAATTGTTATCCAAAAAGTTCAGGTTTTAACCCACGTGTTTTCAGCCTTCAACCCACGTGACTTCAGGCTTCAACCCACGTGACTTCAGGCTTCAACCCACGTGACTTCAGGCTTCAACCCACGTGTTCTTTCAAACGATCGGTCACCACTTTTGAAGTTGGCAGCTACTTGTTCCAAACGCAACATCTGACGAACGAACACAAATATAGAAAAAAAGACACAATTGTCATCCAAAAAGCTCAGGTTTTAACCCACGTGACTCCAGGCTTCAATCAATCAATCAATCAATAATATTTATTGCTCTTCTCATAAAAATGTAACAAAAATGTTGTAGAGCCCGTCAAGTTATCTAACTAAGAATAATATAATACATATATACAATTTGTGGAAACATATTAAAACCATTGGAAGCAAATCTTCCATGTAATGTAAGTACAACACATCAATAACATGCAACTTTGAACACGAAAAAAAATAATTAAATTAGTTACAGCGGTAACCAACGTGACATAACCCCGATCTCAGCATCATCAAAGTATTCTTGAAGACTATAATAGGCCTTCTGAACAAACAATCGTTTTAATTTTCTCCTTAGTACATCTTGCCCCAAGCTCCGTATTTCAGGCGGTATATTATTGAATATTCTGGTGATAAGGTATGTAATATTTTTTTGAAGATATGTGAAGTTCATTTTTGTACAACGTAAATTATTTTTTAAACGGGTGTCATGATTATGACACCCGTAAGAGCTCTCAAACAGGTCCCAATTCATTTTTACGAAAACTATAGATTCGTACAAATAGACAGATGTTAATGTTAAAATTCCATTGGCGATAAAATGCTCCCGGCAGCTGTCCGTGTACCCCAGACCAAGAATGCATCGCAAGCACTTTTTCTGCAACAAAAAAATTCTGGACGCTCCAGCTGAGCCACCCCAGAAGATTATCCCGTACTTTACCCGAGATGCAACGAATGCGTGATATGCAGTCCTGGCGGCACCAACACCCATAAACCGCGCAACATTGCGTAGGGCGTAACAATGTCCGGACATAGCACCTGCTAGGCTGTCCACATGCGCTCGCCAATCCAGCCTGCAATCAACTTTAATTCCCAGAAATCTGGTAAATTGAGAAGAATGAAGTGTTTGACGATCGTTCGCAATAAAAAATGGAGTGTCGGAATCATTCAAGTAATTGAAACGAACAAGTGACGTTTTTTCAACATTCATTTTCAAGGAGTTTGCACTAAACCATCGCTCTAAGCTGTCAATGGATTCAGAAATGTCGCCTTCAAGGGCCTCTGCATCTTTTTGTGAAAAAATTAGCGAAGTGTCATCTGCATATTGGACGATTTTTTGGCTTCAACCCACGTGACTTCTAAAACGATCGGTCACCACTTTTGGAGTTGGCAGCTACTTGTTCCAAACGCAACATCCGACGAACGAACACAAAAATCAAAAGAAAAGACACAATTGTTATCCAAAAAGTTCAGGTTCAAACCCACGTGACTTCAGGCTTCAACCCACGTGACTCCAGGCTTTAACCCACGTGACTTTTAAAACAATCCGTCACCACTTTTGGAGTTGGCAGCTACTTGTCCCAAACGCAACATCCGACGAACGAACATAAATATAAAAAAAAAGACACAATTGTTATCCAAGAAGTACAGGTTTAAACCCACGTGACTCAAGGCTCCAACCCACGTGACTTCAAACTCCAACTCACGTGACTTTAAAAACGATCGGTCACCACTTTTTGAATTGGCAGCTACTTGTTCCAAACGCAACATCTGACGAACTAACACAAATATAAAAAAAAACTTAGGACACAATTGTTATCCAAAAAGTTCAGGTTTTAACCCACGTGACTTCAGCCTTCAACCCACGTGACTTCAGGCTTCAACCCACGTGACTTCAAGCTTCAACCCACGTGACTTCAGGCTTCAACCCTCGTGACTCCAGGCTCCAACCCACGTGTTTTTTCAAACGATCGGTCACCACTTTTGAAGTTGGCAGCTACTTGTTCCAAACGCAACATCTGACGAACGAACACAAATATAGAAAAAAAGACACAATTGTCATCCAAAAAGCTCAGGTTTCAACCCACGTGACTTCAGGCTTCAACCCACGTGACTTCTAAAACAAACGGTCACCACTTTTGGAGTTGGCAGCTACTTGTTCCAAACGCAACATCCGACGAACGAACATAAAAATCAAAAGAAAAGACACAATTGTTATCCAAAAAGTTCAGGTTTAAACCCACGTGACTCAAGGCTCCAACCCACGTGACTTCAAACTCCAACTCACGTGACTTTGAAAACGATCGGTCACCACTTTTGAGGTTGGCAGCTACTTTTTCCAAACGCAACATCTGACGAACGAACACAAATATAAAAAAAACTTAAGACACAATTGTTATCCAAAAAGTTCAGGTTTTAACCCACGTGTTTTCAGCCTTCAACCCACGTGACATCAGGCTTCAACCCACGTGACTTCAGGCTTCAACCCACGTGACTTCAGGCTTCAACCCACGTGACTTCAGGCTTCAACCCACGTGACTTTTAAAACAATCCGTCACCACTTTTGGAGTTGGCAGCTACTTGTTCCAAACGCAACATCCGACGAACGAACATAAATATCAAAGAAAAAGACACAATTGTCATCCTAAAATTTCAGTTTTTAGCCCACGTGACTTCAGGCTCCAACCCACGTGACTTCAAACTTCATCCCACGTGACTTTAAAAACGATCTGTCACCATTTTTTAAGTTGTCAGCTACTTGTTCCAAACGCAACATCTGACGAACGAACATAAATATAGAAAAAAAAAGACACAATTGTTATCCAAAAAGTTCAGGTTTTAACCCACGTGACTCCAGGCTTCAAACCACGTGACTTTTAAAACGATCGGTCACCACTTTTGGAGTTGGCAGCTACTTGTTCCAAACGCAACATCTGACGAACGAACACAAATATCAAAAAACTGAAGACACAATTGTTATCCAAAAAGTTCAGGCTTCAACCCACGTGACTCCAGGCTTCAATCCACGTGACTCCAGGCTTCAACCCACGTGACTTTTAAAACAATCCGTCACCACTTTTGGAGTTGACAGCTACTTGTTCCAAACGCAACATCCGACGAACGGACATTAATATCAAAAAACTTAAGACACAATTGTTATCCAAAAAGTTCAGGTTTCAACCCACGTGACTTCAGCCTTCAACCCACGTGACTTCAAGCTTCAACCCACGTGACTTCAGGCTTCAACCCACGTGACTTCAGGCTTCAACCCACGTGACTTCAGGCTCAAACCCACGTGACTTCAGGCTTCAACCCACGTGACTCCAGGCTTCAACCCACGTGAATTTTAAAACGATCGGTCACCATATTTGGAGTTGGCAGCTACTTGTTCCAAACGCAACATCTGACGAACGAACACAAATAACAGAAAAAAAAAACACAATTGTTATCCAAAAAGTTCAGGTTTAAACCCACGTGACTTCAGGCTTCAACCCACGTGACTTCAGGCTTCAACCCACGTGACTTTTAAAACAATCCGTCACCACTTTTGGAGTTGGCAGCTACTTGTTCCAAACGCAACATCCCACGAACGAACACAAATATAGAAAAAAAGACACAATTGTCATCCAAAAAGCTCAGGTTTTAACCCACGTGACTCCAGGCTTCAACCCACGTGACTTCTAAAACGATCGGTCACCACTTTTGGAGTTGGCAGCTACTTGTTCCAAACGCAACATCCGACGAACGAACACAAAAATCAAAAGAAAAGACACAATTGTTATCCAAAAAGTTCAGGTTTTAACCCACGTGTTTTCAGCCTTCAACCCACGTGACTTCAGGCTTCAACCCACGTGACTTCAGGCTTCAACCCACGTGTTCTTTCAAACGATCGGTCACCACTTTTGAAGTTGGCAGCTACTTGTTCCAAACGCAACATCTGACGAACGAACACAAATATAGAAAAAAAGACACAATTGTCATCCAAAAAGCTCAGGTTTTAACCCACGTGACTCCAGGCTTCAACCCACGTGACTTCTAAAACGATCGGTCACCACTTTTGGAGTTGGCAGCTACTTGTTCCAAACGCAACATCCGACGAACGAACACAAAAATCAAAAGAAAAGACACAATTGTTATCCAAAAAGTTCAGGTTTAAACCCACGTGACTTCAGGCTTCAACCCACGTGCTCCAGGCTTTAACCCACGTGACTTTTAAAACAATCCGTCACCACTTTTGGAGTTGGCAGCTACTTGTCCCAAACGCAACATCCGACGAACGAACACAAATATAAAAAAAACTTAAGACACAATTGTTATCCAAAAAGTCCAGGTTTTAACCCACGTGTTTTCAGCCTTCAACCCACGTGACTTCAGGCTTCAACCCACGTGACTTCAGGCTTCAACCCACGTGTTCTTTCAAACGATCGGTCACCACTTTTGAAGTTGGCAGCTACTTGTTCCAAACGCAACATCTGACGAACGAACACAAATATAGAAACAAAGACACAATTGTTATCCAAAAAGTTCAGGTTTTAACCCACGTGACTTCAGGCTTCAACCCACGAGACATTTAAAACGATCGGTCACCACTTTTGGAGTTGGCAGCTACTTGTTCCAAACGCAACATCTGACGAACGAACACAAATATAAAAAAAAACTCAAGACACAATTGTTATCCAAAAAGTTCAGGTTTCAACCCACGTGACTTCAGCCTTCAACCCACGTGACTTCAGGCTTCAACCCACGTGACTTCAGGCTCCAACCCACGTGACTTCAGGCTTCCACCCACGTGACTCCAGGCTTCCACCCACGTGAATTTTAAAACGATCGGTCACCACTTCTGGAGTTGGCAGCTACTTGTTCCAAACGCAACATTTGACGAACGAACACAAATGACAAAAAAAAAGACACAATTGTTATCCAAAAAGTTCAGGTTTAAACCCACGTGACTTCAGGCTTCAACCCACGTGATTCCAGGCTTCAACCCACGTGACTCTTAAAACAATCCGTCACCACTTTTGGAGTTGGCAGCTACTTGTTCCAAACGCAACATTTGACGAACGAACACAAATGACAAAAAAAAAGACACAATTGTTATCCAAAAAGTTCAGGTTTAAACCCACGTGACTTCAGGCTTCAACCCACGTGATTCCAGGCTTCAACCCACGTGACTCTTAAAACAATCCGTCACCACTTTTGGAGTTGGCAGCTACTTGTTCCAAACGCAACATCCGACGAACGAACATAAATATAAAAAAAAAGACACAATTGTTATCCTAAAAGTTCAGGTTTAAACCCACGTGACTCTACCCATTAAGACCGAGATTGAAATTTTTGATGAAATTGGGGTTTTTTCACCAAAACATGTCAATACTATTACATATACAAGGAAAATAAGTATTTCCCATGTTTTTTATTAAAAAAAACTAACCAAATGACATGGCTCCATATGGAGCCACTAGGCGCTACTTGGGATGTTTTACAATGATGCGTGATCCATGCAAAGAATAGATAAAAATATATCAAATCGTGAAATATATTAGGTAATAAGTATAACGAGTTCCTGTACCTTATGTACGGTTTGGGGGAACTATAGTAGGTCGATGATCTTATATGGTCGTTAGAATAGGGGTTGCTTATATCTAAGGTAGTAACGTGCTGCCACCACTGTTCTCAGTTGTTCTATATGGAGAGACAGATCCATAGGGGGAGGGGAACAGACCATCTGGGTGCATCTTACGGTTTTAATCTATAGGTTGGGGTAGCGTGCATCTATTTCTGGCTTCAACTCTTCGGGTAGGCGTTTATGTTGAGTCCGGCAGACGAGGCATTTGAATCGAGTGGGAACTTCCAGCTTAATTATATGTCTATACATGAAGGGTGGTCAGATTAACAAAGATTTCTCAAAACAAAACATATATATTCAAAATAAGCAAAATTAAAAAATACAAACACTGCAAGATTGTTATCAAAACTTGTATTAAAAATATTCACGAATGCAGCCATCCACGTGACTTAAGAACATTGAGTGGTAAACAAACAACTCAGTTGATCTGTGACGTTTGAATGACGTAATTGACATTCAGTGACTGCGCTTGTAAAGTAGAGCCTTGCGCTCTGACTCGCGCTCGCACAGCCAGAGGGCGTTACTCACTGCTTTACTCGTGATGCTACAAGCTCGGTCAACTAAAACATTTAGATTAAGAGAGGGTAATGCAACAAATGTCGTGACGCCATATTGGCGTTTATCCGTCATAGCTCGTGCACATGACGTAAGTGGGGAAACAAGAGAGAGAGAGAGGGATTTCACTAGCACGAGAGACAAAGTTATAGTGGATGATCATTATTGCGGGCGACTCAATTTTCATCGGTGAGGATATAAATTTAATAGATTTCACCTTATATGCGGTGACGTCGCACTGATAAGGACTCTAATTTTTGCGTTCCACTCTGGGTTCCAACAGAGTTCACTCGCGAAGAACACAGGGGTCATATCTTTGGGGAGAATAGGTTGCGCGTTACGAATAAGGAACGCGTCTTTGCGTACCTTAGACTTTTCAAATGTTATAGATCACCGGCTCGAGCACGGTGAATCACTATACACTGTTAACGCGTCGATTTCCCGTCTAGCACAAGAAAAAGAATTCAATTGATTACTCGCGCGTGATTTTACAGTAGAATTGTGGCACTTTGACCACTCAAAATTCGGGAGTTTTACTGGGAGGAACCATCAAACCTTGACGGTTCCGTCAACACATCCGAGGCTTAGAAATGTAGTGACTTCAGTTAATTAACCATGAATAAATTAGTACTTGAATTTAACTACGACACGGCGGCCTGCAACGAAATGCAGCTCGGTTCAAAATAAGAGCGACCTTCTTAGGTGGTCCAACTACGTGCGACGCTTGGAATCTGCCCATGACCGTTTGTTTAGTCTGGCATGTGATAAGCATCAAGTTTTTTCAAGGAACAATTCAGCCGTCTGGTTGACTCATTCATTACATTGAAGCATCGGAATGTTTAGCAGGGGAAAAGGTGGTCGTAATTTAGTTCCGAATCTCTCTCATAATTCGAATTAACTATAGAAGAATAGCAGTTGGGAAACAACAAGCAAAATTAAGCTTCAGCAACTATTCAAAAGAAATCTCGAGTAGGGGAAACCAAGCAAATGAGGCCCGGTTTGCTACACAACTATCCCTTGACAACAAACTTCTAGTTAATAAAGCCATTTTGAAACCAGTTTGGACATATGGAATACAACTGTGGGGAACGGCCTGCAGTTCTAATCTCGACATACTCCAACGTTTCCAGAACAAGGTCCTGCGCGCAGTAGCTGATGCCCCGTGGTATGTTCCGAATTCCATCATCGAGAAAGATCTGCAGATTCCCTCAATCAGAGACGAGATTGCTCGATATAGTGAAAAATACTGCGAGAGATTGAGTGAACACCCAAACAGACTCGCGAGTGATTTGTGGAATAACTATGGCGAACTGCGTAGACTTGAACGTTTCAAACCTAACGACTTACCCACCTGTTTTGACTGAGGTGTAAATTAAATTCCATGTTGTCAGACAATTATATAAAACGATGAAGGAGACCCTTCTCAATGGAGAAGCATCGCAAGATATTTAATTTTTTTTTAGTTTTTTCATCAATTTATTTATTTATCAGGTGAAGTACTTATTGTTCTAGAAAATGCAGGACAGATTGTACAAAATCATGGGTTCAATTTGAAAAAAAAAAACAAAAAAAAACGAAAGAACAAAGGGGAGACCTTGGCATCAGTCACCACCTCTGTAAAAGTGCTCAACAAGAGAGTTGATGTCAAGAAAATTGAAAGAAGATCTTGATTAAGGTGACCAACCGTCCTGATTGGTAAGGACAAGTTCAGATTTTCACACCATTGTCCTGTTTCACGTTCATGTACTGATTTGTCCTGATTCCAAGCAAAACTACTGTTTTGCTCTGATTTCAAGCTAAACCCTTGTTTTTCTGATTTTAAATTTGCCGCGAAAATATCGAGCTCGTTTTACCAGAGAAATAAAAGGGTAAATTTTGTGTTTTTTTCTATTATGGAATTTTGTTTCTAACTACTACATTTGAATTTCTTGTGCTAATGATAGGGTTGCCTCGGGGTTGCCAAAAGGTCTATTTCACAGAAAAAATGTTCTTTTTTTTGACGACGATTTTTTTACCTTCCTCTTTCAGGGGAATCCCCAGGGGGGATCTCTTTTCCATTTCTCAGTAATTTTCGTATTTTCCATGTTGGTAAAATTTTTGGGAAAAGGTTGCATTTTGCTCAAACCTTCCCCTTGACCCTCTTTCCCCTTTCATATGTCTGTTTTATTCAATGTCCTGATTTTCATTCATTTGGAGTTGGTCACCTTAATCTTGATGAACCTCTACGGAGTAGATGAGGGAAGGCCTCGGGGAAGGCTGAACACCCATCCCATCGTCCCATCGATACTCAGTATTTGTGAAATCGGTAGCAACCGAACCGCCAAAGTCAACCTTGTCCGGCTCTCCCCCCACCCACCCCACAGAGGCTGCAAAATATCATTCTTGGAGGACATACCACCAAGTGCAAAAATTGTGGAGGCAACAAATGAGCCGGTGAAAACCAGCATGGTGTAAGTCATAAACATCATTTTGAGATATGGCCCTGAGAAGTTGGAAGATCCTATTTGAATGTACAGCGAAGCAGAGAAGCGAAGGCGTGTAATTTGTTTGCAAAAAGTGCTGCGTTTTTTATTCTTAGCCTCAAAAATAGAGCAAGAAAAGAAGATTCTGAATATGTCAAAAATCGAAAAACTCAAAATCGTGACTTACACCATTGTGGTTTTCATGGGCTCAAATACCCGTGTCTCTCTCACACTGATCCAGACTGGATGAGACCCGGCCCTTCCAAAAGGGCGAAATAGTAGGTACTTTATACATGTAGGATCCGAGCGAGTACAACCGGTCACGCCAACAGAGGGCGTACAGGCTCTCTGCCCGGTTCACCGCCGGAGTAAGCGGGAGGAAAGTTAGTCGAGTCTGAGAGGTAAGTGCGTAGCGGTCGGATGACGCAACGTCTTACGTGGTATTGTTGTTAATTTGCAGGGTGATGACGCACCTGGCCTGGCCAGCAAATCGAGACGAACGCAATAATAATACTTACCTCCTACTTGTAACTCATGCAAATGTAAATTTTCAATCACTGGTTTGAAAATAAACCGTTTTTGTTCATGCGAAATTCTACAAATTTGGGGGCTCAACCCTCGGCTCAATCGCTCAACCGGGATTGTTCTAAAAAACTGAGGTGAACTTGCGGTTTGGCCGAGCCAGTAGCTGTGATTTGTTTGTGTTTTGAGAGACGGGACGTGAGACGGGATTGGTGACTTTGTTTTGGTTTCGTCTACAAAGACGCTGGGCGCGTGGTGCACTCTTGGTATTGTGTTGTTTACGACTGCATTTCCTGGAACTGAAGCTTGGTTCCCAGTTGCGAATATTCGGACAGAAACTGCGAAATTTTACGTCAAAGTCGTCATATTGGCCAATCAGAGCCCTCCAATTCAAAATTTGACATACAAAATCGCATTTTCTGTCCGAATATTCGCAACTGGGAACCAAGCTTAAGAAGAAATCAGCTGTTCGGAGCGTATTTTCCCAAGGCGTGGAAAAAAGAAGAAACGACGCGACGATCAGGACGGCCTGCTGAAAGTACGAGAAGGAAGCTCAAGGAGCAGTAGAAGAGGACGAAGGAAAAGACGACGAAGGGCGGCAACGCGAGAGTGCGGAAAGCGGAAGGAGTGCGTCTATTCAATGAGGTAGACGCATGTTTTTTTTTAAAACATAGGTACGGACTAGAAAATTTCTTGTGGCTGGAGTAACGAGTGACGGAAAAAAAAACGAAAAAGAAAATGTCGAGAACAAAACATCGAATGCATGAGGTCGAAAAGAAAAAGGTCGGATTCACAATATACAGGGTGTTTCAGTGACCTTTCATAATACTCCGGGAGGTGATTTCTCTCAGAAAAATAAGTCGAAAAGTAAGAGTGAAATTTTTTCCTCAAGTGCTCCCCGAGGGAGTTACAGCCCCTCAAAGGTGCAAAGTGCAACAAAGTTTCTAATTATTTGCTCAAGAACTGTCGAGGGTACGAGCTTCAAACTTGATATTTTCGATAGACTCGTTCAATCCAAAACTTTTATTCCTTCTGCATTTTTTCTGTAGAATGCACCGTTCTGAAGTAAAAGTGAAAAAACACGAACGTGTCTAGAACAATTTTCAACATAATCCCAATCTCCTCTAATTTCACTACCACTGGTTAGATTTGTTTAAAACTTTGCATGTACATTTGCACTGTTGAGAAACTTCACCAGACTAAATTTGAAGTTCCTACCTTTGACGGTTTTACAGCAAATAATTGAAAACTTTGTTTTACTGCGTACCTTTGAGGGGCTGTAACTCCCTTAGGAATGACTTTAGAAAAAAAAATGTTACTCTTACTTTTCGACTTATTTTCTTGAGAGGAATCGCTTCCCGAAGTATTATGCAAGGTCATCGAAACACCCTGTATGTATAGAAAGAGATGACGATCGAAATACATATGGTCGAAAATACATAATATCGAATAACAGAATGTCGAAGAACAAACGATCGAAGAACAAAACGTCGAAAAATAAAAGGTTGAAAAACAAATTGTCAAAAAGCAATCAATAGGTCGAGAAAAAAAAAGTCGGAAAAGAAAAACCCCGAAAAAAAACATAAAAGTCTAAAAGCAATAGGTGTATGTACAATTGTTGTAAAGACAAATAACTTGAGAGTTTGGGACGGGAGGAAGAAGAACCGAGTCAAAAATCAACTAGCCTCAATTCATTTCCGTCAAAAAACCTAATTAGGCCTAAAAAAAATACTGAACCTGACAAGGTCCACGTACACAGGCGAGTACACAGGTTTATGAGTGTAGGTCAATTTCGCCTCAAAAAACCAAATCAGATCTTCAAAAAAAAAAAAAAAAAAAAACTTAACCTGACGAAGTCCATGTGCACGACTTTACGTTTCAGAGTTGATTTCGCGTCGAAAAACCGGAACAGATCTGCAAAAAATCACTGAAGCTGACGAGGTCCATGTACACAGCTCTTTGTTTCCAAGTTAACTTTTCGCCAAAAAACTAAATTAGGTCTCAAAAAAAAAAAAACTGAACCTGACGAGGTCCATGCAGACAGCTTTATGTTTCCAAGTTTTTGCGTCAAAAAACTAAATTAGGTCTTGAAAAAAAAATTACTGAACCTGACGAGGTCCATGTATACAGATTCATGTGTCCAAATTAACTCCGCGTCCAAGATGCTGATCAGATTTAGATCAGAAAAAAAAATAAAAAAAACTTCAGGAGGTGATTTTTCTCAGAAGAAAAATAGAGTACGCAACAAAAGTCGTGTCACCCCCTAAATTTTCATCGGATTTCAAAACTGATTATCTTTAAATTCTCTGGGGCGATTTTGGATGCCTTTGAACTGGTGGATAGCACAATTCTTCGGCTATCAGATCTTGCTTTTGCAAAATACGAAATATGTCAAATAAGGTTTTTACAGGGTGACACATTAAACAGTGCCAAATTGATGGAAGTTCCGTGATCCCCCATTTTCTCAAAAATGATTTTTTCCCAATTCTGAAACAAAATTCATGGAGATTGATGTCTTACCTCGGGATGGTTTTTGATTTTCAACCCTATTTTGATTTTTTTTGAAAAATATTTGTGTCTGTTCGTAATCTCCCAGAAAACAGCCGAACTGTTGATCTGAGGATCTGACCAATTTGAAATTTGGAATGCAGATATGGTTTTGCTGTCGAATGAGCCCATCAGTTTTTGGCTGTCATCTGTCAAACAGAAGTGTCACTGCCAGAAAATGACAGAAGCATATTTTCACGGAGCTTGACTTGCAATGTCATTTGAAAGCCCGCAAAAAAATGTTTCCAAAACTGTTGAAATTTTGTGTTCATCTGTCATCTGTCAAATATAAAAAAATGTCAAAAAATTCAAAATTCCACCATTTAATTATCCAAAATCTATCCTATGTATTAACACCAAATTTGGCAGAACGCGACACAACAAAAAAGACAAATCAAGTCTGCAGTTGCAGTTTTTGACTACTTTCTAGTCGGGCGTTATGAATTTTCAAAATTTCTCCTCGCCATTGCCACCCGAAAGAGGTGGTCAACCCGGGTTTTGACCAGAACGACTCGTTTTTGATGCAGGGCTCCACTCAAGAATTCATTTTTTCCTCGGGGATCGACTTTTTTTGAATAATTGTAACTGATATCAAAAAGAGATTGGATTAGGCGTTGTGTAGACCCAATTTCAAAATTGACACGGCTTCGGTTCTCCGACGGTGATTTTTTCAAAATAAATTTTGCTCATTCCGTGAATTTGGAAAAACTGCAGTGCTACAGACAAAAGCTGTACACGGTGTTAATGGACAATCACTGTACGGGTGAGTTTTTTTTTTTGAACACCCTGTATGCCAAATTCATTTCCTATCCTTGAATGGTAGTTTTTGTCAAAATCCACCAGCACTCTATGTTAAAAAATCGGTTGTTTCACTCCAAAACTTTCCTGACTGGTATCCAAGAACCTATGTAAAATTTTCTTCGAAATGTCCTTTCGGGTGAAAATTTGGAATTGGAGAAAAAGATTGAAAATAATTTGCAGGAAATTGAAAATTGTGTTTTAGAGAATTTCAATTTTCGGGGAATACCTAAATT
This sequence comes from Anaspis maculata, assembly GCA_949128115.1. NCBI lineage: Eukaryota > Metazoa > Arthropoda > Insecta > Coleoptera > Scraptiidae > Anaspis > Anaspis maculata. The sequence goes on from OX421962.1 coordinate 5,448,521, forward strand.
GGTTTTCCAAATCATTTTATTGCAAAAATCGTCAATTGAGGCTTCACTCCAAGCTTCATAATTCAAGTCCGGTCTCGATAACCCAGTACAGTAGGCTGGTTAATTCCCAACAGGGAAATTCCCGATAAATTGGAAAAAAACTTGTTGGAAAATGTTGAGAAACCAGTTACCTTTTGTTTAAAAAAGAAAGTGGGAATCTGTTCACGGGATAAATCAAAAGTTGGAAAATATGCAGTTTTTCCATCTAGGGAAACTCAAAAACCGTGGGTCTGATTTCAAAAATTTCTCCACCAAAAATTGAAATAATCTTTCCTCCAACGTTCATTCCAAGCATGTCTACACCTAAAATGAATATTTCGTGGGGCTCACCGCATGTTGAAGTTTACACTACGGTTTTTTCAAATTCACGGAATGTGCAAAATTCATTTTGAAAAAATCACCGTCGGAAAACCGAAGCCGTGTCGACTTTGAAAATGAGTCTACACGACGCCCAATTCAATCTATTTTCGATATCAGTTGGAATTATTCAAAGAAAGTCGATCCCTGAGTAGAAATGAATTTTTGAGTGGAGTCCTGCATCAGAAGCGAGTCGCTCTGGTCAAAACCCGGATGAGAGGCTCTCTCGGGTGGCAACGGCGAGGAGAAATTTTGAAAATTCATAACGCCCCGATTAGAAAATGGTGGAAACCTGCAACTGCAAACTTGATTTGACTCTTTTGTTGTGTTGCTTCCTGCCAAATTTGGTTCCAATACATCGGATAGATTTTGAATAACTGAATGGTGAAATTTGGAGTTTCTGATATTTTTTAATATTTGACAGATGACAGATAGACACAAAATTTCAATAGTTTTGAAAATTTTCTTCTTAAGGCTTTCAAATGACATATTGCAAGTCAAGTTCCGTGAGAATATGCTTCTGTCATTTTCTGGCAGTGACGCTTCTGTTTAACAGATGACAGCCAAAAACTAAGGAGCTCATTCGATAGCAAAACCATATCTGCATACCGAATTTCAAATCGATCTGATCAACAGTTCGGCTGATTTTCTGGGAGATTATAAACAGACACAAATATTTTTCAATAAAATCAAAATAGAGCTGGAAACGAGGCTGAAAATTAAAAACCCTCCCGAGGTAAAACATAATTCTCCATGAATTTCATTTCTGAATTAAGAAAAAATCATTTTTGAGAAAATGGGGGATCACGGAACTTCCATCAATTTGGCACTGTTAGATGTGTCACCCTGTACAAACCTTATTTTACATATTCCGTATTTTGCAAAAGCAAGATCCGATAGTCAAAGAATTGTTCTATCTACCAGTTCAAAGGAATCCAAAATCGCCCGAAACAATTTGAAGATAATCAGTTTTGAAATCCGACGAAAATTTAGGGGGTGACACGACTTTTGTTGCGTACTTTAGTCTGGGGGCATAGGGTCAAAAAAGGCTTAGCCGTGTGCGAAGCCGTGTGCAACTTGGTGAAGATATAAAGCTCGATATAAAGAGATATGTCATAATTGATTCCTGGGCGATCAAGGACCATGAAAAATTATGGTGGAATATTGCCATCTGCTGCAGGCAAATATGGTGGAGGCGCCAAAATGGGCTTCATCTGGTAATTGTAAAAAAAATTTCTTCTTACTTCATACCCAAATTAACAAACGTCATTTCAGGAAACTGTCAAAATTGTTTTTATGAGATATGCTAAATTCCGGCCTTTTTTGAACGTTTTCTGATATTTTTGAAACTTGGCAGTTGAGGTGCACTTTTCGAATTTCCACATTTTCATTTCGTATATTTGCAATTTTGGCCGCCATATTGGAAAGATCCGTTGGAAACCAAACGAGCAACAGCCAGTTTCTTATTACCAAATTAAGCCCATTTTGGCGGCTTCACCATATTTGCCTGCAGTAGATGCCAATATTCCACCATAATTTTTCATGATCCTAGAAATCGATCAAGACATAACTCTATATATCTTCACGAAGCTGCACACGGGACGACCTATGCCCCCATACTATGTATTAGTGTAAGTCGAAAAGTGAGAGTAAATGTTTCCTTAAGTGCTCTCTGAGGGAGTCACAGCCCCTAAATCGATCCTAATTGTAACCCCTATTGTAACCACATTCAAAACGTGTATTTCTAGTTCGACATTGTGTTATTCGACTTTTTATAATTAGATGTTTTGCTTTCCGACCTTTTGGTTTCCGACCTTTTGATTTTTCTATGTTGGGTTGGTCGCTCAATTGTATTTCGATCTTTCTTGTTTTCGACATTTTGATTTTCGACTTTTATGTCATTAAATTCAAGGACCGATAGAGGATGAAAAATGAAGGGGACTTTCTCCAGAAAACATATTTGAGAAATGCCTAATAACAGAGAATAACAGCCCTTCAAAGTTGGAAATAAATAATCGTTTTTTTTTCGCATAATGTCGAACAATCATAACATGGTCCATAAAAGTTTCAGGGGCTCAGACATTAGGGGGTGACCCTACTTTCCCCTCCCCCTATTTTTCATCCCCTTAGTTATTTTTGGAAACTGTTCATCATTTTGGATTCTACGTTCAATTTTGAAGAAGAAATCACTGCTGCAAAATTTTGATTAGAGGCTTCGTTTAGGAGATATTTGGGTTTGAAACTTTGGGAAACATCCCGAAATCGCCACTTTCAAAGGTCTAAAAATTAAAATCCAAAGAAACTCATGATTTCTCAGCTGAAATAGGTTTTCTAGAATTTCTAAGTTGATGAACCACCATTTTTTCCAAAACACGGGAAATTTAAAAAAAAAAAACAATTTGGGTCCTGGAAAGTGGCGATTTCGGGATGTTTTCCAAAGTTTCAAACTCGAATATCTCCTGAACGAAGCCTCTAATCAAAATTTTGCAGGAGTGACTTTTTCTTCTAAATTGAACGTAGAATTCAAAATTATCAACAGTTTTCAAAAATAACTGGTGGATGAGAAATAGGGGGGGGAGTAGGAACACCCCCTGATATCTACGCTCCTGAAACTTTTTTATGGAACATGTTATAATTGTTTGACAGGGGATAACTTCAGTAAACCTTTGATTCTATTTTGAATGAAATCGGTTGAAAGGTTCAAAAGTTATGCGGAAAAAACGATAATTTATTTCCAACTTTGAAGGGCTGTATCTCTGTTATTAGGCATTTCTCAAATATGTTTTCTGGAAAAAGTTCCCTTCATTTTTTATTTTCTATTGATCCTTAAATTTAATGACATAAAACGAGGACCACCCTGTATACAGGGTGGTGAAAATTTCGATGCTCACCATTGGTATCTTGGAAACGGTAAGAGATACGAGGTGGTTGAATTAGAAAAAAGTTGCGCATTTTTGTAACGATTGAGAATCTGAAAAGAAACTTTGAATATTTTGATTGGTTTACGATTCATCACTAAAAAACTGAAAATTTTGATTTCAGAAATTATTTTTGATCTTTTCAACCATTCAAGCTATCCCAATCAAACTTGGTAGTTTTATGTTTTTGATCACTCCGAGTCGATCAACGTTGACAGAAATTTTCGAGGCCTTCTAGATGTCAAATTATGATAGTCAACTTTTGTTTTTCTTACGGCCGCCATATTGGATTTTTGCACTAATAGATAGAGAAAAAAATTAGCTTTCCAAATAAGTAACCAACATGTTCTTTTTATGACATCTTTAGCGTCAAATGTGGAAATTTCCGTGAATTATTGACAAAATCGGGAATGCTTTGAAAAACAATTGAAATATTATCAATAGCAACAACAAAAAAGTGACAGATGGTGTGCAATTGACGTATCTAACTTCCTAATCGTTTTTGTGCTTGTTTGTACCGGTAGTTCATAAATTAAATGGGTCAAGGGTGCCTGTGAGTTCAAAGACGTCTGTCGGAACTAGCATCGTTCTTGTTAAAGTTTGACAAATTTATCAGAAAATGAGTAAGGATTACCCTAGTTTCGACAGACGTTTTTGAATTCACGAGCACCCTTGAATCATTCAATTTATGAACTCTTGGTACAAACAAGCACAAAACACGATTAAGAAGTTACGGCTCGATACCAAGTTGGTGCTGAGACCGCCGATAGTGCCGTTACCATAGCACCGGCGGATACCAACCAATCAGACCGGGCTGTATTTGGCGAGTTACACCTTCCCAAACTTTGCGCCTGCAAGCCTGCAACTTGGTATCGAGCCCTTAGATACGTCAATTGAAGACAATTTGTCTTTTTTTTTGTTGCTATTGATAATATTTCAATTGTTTTTCAAAGCATTCCCGATTTTGTCAATATTTTACGAAAATTTCACAATTTGACGCTAAAAATGTCATAAGAAGAACATGTTGGTCACTTATTCGGAAAGCTAATTCTTTTCTCCATCTATTAGTGCAAAAATTCAATATAGCGGCCATAAGAAAAACAAAAGTTGACCATCATAATTTGACATCTAGAAGGCCTGGAAAATTTCTGTCAACGTTAATCGACTAGGAGTGATCAAAAACATAAAACTACCAAGTTTGATTGAAATAGCTTGAATGGTTGGAAAGATAAAAAATAGCTTCTGAAATCAAAATTTTCAGTTTTTTCTTGATAAATCGTAAACCAATCAAAATATTCCAAGTTTCTTTCCAGATTCTCAATCGCTACAAAAATGCGCAACTTTTTTTTAATTTAACCGACCTCGTATCTCTTACCGTTTCCAAGATACCAATGGTGAGCATCGAAATTTTCACCACCCTGTATACCATGCGATCAACAAAATTCGGAATTGGGGTAGGCTGTGACCTGGTCAAATTTCATGATGTCAAGCTGCTTTCGGCCAGGGCACCGCCTACCCCAATTCCGAATTTTGTTGATCGCATGGTACCTTTTGTAATAGTGCTTTTGATGTTTTGTGGTTCCGTTATCTTGTTTATCTACAAGCGTTGAATAATACCCGTCACTTTTAGCACGTCGTCATGGGCGACGTGAAAAAATGATGATTCTGCGCATTCCTGTCATATTTTCAATAAATTCTGACATTTACCAAACATTTCAAAGACCATTGTGGATAAAATCCTGTACGATACACGGGTTAAAAGTGTCTTATTTTGTTCGCGCGGTTGCTCTACTCGCTAATGCTCGTTTCGCAAGCGTCCCCGCTCACAAAATAATACCTGTCACTTTTAACACTCGTATCGTAAATAGCTATTATCTACTCCCATATCGCACTGGCCACTTTTCGACACGCAAACGCGTATCGTACTTGCGCTTGATTTTTACGACACTGAAAGGCATTTCTACCTCTAGAATTCGTCAATTTCTTTGAAATATTTCAGGCATAAAATAGATAAAATAGTATATTGCACTCGTTTAATAAGACGTTTTGTCACACTCCTTCCTTTGGGACCCTCCTCACTGCGTTCGTCGGGCCCCAAAAACAGTCGTGCAACAAACTTCGTCTTATTATACTCGTATAATAATATACTATTATCGATTTTATGCATTCGATGTTTTGTTTTCGACCTTTTGTATTTCGATCTTTTTTCCGTCACCCCTAAAAAAACGATGAAACGCGAGGACGCGCGCGGTTCGAATCTCTCCTGCGTGAGGTTGAGCGCGCTTTGAATCTATGCTAGACGGACTTGACTTGAACATACATACATAGTTTATATTATGTTCACGTTGTTTATCTTATGTTCATGTTTATTTGTTTTGTGTATGTTCATTTGGAGCCATTATGTTACATCTGAAATAATTATTCACATTCTTGCACGTTCTTCCTAGGAAATACATACCTACCAACAATCTTTTTATCTAAGTATACAATGTTTTCATCATTTTCCCGTTTCGTTTTTGTGAAAACTGGAAGCTAATTCAATTCTCTACAAATTCCTCTGGCGTAACTTATCTCTAGGACCATCAGTTCTGCCGGTAGGAGTCTTGGAAAATTACTCCACCGATAAATTTTCACGTTTAAAAAAAAAGTGCTCCTTTGACTGGCTGTACCTCCGCAACCAACAGACCCAGAGAGCTCGGGTTGAGTTCAGTTTTTAGCAAATTCAGTTTTCTTTACAAAAGTATGACCTCGCTTGCTTATTGCAAAAGTAAAACTCCAAAAAAACGCTTCCTTAAGGTAGTTTTTTCAAAAAAAATTTGCAAGAAGTGCCAGAATTTCGCACTATTTCAAACACCACGGGAGTGGCACAAGGTTTTCAGGGTTGCAAACTTGGGTATTAACCTCGGTATTAACTACTCTCAAGGCTCCTAACAATATATTTATATGAAAATCGTAGATACATGCGCGTTTGCGATGCTCAATAGCTTCATTGACTGGTCTAATTTCTTTTATTTGGAAGATAAAATGATGAAATGCTCTACATTTTAAATCACATAGCTAGGAGCTATAGTGGGGCATACTATACGGCATTTGATGATACAGAAAATTCCTTTTGCATGAGTCTTCTATGAGGTCTATCGAACGATATTAGAAGGGGAAGCACAAAAGCTTCCCCTTAGGGGGGCCGCAGGGGGCCCTGTCAAGTTGACGGTACAAGAACTCCCACCAAACCATCTTTCAATTCCGTTGTATCACTCAAATGGGGATGATGTGACTCCATTGTAAATCTCGATGGCATTAGTCGCCAAGTTTCTTCCATCCTTCATGCTTGAAAAAATAATTTCTTCGGGAGGTCAGAGAAATCACTTTTTATTTTTTTATACATATGAGAGGATGCAAAGTTGGCATGTTTTATGTCTTACCTGTTATTTGGCATTCCCAAAATCCTATTATGAAGTCAATTTTTCGAATTCTCAATTTTGGGTTGATTGGTAGGCTAAGAAGTAGGTATTTTTTCAACATCCAGTTCAGACCTACTTTTTTCAGTGTTCAACTGGAGGTTATTGAAATCATCATCGGGGGTGAATACACTGAACTATTGTCTGAACATTATGTCAAGAAAATCAATTCTAAACCGCGCGTAGACAGTACACAAATTATTTTTCTTTCGGTCGGTCGAATTGCGATGCCTACTACGCCCGTTTGGGAAAACGCTGAGCATCGCCAGCCTAAACTTTCATGAAAACAGCCTAAACAAATCCAAAACTGACCAAAACTCCGAGTGCTGCCTCAGAATTGAATGTCGAACAACATAATGAGTGCTTCAGGTAGTTTTGAATTCGTTTAGGCTGTTTTCATTCTAGTTTAGTCTGGCGATGCTCAGCATTCTCCCTGACGGGCGTAGTAGGCATCGCAATAGACCATTTCCACATGACGTCACACGCACGTGTCGAACGGCTGATTCGGGGCAACTTCAACATGATGACAACTGTACGTGCCAGTTTGACAAAACTTTGTGACACCAGTGACTTTCAAACACCGACATCGACTGACAGATTGACATTCTACCAAATTGACTGACGCACATCACTGACGTAGCCCACGTGCCCCGTGACAGATAACGCACATCTGACTGATGTTGCCCTGAATCAGCTGTTCAAGACGGAGCTGCGTGACGTCAGTAGAAATGGTCTATTCGACCGACCGAAAGAAAAATAATTTGTGTCCTCTCCATGTAGTGTTTAGGATTGATTTCATCGAATAATGTTTGGAAAATAGTTCAGTCTATCCACGTTTGCGATTATTTGAGTAACATCCAGTTGGGCATCGAAAAAAGTACTTCTGAACTAGATGTTAGAAAATACCTAATTCTTAGCCTACCAATCAGCCCAAAATTGAGGATTGGAAAAATTGACTTTATGCGAGACTTCATGGTAGGATTTGGGAAATGCCATATGACAGGTTAAGACACAAAACATGCCACCTATGCGTTCTCTTGTATACCGGGTGATTATTTGAAAACTATCCACCTGCAATAACTCCCGATTCCTAGTGAATATTTTTTCGAGCAAAAATAGGTCGATTTTTATATCGAGGGGGACAACCAAAACATATATTGGCAAATTTCTATATTCACCCCCCTCGCTCCCACTTACCCCAACTTTGAAATTTCAAATGACACTACCTACCTTGCGATACATCAAATTGAAGGAAATTAAATTTTCTTTTTGAAAAAAATATTTTAAAATTTTTTAACCCCACCCCCTTTTCCCTGAAAATTATCTGAGTGTCCCATTTTATATTCTGGACCCCTCATTTTATCTCAATTTAGTCGGCGTCATCCTAAATAGCATCGAAGAAGAAAAGTTTTTGGTGGAAAAAGTGCTACCCAAATTCCCCCCTTTGCTCTCCCCCACATCAACTCCCAAATTTAACAAAACACCACTTACTTTGTGATACAACAAATTAATGGGAATTGAGTTCTCTTTCCGAAAATAATTTTTTCGAAATTTTCTACCCCTCCCCCAATAAATTGGCCATTTGGAGTATTCTAGGGGAAAGATGGGGGGCTTTGAAAATTGTGAAAAAATCTTTTTCAGGAAGAGAATTCAATTTCCTTGAATTTGATGTATTACAAAGTGGGTATTGACATTTTTAATTTTTGAGGTCAGGTGGGGGGAGCAAAGGGGTAAATTTGGGTGGCACTTTTTTTAAAGAAAATTTTCTCTTCCGATGCTGTGCAGGATGACGTTTACTGTATTGGAGGGAAATGGAGGTCAAGAATATCAACTTGGACACTCAGAGAATTTTAGGAAGAACAGGGGGTGAGATTGAAAAATTTTAAAATATTTTTTTTAGAAAGAGAATTTCATTCTCTTTAATTTGACGTATCGCAAAGGAGGTGGTGTCATTTGAAATTTCAAGTTGGGGTGAGTGGGAGCGAGGGGGCTTAAGATATAAATTCTCCAATGTATGTTTTAGATGTCCCCCTCGATATAAAAATCGACCTGTTTTTGCTCAAAGACATTCGCACTAGGAATCGGGAGATATTGCAGGTGGATAGTTTTCAAATAATCACCCGGTATATAAAAAAATAAAAAGTTGTTTCTCTGACCTCCCGAAGAAACTATTTTTTCAAGCATGAAGGATGGGAGAGACATGGTGATCAATGCCATCGAGATTCACGATGGACTCACATCATCCCCATTTGAGTGATACAACGAAGTTGAAAGATGGTTTGGTAGGAGTTCTTGGACCGTCAACTTGACAGGGCCCCCTGCGGCCCCCCTAAGGGAAAGCTTTTGTGCTTCCCCTTCTAATATCGTTCGTTAGACCTTGTAGAACACTGAGGCAGAAGGAATTTTCTGTATCATAATATGCCGTATGGGAATGGCGACCAACCCCACTACTTTCCATAATAACAATAAAAACATTCCATTATCGTTCACCTACCAGTCTAAATTATTCAGGGTGCAACAACCCTTGGCAACAACTGGAACCTGAGGAAATTGCGCAGGTGCATGGCAGGTTCCAATCCAAGTTTTGACTTGAAAACGACGAAGGACAAAAACGTCAAGGTAGCGCGTCAGTTTTCACTCGTATAAATGTCACTTCGGTTTTTTTCACAGCCAAATCCGGGTACTTTTTTGACAATGCTCCTGTTTATCCGCCTGAGTTGCAGTTCTCAAGATTATGGTTGGGATTGGCCTCGGAACGAGCCAGTGCCCTCGCCAAAACCCTCACCAGCGCTACAAACATTCGCTGGAGCTCAGAACTCGCCAGAAATATCCGGCGATTTTGAGTGTTCAGTGAAGAGTTTCCCTTTCATCGTGTCGATTTTGTTTACGAGTAGGGCCGAGGCTTGCGCCGGTACTCTGTTATTTCCGAAATGGGTCCTGACAGCCGCCCACTGCTTCAGGAACAGGAGAACGGAGGAGTGGCCGTTCGTTAAAATCCAAGGGGGCTCGTCCGAACCACTATGGTACAAATTCATATAGGTGAGTAGTCCATTCGTTACAGATCGAGAATCACCTAAACCTTTAATACGTTTGTTACAGGTTGAGTTTTCGGTTACAGGTCCCATGTATCATGTGGACCAACAAAGCAAAATTATCGGGAATTCTCGGCCCAGGAAAAACTTCATGGGGACGACTTGAGCGGCTTTATTTGTGGTAATCAGCCGTTTTTTTGTGAATAGCTCGCAAACGGTGACTCGAAGACCAAAATTTCTTCGAGCCAAATTGACGAGTTTTTAATTTTGAACCGAATGATGCCATAGTCATTGTTCTGCAAAGAACGGCTACTGAGGTCCGTGGACAGATGAGGCTGCTTCAAACATTGTTTGGGAGAGAATTGAATAAGCTTCCACAGACTCTGACTTCAAAAATGCCGTCACCGTAGAGGTATATGTATCTTGGATGTTATCAGCGGTCAAATTCGGTAGAGTACAAGGTAGGTACCGACTTAAATGACCTGATTGTCGACCTTATGCACAATATACAAGGTGACAATAAGAACAGTGCAAAAATTACCAGAATTTAGAAAGGTCTTAAGATACTCACGTCAATATTTTAAGAAATTTTTGGACTTTTGTCGTATTTTGTTTTTTTTTTCCAAAAATAACTAACTGTGTTGTGATTTTTGGATTTTTTGACTCAGATTTTGCTAGAGGTCTTGCTCACCCTTGAAATTTGACAGGAACACACATGACAGTTGTATCAAATGTAACATGAAGAAATTTGATCCCATTGGCCCTCAGACGTCGTAAGGACCTGATCCCTTTTTGGGACTATTTCAAATCAAGCATGCTGAGACGTTCAAGTAGCCAAGGGTGGTTCAAAATGCACCAATGGAAACACAAATGTAGGTGCCCGTCGCATTAGGGTTGCCATGATTATCAACTTGTTCCATCATGGGTGCTTGGTTATACAGCACAATCCTCATTCCATAAATCACAAAAAAAAAACATTTTTTCGTTAAGAATGTTGAAGATTTGTACTTTTTTCGTTTGACGCATATACCAGGTGGGCCATAGAAAACCGTGGTCTGAATTTTTCCCTCTAAAATTTTTATTCCTCCACCGATTTTATCGAACTTTTCAGCATTGAATAGCCAATTGAATAGGCTATCATTTCTGTACTTCAAAATGGCCGACATACCAAAATTCAAGATGGCAGAAACAATTGAAAATAGGCCTTCTTTTGTTCTCGTTGCTTTTTATTGAAAGTTTCCGGAAAGTCAAAACCAATCAATGTATTATGTAGGATTAGACCTTCCTTGTCAATTCAAGACCACAATCAATGAAATCGGGTTATCTGCTGAGGAGCTATTGCGAGTTGAAGCAAGGCCTACTTTCAGTTTTTTTCATGTCTGCATAATTGATCCAAATTTGGGTATCCTGCCCGCCAATCCGTCATATGCTTATTTCTCAACCGATTTTCTCAAATTTAGTATCAATATCTAGCCAATTGGACAGGCTACCTTTTTCATATTACAAAATGACAGACCTGTCAAAATCCAAGATGGCGGAAGCAATTGAAAATAGAATTCCTTTTGTTGTCATTGCTTTTTAATAAAAATGAGCGGAAAGTCAGAAACAATAATTATCATGAAGGAATAGACTTTCCTTGACAATTCAAGACAGCAACCAATCAAATCGGTTCATCTGATGAGGAGCTACGGCCAGTTGAAGCGAAAACTACTTTCCGTTTTTCTGTTTCAACAAAAACGAATAAGGCCCATTTTCAATAGCTTCCGTCATCTTGAATTTTGACATGTTGGCCATTTTCTTATATCAAAATGGCAGCTTGTCCAATTGGCTAGCCATTGATTCCAAATTTGAGAAAATCGGTTGAAAAATAAGGATATGGCGGGCAGGAGTCCTAAATTTGGGTCATTTATGCGGGAATAAAGGAACCGGTAAGTAGGCTTCGCTTCAACTGGCCTTAGCTTCTCAGCAGATGACTCGATTTCATTGGTTGCGGTGTTGGATTGTCAAGGAAGGTCTATTCCTTCATACAAATTATTGATTTTGGATTTCTGCTGATTTTTATTAAAAAGCAATAAGGACAAAAGAAACTATATTTTCAATTGCTTCCACCATATTGGATTTTGACATGTACGTCATTTTCTCATATGAAAAAGATAGCCTGTCCAATTGGCTAGTCATTGATACCAAATTTGAGAAAATCGGTTGGGAAATGAGCCAATGGCGGATTGGAGATAGGATCCCTAAATTTGGATCAATTATGCGGAAATGAAAACAAGCGAATACGCCTCATGGGCATGAGGCTCAGTAGCGCACTTCCTTTTTGGAGGATTAGTGAACACAAGATGTTGAATGATTAGGGTTCTACCGTCTTGGGCAAAAAATTCCAATATGGCGGCCAAAATATCGACAGAATCATGAAATTCGGCTTGAAAATCAAAATGATCGTACTAGACAAGGGTAAGTTCCAAGTTTCATGAAAATCGTTCCACTAACAAGAGATTTCAATATGGCGGCCAAGATAGCGGCAGAATTATGAAACTCAGCTTGAAAATAGGAATGATCGTACGAGACAAGCGTAACTCTCAAGTTTCATGAAAATCCTTCTACTTATAAGAGATTTCAATATGGCGGCCAAGATGGTGGGGCAATCATGAAATTTGGCTTGAAAATAAGAATGATCGTACTAGACAAGGGTAAGTTTCAAGTTTCATGACAATCGTTCCACTAATAAGAAATTTCAATATGACAGCCAAGATGGCGGCCGAATTATGGAAGCCAACCTGCCTATTTGGTCCTTGAGGACCCAAGCTATCCACCGGATGAAGTTCAATCTTCAAGGGCTGTAGCTTTATTTCCCGAGGAGAAGTTCAACTTCATCGAAGTGCACAGGAGATCTCTGTCTTTTGAGAATAATGATAACGATGTATGGATAACAAAAATAGTGCCCATTGGCCACCCTTGGGGAGATCAGCTATTAATCGGAAAAAAGTTCCAAGACTCTTGTTTCAATTCTCGAGAAGGAGTACAGCGTCTTAATTTCTGCACGGACTCAGACGGACAGACAGACAGACAGACAAACCGGCCACATAAGCGTCATTCTGTTACTTATATAACAAAATGTGCTCCAACTGATTTCGACGTCCTGAACACGAATATCGGGTTCACTTTTGAATTGGAACATTTCTTTTTTATCGAAAAACCGAAAAAATGGTAGCCTGTCACATGATTTTTAGTGACACCTACCTACTTTTTTTTTGTTATTGAGCGAACATGTTTCGTAATTTGAGTGCCATTATCCTTCAGGTACCTAGTATTGGCTATTTCAAAATGTTCAATTACTATTTCGGCACGTCTGATTTTAAATTTGTAGGGTCGTGTAATATGCGCCGAGCCGTGGCTTTGCGGTCGTTTTCAAAAATTGATAACAATTGACCCAACGGTCGGATCGAAGTGAGGTTTTTGTCAAAAGAAAGTTCAAATTGTTCTCTAAATATAATGCCGTACGTGCAGTGATGTATTCCATTAAGAAATTGTAGTTGCCTGCATATCGCAACTTTCTACATCTTACCGCGAATGCCAGCACTTGATCGGCGAAGCCGCCCTACACCAAAATGTTATTTTTGTAATTGTTCATGATTATTTCGGCAAAATTTTTCTTGATTCGCGTACCAAGGCCATGAGCTACCCATTCGAGTTGAAATATTTCCTGTATTGAATTACGTTTTGTTCGGAGGAAAGGATATCAAGCACCAGCAAGCAACGAATAAATCATTTGCGGCCGAGCCGTAGTTTCGGAGTCGTGTTCAAAAATTAATAACTACTAATCGGCACCTCGCACCGATGTGAAATTTTCATCAAAATAAAGTTCAAATCATCCTCTAAATATAACTCCGCATATGTATTATGGTAAAATGATAAGATCGGGTACTTCCTCGCATGTGATAACTTTCGAGATCAGGCCGGCTTCTGAAATGCAGCATTCAACGGCGATGCCGCGTCACACTAAATTGTTATTATTGTCATTGTTTATTATTATTTCGTCAAGATTTTTCTTGGTTCGGGATACAAGGTCATGGGCTACCCAATAGAGTAAAAAATTTTCGCAAAAACTTTTCCGTCTAGGACTAGATGCTGTGACGGACGGACGGACGGACGGACGGACGGACGGACGGACGGACGGACAAAGCGAGGACAAAAGCGCCTTCCCGTTTGGAGAAGTGCGCTAAAAACGGAAAGCAGGCTTCGCTTCAACTCGCAATAGCTCCTCATCCGATGACCGGATTTTACTGGTTGAGGTCTTGAATTGGCAAAAAAAGGTCTATTCCTTCATAATACATTATTGGTTTTGACTTTCTGGTAATTTTCAATAAAAAGCAACGAGAACAAATGAAGGCCTATTTTCAATTGCTTCTGCATCTTGAATTTTCATATGTCGGCCATTTTAAAAATCGAAAATTATAGCCTATTCAATTTGCTAGCCAATGCCGAAAAGTTCGATTAAATCGGTGGCAAAATAAAAATTTTAGAAGGAAAAATTCCGACCACGGTTTTTTATGGCCCACCCGGTAGGATATTAAAAACTACGAGATGGAAAAAAAATCTCCAACTATGATTCTTTTGAGCACACACTTCATTCTTAATATTCCGTTGACAGCGTTCACCTGCAGGAAAATCAGAGTTGATGATAGAAACAGAAGAAGTGCGCTTTTTGAAGACTATATGCGGTTGATCCAGTACCGATTTTGGACCGCTGATAACAGTCAAGATACAAATGTGAAGGCGTCGCAGTCAAAATATATTGAAGCCCATCCAATTTACTTCCAAAAAATGTTTGAAACAACCATATCCGTTCAAGGACAACTACTACAGTATGGCCTTCTTGACTGAGAATGTCCAGTTTGATGGCCAGAGTTCAATTCCACGGCTTGGAGCGATTTTAAGCGTATATTTTCGAAGGCTGTATTTCGCTTGATATTCATTGCAGAGCACTGGTTGTAGCAGCATTTTGCTCAAAGTTTTCCGCACTTTAATCTGATCTCAAAAAAATTTGTTCGTGAGTTACCGTTAACGAGCTATTTGGAAATGAATGTTTGATTTTAATGAATAGAGCCCCCAGGCAGATAATGAATTATACATACCTACTTTTAGCGGTAAATACATCTTTCCAGGTTTTGGCTGGAGCCTCAAGACAAAGCCTCAGCAATAATGATGTATTTCTTGTTTCGGTATGATGGATGTGATATACTGATACATTCCCGAAAATTTTGATATGTTGATTGACATGATACACAGGACCGTTACCTAACCAAAAATTCAAAGCCAGTAACAAATTTATTCAAGGACTAGACCCATAATTACTATGCGCCTATCAGACACAAAACCCCAAGTCCGTAACGTATTCCACGTATTCTTCCCTGACGACTCGGCAGAACCGAATCACCACAACGACATCGCACTGATACAACTCGACGACGAGTTCAGCTTGAACGACCATCTTTACACCGCGGACTTGCCGCCACCACCACCGGGTTCCGGCAAGTTTTGCACCACAGCGCTCAAACTGGGTTGGCAGGCAAAAAACGAATCGAAAGATACACCCAGCAAGTGGTTGCATTGCTCGGAATTGTCCATGGTGAAGATTTCGGCTTGCGGGCCGTTCGAATCCATTGAAAAGATCTCGGACAAAATACTTTGCTCCAAGTCTGAGGAAGGCGGACACTCTTGCTTCGAGAATTGCGGAGGACCGCTTGTATGCAAGGATCAACCAACCATTGTGATTGGAATAGAGAAAGGTGATAGACTAGAACACAAATTTTTCCCAAATTCATATCCAAGATGCATTCAACAACGGTCGCGTTCATAAGTTACTGGATCACCCACCCGTCATTACTGGAGCAACCAATCGAATTCGGTCAATTCAAATTTTGATCGATCGTTTGATTGTGATACATGATCATTATTTGGTATGAACGTGACCAATGCATATCGAGCTTTCGAGTTCGTATCCGAGACTCGCTGAATACGAAAAATGTTTGTTACCAATTCGAAAGTCAGTGATTCCAGGTGTCTATTTGTTTTGCACTATTCATTAGACGCCAACTTGAACATCTATTTCATTTCCGGTTGATATTTTGCTTTGGTAACCGACATTCTCGAACTTAGGAAAGTCAATTTAGTCAGGAAGCACTAATCAGGTACACAGATTATTATTGCATCAAAGTATTCTTGAAGGTAGAGGCGTTTTATCAATTTCTTTGAACTAGCTGACAATGGTTGTGAGGAAGGCAAAAAGACGGTTGCTTACACGAGAGTCGATGCATACTTGGCGTGGATCCGCGATCAGATTCCATCAGAAGTGCAAAGAAGGAGGAAAGAGGAAGAGAAGCTCGAAAAGAAGCTCGAAAAGAAGATTGAAAACAGATCTGAACACGTACCCGTAGCACACGTCTTGCTTGTTGTATTACTAATAATAAACGTCATTTTCCACTAGTTTTCACAACTTCTGTGTTTTGTTTTCCAGTAAAGGAAGAGTTATTTTTTCTCATACTTAGGATGTAACCAGACGACATTATAAGTAGCCCAGTCAACGAAGAAAAAATTGCGAAAATAAATAGTGTAGTTTTGAAATATGGTAGAGATGTTCTCGAAAGCTTGCTGACTACTGTGTAAAAAGTCCCCATTGATCGGTGGTGTGGAATCGCCGCCATCTTGGATTATTGGAACATTTGAAGTATTTTTTGCAATTATCTCGAATTAAGGCGATCCTATCAAAAAACGGCTTGGTTCAAATGGAAGGTCATCAAATTGTACAAGGTCACCCTGTACAATGATTGGTCTGCCTTTTGCACCTTGTATCATAAATGGATCACTCATAATTCCTCCCAGAAATGTTTTCAAAAACTTATTAAATAACCGAACTATTTACAAGAGGTTCAATTTTTTGACCCCCCTATATTTTCTGAAGTGAAGGCTAAAAAAAAATCAATCGCGATTCTCCAAAAACACCGTGAGAAATAAAGTACCTGCTCCACGACTCACAACTGACGCTCACAGGCCAATTTCTCCAAAGTTATGACAGATACGTGAAAGTGATACGCAACTTTTTTGTAGACAATTTGATGGCCTTTTATTTAAACGAAGCCGTTTTTTGATGCGATCGCCCCGATTCAAGATAATTGCAAAAAATACCTACTTCAAATGTACCAAAATCCAAGATGGCGGCGATTCCACACCTTCTATCGATAAGGGCTTTCTACACAGTAATCAACATAATCAACATGCTATCGAGAACATCTCTACCAATTTTCAGAACTACACTATTTATTTTCGCTATTCTCGTAAATTA
This sequence comes from Anaspis maculata, assembly GCA_949128115.1. Taxonomy (NCBI): domain Eukaryota; kingdom Metazoa; phylum Arthropoda; class Insecta; order Coleoptera; family Scraptiidae; genus Anaspis; species Anaspis maculata. The sequence continues at coordinate 5,465,670 of OX421962.1, forward strand.
TGCTTTCGTTGACTAAGCTGAAAGATCCTGACGCGGTAAAGAAAAGAACGGTCGGCAATCGATTAGTTTGAAGGAAAAAAAAGGGGAAAAAAATCGGTTGTGTCACCCCAAAACTTCTCTGACGAGTAGCAAAAGGAACGGATGGAAATTTTTGTATAAGACGTTCTTTCGGGTAGGAAGTTGGAACGTGAGAAAAAGATTGAAAAACTGAGATATTGTAGCAAACCGGGCCTTATTTGCTTGGTTTCCCCTACTTGGGATTTCTTTAAAATAATTGCTGAAGCTTAATTTTTCTTGTAACCTAGCTGCTATTTTTTTTATAGTTAATTCGAATTATGAGAGAGATTCGGAACTAGACTACGACGGCCTTTATTCCCTGTTAATTATATTTCGACGTCCCAAGGTGACCGAATGAATCAACCAGACGGCGGAATCCGTTCCTTGGAAAACTTAAGGCTCATCATATGCCGTAGACTAAATAGCCCAGGCATTTTAGTCGAAAAATCGTGGTAACCCGTAACAAATTCCCTCAAAGCTGAATTTTGGTATATATGTTCTATTGGACCTACGGAACAACATATCAAAATACTCGGACTTACACCCTCGTGCGTCCTTTGATTTTCATCCTCAAAGGTCAAGTTCTAAGAATTAGAGAGATACCTATCTCCAAGCTGTTTCTGCAAGTGAACGGAGTATCCGATCGATATAAGATATGTTTCGAATGAACGAGAGAGATTTGTCGTTAGTGCTTAAGTGTGTGAGGGAGCCTTTGTAATTCTTCCGATTGGTGAGTTCTGCGGGAAAGACGGCTGAGTGTTAATTTGTCGCCCGGATATTTCAGGAAAAACCATGTGAGAATTTAAAGCCCCAAACAATGTCGCACAAAGTTGAATATTGATATATGTATAACTGGTATGATTCCTAAGGAAGAACATATCAAAATATTTGGACTCACACCTCTGTGCCTCCTACGATTTTGGGGCTTTGAATATCTAGTAAAAAAATTCACCCAGACACTTTTCTTTGAAACTGTTCCTGTGGACGAACCAATCATTTCAACAATATAAGGTGTGTCTCAAAGGAAACACGGTATATTGTTGCCTATGAAGTGGACTCCGGTAGCCATGGAACATTTCTGCTTGATAGTGGCGTGAATAGTACGCGCAAGGTGGAATTTCTCTCCTGGATCTCTGAATGAGAAACATGTGAGAATATTTTGTGATGGCCAATAAAGCTGAGCATTGTTAATAGGTTCTTCTTCCCATCTCCGAAACAGACCCAAGTGATGAGACTGATGAGTGAACAGTTGATATTCACAGTGCTCATCCCGAAAATAATGAATTCTCTACAAAAAAAATTGTGGTTTCTTCAATTAGAGGCATCATTGTCTGTAGCTGTCAAAAATAAAAATTACCGACAAATCCTATATTTATGTTTATCTTGGACAAAAACAGCATCAATTGCTTACGTTTATTCATATAACAAAGTCAGAGCATCAATTTTTCATTAAACAAGTTTTATACCTACTTTTTTTTTCTGAAAATGGAATAACGGCTACAGAAAAGATGATTTTATGTTTTCATTGCCCAATAGATACTATAGCTTTTGGTATTTTCTGATAGAGGAAGAACTTCGCTTGGTATTACACACAAAAACAGTGGAACCGCTCCATCATTCATCAGTAAAAAAAAAGGAACTGCAAAAATTGTATGCATTTTCGGGAGAAAATTGGGCATATGATCACTTTCACAACAGATCAATTTTCTGATCTTGTAATGAATACAGACACATTGTTTTTATCGTTTTCAGGTATAAAATGGTTAAGAACAATGAATACTGTTGGAAATACTCAATTGAGATGATTCTGATCATACGGAAACCGAAATTACAAAACGACAATTTCAGATAGCAAAAATCGTCGTTTTTTCAGTAAAACTTGTTTAATCGTGATTCAATTCAATTTTAAACACCATATTTGATATCAGAGGCCAAGATTTAGTTAGAAACGATACCACACTTGCCGATATCAATTCGAGGTTTTTGAGAGAAAAACAAAATAAATTTTGCCGATCTTCTTTTTTTTTCAGGCAACCCAAACTACTTATCAACAATTCAAACGTCAAGCAAATATTGTGAGGCCTTGAGGCATCTAATGGTGCTATTCCGTAAAAATTAACATTCCATAAACGCTCTGTTATGTAAAAATTCGTGTTAGCCATTGGCTGTTGCCTAGGTAATAACAACGTAACAGAGCCTTTATGGAATGTAATTTTTTAGAGAATCGCACCATAAATATGATTTTTTATAGTGTGATGTCACCGTATAAGGTGAAATCTATCTAAACTTGTATTCTCGCGGATGAAGAAATGATCATCTGCTATAACTCTGTCCCTCTCGCTCTGAACTCTCTCTTGCATTCCCACTTACGTCATGTGCACGAGTCAGGACAGATAAACGCCAAGATGGCGTCGCGACAGTTGTTGCATTACTCTCTTACGTCACCAAACGTCACAGCGTCAGCTGAGCTTGTTTTTGTTTACTACTTAATATTTATAAGTCACGTGGATGGCTGCTCTTGTGAAGATCTTTCAATACTAGCTTTTGATAGTAAATCTATGCAGTATTTGTATTTTTTAATTTCGCTTATTTTAATATATAATGTTTGTTTTGAAAATCTCTTGTTCACTTGACCACTTCTCACGTAGACAGATGATCAAGCTGGAGGTTTCTACTCGATTCAAATGCCTCGTTTGCCGGACTCAACATAAACGCCTACCCGAAGAGTTAAAGCCAAAAATAAATAAGTAAGATGCACGCTACCCCAACCTAGATTAAAACCGCAAGATGCACCCAGATGGTCTGTTCCCCTCCCCCTATGGATCTGTCTCTCCATATAAAATAACTGAGTACAGTGGTGGCAGTCACGTTACTACCCTTAGATTTAAGCAACCCCCATTCTGAACGACCATATAGGGTCATCGACCTACTATAGTTCCTCCAAGCAGTACATAAGGTAAGGTACAGGAACTTGTAATACTTACTATCATACTGTAATGTAACCCTCTTTTTCGTTGTTATTGCTGTAGTGTATCCTGGTCACGGCACCATTCTGTAGTGTAACGTTCTTTTCGATGTTGGCAGCGATCGTCGTTGTTTCTTCCCTTCTCCACGTCGTTTACATTTTACCTACGTTATGTTGAGTTCTTACTCGAGATGAGAATGTGTCGTTGGGGATGAGGTTTGATTCTTGAATGAAACGCGAATGAAATGCAAGCAAAATGAATGTTTATTGAAAATCATGAGCAAAGGTTATTCAAATGGATTTGTTTCTTTTCTCAAAACACCTTACAACAAGAAATTGACAGTGATAAAATGACACAACATGAATGAAGAACAACAAAACACAGTGACAAATGAAACAAGAAAAATCATTACAAATTATTTAGACAATGCAAGAATTTACAACAATGAAATGAACACAAAATTAAATTAACAAAACAAAACAAGAAATCATGAAACATGGCAAACTGTCAATTTGATCGCAAAGGGAAAGTGACGTATTCGCTGACAAGCACACATGGGAAGAACAAGTCAAAGAAACCCATGCGTATTGCCTGGTTGGTTGCTGAAAAACCTCTTCCCAAATGATCTGAACAAAAATCAAGTGTGAATGAGTCATGATGAGAAGTGACAGAGAAGTCACTCCAGTGATGCATTGATCAAGTCAGCGTGAAGCGGTGCTTGAACCTCTTTGAAACGTTTGCCTCGTTAACAAGTTATTTACGTAACAACAAAAGGAAACTTCACGCTCAGCAATTAATGTTACTTTACAAACAAACAAAAGAAATCAAATTGATAGATAAGTAAACAATAAAAATTGTTTACGATCGGTAAACAAGTACATGAATCAGCAAAAAAACAAATGATCAGTAAACAAGTCAATAAATCAGCAAGAAACAAACGATAAGTAATGGTGTAGGTAAATAAACAAGAAACAAATAAGAGATAAATAGGTAGATAAATGAACAAGAAACAGGTGAGAGATAAATAAGTAGAGAACTTGAAGTTGGTCAGACTTTTTGTGAGCAGTTGGAAGGAAGAAGTATCTATATCGCATTCGCCCGAAATTCCCCAGAAGATACCCATCAAAAACCCCACAGACACATACATACAAAACAGAAGAAGAATTAGTAAACAATAAACATGCAAGGGAATCGACTCGAGCCAACCTGTGGCCCACTCTTCGTCGTTTAAGTTGGAACGGAAACCCCAACGTGAATCGGAAACCCCAACGTGAATCGAAGAGGTAAATTTGGAGTCAGATGTACTTTAGTGATATCCTGATGGGATGGACAAGGACCTCTCAAGAAGCCTATGTTCGATGAGGCCCTGTGGGCGATGAGATCAACCCATTCAGGTGCTTGCCGGTGAGAGTGCCGACAAGGCCGCCCAAGGTACTGATCAGAGCGGGTAAAAGCAAAAGAAGTGGAAACACTCCTGCAAAATTGACTGTGTCCACATTCGTTCCCGAAGGTAAACACTTATTCTCGTTAAATGCGAGATAAGTGACATTTACAGTTGAGCTTGTGAATGGACATTGTCGGTATTATCGAGAAACGATAGTTGCAACCACAATCATTGAGCACTCACACCACCTCCATAATTCATTTGAGCTCCAACATTCAACGTACGCATTCTTGGTGAGTAGATTCCGTGATACTACCGAATATGTTTATAAATAAATATGCCCGTCAAGTAGGGCAGTGAAAAGAAACAAACCCGAAGTCTGAAGCAGCGGCGAAAGGGTGGGGAAACTAATGTAGCGATTCCCCAAAACAACACTCCACAAACGCTCCGTTACACAAGGCAAACCAATAGCCGACAGGATTTCTTTTAAATAACAGAGTATCTACAGAATGCTATCCTTTACAGAATTGCATCATAAGTAGGAACAACAGAGGATCACGTTGAGCATTTTGAGAAAGAGATTACATAATTCCCCCCCAAATAATAAAATGTTAGTAGACTCAACAAGGCAGATTCATACGAGCAGGTGGAACCCCCCCCCAGGACACGGAGAAGCGTGCAAGCCTTCTTTCCTTCGTTTACTCTCAGGTATAACCCGACAATGAACAATGAAATGTGAATGAATCATCAAAAGTACTGTTCTCTACTTAGCGGCTGATTTGGGCGTAGCGGAGTTTCTTTTTGTCATCTTCATCTTACTGTTTGTGACGTAACTTGTGGAAAAAAACAATTAATGAAACCTCGAAGTACGCGCGATAGCGCGGCTTTGAGGTCACGTCATGAGTGCGTAAAAAGCACACCTACTTTGGATTTACGGCGTTTGCCGTCAACATTGAGATCATTTGGGAGTAGATAAATTACACAAAATTCAAAGCTGTGCGAAGCACCTTGATTTCAAAGGGGAAAAACTGCGGGTTATGCAATCCCGTGGAGAACACATAGAACAAAGAGTTTCGGGTTATGTACAATAATTTCGCGGACAAAATAGGTATCGAAATGCATGATTTGGTGAGTGGATGGAAGCCAAAATTACGATACAATAATCAAAGAAAGACCGACCTTAGAGTTGAAAAAACCACGCACTCTTGATGAACTGAAAAATCACGTGTTCTTCACCACCACAGCTGATCCTCTTCTCTTCTGTCTGCCCGCGGCTGCTGCTCGCCCGGTCTGCCTAGCGCAGCCCCATCTCCCTCTTAGTCAACGACAGTACCTACTTCAGGTACCAACGTACTAATAAAACAAAGGGAGAATACCACAATACATACCTACTTTATTGTGTTCACGTTGTTTAGTTTATTTGAACACCAACCACCCCCAGTTTTGCAGTTGGTGGTATTTTCATATCAATTAATACTTTGGAAATGTCTTTGACATATTTCAATTGCGTCGATCGTGAACCGCAATTTCATATTCAAATCAACCCCCATTGCTTGTCTTATTCTTATCTTCTATGATTTTATTCGATCTATTACAATGGTTATATACAGTGGGATGTGTCTCTAAAAACTAAATTCACTTTTAATATCAATAATATTCAAACCCTCAACCCCTTATTTCGAAGCTATTTTTGATATTTAATTATCCTATTTGTTACAATTGTGGCAAACGGTGAGATCTTTTCGCCTAATAGCAAATCTTCTTATATCACCATGCAACCCCCTTCATCTCCTTATATGTAGTTCCTTATCACATTTTTTATCCTGTTTATTACAATACAGCCCTTCGAATTTGGGTACAAAAATCGATTTTTCATCATAACTTTGAAACTGCTCCACCGAATTTGCTCAACTCAAGAAGTGACATTTCTGACATAACCTACTATGCCTAGCAACCGAGTTAGCTGGGAAAAAACCATTTAGGGAGAGAGTTCTATTTCATCACCAACTTCTCTACCGCGCAGGCGCTGGAGAATCATTCCCGTCAGTAATTTCCTAGAAGTTGCATTTTTACTCATGGGCCAACTGATGTGGGACGGGGCTCGTAGGTTTGTAAGAACCTATCTATGAATCATCAATCTGTTCTTCTGTTCAAAGCCATGTTCCTGTGCCTTCAGGTCTTTCTGATTCTTCCAAACGGACAGCTGAAAACTAAATGATAAAATTATTGTACCTGCAAAATGAAGTGACACTTTTGATGTGTATACGTTGAACAGGTGAATAGTCAAATGTTTGTTGTAAGTTGACTCGACTGTTGGACAGAGCTGGAACTGATAATGACGCGGTTTGGGCGGTGAATGGTAGGTGTAGCGCATGTGACTGATAGAGGGTAGGCTGGGGTCTTCCTTGCAGCTCTGGATCTTGGAGTCCTCGTTAGGAGGGAAGGAGTGTGGAACATCTACATCTTGATGACCCCTTCCCCTTCGATTCTTTTATTCAAGCCTATGTTTCGGTATCACAATTTGTCACAACATATTTGAGAGTCTTCTTCTTCGGGCAATACTCAAGGGTTTCTTTGACGAATTCTTCCCCTATGTGCCTATTTCTCCGAATCCGTCACTTTCTCTTTCATGTGACTGATAATTTGACATATCCATTCATTGTTTCCATTATTGTACTAATTTTCATTATTTTTGTTCACTCTGCTTATTTTGTGTCATTTTGTCCTATCTGTCAGTCCCAGTCATGACCACTGTTTCGAGAGAAGAGCCATAAATTCCGAAGTCAAAGTGTTTTATAAAAAAACCAGTTTGCACTTATTTTACTGAGTATACTTTTTTCTTCTCATGAGGGATCAAACAAACACAAAAGTTGTAAAAACTAGGGGAAAATGCAGTTTATTAACAGTAATACAACGAGCAAGACGTGTGCTGCAGGTACGTGTCCAGACCCGCTCAAAAATAGTTTTTGATCTTTATCCTGCTCCGCTTGCCTCTTTTTTGCCACTTCTGCTGGAATCTGGTCGCGGATCCACACCAAGTATGCGTCCACTCTCGTGAAAGTCGTCTCGTCGCCTTGGTCACAACCCTCGTCAGCTACATAGAAAATCCGATTAAACGCTTTGACCTTCAATAGTAGGTACTTACCCACCTACTACTTTGATGCAATAATCATTTTTGTGTGCCTGATCAGAGTTTCCTGGCTGAATTGATTTCCCTGAGTTCGAAAATGTCGGTTACCAACGCGAAATATCAACCAAGAGTGAAATAGATGTTCAGGTTGGCGTTTAATGATGCAGACAAGACGGTCTCTTGCTTCACTTGACTTTTGAGTGATAATCACTAGAAAATTTTGTACTTCGAGTTGAAAGCTCGGGTGAGAATGGTGAGATAGTTTCATTGGTTGAAATAGACTCGAAAAATATCCTCACCTCTCTCATCTGCTACGTCACAAATGCAACGCACGCCTTTGGAATCGATTGCAGCGTGTTTCTCGACATCAAAATATATGAGAACCAGCGAAAGAATTTTTAGTACCGTCAACCTCGAAAAGGACAGCTTCTCGTATCTTCAACCTCTCCCAGAAAAAAATGTAACTCAAGAATACGGGGACTTTTGGTGTGTTGCTTTATTCTCTATCAAATTCTGAGCCAGTATTCAAAACTTTACCATGCCCAAAATTTGTTACGGGTTTTGTCACAATTTGGCATATTTTTTCGAGGATACAATGCAGCAGGCATTGATTTTCAAAAAATCATAACTCCTGAACCAAAAAGTCTGTTGTAAACGTCACTTTGCCAAAAGTCTCTTCGAAACTCTCCCTACCTAATTGAGTAGGTTGTAGATACTGTTGGCATGTGCGCACGCATATCTAAGCATGCTTGCTAAGACAGTACAACAGTACTATTGAATCGCTGTGATAAAGGGATAAATGAACTACTAAACAAATATGCGGACGTTTTTAAAGGTATAGGATGTATCAAAAATGCGACTTACAAGATTTGAACTAACTCCAAATGCGGTACCAAAAGTTCACCCGCCGCGGAGAGTACCCTTTGCTCTGTGCAACAAGTTGAAAAATAAACTTAGTGAACTGGAAAAACAACAAATAATCAGAAAAGTTGATAAGCCAACAGAATGGGTCAGCTCGTTGATTATTGTCCCGAAGAAAAATTTTGATATTAGAAATCGCATGAATCCCAAGGATTTGAATAATGCTGTCAAAAAGAAGCATTTTTATATACCAACTCTAGAGGAAATAACGTGTAAATTGAAAGGTGCCAAAATCTCCAGTGTTCTTGACTGCTCAAACGGGTACTGGCGAATCAAACTTTGTGAGAAAAGCTGTAAACTATGCACCTTTGATACGCCGTTTGGACGGTATTGTTTCCTGAGACTGCCATATGGCATAGCTTCGGCATCAGAGGTGTTCTAAAAACGAGTTAGAGAGATATTTGACGGTCAAGAGAGAGTTGACACGTACATTGATGACATTTTGGTGTATGGAAAAAGCCTAAAAGAGCATATACGAGTGTCTAGAAAAAGTTCTGAAATTAGCTCAAGAGCACGGCCTTGAATAGGTATAATGAAAACAAGTGTCATTTTGCTGTCAAACAAGTAATTTGGCACACTTGACAATTGTCAAACCAAATTCTACGGACGTAACAGCTCCTTTAGGAGAATTACTCAAAAAAGAGGTATACTTTCATTGGAATGAACGCCACGAGAACGCTTTCAATGCACTAAAAGTGTTATTGAGCAAGGCCCCAGTGCTGGACTTCTTTTCTGTTAATGACCCTATAGCAATATCATGCGATGCGTCAAGTAAAGGGTGCGGTGCAGTCTTAATGCAAAATAACAAACCTATATCATTCATGTCGAAAGCTTTCACAGATTCTCAGAAACGCTGGGCCCAAATAGAAGAAGAGATGCTAGCGGTTGACTTTGCTTGCCATTTTCATTAGTTTATTCATGGCCGGACGGATGTAACCATTGAAAACGACCATAAACCTCTAATGAGCATTCACAAGAAGCCCCTCTTATAAGCACCAGTGCGCTTACAAAGGATGTTGCTCCTTCTACAACCGTACACCTATTAAGTGTACAAAAAGAGCACGGAATTGGTAATAGCGGATACACTTTCTCGAAGTTTTATTTCAGACACCGACAAACAATTTGAGGAAAAATGTGAGCAAATAGAGCATCAGTTATGCATGGTAACAGAAACGTTACCATTCTTTGGGGAGGAACTGGAGCAATTCAAAGAGACTCGGAAAGACGAGAGTTTAGTAGATTTGGCCACACTTATCCATGATTAATTTCCAGACGAAAAAAATAAAATGCATGCTAATTTGAGAATTTATTGGCCATTCCGTGATGAGCTCTCAACAAGCGACAGCATAATTTTAAAAAATGAACGAGTTGTAGTTCCAGCAACATTACGCAGAGAAATGCTGAAGCTTCTGCACAAAACACACTTGGGAAAAGAAAAAACAAAGTTGCGAGCCAGAGACATTTTCTTCTGGCCTGGAATGAGCAATGACATCGTCAATTCAATCGATAACTGTGAGATCTGATCGAGTTTTAAGAATGAAAATCAAAAGAAACCGCTAATACCACATAAAATACCAAATAATATTTGGTAAAAATTGGTGTTCACATGTTCGATACGGACCGAGATACGGACAAAGGAGAATACGTAATAGCGATTGACTATTTTTCCAAATTTCTGGAAGTACGGCAAATCAAAAGTAGCACTTTTGCCGAAGTATCAACATTCTTGGAGAAATATTCTGCCCACATGGAATTCCTTCCATTGTTATGACAGATAATGGGCCGCCTTTCAATGGGCATAATTTCGAAGAATTCAGTAAACATTGGTGTTTCACACATAGAACATCAAGCCCACATTATCCGAAATCCAATGGACAGGTGGAAAGGGCCGTGGGAACGGTGAAAAGAACAATAAAGAAAGCGGAATTGGCCGGTTCAGACATTCACTTGGCTATTCTTGAATTGATGAACACACCGCTATCGCACAAATTACCAAGTCCGGCACAAATCTTATGTAACAGAAGGTTGAGGACGTCATTACCTTTGTATAGGCAATTGCTGCGACCCAAACTAAATAACTATAATAAAATAAAGTCTGTACTCAAAAACCAACAATTCAAAATAGTCCAGTATTACAATAAAACAGCAAAAGAATTAAATCGTCTTCATTAAGGAGATAGCGTTTCAATCAAGAATTTCAGTAGAGGGGAAAAGTGGCTGAAAGGAACACTGGTCAATGAAAGAAATGGATATGAAAGGTCCTATCTAGTAGAGGTAGAAACCACGGGTAGAAGGTTAATCAGAAATAGAACGCACCTTATCAAAATTCCAAACAAGATTGAGCAAAATGAGAATGATGTTTCCAGAACAAAAAGAAGTTGCACTAATAACGATACTGTCCGTAACACAGATCGGAACTACTACTTACCTGGTAATCTTTCTCAGAATAATAGTCCTGTTACAAATTCACCCGAAAATAATATGATTGACGATTAATGCTCTAGTGTTCCATCTCTGAATACTCCAGTAATTAATTGTGCTAGCAACAGTAACAAGGCGCCAAATGTTATTGACAATAATTCCTCTCCGCCCCTTAGATCTATCGTGATTGTTGAGAATTGTACGGAGAATGAAGTGCATTCATCGGTGCCTGATAGCAATAATATTAAAACAAGATCTGGAAGAAATGTTAAACCTGTAAATAGATTGAATATATAGACTAGGTAGGTTACAACTACCACTTTAGTTATAAGTTTAGAGCTAAGTAACTTTTGTACATATTCTATGAAAAGGGAGATGTTGGGATGTGCGCACGCATATCTAAGCATGCTTGCTTGTACGCTACCAATAAACAGTCAGTCCCAGTCGATGCCTGAGCACTACAGCATACACTCGTGTATTCATCATATCCTTACAGACATACAACCGATACTATACTCTATTGTACCGTTCTACGTTACATCTTTGTTTTTCAATCAAATTTCAACTATCTTCCCAAAGGAACGCCTTGTCGCCTTGAAGAAAGATGGTGCCATAACAGACGATTTGATTGCTGCGTGAAGTTGGCTACACATATGAAGCACAAATGAAGCCAACTGGTGGGATGCTTAGTGCTTCGTTAGTGCTTCAATGTGCTTCAAACTGGAGCCCGCCCACACCTACGGTTCAGGAGATACAGGGCTCCAAAGTGCAGGGCTGGAAGTTGGCTACAGCTTTTTTGTTATTGAAGCACAAATGGAGCTAACTGGTGGAATCTTTAGTGCTTCGTAAGTGCTTCATTGTGCTTCAAACCAGAACTCAGCCACACCTACGGTTTAAGAGGTATAGGGCTCCAAAGTGCAAATTGAAGTGCTGGAAGTTGGCTACAGCTTTTTTGTTATTGAAGCACAAATAAAGCTAATTGGTGGAATCCTTAGTGCTTCGTTAGTGCTTCATTGTGCTTTAAACCAGAACTCAGCCACACCTACGGTTTAAGAGGTATAGGGCTCCAAAGTGCAAATTGAAGTGCTGGAAGTTGGCTACAGCTTTTTTGTTATTGAAGCACAAATAAAGCTAATTGGTGGAATCCTTAGTGCTTCGTAAGTGCTTCATTGTGCTTTAAACCAGAACTCAGCCACACCTACGGTTTAAGAGATATAGGGCTCCAAAGTGCAAGGAGTAGGGCTGGAAGTTGGCTACAGATTTTTTGTTATTGAAGCACAAATGAAGCTAATCGGTGGACTCCTTAGTGCTTTGTAAGTGCTTCATTGTGCTTCAAACTGGAGCCCAGCCACACCCACGGTTCAAAAGATATAGGGCTCCAAAGTGCAAATTGCGGTGCTGGAAGTTGGCTACAGCTTTTTTGTTATTGAAGCACGAATGAAGCTAACTGGTGAAATCCTCAGTGCTTCGTTAGTGCTTCATTGTGCTTCAAACTGGAGCCCAGCCACACCTACGGTTCAAGAGATATAGGGCTCCAAAGTGCAACTCAAGTGCTGGAAGTTGGCTACAGCTTTTTTGTTATTGAAGCACAAATGAAGTTAACCGGTGGACTCCTTAGTGCTTCGTTAGTGCATCATTGTGCTCCAAACTGGAGCCCAGCCACACCTACGGTTCAAGAGATATAGGGCTCCAAAGTGAAAATTGAAGTGCTGGAAGTTGGCTACAGCTTTTTTGTTATTGAAGCACAAATGAAGCTAACCGGTGGACTCCTTAGTGCTCCGTTAGTGCATCATTGTGCTTCAAACTGGAGCCCAGCCACATCTACGGTTTAAGAGATATAGGGCTCCAAAGTGAAAATTGAAGTGCTGGAAGTTGGCTACAGCTTTTTTGTTATTGAAGCACAAATGAAGCTAACCGGTGGACTCCTTAGTGCTCCGTTAGTGCATCATTGTGCTTCAAACTGGAGCCCAGCCACATCTACGGTTTAAGAGATATAGGGCTCCAAAGTGAAAATTGAAGTGCTGGAAGTTGGCTACAGCTTTTTTGTTATTGAAGCACAAATGAAGCTAACCGGTGGACTCCTTAGTGCTCCGTTAGTGCATCATTGTGCTTCAAACTGGAGCCCAGCCACACCTACGGTTCAAGAGATATAGGGCTCCAAAGTGAAAATTGAAGTGCTGGAAGTTGGCTACAGCTTTTTTGTTATTGAAGCACAAATGAAGCTAACCGGTGGACTCCTTAGTGCTTCGTTAGTGCATCATTGTGCTTCAAACTGGAGCCCAGCCACACCTACGGTTTAAGAGATATAGGGCTCCAAAGTGAAAATTGAAGTGCTGGAAGTTGGCTACAGCTTTTTTGTTATTGAAGCACAAATGAAGCTAACCGGTGGACTCCTTAGTGCTCCGTTAGTGCATCATTGTGCTTCAAACTGGAGCCCAGCCACACCTACGGTTCAAGAGATATAGGGCTCCAAAGTGAAAATTGAAGTGCTGGAAGTTGGCTACAGCTTTTTTGTTATTGAAGCACAAATGAAGCTAACCGGTGGACTCCTTAGTGCTTCGTTAGTGCATCATTGTGCTTCAAACTGGAGCCCAGCCACACCTACGGTTTAAGAGATATAGGGCTCCAAAGTGAAAATTGAAGTGCTGGAAGTTGGCTACAGCTTTTTTGTTATTGAAGCACAAATGAAGCTAACCGGTGGACTCCTTAGTGCTTCGTTAGTGCATCATTGTGCTTCGAACTGGAGCCCAGCCACACCTACGGTTTAAGAGATATAGGGCTCCAAAGTGAAAATTGAAGTGCTGGAAGTTGGCTACAGCTTTTTTGTTATTGAAGCACGAATGAAGCTAACTGGTGAAATCCTCAGTGCTTCGTTAGTGCTTCATTGTGCTTTAAACTGGAGCCCAGCCACACCTACGGTTCAAGAGATATAGGGCTCCAAAGTGCAACTCAAGTGCTGGAAGTTGGCTACAGCTTTTTTGTTATTGAAGCACAAATGAAGCTAACCGGTGGACTCCTTAGTGCTTCGTTAGTGCATCATTGTGCTCCAAACTGGAGCCCAGCCACACCTACGGTTCAAGAGATATAGGGCTCCAAAGTGAAAATTGAAGTGCTGGAAGTTGGCTACAGCTTTTTTGTTATTGAAGCACAAATGAAGCTAACCGGTGGACTCCTTAGTGCTCCGTTAGTGCATCATTGTGCTTCAAACTGGAGCCCAGCCACACCTACGGTTTAAGAGATATAGGGCTCCAAAGTGAAAATTGAAGTGCTGGAAGTTGGCCACAGCTTTTTTGTTATTGAAGCACAAATGAAGCTAACCGGTGGACTCCTTAGTGCTCCGTTAGTGCATCATTGTGCTTCAAACTGAAGCCCAGCCACACCTACGGTTCAAGAGATATAGGGCTCCAAAGTGAAAATTGAAGTGCTGGAAGTTGGCTACAGCTTTTTTGTTATTGAAGCACAAATGAAGCTAACCGGTGGACTCCTTAGTGCTTCGTTAGTGCATCATTGTGCTTCAAACTGGAGCCCAGCCACACCTACGGTTTAAGAGATATAGGGCTCCAAAGTGAAAATTGAAGTGCTGGAAGTTGGCTACAGCTTTTTTGTTATTGAAGCACAAATGAAGCTAACCGGTGGACTCCTTAGTGCTTCGTTAGTGCATCATTGTGCTTCAAACTGGAGCCCAGCCACACCTACGGTTTAAGAGATATAGGGCTCCAAAGTGAAAATTGAAGTGCTGGAAGTTGGCTACAGCTTTTTTGTTATTGAAGCACAAATGAAGCTAACCGGTGGACTCCTTAGTGCTCCGTTAGTGCATCATTGTGCTTCAAACTGGAGCCCAGCCACACCTACGGTTTAAGAGATATAGGGCTCCAAAGTGAAAATTGAAGTGCTGGAAGTTGGCTACAGCTTTTTTGTTATTGAAGCACAAATGAAGCTAACCGGTGGACTCCTTAGTGCTCCGTTAGTGCATCATTGTGCTTCAAACTGGAGCCCAGCCACACCTACGGTTCAAGAGATATAGGGCTCCAAAGTGAAAATTGAAGTGCTGGAAGTTGGCTACAGCTTTTTTGTTATTGAAGCACAAATGAAGCTAACCGGTGGACTCCTTAGTGCTCCGTTAGTGCATCATTGTGCTTCAAACTGGAGCCCAGCCACACCTACGGTTCAAGAGATATAAGGCTCCAAAGTGCAAATTGCAGTGCTGGAAGTTGGCTGCAACCAACATTACATCTGTGCAGGGCTGAGCGGTATTTCAAATATTTAAAATACATTAGAGTATTTTGTATTTGAACCTTTGCGGACCGACCTTTATTTCAGCTGGACTTATTTTGCACTCCCCGTTGAAGCAATGTCATCGATCAATATGCGACGCCGTTTTCATGCTACATGTCTTATGTCGTTCATATGCGACAGGATTTTATATTGAATGAGATTGAAAAATTCAGGTTTCAAATGATATATATTATCAAAATATGTTATTGTCACATAAACACAAAATATAACGTGAAAACGTAAAGGGAAAGTCATACGAAACAAAAAACAAAATTTCAATGGAAAATACTATGAGCCGAGTAAATGTCTGGAAATGGTTTGCTATTGGCGAGTAACATCACCGATGCTGGCGCTGCTCAAAACTGCTAAGTGTAAACAAACATGGCGGATGGTGCACCGGTTGTGCCCACGTCTTCAAAAATCAAATCAGTATTAAGCGGTATTAAAGTGTGCTCCAGACGTGAAACGTGGTAGATTATATTGTTGTAGTGGAACTTGAAAATAGCAGAAGGTCAAATGAATATTGTTGAGGTATTTAATCACTTTATGGTCTCGACGGATTCTCGGTGCATTGTGATGGGAGTAGAAATCCTTAAGTCACAGTTCCTCGTGTTTGTGTGGTCGGAAGCAAAGTAGCTCAAAAAATTAACGAATTAGTGATCCGGCGTCAAATCTTGCAACAGAAATTTTTTGTCTAATGCAATGTACAAAAGAAATGAAAAACGTATCATTTTTGATATTAACTCTGTGATAGATACAGGCTGGTCCAGTTTTTGATACAATAATTTTGGGAGATAATAGATCAATCAAAATCGATCAAAATCGAAGGGCACTTTCTCGACGAAATTTTTTTTAGAAGTGCCTAATAACGGAGATAACTACGAATAGAAAGAGCCCTTCAAAGTTTGAAATAGAAAATCGGTTTTTTCAGCATAATCGGTTGAACGGGTCAAAAGTTATGCTAAAAATCGATTTTTTTATTTCCAACTTTGAAGGGTTATATCTCCGCTATTATGCACAGCTGAAATTAATGTTTTTTTTGGGAAAGTCCCATTTATTATTGATTCTCTATTCATCTCTCAAAATAAGGAGTACAATGAGCCCAATAATGAGGCCTACCTGCTAGGTGAAACTATGTTCCATTCCCAAATGGAATCAAGAATCCAGAATCTCTCAAAATTATTGTATTAAAAACTGGACTACCTTGTGGGAAAGTAAAGTATGTTCTTCAATGATTTTTTGAAGTGAAAAAATAATTATAAGGTATACAAAATTAAATGAGGGTTCACTCGTCGATTGGACGATACATTGACAAATTCTTTGAAGCAGTCATCGAAGAGCTCCCACAGCCCATCAAGCCTTCTTGCAAAGGTGACATAATGCCCAATTGCACTGACGGATTTGGCAGATGGCTCTCTGAAATCACTTACAGCTCTTAGAATGTAGTTCCTCCTTCATAATATTTGAGCTGTAAAGGTATTTCATTGAGACCAACGTATCCTCTGTCGCACTCAATAAATAAAAATGGCCTTGTTGAGCACTCAGTTTTGTTTGCTATATTGCAGGTTTTGCAAAAAAAAAGATTTCTTTTTTAGGCCATTTTGAATTGACTGGAAGAAGTCTTCGTTCTCGCCGCAATCGATGGTTATGTATGGCATAACCCTTCGTCTGTCTGATGAATGAGTGCAATTAGCTTGACGGCAGTTCAGAATTTCAACCCCACTGTTGAGCTCAGTTGCAAAAGCAGTCAACATATAAGTGATATGGCACGCGCAATCAATTTTGGAAATCGTTTTGGGGAAGTTCGTGCTCTGTGTTGGAAGCAGTTGAGTCTTCTTATTATTAAATTTGCCAGACTTGACAATGATTTCGATTCTCATTTTCAGAGTGACTGGCCTCAATCCTTCCTTCATTAGGGATTTGACTAGATTGAAAATGACACTTGCCCGTTCATCATCGTCCATCAGTCGTTTCATTTCCATGCTGTCACAATAGCCCGCAGCCAGAGCCTGAATAACACTATCCAAAGGACAGCTATTGTCAATTAGATAGTGTTGTCCTTCAAATATTACCGGTGCCCGGTTTTGCCCCAAATTTTTCAATAGAGGAATTTTGAGCTTTTTTTCGGCTTGAAGCGTCAGCACTTCAGGACAGGCCACACCGTAGTATGCTGTTCGTCTTTTTTTGGGAGCTTTTTGGCATCTGACATTTCTCGCTAAAACGTTGCGGTTATAACTTTGGCTAACAGCATTTGGCGGGAGAAGAGGGACTGGTAGCTTCAAATAGTTACGTACTTGTACTTTCTCTTTGCTACATACCGTGTACTTAAACCATTCGTAATCTAGGATAGCTTTGAAGGTGAAAAATTCAGTCATTCAGCCAATCCAGTCACTTGAATCGATGAACATCTCGTTTCCGAAGTCACCCGGTTGGGCCCCGATCAGGGCCCTGATTACGAATTTTGTGGATCAAACGTGTATCGTGATCACATCACACATACAATTTCTATGAAATCCTGTTTGTTTTCTTGTTCATGGTGTAATACCGAAGAAACAATAAATAGTTATATTGGATTGAATTGAAAATCAACTATTCATATTTCTACTATATAAATAGGAGGTATGACAAGTACTTCCTGGATTAAACCACCATCATCCGCCGATATCAAAATGGCGGCACTTCCTTTACCGCTTATAACCAATCCTCGCTCAAACGTCAAGTTCTATAACCAAGTGTAACCGGTCATGAACGGTAACTCGCTCGAAAAAGACTTAGGTCTTAATAAACTCGTAAGATAATGAATACTATTGAACTGTGGAATTTTCTGTACCGTTGACTTTTATATTGTAGTGTTTTCTGATTGTAATATCATTACCTACATAATGTGGTAGTACAGTAATAACTTTTACCAGCAGCCTGCAAATTTTTTTTTTCTAACTTCAGGATTTCACACATTCTATAAATAGGACATTGCTCCTGTTGAATGTGCTTCAAATAATAATAATGATAATAAAATGAATAGCAGCACAGATGAAATGTTGGTTGCAGCCCATCAACCTCGTAAGGTGGCTGCACGCTGTACATACAAGTGTACAAGCAAAGAGGAAAACTGAGCTTAGGTTTCCGCTAGATGATAGCATACATACTTAAGTTTGGCAAATGAGGCGGTGCGTTGCGCTGGAAGGCTCACGTTTGGCCCATGTTTTATACTTCCCGGTAATTTTTGAAAAAGGGGCGTGGGGTGGTCCAGCCCTTCACTTTGGGGCCTTATATCTCCTGAACCGTAGGTGTGGCTGAGTTCTGGTTTGGAGCACAATGAAGCACCAACGAAGCACTAAGGAGTCCACCGGTTAGCTTCATTTTTGCTTCAATAACAAAAAAGCTGTAGCCAACTTCCATCACTGCTATTTGCATTTTCGAGCCCTATATCTCCTGAACCGTGGAAGTGGCTGGGCTCCAGTTTGAAGCACAATGAAGCACTAACGAAGCACTAAGGATTTCACCATTCAGCTTCATTTGTGCTTCAATAACAAAAAAGCTGTAGCCAACTTCCAGCACTGCAATTCGCAATTTGGAGCCCTATATCTCTTGAACCGTAGGTGTGGCTGGGCTCCAGTTTGAAGCACAATGGAGCACCAACGAAGCACTAAGGATTCCACCAGTTAGAGTCATTTGTGCTTCAATAACAAAAAAGCTGTAGCCAACTTCCAGCACTGCAATTTGCACTTTGGAGCCCTATATCTTTTGAACCGTAGGTGTGGCTGGGCTCAAGTTTGAAGCACAATGAAGCACTAACGAAGCACTAAGGATTTCACCAGTTAGCTTCATTTGTGCTTCAATAACAAAAAAGCTGTAGCCAACTTCTAGCACTGCAATTCGCAATTTGAAGCCCTATATCTCTTGAACCGTAGGTGTGGCTGGGCTCCAGTTTGAAGCACAATGGAGCACTAACAAAGCACTAAGCATTCCAATAGTTAGCTTCATTTGTGCTTCAATAACAAAAAAGCTGTAGCCAACTTCCAGAACTGCAATTTGCACTTTGGAGCCCTATATCTCTTGAACCGTAGGTGTGGCTGGGCTCCAGTTTGAAGCACAATAAAGCACTAACAGAGCACTGGAAATTTCACCAGTTAGCTTCTATTGTGCTTCAATAACAAAAAAGCTGTAGCCAACTTCCAGCACTGCAATTTGCACTTTGGAGCCCTATATCTTTTGAACCGTAGGTGTGGCTGGGCTCCAGTTTGAAGCACAATGAAGCACTAACGAAGCACTAAGTAGTCCACCGATTAGCTTCATTTGTGCTTCAATAACAAAAAAGCTGTAGCCAACTTCCAGCCCTACTCCTTGCACTTTGGAGCCCTATATCTCTTAAACCGTAGGTGTGGCTGAGTTCTGGTTTAAAGCACAATGAAGCACTAACGAAGCACTAAGGATTCCACCAATTAGCTTCATTTGTGCTTCAATAACAAAAAAGCTGTAGCCAACTTCCAGCCCTACTCCTTGCACTTTGGAGCCCTATATCTCTTAAACCGTAGGTGTGGCTGAGTTCTGGTTTGAAGCGCAATGAAGCACTAACGAAGCACTAAGGATTCCATCAATTAGCTTCATTTGTGCTTCAATAACAAAAAAGCTGTAGCTAACTTCCAGCCCCACTCCTTGCACTTTGGAGCCCTATATCTCTTGAACCGTAGGTGTGGCTGTGGTAACTGTACATAAGTATGTAAAAAGCAGTAGGTAGGTACGATAGTTTTATTATCGAACAGCACATCCAATACCTGTACATGCATGGAGCGAAGCCCAACCGTGCCGAACTCCCGAGCTGCTCTCCCATTCCCCCTCATCTCATCCTTACTCTACCCACGCAGCCGGCACTTCCCCCACTCCTTATGGTAGGTATTAGGTACAATCCCAACATCTCCTCCCCTCTTAAAATATGTTCAGTACAGTAAGAAATCAAGAGGTAAGTATTTTTACAAAGCAAGTAAGTAATGCGCAGGTAAGTAAGTCAACATAAAACGTTCTCGTACGAACACATCAAAATATAACTAATAAGTAAACAATATAAATTTAAAAGAACAACACAAGGAATCACATATCAAGCCTATTAGGTGGTCTTCTAATTCGATTAGACCTACGCAATATCGGCGAATTTATTGTCGGTTCCGGAAGTGCAACATTTCCAGGAACATCGTCAGGAATGTTCGGCAAAGCTACCAATTCCGTGTCACTGCTGGTTGATTTATCGCTTCGTTCGGCAGAAGTGGAATCCTGAGTAGCTGGCACCTCCGGTGTGTCAACAACTTTTTGTTTATCCCCAGTATTTGTGCAATCTGAGAACTCTGTAAGCGGTGGCTTGAAGACTTGTGGGAGAGCATCACCGATTTTTCGAATTTGATCAACATGACGGCGCCACAAACGGTCATCGTCCAATTTGACATTGTAATGAAGTTTTCCCAATCTTTCAGCAACAGAACCAAATTGCCATTTGTCTTCACCGTGATAATCACGTACTGCCACCCTTTCCCCCGTTTTGAATTCTCGAACATTAAAATCGTTGTAATTTGGAAGTGTTTTCACGGAATTTGGTTTAATCAAATCTAACCTCGAACGAATTTGTCTACCAAACATGAGTTCAGCAGGACTTTTTCCCGTGATCGCGTGTACACTTCGGCGGTAATTCAAAAGAAAGTTTTGCAATTCAATTTCTTTTTTCGAGTTTGCCGCTCGGATGGCATTTTTAAATGTTTGCACATACCTTTCTGCCAACCCGTTCGTAGCAGGGTGATAAGGTGCACTTCGTTTGTGGATGATTCCGTTATTTTTCAAAAAGTGTTGAAATTTATAAGACGTAAATTGACTCCCATTATCCGAAACTAAAATTTCCGGGATGCCAAAAGTAGAAAAAATTTTACGACATAATTCGATAGTTGTCTCGGTAGTGATATCTTTGATTTTATGTACTTCAGGCCAGCGCGTGAAAGCATCCACCAAGATGAAAAAATAGCTCCCCATGAATGGCCCTGCGAAGTCAACATGTACTCTTTCAAATGGCCTTGAAACAGGTCGCCACAAATGCGTCGGAGTTACTTTTGGCGGATCATTTTTTATTGCTTGGCAATTTACGCAGTTTTGTGCAATTCCCTCAATGTCAGCAGTTATCGCCGGCCACCAACAATAGCTTCGGGCTAGCGCTTTCATTTTGTTTATGCCCAAATGTGAAGAATGCAATTCTTGTAAAATTCGTCGTCGCAAAGTTGACGGCACTACCAACTGGTTTCCACGAAACAAACAATCGCTTTGTAGTGCGAACTCGTTTTGAGGTATTCCGAACCTATCCTGCTTCTTTACCTCATATCCACTTTTCAACCCTTTCATGATTTTTCCGAACTGTCTGTCCTTTTTCGTTTCAACCGCAACTTCCTCCAACGTTACCGGCAAAACTTCAAGTTGATTTATTTGAAACGCATCGATCTCATCGAACCTATCAAAATCCTCCGATTTTACTGGTAACCGCGACATTGCATCAGCATTGTTATGCGCGTTTGTGCTTCGGTAACAAATGTCGTAATTGAATGTCTGCAAAAAAATCGCGTAATGTTGCATACGCGTCGCTGTAAGAATCGGTAACGGTTTGGTTTTACCGAAAATGTGCACCAGAGGTTTGTGGTCTACCTGCAACGTAAACCTACGCCCGAACAAAAACTGATAGAATTTTTTTATACCAAAAACTATGGCATAAGCCTCTTTGTCAATCTGACTGTACCTTTGCTGAGTAGCACTGAGCGTTTGTGAAGCAAACTGGACTGGTCGCTCGGTACCATCCGGCATTATGTGCGAAAGAACAGCCCCTACCGCGTAAGGACTGGCATCAGTCGCCAAAACAAGTTGCAAATTTGGGTCAAAGTGACAAAGTACACGATCCGATTGCATCTCACTTTTTACCAAATCAAATGCTTCCTGGCATTTTTTACTCCAGTGAAAAGGAACGTTGTCCTTCAGCAGATTGTTTATTGGGTACAGTTTATGACTCAAGTTACTCAGAAACCGTCCGTAGTAATTTACGAGCCCAATAAACGATTTCACTTCGGTTTTATTTGTAGGAACTTTTGCTTTTTGTATCGCATCAATTTTCGACGTACATTTATGAATCCCGTCACGATCAATTTTGTATCCGCAGTACTCGATAGAATCGGCCATAAACACGCATTTATCCCGATTTACTTTGATATTGAATTTGTCAAATCGACTTAAAACCTCCTCAAGTCGTCTCAGATGTTCTTGATCGTTTTCCGCGGAAATCTTTATGTCGTCCATAAACACTGATACTCCGGGTATCCCCTGTAAAATGACTTCAATTTCACGTTGAAAAATTGCAGGTGCGCTTGCTACGCCGTACATCATTCTCGTACACTGATATAAACCTTTGTGCGTATTCAAAGTAAGGTACTTTTGGTCCTCCTCCTGAACCTCCATCTGCAGATACGCTTTGAACAAGTCAAGTTTCGTGAATGTTTTTCCGCCCGCAACGGAAGCAAAAAGCATATCAATCGTAGGCAACGGATAATTATCTGTCACTAAATTCGGATTTATCGTGCTTTTGAAATCGCCACATATACGCACTTTGCCGTTAGCTTTTACGACCGGTACAATCGGTGTAGCATGCTCTGACGAAGCAACTTTTTTAAGGACTCCCTCCCTCTCAAGGTTCTCTAATTCCTCTTCAATTTTTGGCAATAAAGCAAATGGCACCTGGCGGTGTTTCAAAAAGACCGGTTTGGCATCGGGTTTTACTTGAATTTTCGCCTGAACTCCCTCAATCTTGCCAATTTTGGAATCAAAAACGCTCGGAAACTTGTTCAGGACTTTTTGCAGTTTTGAATTTACTTCCAAATTCGAAATATCGGCAAGGTCGATTCCCAGAAGTCTCATCCACTCGCGCCCCAACAACGGATGTTTATCGTTTTGAACGACGTAAACATTTAATTTACGAGTGAGATTCTTGTAACTGACACACACCTCAGCGCAACCCAATACTCTTATCTCCCGCTGACAATAAGAGCTTAACCGCAAATTCGTCTCATGAATTTTTACATTTGGAAACAATGATTTAAACTGACCCGCGCTTACTAGCGTTACTGCTGCTCCGGAATCCACCTCGAATTCCACGTAAACATCATTTACCGGCAACTCCAGCAAAAACTTTTCGCGCTTTTCTGCATGTTCAACAATGAGGATTTCCTCTGCCTGATGGGCACTCGCATTGGCAGCTCTACTACGACACATTACCTGGTAATGTCCTTTCTTGTTGCACGCCCTGCAGATGACATCCTGCTTGTTGCATTTGTTGGCCAGGTGAGTCCTGGACCCACAGCGGTAACACTGTCGAACATTTTCACCAGTGGTAGTGGTAGTACCACAGCCGCTTTTCGCACTGCAGCTTTTCGCACTATCACTTTTCTTCTGCACTGGCGTCGACGCTGGTTTGACCTTGTGTACTTGCACTTGGCTCCGGGTGTTCAAAAACGCCGCATCCTTTGCGGATAGCTCCATCCCCGTCGCTATATCTGCTGCTTTCTCGAGCGTCAAATTCTTCTCTTCTAGAAGTCTGGATTGCGCTTTCGATGACCGCAAACCGAAAACGAACTGATTGCGTAGGGCCTTCTTGAGGTACGTCTCAAACTTACAATGAATGGCCAATTTCTGTAAAGCAACCAGAAATTCTTGCACGGTTTCACCCTCCAACTGCTTTCGCTGGTGAAATTTGAAAATTTCCGCGATCTCCAAGGGATCCGGATTGTAGAAAGACTTCATCGAATTCACTAATTCTTCGTAATCCTTGGTATTGGGATCTTCTGGAGACAACTTGTCGCATAACGTGTTGTATGCTTCCGACCCCATGTAGTGCAAAAGGTATGTAACCTTCAAAGGCGCCGGGATGGCGAAAACGGTGAAAGCCGCCTCCAGGCGTTTCACCCACCTTTCGAACGAAATTTTCGCAGCATCGAAAACTTCTATTGCAAACTGAGTTTGAACCATGTGGACGGTGCCCACGGCGTTGGCGTCTTCGTCCGTCATCTTCGTAGTGGTAGGTACTCCTTAATAACCCTCGTCGCCACTGTGGTAACTGTACATAAGTATGTAAAAAGCAGTAGGTAGGTACGATAGTTTTATTATCGAACAGCACATCCAATACCTGTACATGCATGGAGCGAAGCCCAACCGTGCCGAACTCCCGAGCTGCTCTCCCATTCCCCCTCATCTCATCCTTACTCTACCCACGCAGCCGGCACTTCCCCCACTCCTTATGGTAGGTATTAGGTACAATCCCAACAGTGGCTGGGCTCCAGTTTGAAGCACAATGAAGCACTAACGAAGCACTAAGGATTCCACCAGCTAGCTTTATTTGTGCTTCACTAACAAAAAAGCTGTAGCTAACTTCCAGCCCGCCCTCCTGCACTTCAGAGCCCTATATCTCCTGAACCGTAGATGTGGCCAAGTTCTGGTTTGAAGCACAATGAAGCACTAACGAAGCACTAAAGATTCCACCAGTTGGTTTTATTTGTGCTTCAATAACAAAAAAGCTGTAGCCAACTTCCAGCCCTGCACTTTGGAGCCCTGTATCCCCTGAACCGTAGGTGTGGTTGAGCTCCAGTTCAAAGCACAATGAAGCACTAACAAAGCACTAAGGATTCCACTAGTTAGCTTTATTTGTGCTTCAGTAACAAAAAAGCTGTAGCCAACTTCCAGCCCTGCACTTTGGAGCCCTATATCTCCTGAACCGTAGGTGTGGCTGGGCTCCAGTTTGAAGCACAATGAAGCACTAACGAAGCACTAAGGATTCCACCAGTTGGCTTCATTTGTGCTTCATATGTGTAGCCAACTTCCTGCACCTCGATTGGCTGGTTATTTCACCTCTTCTCTAAACTGTGGCCTTTTTGTTGAAATTTCGAATTGGTAACAAACATTTCTCGTGATCAGCGAGGTTTGGATGCGAGCTCGAATACCTAGGTATATATTGGTCACGCCCATACCAAATAAGTATCATGTACTCATCGCAATCACGCAATTGGTCAAAATTTGAATTCACCGAATTCTATTGGTTGGTCCAGTAATGACAGGTGAGTGATCCAGTAGCTAGCATGAGCGCGACCATTGTTACCCCATGAAATGCTATATGCAGTGGCGTAACTAGAGGGGGGGTTCCGGGGTCAAACCCCCCCCCCCCCATTGGCCATTGAATCCTCTGAAAAAATTTCAAATGCGACGCTTTTTTATTCGTTTTGCTCGCATATTCGCATATTTTTCAGTCGTGACCCCCCCCCTTTGGACACTTCTAGTTACGCCACTGGCTATATGAAATGCATCTTGCATCAGAATTTGTGAGAAAGTATTCCAGTTTATTACCTTTCACTATTCCAATCACAATGTCTGGCTCATCCTTGCATACAAGCGGTCCTCCATGATGGCCGGAGCAATAATTGCCGACGCCTTTCTTATCGTACTTGGCGCAAAGTGTCTTGGCCGAGATGTTCCCAAAGTTGTCGGAATGGGCGTCGGACGACCCGCAAAACGAACTGTCCGCCATGGGAAATTCCAAGCACCGTAACCAGTGGTGGCGTGTATCGTTCGATTCCTGCTCCGAAGCATTCAAAGCCGGCTTTTTTCTCCAACCCATGCTGAGCGCTTTGGTGCACAACTTGGCGGGACTCGATGGTGGTGGCGGCAAGTCCGCGGTGTAAAGATGGTCGTTCAAGCTGAACTCGTCGTCGAGTTGGATCAGTGCGATGTCGTTGTGGTGATGTGGTTGTTTCGAGTTGTCATGGAAGAACACGTGGAATACGTGACGGATTTGGATCGTTTGGCCGCGTGTATATGTACCGGAACCACCCCCTCGTCCCATAATTATGGGTTTAGACCTTGAATAAATTTGTTACAGACTGAATTCTTGGTTGGGTACAGGTCCCATGTATCATGTCAATCAACCTGTCAACATTCACTGAAATTCTCGGCCCAGGAAAAAATTGTATGCTCCCGAAGGAGCTCTATTCGTAAAAATCAACCATTTTTTCAAATAAGTAGCTCGCAAACGGTGACTCTACGGCCGAGTCTACGGCCAAAATTTCTTCGACTAAAATTTAAGAGTGATGAATTCGAGAGTGAATTTTGAACAAAGTGATGCCAACAATCATTGCTCTGCCATGCAGCGTTCGAAAATACAAGGTACCTAGGTATTTGTTTGAACCGGTCAGACTTTGGTTCAAGACTTTCTTTATCCACCTGATTCAGAAAAATATAACATCAATACGTGCCTTTCCCTCGCTTTCTGAAAAAAAAAAGATACAGGGTGTCAAAGTTGACATTATCGGTTTTTGTAGATTTGTAATTTGCGAAACATCCTCGGAAACATCCAACCAACATACCTAGCTCAATTTTGGCATCGGCTGGTTCGTCAAAATTATCCACTTACCTGCGAAACTTCAAAAGAATTCAATGAGTGGCGTAGAGTTCTAGGGAAAACAATAGTTCGAGCAATAGTTTGAAGGGTTCATCAGATGTCTCCAAATACATGACCTCCCCATAACTCCTACGCCACCAATTGGATTATTTCGAGATTTGGCAAGTAGGTAGACGATTCTGACAAACCAGCCTATGCTGAATTTAAGCTGATTCAAACTACGCACAAATCAATACGTCGCGTCGTTCCAAAATTTTTACTTTTTTTTTCAATTTGATGTGAACTTGGATAACTACAATGAATTTGCATTATGTTTAAAGTGTCCGTTGACTTGATCCTTTGGCTATCAGTTCGTGGTTTCGCAAGACACTGGATAATAATCCACATAAATTTTGACAGGTGTTCAATAAGACAGTGCAAAACTTCTGAATAGTCAAGAAGCTCCCGTTTAGTACGGTGGTTAAGCGCCAAAAAAAGCTCGAACTATGCATTTTGAGCTTAAGCAATGCGCTTTTGGGGTTCGATTGGGAATCCCCATACCTTCATTTCAATAGTTGGAGACATCGGTGCACTCGATGCGGAGGGGGTCTGGGGGGCCCTTGAAAGTTGAAGGTGCGAGGCTTCCCACCAAATCACCATACCACCACCTAATTCCTACTTGTATGTCATCAAACAACTCTAACCTACACATTGACAACATTGGTTACCATGTCCAAAAAGTTCTTCACACTGAAAAAAGATAATTTTTATGACAGATCCGGAAAAAAACAGTTTTTCTCAATTGTTCATCCCCACAACTAATAAACTGCCAAGTTTGGTGTCATTTTGGAGTAAACGGCATTCTCTGATTTCATTCACCAAGTCAAAATGTTTGTTAGACCACCGTGCAAAGAATGGCACGCCAAGAAGTGAGCATTTTTGAACACCTCATTTAACAGTAGTTTCATGGCTGTACCAATCTAACTCATTGATAATTTTGTCATGGATCAATAACTTGAACTCTTTTGTAACGGTAATCCATATGCATGAAACTCGACACGAGCGTGGAGGCCTAGGAGAATTTTTTTTCTCAAGCGGTCGAATTTATTTTACGCCTACTGAGCAGTAGTATAGCTAGGAGGATTCTGGACCACTTTCAAGGTCATCTGCAGTAGCGCCACCTACCGGCGGGCAGAGGAACTAACATTACCGACATTTACAGAAACCTGCATTACGGGCACTTACAGAAATCTACTTATATTTACAGGAACCTGTATTACCGGCATTTACAGGAATCCACCGATATTTACAGAAATCCGCATTACCGGCGTTTACAGTAATCTATTGATAGTGGCAGTAGCGCAATCTCCCGGTACAACTGCGAAGCTCCATTTAGCATAGATACAAACCTATATAATGCCAACATCTCTTAGTACCGATGCGAACCCACATTACCATAAATCTGGGGATTAATTACTAGGTGTACGTCTGGTTGCATAGTTCCCCTTCTCCTCTCAATTTCAGCATAATCACGGGTGTAATCAGGATGATGGGGGAAAAAAAAGACAAATGTAAACAATTACTGCTTTATTGGTGTATAGGGCCAATTCTGTATCAAACCCGATTAAATTTAAATGCCGTTAAAAGAAAATCAGCCAATCGTGAAGCCCATTTCTGATCGTTCCTAGGTGACCGACGCCTTTAAAAATTTTAAGGGGCCTTTAAATTTTACAGAATTGCCACTTATAGCTATATACATGTAAGAAAATTAATGGAATTATAAGAATGGAATATTTAATAATAATTGATCATACATTATACTGCACGAACTGTAAGTAATTGAGCCTTTAGTTCTTTTTCGCACTTGATGCACGCCTCCAATAAGGCCTCAGAATGAAGAAGTGGAATGGAATCGTCAAGTTGCAGTTGAGTACGCAGAAAGTCGTTAAAATTTTCAGGATGTCCATTAAACTGGTGACAGAAATGGTGGAAAATCTAGTGACATTCATGTTTATCGAATCATATAGAAGAAAAAAGAAGCGTAGGGTTGCTTTCAACTACTTTCTCAAGGTCAAGCCATAGGTGCAACTATCTCTGGGTCAAAAATTATGCATGCGTCGGAATAGAACAGCACATCCACTCAACTTTAGGAATGTATGGAAGAGGTTGATATGAAGAGAAATACACATTAGCTGTTATTGGTTGAAGTTTTATTTGCTTCAGATTAAACATTGTTATGCATACTTATTTTGATATACACAGAACAATACACGCTCTTTATGTTTCCTAGCAGTCGTTTTGATCCGACACATCCTTTCATCACTGGGGGGGCCCTTAAAGGGATGGAGCTCTAGTGTGTAGTAGTAGACAAACTTACGTATGAGTTAATAGTAAGTTATTGCGTAAAATTGCGCAATAGTTGAGAAAAGTCTAGAATAGTGTTACTAATTAACACAACTGTTTGGGGAATTGTTCACTAGGTCACGTGATGATTCATTGTATTTAAAGGTTGATGTTGCAACATGCGACGCAATAAGTGTTTATCTCGAAAAATCTAGGAGAAAGCCAGCAAGGTTCCAAAACGATGAAAGTGCTAACATCAACAAGTCCAGAAGTTATTGCGTAAAATTGCGCAATAGTTGAGAAAAGTCTAGAATATTGTTACTAAATGACACAACTGTTTAGGGAATTGTTCACCAGGTCACGTGATGATTCATTGTATTTTAAGGTTGATGTTGCAACATGCGACGCAATAAGTGTTTACCCCGAAAAAAATTCTAGAGAAAGCCAACAAGGTTCCAAAACAACGAAAGTGCTAACACGAACAAGTCCAGAAGTTATTGCGTAAAATTGCGCAATAGTTGAGAAAAGTCTAGAATACTGTTACTAAATGACACAACTGTTTAGGGAATTGTTCACCAGGTCACGTGATGATTCATTGTATTTTAAGGTTGGTGTTGCAACATGTGATGCAATTAGTGTTTACCTCGAAAAAAATTCTAGAGAAAGCCAACAAGGTTCCAAAACAACGAAAGCGCTAACATGAACAAATCCAGAAGTTATTGCATAAAATTGCGGAATAGTTGAGAAAAGTCTAGAATATTGTAAAGAAGTAAACAAAAGGAACTACGCAGTCTCGGGAAATAAAACAAGCGAATCAATAGGACAGAGTTTATTTGGGCAGTAAATTGATTAACCAAATATAAAGTAGCATGCAATTATTCAAAGAACAAATACAGGGTTTCAAAAAATGGTGATTACACTGTGGTAATATCTTATCAAATTTTGGTACACTATCCTCCTCCCCAACATCCACAATTTTAACACATAATTTATCATCACAATATCTCTCAATAATTTCCTCAAGGAAAGCCTTCTTCTGTTGTCCTTTTACAAAAATAATATCCACGTTGGAAGCCAGATGATGTATTATGGAGTAAACTTTTTCATATGGAATATCCCCATCACTGTATCTGAGTCCATGATGATTATTCTCCAGATATATCAAATTTTTCTTGCTCCTTGTGTCCAATGCAGCAAATGGTTTGGATGGTTTCAGATGATAGTGACCGAAATTCTCAGATCCGAATCCTTTAATGTAGGTGATCTCTTTTGCAACAAATTCTGAAATGTTGAATCCTTGTATATCAATGGCGAGAAATTTCATGATGCATTGTTGACGGTTTCACATCAAATGGGCTCAGGTGGATGAGAGAAGAGGTTATGTTGCTCAGCGAGTTGCTCAGCGATAAGTAAAATACTAAATGACATTCTAGAAGACTCTCAAGTAAGGGAACAAAAGACCCACGCAGTTTTGTAAATTTGACCTCTAAATGTCATTCTAGAACATCCTAAAAAAGTAAACAAAAGCAATTACAAAGTTTTGTATGCAATCCATCACTATGAATTGAAGTCGTGGCAGAAACAAACATGAAAGTTGAACGGATTGTGCAGTAAAAAAATCTAGAGCAAGAAGATCTCTGAATAAGGTTTGAGGGTATGTGACCCACAATAAACGTACTTGGAAGTGAAGTTTCAGCGTAAACAAACCCAAAAGTTCTTTTAACGAATCATACAAAGAGAAATATCTAGAATTAACAGCATGTACAAGAGTGCGCGCCATCTTTCAACATAGACACAAACCAGCATTACCAACCTGAGAACATACAGAAACTGGGAACACGGTTTGAGAATAAATTAGTGGAATTATGCAAGAATGTAGAAAAGTCTGGAAAATTTTCAATCAATATACAAGGGTATGTTACGCGCAAAGAACATACTCGGAAGTAAAGTGATAGCAGAAACAAACAGGGAACTTTAGCGGATTGTGCAATAGAAAAATCTAGAAAAGGAGGATCTCTGAATGAATACTCTGTTACGGAAAATATGGAATATCCCCATCACTGTATATGAATCCATGATGAGTATTCTCCAGCTTGCTCCTAGTTCACTTAGATACGATCGGAGGCATTATTCCAGAAATATCCATCTCTAGATTTACCTATACCTACTAATTTATGTCCAAAAAGAGATTGTCTCAATTACAAATAAACAAATGGTAACTTAATCCTCATGGTTATCACTTATAATGTTATACATATACACAATAATACGTAGCTATGGGTATTATTGCTGGTAATTGGAATGTTTTAGTAAAAATATCGAGAAACTTGCGTTATTTTCCAGCATCAAAAATATTTAATGCTGAAGCAAAGACACGCCGAATGCCAAGTAATAAGGTGCTGAATAACACAAGATTCGGATGCTATGATCCTATACAGGTAGGTAACTCATAAGTAGAGGTGTGCACATATAGGCATATGCATGTATATACCTATGTATATATTTTCTAGAAGTACGTCACGTCACTTGAAAGATCTTATTTTTTATCAGAATCATGCATATAGGTAGTACCAACCATTAAAAAAGAAATCCTGGAACAACTCACCATTTCTACATTCTAGATTTGATGCTCTTTGTGAAAAATTGAGATGATTTTCACACAATTCCAATAGTTTAACAGCACACAACTCACATTTTCCACGTTTTTCATAGATTTAGTGACCCTTTTTGAGAAATCATGTGATTTGTGTAACATTTTTGCATTCTTAAGGGGGTTTTAGAGTGACTTTTTGTCAAAATTGAAATGATTTCACACAAATTCAGTAGTTTAGCAGGAAACAACTCACATCTCCTATGTTTTCTTCTAGATTTGGTGACTCTTTTTGAGAAATTATTTGCTCAATGTAGCATGTTTGTGCTGTTGGAAGTCATGCACGCGCATGCGCGCACATGCGTACACACATTGACACACACATATATGCACGCAAATGCACTGATTTCCAACTGATTATAAGTTGGATTATATGGCGCTATTGTAGATGTCGGTGATGCTAGTTTCTGTGTGCGCCGGTAGATGGCACCACTGTAGATGCCGATAATCCAAGTTCGTATATGTGCTGAGAAATTGTGATATCGTGCGAGCGTTTGGTGTTGTGCGCATGTGCGTGCATGCGTGTATGTCTGTGCGCATATGCACGCATGCCAGCGTGTGCATATGTGTGTGTATGCGCCGGCGTATGCATGTGCGCGTGTGTGCGTGCATGGCTTCTAACAACACAAAAATGTCACACAAAGCACATAATTTCTCAAAAAAGTTGATAAATCTAAAAGAAAACGTAAAAAAGGTGAGTTGTTTCTTGTCAAACCATCAGATTTGTGTGAAAATCATCTCAATTTTGACAAAAAGTCACTCTAAAGTCCCCCAAAAGGATGCAAAAATGCTGCACAAATCACATGGTTTCTGAAAAAGAGTCGCCAAATCTAGAAGAAAACGTGGAAAAGGTGAGTTGTTTCTTGACAAACTATCAGATTTGTGTGAAAATACTCTCAACTTTGACAAAAAGTCACTCTAAAGCCCCCTAAAGAATGCAAAAATCTCACACAAAGCACATGATTTCTCAAAAAGAGTCGTCAAATCTAGAAGAAACGTGGAAAATTGGAGTTGTTTTCTGTAAAAAAATATTGGATTTGTGTGAAAATAATCTCAACTTTGACAAAAAGTCGCTCTAAAACCCCCCAAAGAATGCAAAAATGCTGCACAAATCACACGATTTCTCAAAAAGAGTCGCCAAATCTAGAAGAAAACGTGGAAAAGGTGAGTTGTTTCTTGACAAACCATTGAAATTTGTATAAGAGATCGTCCCAATTTTAAGAAAAAGTCACTCTAAAACCCCTAAAGAATGCAAATATGTTACACAAAGCATATAATTTCTCAAAAAAGTCACCAAATCTAGAAGAGAACGTGGAAAATGTGAGTTGTTTCCTACCATACTATTAGATTTGTGTGAAAATCATCTCAATTTTGACAAAAAGTCACTCTAAAGCCTCCTAAAGAATGCAAAGATGCTACACATAGAATCTGATTTCTTAAAAAAGAGTCACCAAATCTAGAATAGTACCGGATTTTTCCCCTCTATTAGTTGGCAATGAGTGCGTTTGCGTGCATATGTGTATGTTACTATGTGGGTATGCATGTGCGCGCATGCGCGTGCATGACTTCTAACAACACAAACATGCTACATTAAGCACATAATTCCTCAAAAAGAGCCCCAAATCTGGGAGAAAACGTGGAAAATATGAGTTATTTCCTGCTAAACTATTGGATTGTGTGAAAATCATCTCAATTTTGACCAAAAAGTCACTCGAAAAGCCCCTAAAGAATGCAAAAATGCTACATAAATCACATGATTTCTCAAAAAGTGTCACCAAATCTAGAAGAAAACATGGAAAAGATGAGTTGTTTCCTGTCACACTATTAGATTTGTGTGAAAATCATCTTAATTTTGACAAAAAGTCACTCTAAAACTCTGGAGAATGCAAAAATGCTACACAAAGCACTTGATTTCTTGAAAATGGTCGTCAAATTTTGAAGAAAACGTGTAAAATGTGAGTTGTTTCCTGTGAACAAATATTGGATTTCTGTGAAAATTATCTCAACTTTGACAAAAAGTCACTCTAAAACCCTCTAAAGAATGCAGAAATGCTACACAAAGGATCTGATTTCTCAAAAAGAGTCACTAAATCTATGATAATGCCAGAGTTTTTCCCCTAATAGTTGGAAATCAGTGCGTTTGCGTGCATATATGTGTGTGTCTATGTGTGTACGCATGTGCGCGTGCATGACTTCCAACAGCACAAACATGCTACATTGAGCAAATAATTTCTCAAAAAGGGTCACCAAATCTAGAAGAAAACATAGAAGATGTGAGTTGTTTCTTGCTAAACTATTGAATTTGTGTGAAATCATTTCAATTTTGACAAAAAGTCACTCTAAAACCCCCTCAAGAATGCAAAACTGTTACACAAATCACATGATTTCTCAAAAAGGGTCACTAAATCTATGGAAAACGTGGAAAATGTGAGTTGTGTGCTGTTAAACTATTGGAATTGTGTGAAAATCATCTCAATTTTTCACAAAGAGCATCAAATCTAGAATGTAGAAATGGTGAGTTGTTCCAGGATTTCTTTTTTAATGGTTGGTACTACCTATATGCATGATTCTGATAAAAAATAAGATCTTTCAAGTGACGTGACGTACTTCTAGAAAATATATACATAGGTATATACATGCATATGCCTATATGTGCACACCTCTACTTATGAGTTACCTACCTGTATAGGATCATAGCATCCGAATCTTGTGTTATTCAGCACCTTATTACTTGGCATTCGGCGTGTCTTTGCTTCAGCATTAAATATTTTTGATGCTGGAAAATAACGCAAGTTTCTCGATATTTTTACTAAAACATTCCAATTACCAGCAATAATACCCATAGCTACGTATTATTGTGTATATGTATAACATTATAAGTGATAACCATGAGGATTAAGTTACCATTTGTTTATTTGTAATTGAGACAATCTCTTTTTGGACATAAATTAGTAGGTATAGGTAAATCTAGAGATGGATATTTCTGGAATAATGCCTCCGATCGTATCTAAGTGAACTAGGAGCAAGCTGGAGAATACTCATCATGGATTCATATACAGTGATGGGGATATTCCATATTTTCCGTAACAGAGTATTCATTCAGAGATCCTCCTTTTCTAGATTTTTCTATTGCACAATCCGCTAAAGTTCCCTGTTTGTTTCTGCTATCACTTTACTTCCGAGTATGTTCTTTGCGCGTAACATACCCTTGTATATTGATTGAAAATTTTCCAGACTTTTCTACATTCTTGCATAATTCCACTAATTTATTCTCAAACCGTGTTCCCAGTTTCTGTATGTTCTCAGGTTGGTAATGCTGGTTTGTGTCTATGTTGAAAGATGGCGCGCACTCTTGTACATGCTGTTAATTCTAGATATTTCTCTTTGTATGATTCGTTAAAAGAACTTTTGGGTTTGTTTACGCTAAAACTTCACTTCCAAGTACGTTTATTGTGGGTCACATACCCTCAAACCTTATTCAGAGATCTTCTTGCTCTAGATTTTTTTACTGCACAATCCGTTCAACTTTCATGTTTGTTTCTGCCACGACTTCAATTCAGAGTGATGGATTGCATACAAAACTTTGTAATTGCTTTTGTTTACTTTTTTAGGATGTTCTAGAATGATATTTAGAGGTCAAATTTACAAAACTGCGTGGGTCTTTTGTTCCCTTACTTGAGAGTCTTCTAGAATGTCATTCAGTATTTTACTTATCGCTGAGCAACTCGCTGAGCAACATAACCTCTTCTCTCATCCACCTGAGCCCATTTGATGTGAAACCGTCAACAATGCATCATGAAATTTCTCGCCATTGATATACAAGGATTCAACATTCCAGAATTTGTTGCAAAAGAGATCACCTACATTAAAGGATTCGGATCTGAGAATTTCGGTCACTATCATCTGAAACCATCCAAACCATTTGCTGCATTGGACACAAGGAGCAAGAAAAATTTGATATATCTGGAGAATAATCATCATGGACTCAGATACAGTGATGGGGATATTCCATATGAAAAAGTCTACTCCATAATACATCATCTGGCTTCCAACGTGGATATTATTTTTGTAAAAGGACAACAGAAGAAGGCTTTCCTTGAGGAAATTATTGAGAGATATTGTGATGATAAATTATGTGTTAAAATTGTGGATGTTGGGGAGGAGGATAGTGTACCAAAATTTGATAAGATATTACCACAGTGTAATCACCATTTTTTGAAACCCTGTATTTGTTCTTTGAATAATTGCATGCTACTTTAAACTTGGTTAATCAATTTACTGCCCAAATAAACTCTGTCCTATTGATTCGCTTGTTTTATTTCCCGAGACTGCGTAGTTCCTTTTGTTTACTTCTTTACAATATTCTAGACTTTTCTCAACTATTGCGCAATTTTATGCAATAACTTCTGGATTTGTTCATGTTAGCGCTTTCGTTGTTTTGGAACCTTGTTGGCTTTCTCTAGAATTTTTTTCGAGGTAAACACTTATTGCATCACATGTTGCAACACCAACCTCAAAATACAATGAATCATCACGTGACCTGGTGAACAATTCCCTAAACAGTTGTGTCATTTAGTAACAATATTCTAGACTTTTCTCAACTATTGCGCAATTTTACGCAATAACTTCTGGACTTGTTCGTGTTAGCACTTTCGTTGTTTTGAAACCTTGTTGGCTTTCTCTAGAATTTTTTTCGGGGTAAACACTTATTGCGTCGCATGTTGCAACATCAACCTTAAAATACAATGAATCATCACGTGACCTGGTGAACAATTCCCTAAACAGTTGTGTCATTTAGTAACAATATTCTAGACTTTTCTCAACTATTGCGCAATTTTACGCAATAACTTCTGGACTTGTTGATGTTAGCACTTTCATCGTTTTGGAACCTTGCTGGCTTTCTCCTAGATTTTTCGAGATAAACACTTATTGCGTCGCATGTTGCAACATCAACCTTAAAATACAATGAATCATCACGTGACGTAGTGAACATTCCCCAAACAGTTGTGTTAATTAGTAACACTATTCTAGACTTTTCTCAACTATTGCGCAATTTTACGCAATAACTTACTATTAACTCATACGTAAGTTTGTCTACTACTACACACTAGAGCTCCATCCCTTTAAGGGCCCCTCAAGTGATGAAAGGATGTATCGGATCAAAACGACTGCTAGGAAACATAAAGAGCGTGTATTGTTCTGTGTATATCAAAATAAGTATGCATAACAATGTTTAATCTGAAGCAAATAAAACTTCAACCAATAACAGCTAATGCGTATTCCTCTTCATATCAACCTCTTCCATACATTTCTAAAGTTGAGTGGATGTGCTGTTCTATTCCGATGCATGCATAATTTTTGACCCAGAGATAGTTGCACCTATGGCTTGACCTTGAGAAAGTAGTTGAAAGCAACCCTACGCTTCTTTTTTCTTCTATATGATTCGATAAACATAAATGTCACTAGATTTTCCACCATTTCTGTCACCAGTTTAATGGACATCCTGAAAATTTTAACGACTTTCTGCGTACTCAACTGCAACTTGACGATTCCATTCCACTTCTTCATTCTGAGGCCTTATTGGAGGCGTGCATCAAGTGCGAAAAAGAACTAAAGGCTCAATTACTTACAGTTCGTGCAGTATAATGTATGAATTATTATTATTAAATATTCCGTTCTTATAATTTCATTAATTTTCTTACATGTATATAGCTATACACCAATAAAGCAGTAATTGTTTACATTTGTCTTTTTTTTTCCCCATCATCCTGATTTTACCCCTGATTATGCTGAAATTGAGAGGAGAAGGGGAACTATGCAACCAAATGTACACCTAGTAATTAATCCCCAGATTTATGGTAATGTGGGTTCGCATCGGTACTAAGAGATGTTGGCATTATATAGGTTTGTATCTATGCTAAATGGAGCTTCGCAGTTGTACCGGGAGATTGCGCTACTGCCACTATCAATAGATTACTGTAAACGCCGGTAATGCGGATTTCTGTAAATATCGGTAGATTCCTGTAAATGCCGGTAATACAGGTTCCTGTAAATATAAGTAGATTCCTGTAAGTGCCGGTAATGCAGGTTTCTGTAAATGTCGGTAATGTTAGTTTCTCTGCCCGCCGGTAGGTGGCGCTACTGCAGATGACCTTGAAAGTGGTCCAGAATCCTCCTAGCTATACTACTCTGAGCGTCAGTTTGATGGGCTCAGGGAGGCACCGTTTGGATAGGTTTGGAGGCAAAATTTTCATATCTATCTATGCAGCTGAGTAGCATAATTCTGGGAATTGATTTGAGAGTCATCTAAGATTATTTGGCAGTCACTAGGTACCCCCATGGGAATTAACTGCAGGGATCATGGCTGACGACAAAGGGCATTCAACTTTAAGAGTTTTATTTTTTTTCTCCTCTACCAACCTTCAAGGTTGTTATCATTTTGTACGTGTAAGTTCTCTTATGTTTGGGGAAGAAATAATTTTATAAACAACAACCGTGGAAGTAACTGTCAGAGTGGCGGAAAATAAGATCATGGGCGTTGAATGCCCTCCGCCGTTAGCCATCACCTCTGCGGTCAACCCCCATGTGGGTACTGACCGGCAAAACAATTATTGATGATCCATAAATCGATTTCCAGAATTAAGCTGCTCAACTTTTTGAATAAATATGGAAATTTTGCTTCCAAAGCTATCCAAACGCTCCCTACCTGAGCTCAGCGAACTGACGCTCAGTAGGCGTGAAATAAATTCGACCGCTGGAGAAATTTTTTTCCAGGCCTCCACGCTCGTTTCGAGTTTCATGCATACGCATTACCGTTACAAAAGACTTCAAGTTATTTATCCATAACAAAATTATCAATCATATCGATTGGTAACAGCCAAGAAACTACTGTTAAATGAGGTGCTTAAAAATGCTCACTTCTTGGCGTGCCATTCTTTGCACGGTGGTTTCACAAACATTTTGACTCGGTGAATGAAATCAGAGATGCCGTTCACTCCAAAATGACACCAAACTTGGCAGTTTATTCGTTGTGGGGATGAAGAATTGAGAAAAACTGTTTTTTTCCGATCTGTCATGAGAATTAATTTTTTTCAGTGTGAAGAACTGTTTGGACATGGTAACAAATGTTATCAATGTACAGGTTAGAGTCGTTTGATGGCCTTCCAGTAGGAATTACGTGGTGGTATGGTGATTTGGTGAGGAGCCTCGCACCTTCAACTTTCAAGGGGCCCCCGGGCCCCCTCTGCATCGAGTGCACCGATGTCTCCAACTCTTGAAATTGAGGTTGAGGCACCCCCAATCAAACCCCAAAAGCGCATTGCTTAAGCTCAAAATGCATAGTCAGACCGCTTAACCACCGGACTACAGCCCGCTCTCTTTTCTAAGGCTGTTTTATTTCTCACCGTCACTGCAAAGCAATGGCAGTGGGACCATTTGGTTCGAAATAGGGTATGTGACGGTTTTTTCAATTTTGGTCTAAATAATTTCTAATTGCTTGGTTTTCACTGAAAGTAGTATTTATTTGGATCAAAGCATTTTTATTTTACGTAAAAAAAATCTTTTTTATTTCGCTAAAATATTTGGCGCCCAAACGCTTTATGAAAGTCAACGGCCATTGTGACGTCACAGTTCATAAACTGTCAAGTGTCATTCGCGAATGTAAACAAACCATCACATGTTCGCAAGGACGCTGTTCTCTTTGGAGAACAATGAGTGGAAAATCATATCACTGGTGTGTGGTGCCTCTTTGCAAAAACACGGGAAGAAGTTCCCCACATTAACTTTTCATTGTGGTACCCAAAAAAGAACACATGATAAGGAAGTGACTGGAACTTGCAAGAAGGGATCCAAATGGATTATCTTCGGAGTCGTTCATCTATTTTTGTGAAAACCATTTTGATGTAGGTATATGAGCTTGGTAGGTACCTTTAATTATATTAAGTATCATATGTGTTATATAATCGATAAATGAAATTAAAACACAATTTGAGATTTGAGGTTATGTTATTGAAAG
The DNA here is from genome assembly GCA_949128115.1 of Anaspis maculata. Lineage (NCBI taxonomy): Eukaryota > Metazoa > Arthropoda > Insecta > Coleoptera > Scraptiidae > Anaspis > Anaspis maculata. The sequence goes on from OX421962.1 coordinate 5,505,265, forward strand.
TGAAGTTAGTGGTCAGACTTTAGACTACCGTATTTTAGTGAATGTGCCTACAGTTTTATTATGACGTGAAAAAAACTGCCCAACCATTACAGCGTCCATTTCAGGCAGCGTACTGCTATTCGCTCTCGAGAAACCTGGATCACATTTTATTTTCAGGTGAAATTGAAAACACCGACACGCTCCGTCACACGCTACGGGCTACGTGACATCTTCGGTGACAGATGAGAAATGACAGATATGAAGATTGACGTCACATCCAATCGTGGCGCGTTTTAGGTCACGTGACATTGATTTAAAATAATTTAATTTTTAATTTCACTTTTCTCATCAATTATTCAATGTATCATCGAGGAATGTTGCACAAGCTACATTTCAATTTTCACTTGCTCATAACAAAGACATAAAACCATTAAAATCTGACACAGTCACATACCCTATTCAAAACTCTTAGACCCGTCTTCAGGAAATTTTGCTCGTAGAGTCACCGCTCACAAGCTATTGAAGAAAACGGTTGATTTCTACGAATGGAGCCTCTCAGGGTCCCTTGGAATGTTTTCCTGGGCCGAGCATTCCCGAGCATTTCGATAAATGTTGCTTCACATGATACATGGGACCTGCGAGCGAAGCTCAACCTGCAACAAATGTATCCAAGGTTAGTTGGTTTTCGATCTAGAATGACTGAACTACCTATATGAATTTGTACCATACTGGTTTGGACGAGCCCCCTTGGATTTTGACAAATGGCCACTCCTTGGATAATACGTCGCTGAAGCAGTGGGCGGCGGTCAGGACCCATTTCGGAAATATAAGAGTACCGGCGCAAGTCGCGCCGCGACTTGCGAACAAAATCGACACGATGAAAGGGTAATTCTCCACTGAACACTCAGAACCGCCGAATATTATTGGCTCTCGTAACACCGTTCCTGGCTCTGGCGAGAGCTTTGGCGATGGGGGCTCTGCCAAGAGCCTTTTCGAGACGTATGACTCTGGCTCTGGCTCAGGCTCTGGCTCTGGCAAGGGTTTTGACTGTGAATCGTCTGAAGAACTGGAACTCATGTAAATGAACAGGAGCGTAGTCTGTAAAATACTGATATTTCGCGGTGAAAACAGTAAACGTGACATTTATACGAGTGAAGACTGACACGTTACATTGACGTTTTTGTCTTTCGTTGTTGTCAAGTCAAAACCGGGACCTGCTATTCACCTGCGCTATTTCCTCATCAGGTTCCAGTTGTTGCACCCCGAATACATCTTTGTTTTTGTCAAGTTCCAACTATCTTTCCTGAGGAACGCCTCGTCGCTGTGAAGAAAGATGGGTGCCACGACAGATTATTCCATGTTAATTTCACCATTCTCCTCCCTTTCCTGAACGGTGTTTTTTTTGTTGAAATTTTGAATTGGTGAATACTGGCACAGATGCGAAATTTTCACTTTCCTATCCCACATGAATATAGGATGCTCCGGAGTTTATCGAGTGCGGAAACTTGTCAATCGATAAAGAATAAAAAAACAAGTGAGTATGCCTTCACGTGCGTGAGTCTCAGTAGCGCATTTTTTCAAAGAGGTATATTGTGAACGTAAAGAAATTTGGATGAAGGAGAAACACCATTCCTTGCCCACTTTCTTCATTCGAAACTCATTGTGATATTTTGTTATCAGAATGGGGTACTCGCCAATGAAATAGATTTGAATGAAAATTCTTCCACTCATCAGTATTTTTTTGTTTGAGGGCGGGAGCTGGGAGCGGCGACTAATCAACAGTAGTCTATTCTTTCCCATTTTTAGTCGGCTATCCATATAGCGGAAGAATTAGATCGCTATGTTTTCGGATGTATGTTTTCCATTCATCTCTTACTTTGAGGGCAGCGTGTGGGGGTGGCAGCATTCGGCAAAGTAACTGTTGCACAGTTTGAGTTAGGAGTTTCTAAATGTTTAAGGAAATATGACAATCAGTGAAAATTGTGAAAGTTGCATTTTTTTTTTGTTTGGGGGCGGGAGCTGGAGGCGGCGACTAATCAAAAGTGGCATATCTCTTCCCATTTTTAGTCAGCTATCTATATAGCGGAACAATTAGATCGCTATGTCTTCAGGGTTATGTTTTAGGTACATTTATCTCTTACTTTGGGGGCGGCGTGTGGGAGCGGCAGAGTTTGGCGAAGAAATTCTTCCACAGTTTGAGTTGGGAGTTTCTGAATGTTTGAGGTAACATTAAAATGTAAATCAGTGGAAATCATTGGAAGTTGCACTTTTTTCTTTTGGGGGTGGAAGTTGGAGGCGGCGCCATATCAAAAGTAGCCTATTTTTTTTCCATTTTTAGTCAGTTATCCATATAGCGAAAAACCTAGATCGCTATGTCTTCGGGTTCATGTTTTTCATTTATCTCTAACTTTGGGGGCGGCGTATGGGAGCGGCAGCGTTCGGCCATTGTGTTCGGCTGAGCAAATGTTGCACATTTTGAGTTGGTAATTCCTAAATGTTCAAGGGAACATCTCAATCTGTAACATTTGTGAAAGTTGCACTTTTTATCGTTTGGGGGCGGAATCTGGGGGCGGCGACTAACCAAAAGTAGCCTATCCTTTCCCATTTTTAGTCAGCTATTTATATACCTAAAGAATCAGATCGCTATGTCTTCGGGTTTATGTTTTTCATTTTAAAGTGATTGGGGGTGGTTTTTAGCAGTTTTTTCATGTCGGCGGCGCATATTGAAGACGGAATGTTTCTTGGCTTACATTTATAAGTGGCAACTATGTATTATTCAAAAAATGAGAACACTAGAGCATCAGATCTGGTAGAAAGTGCAATATTATGTTATTTCAAGTTTATCGGGGGCGGTTTTCTCTATGTTGGCGGCGCAATATGGACATCCAATATAGCCTAGCCCTCCTTTGGGAGTGGCAGCTATGTAACAGTGAAAAAATTAGAAAGCTAGGTCGTCTAGTTTGGGAGGAGTTCGAGGAACGGACGGACGGACGGACGGACGGACGGACAAAGCGGTTGCAATAGCGATTTTCATCAAGATGGAAAATGCGCTAACAAGTAGGCTCAGTGAAGTAAAATACCCGGGTTTTTATATTTAAGGGTAAATACCCAGGGTATTTACCCGGTATTCACCCAAAATTGGGTCTCTAATAGGGTATCTATTTTCATAATTGTGACGAACAATTGGAGGATAACAACAACAAACAATAATGATTTTTGCTCACAGCAGTGAAATAATAATAAGTGGTTATGAATGAGGTTATGGTTAGTGGTTAGGAGGTTATGTTTATAAAGCCTTGGAGCTTGAAAAAAGAGATTATTTAACCTATAACCGTCAACACTGTCAGCCGAGCTGTCAACAGTGTCAACTTTTATGTCAAACTGGGTAAAATACCAGTTGAATACCCGATTTATATTTACGTATCTACCCGGTAAATACCCGACTCACATCACTGAGTAGGCTGATCAGAAAAAAAATTAATAGATTTCGGAAAAGTAGAATAACGTAGATACAGTTCTTCAAATTTGGGTTAGAAGATCGATTTTTTATCATAACTTTGTACCGCTCCACCGATTTTGCTCGAAAGAGATATTTCTGACATAAACTAGATACTATGGCTGGGAACCGAGTTAGCAAGAGAAAAACCATTTGGGGGGGGGGGGTGCTTCATTTAATCACCAACTTCTCTACTTCGCTGGCACTGGAGATTTAATTTTAGAATATGTTCAAAGGTACCTGGGTAGACGTGAAATATAGCCTACCTTGGCCCACCTGCGCTGTGGAGATGGCAGCCATATTAGCGGAAGAATTGGAACGCTAGCCCGATTTTATTTTCACATCAGATAACCAGCCCAATTGTCATGGAAGGCCGTCCTGCGGGAAAATGGAAGAATTTGGTAAAACTTGTTCGACAAGTTGTATACAGTGTGGCAGAACGGCTTAGGATTATAAAATAAAGGGGAATGAAATATTTGGGAATAAAATGAGCATTACGGGCGAAATCGGAAAGGAAAAAAATAGGAGAAGGAATGCGAAGAGATCGATGCCTGCATGCAAGAAAGCATGCAGGCATCGACCGACGTTTGTAGGCCGGAGAGGGTTGTGATGGGAGACGGGGTGTGGGAAAATAAGGATAGGTCCAAGAACAGGGACTGGGTGGAGAGATTCGAGTGGTAAGAGTCGAGCACAACGGGTGTATTTTGCTGGAAGAAAACTAATATTTTTCAAGAAGAATGAATTAAGAAAAGTGCTAAAACACTGTGATAGATTTGTAGTACATCAGTGACGGGAAAGAAAAATATTAAGGCAAGTCTGATTTCCATTTTGTAATCAAATGCTTTTTGTTTAAATAAGGTTGAAGTAATTGTTTTGGTTTAGAAAATGATAGTAGGTTTTGTTTGATCTTTTGAACAGCCATGATAAGCGTCAAGCCGATTTCAGTTCTTTGTGTGTCTTTGTTGCTCTGAGCTTTTAAAATGCGGCCCCTTGTTTTCAGATAACTACCTACCTTTCAGACGCAAGAAAAAGGGTGAAAACCTCAGCAACCCTTTTGAGAGATTTGGCTTCCGACAGAGCATGATTTTGTAGACTCTATTAGCTGAGACAAGCACTAGCAGTATTTATGCAAATCAAACCTGGGCAAAATCTTGATTACGCGTTATTTTCCCCATAGAATAAGATATGTAACCCTTTCGCGCGACAAAGAATTTGAAGGCATGAGGCCGAGTTTCCAAAGAGAAACCCCTTGAGTAATGCTAAGAAAATTCAGTGTCGTTTCGAAACACTTCAAGATAAGAAATGAACAAGACATAAAATTTTGCAGGCTAATTAATTAGAGGCTCATTGCGATGACTTGTACTCCGTATTGTAAATTTGTGTAATGGCATTGAACCACCTAGCATCAAACAGAGCTGCTGGATAAGTCCTTAAATTGTAAACTATAGCACCAGCTGGATATAAAATCTATGGACTGTCAACACTCAAATTTTATGTAAATTATTTGATCAATAATTAAAATAATGGCTGTAAATTCGAAAGATCAAGACAAAACTCAGTGAACGACAATCTCTCTCTAAGTGCAATTAAACAGGGAAGATTTCTTTTCGTACCAGGGTGAATGGGAGAAAGGGGAGTAAGGGTTGAAACAAAAACTGGAAAAAGGATAAATAAATTAGGCAGGGAATTAAACTAAAGTGTACTAGGAAATGGCTTCACCCAGAATTCTGAAAATTAGGAAGAATGAGAACGGAGTTAATTCGCAAGGGTTGAACAAATTCGTCGTAGGATTGCACTCGGAATTAGGATGTACTTTTCTTTCAGAAACCGAATGTAAACTGAATAAAACAATTCCGAACGCTAGCTGAATGTCAGCACGTCAGGAAATTATAAAATGAATAATTAAGGTGAATTCAATTAAGTTGGCGATGATTGATTAATTTGTAATAAAATTGAGGTGTGGTTAAATGACTTTGTTCATTTTCTCAATATTTATTCAATTCATTCCCTTCAAAAGAACGTGAGGTTACTACTAGAGTAGACTTGAGGTATTAGTACGACGTGAAGTTGAGGTAGGTGTAATTGATTGAAATGACTTGGGTAAAGGTGAAATAAAATCTACGGCACAACGAAATACGACTTAGGGTAATTAGACGCATCACAGCTTAATTTAATTAATGTAGGGAAGGGGGGGTATCACAAAAAAGGGGCCGGTGACAAGGATTATTACAAAATGTTACCGTGAGGTTGGGATGTTACAAAATGGTTGTCGGTGACGCAGAACTTTACAGTTGGTGCAGTGACCAGGGATTTTACAACAGATGTCCCGTTTTTCAACGCTCACTATTGGTATCTCGGGAACGGTAAGAGATACAAAGTCGGTTAAATTAGAAAAAAGTTGCGCAATTTTATGATTATCTCAAATATCTCAAGATATGAAGGATATCTTCTGTAATTTCTGAAATATCCCAAAAAAACTGAAAAATGCCGAATTCGAAAATTCCAAATCATTTCTTTATTATGACAGCTATCAATTTGAAAATTGGTATTTTGACATTTTTTAAGGTCCTTGATCGACTGACGTTGATGATTTTTTCCTTCGCCCACTAGTTTTTAAGATATGACAGTTACCTTCATTTTTTCTTATGGTCACCATATTATTTATTGACCTCATAAAACGCATCTTTTCTTCCTCTTTACAAAGATATAAAACACTAGTGGCATTTCTGTTGAAATAACCTATAAAAATTGGAAAAACTGTTTCTGAGGCGAAAAAATCGAGTTACCGCTTCGGTTGCCATGCTCTTGTGGCATATTAACAATGACATTTGGTTGCTATGGTCTGTTGATTTTGGAAAAAGTTGAGTTACATTCCGTTTTTGTGCATTTGATAATGATAATAAATAACAATAAAACAAATACAGAACTAAGTGTAACACAAAATGACATAGCAATAGCAATAAACATTCATGATTCACAATTGTCCAAATTGGAGTCCATTTTGCTCTATGCAGAGTTGTGTGCCTTTTAGCCATGTTTTCAACGGCTGAGCTGATATCATGCGGGTTATTAATTGACTGAAACGCATCATCAGCTCCTTGCTTCCAGCTCTTGGTTGCTTTGTGGGATGTTCTGTCATGAAACACAAATTCGATCTTTGAGCGTTCCCCGCAAAATGGACCCCATTTCGAGTAATTGTAAATTATAAATGTTTATTGCTATTGCGATGTTATTTTGTGTTATACTTGGTTTTGTATTTGTTTTATCATTATCTATTATCATTATCAAATACATAAAAACGGAATGTAACTCAACTTTTTCCAAAATCAACCGACCATGGCAACTGAATGCCATTGTTATCATGCCACGAGAGCATGGCAACCGAACCGGTAACTAGATTTATTCGCCCCAGAAATGGTTTTTTTAATTTTTACAGGTTATTTTGACAAAAATGCTACGAGTGTTTCATATCCTTGTAAAGGGAAAGGAAAGATGAGTTTCATGGGGTGGATAAATGATATGGTGTCCATAAGAAAAAACTAAGTCAACTGTCATATCTCAAAAACTAGAAAGTGCAGGAAAAAATTATTGACGTCAGTCGATAAAGGACCTTCAAAAGTGTCAGGATACCAATTTTCAAATTAATAGCTGTCATAATAAAAAAGTTATTTGAATTTTTGAAATTCGGCATTTTTCAGTTTTTTTGAGATATTTCAATAATTAACAAAGATATCTTCGATATTTTGACATTTTTGAAATAGCCATAAAATTGCGCAACTTTTTTGTATTTAACCGACTCTGTATCTCTTACCGTTTCCGAGATACCAATAGTGAGCGTTGAAATACGGGACAGCCTGTATAGTAATAATAAGTAGTGTACATAGAGTCAATTTTTGATATTTTCCTGACGGTTGGCGAAAATAAAATCGCTTTTGAGGTTACGTCACAGGTTTTGGGCGGGGGATAGCGATTTCCTAGTTGTCACGTGTCACCCGGATCCGAAACATGATCAGGATAGATCGCATAAATGTTGAGGTTCGAGAATTGCAGAGCGCAGCGAGAAAATGTTGGTGAAAACGCATATATGCGTATACCGTCGAGTAGCCGATGGTAATGGAGAAATAGAGATTTAAATGGTTGAATATACTGGCAGAAAGCTGGGGATATAAATGGTTTTGGAAGAAATATTGTAATGTACCGGTACAAGAAAAATGTAGGAGACAAGTAGTGAATGAATGCATAAATGTGAAATTCACCACAAACGATTAGGTGTCAGAGTCTATAAGTTTCTAACTTTTTTTTAAAGGGAGTAAAATCATTGAATAAGGAAAAACAAAAGAGAAGTATGATAAAAAATCGGGGAAGTTTTGAATAAATTGTAATCAGTCCTTAAGAACAGATTTAGTAAAAAGTCACATTTTTGGTCGAGGAAGATTTTCAGTCAAACAAAAAAATAAATAGTTCCGCGTCTCGAAGGTACAAAGGGTAATCTTCAAGGGAGTTTCAGTTTGTTGGATTTTTTTATTTATTTATTTGGGGATATATTTGTGGTCAAGTGGATATTTAATTATTCACGACGTGGTCCGATAAAGTAATATGGTAGGCTTAGCTAATATAAGAATATGAAATTCGGTCGAAAACATTGATAATCAAGAGAGTCCTGAAAAAAATGGGAAAAAGATCAAAGGTCAAATTGAAAAACGAAGCGTCACAAAAATGGAAAAAATCGAGTCAATAAACCAAATCATACGAAGGAGAGTACGAGGTCAACGAATCAAGGTATATTTCAGGAAATACAAAACAGCTGCGTCAAGGTCGCACTTTGTCTTTTTTAATTTATATTCCTGAGTTCCTGACAAATTGAGCGAGAACAGTACTTCAAAAACTTGAACACTATTTTTTTTATTTTCCTCCATCAAATTTTACGAGAGTTATACATACGGTAAAGAAGATGGATTCTACGCATTTTGCATTTTTCCGCGTCGTCGAACGAATTTTGAAACGTAGAATTAGGGGAGAGTTGAAAAAAGACGGGACCATTACAAGTAGGTATTAAACAAGCAAATGCGTTGATTGAGTGTAATTTCAAATTTTTTGGAAAAGCAAAATTTCAATCATGGATTTTTCCACTTCTAATTCCAAATTCTAACAATTGAACCTCCTTCAGTGAAAAAATCCATGATTGAAATTTTGCTTCTCCAAAAAATTTGATATCACACCCAATCAACGCATTTGCTTGTTTTATACTTGTAATGGTCCCGTCTTTTTTCAACTCTCCCCTAATTCTACGTTTCAAAATTCGTTCGACGACGCGAAAAAAATGCAAAATGCGTAGAATCCATCTTCTTTACCGTATGTATAACTCTCGTAAAATTTGATGGATAAAAATTTAAAAAAAATGTTGTTCAAGTTTTTGAACTACTGTTCCTCGCTCAATTTGTCAGGAATATAAATTGAACAAGCGAATATGCCTCATGGGCATGAGGCTCAGTAGCGCACTTCCTTTTTGGAGGATTAGTGAACGCAAGATGTTAAGTGATTAGGGTTCTACCGTCTTGGGCAAAAAATTGCAATATGGCGGCCAAAATATCGACAGAATCATGAAATTCGGCTTGAAAATCAAAATGATCGTACTAGACAAGGGTAAGTTCCAAGTTTCATGAAAATCGTTCCACTAACAAGAGATTTCAATATGGCGGCCAAGATGGCGGCAGAATTATGAAACTCAGCTTAAAAATAGGAATGATCGTACGAGACAAGCGTAACTCTCAAGTTTCATGAAAATCTTTCCACTTATAAGAGATTTCAATATGGCGGCCAAGATGGTGGGGCAATCATAAAATTTGGCTTGAAAATAAGAATGATCATACTAGACAAGGGTGAGTTCCAAGTTTCATGACAATCGTTCCACTAGTGAGAAATTTCAATATGGCAGCCAAGATGGCGGCCGAATTATGAAAGCCAACCTGCCTATTTGGTCCTTGAGGACCTAAGCTATCCACCGGATAAAGTTCAATCTTCAACGGCTGTAGCTTTATTTCCCGAGGAGAAGTTCAACTTCATCGAAGTGCACAGGAGATCTCTGTTTTTTGAGAATAATGATAACGATGTATGGATAACAAAAATAGTGCCCATTGGCCACCCTTGGAGACATCAGCTATTAATCGGAAAAAAGTTCCAAGACTCTTGTTTCAATTCTCGAGAAGGAGTACAGCGTCTTAATTTCTGCACGGACTCGGACAGACAGACAGACAGACAGACAGACAGACAGACAGACAGACAGACAGACAGACAGACAGACAGACAAACCGGCCACATACGCGTCATTCTGTTACTTATATAAAAAAATGTGCTCCAACTGATTTCGACCTCCTGAACACGAATATCGGGTTCACTTTTGAATTGGAACATTTCTTTTTTATCGAAAAACCGAAAAAATGGTAGCCTTGTTACATGATTTTTAGTGATACCTACCTACTTTTTTTGTTATTAAGCGAACATGTTTCGTAATTTGAGTGCCATTATCCTTCAGGTACCTAGTATTGGCTATTTCAAAATGTTCAATTACTATTTCGGCACGTCTGATTTTAAATTTGTAGGGTCGTGTAATATGCGCCGAGCCGTGGCTTTGCGGTCGTTTTCAAAAATTGATAACAATTGACCCGACGGTCGGATCGAGGTGGGGTTTTTGTCAAAAGAAAGTTCAAATTGTTCTCTAAATATAATGCCGCGTACATGCAGTGATGTATTTCATTAAGAAATTGTAGTTGCCTGCATATCGCAACTTTCTACATCTTACCGCGAATGCCAGCACTTGATCGGCGAAGCCGCCCTACACCAAAATGTTATTTTTGTAATTGTTCATGATTATTTCGGCAACATTTTTCTTGATTCGCGTACCAAGGCCATGAGCTACCCATTCGAGTTGAAATATTTTCTGTATTGAATTTCGTTTTGTTCGGAGGAAAGGATATCAAGCACCAGCAAGCAACGAATAAATCATTTGCGGCCGAGCCGTAGTTTCGGAGTCATGTTCAAAAATTAATAACTACTAATCGGCACCTCGCACCGATGTGAAATTTTCATCAAAATAAAGTTCAAATCATCCTCTAAATATAACTCCGCATATGTATTATGGTAAAATGATAAGATCGGGTACTTCCTCGCATGTGATAACTTTCGAGATCAGGCCGGCTTCTGAAATGCAGCATTCAACGGCGATGCCGCGTCACACTAAATTGTTATTATTGTCATTGTTTATTATTATTTCGTCAAGATTTTTCTTGGTTCGGGATACAAGGTCATGAGCTACCCAATGGAGTAAAATTTTTTCGCAAAAACCTTTTCGTCTAGGACTAGATGCGGGGACGGACGGACGGACGGACGGACGGACGGACAAAGCGAGGACAAAAGCGCCTTCCCGTTTGGAGAAGTGCGCTAAAAAGACAAAGTGCGACCTTTACGCAGCTGTTTTGTATTTCCTGAAATAAAATTGTTGCAACAATGGGTTATCAAGACTACACACTTGTAAATTGTCGTTCGTACTTTTATGAAACGGGCCCCTGGTCAAGGCTCATTAGTACCTCCCCTTGATGTCCGCAACCTGACATACATGAAAATTCCAAAGGAATTGCGCCAAAAGTACCGAACTTAGAAAAACCTGTTTGGGTTCAAAACACGTCATTTATGTTAACTTGAGCCGCTGGGTCGGTGTCGTAGAGAACAAAGAAGCAGTAATTTTCGCAAAATATTTGCTCTTGTTGTAAAGGGAATAAAATCAACCTGCAACTGTCAGGGCGACAGCCTAAGTGAAAACGCGTTATATGAGAGTGTGCCACTACACCTTTTCCAGCTGTAGTTTAGAAAACTTCAGATGTATTTAAGAAAATATGAAATGTATTTAAGATTAACCAAATGTAGTTGAGAAATCGCCAATGCATTTTAGAAAAGTTTAGATGTACTTTAGAAAATATGAAATGTATTTTAGATTAACGAAATGTATTCGAGATATTACCAAATGTATTTTAGAAAAAATTAAATGCATTCCAGATCCACAAAGTTCAATGGAGAAATTGCCAATTGTATTTTCGAAAACGTTAGATGTATTTACGATAAGATGAGATGTATTTGAGATATTATGAAATGTATTTCAGATTCAGATATTTTGTTTTAGGGTAGAATAGTGATGAAAGAGCAAACGTTGTTGAGGAAAACGAGCTCCAAATTCTTAACTACAATTGGCGGTTTCTCACTTACAATTCACGTTTTCTGAACTACATATCCTTATTCTAAAATTCATTTGGTACTTTCTCAACTACATTTGAATATTCAATTATACAACTGGCATATTCTAAACTACATTTCCCAAATCTAAAATACATTTGGCAATTTCTAAACTACATTTCTCATAATTAAAATACATTTGGCAAATTCTAAACTACATTTCTCATATTCAAAATACAATTGGTGTTTTCTCAAAAACATATCGCTAATCTGAAATACATTTGATATTATCGCAAATACAGTTGGAAATGGTGTAGAAATTGATGATAGTTTCGATCCAGGTTCGAATCCCGTTGCTTCCTTTTTATTTTTTTTTCACTGAAATAATTCTTTTTATAAAATATCCAAAGTAAGAAGTGTAGGTAAAGACACCAAAAGGCTGGTGAAAGTGAAATCCTATTGAAATTCGAACGAAGAATGGTTCCTACCCAGTGGGCAAGAACTGGTCCCAGTGATGTCGCATAGTATAGTCACGAAAGGATGATGTGATGTCCTAAATAAAAGCCCAGAAACCTCTGCAATATGTTACAGGTACCTCTTATGTCAGTCATTTTGTGTCCAGTTTAGTACATCCCAGCAATGTTGAACTGGGAGGTTTGTCAGAAGTTCAATTAGGATTTCACAGGGAAGTTGGTTTTAGGACATCTCTTAAATGTTCGCGGCACGAGGTTTTTAGGCCGTCCGATTGAAAGTCGTATAGTTTTCCTGAATAATGGTGCGATTCTCTGAAAAATAACATTCCATAAAGGCTCTGTTACGCTGTTATTGACTAGGTAACAGATAATGGCCGACAGGATTTTTTACATAACAGAGCGTTTATGGGATGTTATTTTTTACAGAATAGCACTTATGTAAAAATCCATGTCGGCCATTGGCTGTTGCCTAAGTAACAACGTAACAAAGCCTTTATGGAATGCAATTTTTTAGAGAATCGCACAATTACTTTTTACAGAATCGCACTATTGGATATCCAGTGAATCTCGATCCGATAGTTGTTGTGGGAGTACCTACCTATGACTATCCATGTTCAAAAATCTATTCGAAAATGAGTGTATTATGTCCCTAATTCATGTAAAACAACTACGCTTACATGAATCAGAGACAATAACTCCATTTTCGGTATTCTGAACATGGAATAGTTTTATCTCAAACCGAAGAATATTGATATTGGGTTATGGTCATTCAAAAATGTTTCATGAAGGTCTCAATAACGCAGCTCAGTTTGATTATAACGACATTGACAATGGAGTCTCTGTGAACTAACAAATCCACCATGGATATCCGTTATTGATGATTAGTGAAGTTATTAAAAAATTTCTAAAGTAGCTATGGCATAATATGGTATGGTACAAAATTTTTATTCAAAGAACTTTTAAGAAACATCTGTGGGAATGAATACAAATATAATATCTTGGTGTAAAAGGTATACATACCGCAAAAAAAAAAAAAAAAAAAAAGTAAAAGGTAGTGATATAAAATAATTGCAACAGAATTTTTATCCACCGCTGACTTAATTTAAAATATATATACTCAGTTCCCCTGTCTTCGGTAGGGAGCAATCGAGCATTACTCAGCACCAAACTTCATTCATTACACAGACTCCCTTCTGTACCTTTGAGAAGCGTGGCGGAGCCGCTCCTTGAAGTGTTCAAATTCGCTTACAGTAGTTGTGAGAAATATATTTTTCACTGCACACTGCACCTGGAAAAATACTTCACGTTAGGTTATACCTCACAGTGCCTTGCTATTTTCCATTTTTCAATCAAGTTACCCTGGGTTGCACCAACGCTCAATTGATATAATACGAGATTAGTGAAATTTATTTTGGTCAGTACTTGTTGGTGAATAATAGAAACTCTGGTTTCTCAAAAGAGAATGATCCAATGATTGATTAGCTGAAGATTTTATTCGTTTCCCATGGTCAACCTTCTGGGATTGACCAGATTGAAATCCATTTAATCTCGTATTAGCGTTAATTGCATATCATTTTTTTGGTGCAACCCAGGGTTATAACTTAACGAGTAGGTAGGTACTGATTGAAACTTGAATTAATTTGAAAACGTTTTGAGAAAACTTGCCATCTACTGCGGTTCAGATAAGATATTGGTATATTGTTTTTTATATTTTACAAATTTGGAGCTAAAGTGACAAGTAGGTACCTAAGTACTTATGTGGCAAACTTTCGAGCCACAGTACCTGAACCGGCAATACACAGCAAGATTTTGAAATAACAAGTTGCTTGTATGTCGGCAGATATACCTATACTCAAAAACTTTGAACTTACTCAGTGAAACTTGAAAAATCTCAGTTCTTCGGCGCAAAATTATTTTTCTGCCCTGTCCAAGAACTCCTTTTGAGCTAAACATTTATTTAGCTCAATTTTGGTAAATAATGGTAAAATCATTTTGGTAAAACATTTAGCTAGGACCCTCTTCACGAAATTCTTTGAATATCTGTTCCTCATCCAATGCTGTCAATCATCTTTCTCTAAAAAATGGTTCAATATAGCTTATACCAATATAAATTCACCAAAATACTTACAAAGAATGATCCTGGAGTTCTTCTTCGGAGCTATTCTGTGTCTTGGACCAGAACTCAGCAGACTTTCACTTCAAATTCTCCAACATTTTTATTTTTTTCATCACTTTCTAACGCTTGAATTCAACATTCTTTCTTTTACACCACCATAGAATCCCAATTCAATACACCCGAGGATACACCCCTTCAATAAAAAGCGGCAGGAATGTCTCTCGATGTCTCTCACAAAACAGGACTGATGCATCTGAATTGCCACCAATTTCTCCTGCAAAATCTGCAGGTAAGTACTGCATGTTCTTTGAACTGGACAGATGTACTGGGAACCGCTATGGGTGCTTCATGGAACTGGGCCTTGCCTTATATGTACTGGGAACAGCTCCGTAACGTGGAACCTCAGAGAGATTTACATCTACAGAAAAAAACACGAGCAACAATCAACATTTGAAAGCAATTACCTATTTATAAGAGAAATTGAATGCAATTTTGTGATTAGGCTCAAAGCGTGAAAATATTAAAATTAGTTACCTATTCCCATCACCGGCTGTTCAATTTCACCGACCAAGCCACTACCGGCACCAGTGTCCGCTACCTTTCTACTTTTCGTAGTAACCGATGAGATCTCCGGCGGCTGAGGATGGTACATCGGAAACAGAGTCGGGATAGCATCAGGGCGTAATTTCTTTGAACCAGGGTCCTTGTAGCTTTCAACAGTAAAATGACGGCTGCAAATTCGATAGTGTCGAAGCGACGCTCCGGTAAACTTGATGCCCATGTTTTCTTGCCACAATTTTGATCTGTGAAATATTGATTTCATAACGTTTCACTCTGGCAGAAAGACGACATGCATGCAAAGATGCAATGCAAAACTATTCGAAATCAAAATTGAAAATAAGTTAATTAAGTAACTTACTTTGCCACCGCTGATGGAAAATAATGCATATTTTCAACTGCGGCCTCCGAATAACCACAAACGTGGCATATCGCTAAACGAGACGACATTTCCGCTTGGTAAAACTCGACGTGAAAATTTGGAAAAAAAAGGAAAACACTTGAAGACACAAACACGAAACACCCATGCACGAAACACAAACAACGGTTGACGTTCAAATCAGAGCACGTTCAAATCAAATGACGCGAGATTTTTGACGTTGACTTGTGGTTGACAGAGCGCACCCCAGCGCCCTCTGCCCCAGCGCAGTTATAGGTTATGATGAGACTTGAGAAAATCATCTCTAGGCAAACTTCGTAGGATGTCTTCCGGACAGGCCATGCAGGAAGTGGATGGGACATCCTTTTTAGGAACTCCTTATTAAGACAACTATGAAACATAGCAGGGATATTTTTTTGGATATCCTTTTTGAGAGCTAAACAGAACATCGCAAAACCTCCCAAAGTTGTCCTTGCCCACTGGGTAGATCCAGCTCCATCCATATAGGTACTGACCATAGTGCGACGTTTTCGTTCGTAGATCAATCGGCGATCGGTTCCATTCGTCAAGCGCATGCAAAACATCTTAAGGCCCTTGAGGCCTTAAGGCTCATTAGTACCTCCCCTTAATGTCGGCAACCTGACATACATGAAAGTTCCAAAGGAATTGCGCCAAAAGTACTGAACTTGGAAAAACCTGCGTGGTTTCAAAACACGTTTTTTATGGTAACTTGAGCCGCTGGGTCGGTGTCGTAGAGAACAAAGAAGCAGTAATTCTCGCGAAATATTTGCTCTTGTTGTAAAGGGAATAAAATCCTGCTGTAACTGTCAGGGCGACAGCCCAAGTGAAAAGGCGTCATTTGAGAGGATGCCACTAGAAGTTGGTGGTAATTTCGGACCAGGTTCGAATCCCGTTGCTTCCTTTTAGTTTTTTTCTTACGGAAATAATTTTTTTTATAAAATATCCAGAGGAGAAAGTGTAGGTAAAGACACCGAAAGGCTGGTGAGAGTGAAACCCATTAAAATTCGAACGAAGAATGGTTCAGAGAGACTAGAATCTAGATCCAACTCAATCTGATACTGACCAGAGTGCGACGTTTTCCTTCGTAGATCAATCGGCGATCGATTCCATTCATCAAGCACATGCAAAAGCAAAACATCCTCAGTTGTTGGCGTTGGCAAGTCTTTTTAGAGGTCAAAAAAGTAATGAGGAGATTCTCTCATCTGTAGTCCATACAGGTAATTTTACTGAAAATTGTTCCTTGCAACGCATCTGTTTATAACAAGATTCAAAGAGTGAAGATACCGTGGATAGTTGGTTCTTTGGTAAATATTTTCGAGCTACACCAACGACGCAACGGCGCATGGAGATTCAAGAAGATACCTATTATCCCAATACAAGTGGTGAATAATACATATTTAGTGTGAAAGGATATTATACCGGGTGTTTATAAACGTTTGTGATCGCATCACCTTTGGAATCTGCTTTCGATCACTACAATTACGCCTGTTACTGCGTTTTTCGGCCCGACCCATGCTTGCCAAGATCACAGTTTCTTATAAATACCCCGTATTTGAGAGACTGAAATCTTTCATCAGACATACCGTGGGTTCCACCACCAAAATAGTTGACCAGTTGATAGCTAACTCGAAATTTCTTCTGATAGATTCTGGCCAAATGATCAATGTAAATTCAGGTTTCATGCTCAGTAATTTACGAAAGAATGGTAGACTTGCGATTCAACGTATTTTCCATAATTATTCTACCATCAGCATTGACCAGAAATAAATCCGTTGAAACTGTTTTATTTATTTCTTTCGCGATTTTTTTGAAGAATTTGATAAGAAGTGAAACAAGTATTGTTATTTGTGCCAAAAATACTCTTAAAGCTGACACCACGGTACCGGAAAACAAGTGCTACAAGAAAGAACTGGCCTGTAAAATCAACCACTATGGAGGCCTTCAAAAATTCTATTTGGAAAACGACATCTTGAAGGGTCCTCGACACATCTTTGGGGATCATGAAAGATGTAGCAAATAGAGCGAATGAGATTGTGGTCTCAAGAGTGAAAAGAATCAATCAATCAGGGACAATGGGTCGTATTAATAACAAATAAGCATAAGCATTTGCTTGGATTTCATAGGCGTTGCTAGGGAAAGTCTGCTTAGCAACTCCTGAAAAACCTAAGCAAATGCTTATGCTTATTTTTTATTAATACTACCCATTAAATGTAAAAATCTTGATTTAATAATAATAATAATAGTAATAACAATAATTATGAATGTCTTTAATTAAAAGCAGAGTGCACTGGTGAAGGAATAAGTCGAGGAATAAATGAAAAAATAAGTCGTAAGATCATGAGAAAGAACTAAATGATACAATGAAAAATGTGTTCCTCTTAAACTGAGAGATCTCAGGATTTTAGTCTCTCAAATATAATATCCTTCCACACTAAATATTATTCATCAGTAACTTGTATTGGGATAATATCTACATTCTTGAATCTCCATGCCGTTGCGTCGTTGGTGTAGCTCGAAAATATTTACCAAAGAACCAACTATCTACGGTATCTTCCGAGGTATCTTCACTCTTTGAACCTTGTTATAAACAGATGCGTTGCAAGCAACAATTTTCAGCAAAATCAGCTGTATGGAATACAGATTAGATGAGAGAATCTCATCACCTTTTCTTTTTGACTTCTCAAAAGACCTCCCAACATGCCAACGTCAATAACGGAGGATGTTTTACATGCGCTTGCCGAATGGAATCGATCACCGATTGATCTACGAAGGAAAACGTCGCACTATGGTCAGTAATGGATGGATCTGGATCTAAATTCTAGTCCCCCTGAACCATTCTCCGTTCCAATTTCCAAAGGATTCCACTTTCACCAGCCTTTTGGTGTCTTTACCCACACTTTCTACTTTGGATATTCTATAAAAAGAACTATTTCCGTAAGAAAAAAATAAAAAGGAAGCAGCGGGATTCGAACCTGGTCCGAAATCACCACCAATTTCTAGTGGCATTCTCTCAAATGACGCCTTTTCCGGGCTGTCGCCCTGACAGTTGCAGGTTGATTTTATTCCCTTTACAACAGGAGCAAATATTTCGCGAAAATTACTGCTTCTTTGTTTTCTACGACACCGACCCAGCGGCTCAAGTTACCATAAAAGACGTGTTTTGAAACCACGCAGGTTTTTCTAAGTTCAGTACTTTTGGCACAATTCCTTTGGAACTTTCATGTATGTCAGGTTGCGCACATCAAGGGGAGGTACTAATGAGCCTTAAGGTTGGAAATTGACAAACTCCACGAAAATGGCCGCCGGATATTTGTGTCGCTACTGGCACATTGTTTAAGATTGAGGCTTACTTGAATTATCTATAGATGGCACCACATGATGGCGCCAATTCAAAATCATAAATTCTCAACTCTGGTGCGCAGGAGTAGGTGCCTAGAAGATTCGATAATGACATGAGGATAATCACCCAGTTTTGTGCTAATTTTTTGAAATAAAATAAGGATAGGAACCGTGGAACAACAATTGGGTATAATGCTTGGTTTATGTATAGCGATTTGACCAGCGAACATCGCCCAGCGACATCCAGCCATCGTTGATTGCATAAATTGCGGTGACTTTTGATGTCAATTTGAATGTCTCTTTGACAAATAAAAATTAACGAAACGTTTTCTGTGTGTGTATAAACGATGTAAAGCTTCCTGTCAACGTTCCTCGTTCCTGATGAACAAACGGTAAGTAAACTGAATCGTAGTCATAACAAAATCGGACAAGGAGCTTGATGGGATGTCTATTTTTATCAAACAGTTGAACAAGCCCAGAAGTAGGCATGTGAGAGCGCAAATCATGCCTGGACGCTGGAAGACAGCTGAGGCTCTATCTCGGGTTCTATGATGCCTACTGAGTGGACTGCTTTTACTGCGGCAAGGCAAAAAAGGCGCAGAAATATCGGCACTGTTGGATTGCAAGGAAGAGATGATGCTACAGTCGGTTAATATACCAGAATTGCCACGAGAAAAGTGACTGGTTTCACTCTGATTGTATCGTTGAAGCATCCAAGATCAAGAAAAACATTTAGAATACCTACTCGAGAATAGCCTCGTCTCGGTTTGGCCATAATCTTTTGGACTCGTGTTGTTGGACTCTCATCTGTCGTAGTATATACCACCAGTGGAAACGCAAGAAAATTTGGTTGAAATTGAAAGAAAAGACTGAAAAGAGACCTGCAACTACTTCCATCCCACCAGAATTTCTAGATTCAGATACTGGGGGTCACGTTACTCCAGAGCAATGAAAGAATGGAACAGCTGATTACACAGGTAGCAATAACAGTTGTCTTTTTTGCTTTGCATGGTAATCCCTCCCTCAATAATTCCCAGTACGACTCGTAAGTGCAAAACAACAAGAGCAGCAACTTCCGCAAATAATGCAAACATCCACATGCAGAGAGAATTGCTCGCAGGATTTTGAAGATGTCGAAGAAAAAGATAGACGCTCTAGATAGAAGAATCGTCAACAAGAAATTGCGTAATATGATGAAGAAGTGCGATCAACAAGGTTTAAAAATTCATTAACTCATTCACCCTTGAACAACTGCATAATGGCAAATTACTCGAATGAGAAGCAGAGGAGCACCTAGGTTTTGATGGCGTACTACCGGAGTCCATCAAGCATAGTGGAGCCAAGGTAATTCTTTGATTTTTCCAAAGTTTTCAATGAATTTTATCAACCATTTACCTTGAAGTTTTAAGACCAGAAAAATTCTAGAAATTGTGAAGCCTGGAGAAGTGAAGAACTTCGACGCCTGAGCTTCCATAGCTCTGCTGAGCGTAAGCATCTAGAACAACCCATCCACCATTCGTCTCAGTTCCCTAATGAAGAACAATCTTCCACGCGAGCAAGTGGAATTCCGGTCCTGGCCTAGAAGAGCCTGCTAGGAACAAGCCCTGTCTTTGGCAACACACCAAAAATAGATTCCAGAGAAAGAAGTCAGGAGCGGTGTTTGTGGACCTCGCTGCTGCCTACGAATCCCTACGATGCGTTTGGAAGAAGAACTTCTTGATAAAAAATCACGAATTCGTTTCATGCCGCGGATTTTTTAATTTCGTAAACAACCTGCTCAACGAACGATACTTCTAGCTCCACATAAACAACGGAAAAGGTAGCTTTCGAAAATTGAACCCAACAGTCTTCTCCAAGGCTGTGTTGGTACCGCTGCTCAGCAGCGTTTGTATCGGCAATTTCCCGGAGACTCCTTCCGGGGACATCGCCATGATCTACCAACATCAGGATTTAGGACAAGGGAAAGAAGTAAATGACCTTTGTGCGAAAGTCAAGCTGAAACTCGATCATCCTACAAGTTCTCAAGATCTATCTACATTTCAAGATTCTTCAGAAGTGTTGTTAGTCCAGTCACTATGTTCAAAAAACCCTAGCAACTTCGGAAAAAATAGTAGAGGGTTGAAATTTTTCACACATGTTCTTCAAGTAGTGAGAAATGAACTCAAGAAGGTCCTTTGAAATCCAATCTCAGAAACCCATGATGAACGCCATCAAGTGTTAAGAACCAGTTTTTTTGGGCGAAAAAGTCATTGTTTTAGCTCAAGATTTTTTTTGCAAATGGATGATTGCATGTTACTATTTGAAGAATTTCCATGCAACATTTGAACAGTTGCCTAAAAGGCGGATCCAAGATGGTGGCCAAGAAGAAAAAACAGTTGACTAAGTACATTATTTTTGAGTCTAGCAATGATTGTGGACATTGGTTGATTGTCACATTTCATTTCATTTAAAATTTCTGAGATGATTTCCAATAGAAGAACCAAGTTACACTCCAGTACCCAAGAAAACCACCGATTTATTAGGGAAAAAAGAAAATTTCTTGATTTTTTTTTTCAAGTAGGTATTTTAAAACGGTTAAAGGTTTTTGGCTGTTGAAATGTTGAACGGCTTAAAGCACTATCAAAAGCATTGAATTCCGAATATATATGGTGATTTTCAAATATCCAGCTCTATTGGCTTCTGAGATAAAAAAAATTGGAATGTTGCTCTTATCATGTTTCAAGAAAATTGGTATCTTCAACTATGAGAAAGGCATCTACATCGCTCCCTAAGAGCCAGTCAGATGTCGCCAATTATCTGTTACAGCTAACCACTTTAAGACTTGAAAATACTCTTGTGTGCAAAGTGGCGCCTTGGTATCACAAAGGACGAAGTTGAAACCCTCACGAGCTCTACTAGATATTATGTAGGAGAGCAACTGAAGTCGCAAATATGCAGAGTGGGTGCAGGTAGGTGCCTAATTACTTTCGTGGATCATGGACATGGCTCACATGGCCAAACTCCCTGACAAAGAAAAAGTCGGTATATCTCTACGACTCAACCGAGGTGACTGACAAAAAGACGATGGCGTGGGAAGGAATAAGATGCAAGCTGTTGTAGTTGAAATATTTTAATAATAGTAGATGATCTGTACATAATTATGGGAATAAGTAAATATACAAAATTGAAAACTTTGGGAGCCTATTGTTGAAAATTAATCACGAGTTGTCCCTAACATCTCTGATGGAGTGGTAAACTGATCTAAAGATTAAAAACTAAATGTGCTAGGTAGTAGAGTTCCAAAAGATGACTGATATTCATGTCCAAAGGTGTGGGTATACTGGTCCTCCAAAATGGCATTATTCAATTTCATTGGCGGGGCGGCAGCGGGCAGCTGCACAATCATACTATTCTGTGTCTGGAGGTGGTGCTCGTACTTCACTTTGGTGGATAACAGTATGTAGGACCTGGAGTTGCATCCCTTGTGTCCCCACAGTTGCCTCGTTGTCGGTGCTGTTGTTGCTGATATTCTGCAAGGGCTCGCAGCAACGCCTCTCTGTTGCTTGCTCTCCGGCATTAGCTCCTGGCTTTCCGCAGCTGCTCCCATGAACCTCCAGTGATCCTGACGAATGTGACGAGTTGAAACAGGTCATTTCAAGCAGAAATGGCCGAGAGAATTCCTTTTAATTTCGGTTATTTGACATACTGACTGTCAGATTTTGACACACTGCACTCAAATTGAAATCGCGGCGGAATGGCGAAAAAAGCTTGGCCGGCCCAAGCTTTTTTTTCGCCCCCGCGTTGTCCCCTCGCTGCGATGATTCCGATCTGCCACCAGCTTTCACTCGCACCCCATTGGTCAGAGAAATCTTGCCAAAACTTAGCAACATAAAGTCTGGCCGGCCACCCGGTGGCCACGGCCGGCCCGACCAAGATTCTTTCGCTGCCCCGCCGTTTCCTGGCGACATCCTCACCTTCCGCCCGCACGCCATTGGCCGGAGGTGTATCGCCTAGCGATTTCATCCCCTTTCGCTGGTCAAATCGCTATACATAAACCAAGCATAACGTAGAGATAATAAAACAAACCTACTGAAAATTGGAAAACATTTATTATGGTAATTATGAAATTCTTCATTTCCGGCATCAATAAGGTCCGAAAAATACCCACCTCTGTCCTTTCGGCGATATTTTTGATCGAGCGAGAAACAAAGAATGAATGAAATGAAATTATGGTTGTTATACTTGAACACGTTACTGTATAGGTTCAACTAAATATATTAGGCCTTAGTGATGGTTTTCATTCTTCTTCTTCCTTTTTTCTTTTAGCCTCTAGAATATAAGCAGGGTTGTTGTAGACCAAATCTGATCCTATTCCAGCCAAGTTCGGAAAAAACACATTCCCTGTAGAAGAGCGCCAGTCGTGGTAGCATTACATTTAGGTTCACATTTACGCATTTACATTTGTTCAGAGCTGCCTGGAAATTTCTTCTACATGAAGCTGATTTTGTTTCTGCCGCATAAACCACAAAGAAACATTTCCTTCTGCCCGTGATACTGGATCTGTAACAGATTGATTAGACTAAGATTAGACGCTACTATTAGGATTAATTTTTTCACCTCCAGATAAGTATTCAGAAGGGAAATCCTTATTTTGTACAGATAAATGCAGTCCATTTTGTGCAAATGCAAATGGCATTTTTTATCTTTTCATTCACCGTCAATGCGAAGGTGTTCGCCATTTGCACCACAGTCGAGACCACAGTGGACTTGAAAAAAAGGACTGTAGTTCTATTCCATTGGACTTCTTTTCTAGTTGGAGCTGACTGATGGTAAAAATATTGGCCTCTTATAATACAGTGCTCAGCAATTGAAGTGGAACACCTGCAAATTTTGGTCAAGTTAAAATGGTCGTATTTTCTCAAGAAAAAGCCGAATTGCAATGAGTTTTTTTTCCTGGACAGCTGATGTCTTAAGCTACAGCATGATGTAATTGTTTCTTGATACAGGCTTGTCATATTTTTTATACAGGGTGAAGTAGTGATGTACTGCAAAAAATGTAAAGTTTGCACCCTTCCCGATCCACGAAAACATTTTTTCGAATTTTTTCAACTCGTTCTAGAGAATCATTGGACCCATACCTCAAAACAGTTTTTCGATTTTCCATCTATCTCCATTAATTACAGGGTGATCGCAAAAAAGGGATATTTTAGGCTTTCAATGATTACTTCTTTCATTGCTATCCGATTTTTAACATCTTTAGCTCATAGTGAAGCTAAAACTTAAGGCGAGAACGTTGTGAGGTCAAAACTCATTAAAGACAACATTTCAATATAAGGGGGCGTATCAAAAGTGACCGGAATGCGAAACAGCTTTCGAGTATCTGTTTGATAAAAGACAAAAACAAATTGAAACTTGTCCTCAAAGGATCCGCTAATTTGGACCATTTCGATCCGCTTTCTGCTTCAGTTGTCTAAGAAATATCTGTGGTAGAATCAAAACTTGACTGCGTGTTCTCGCGAAAAATCGCATCCCTTATTCACCTGGAGGCGGCCGTAACCCAAGTTACAAAATTCAAAACTGGTAGGTATACGTGTCCCACCACCAAGGAGAATTATTGTAATTGTTTAGAACTGTGTAACTTGGGTTACGGCCGCCTACAAGTAAATGAAGGATGCTATTTTTTCGCGAAAACACGCAGTTGAGTTTTGATTCTACCACAGACATTTTTCAGACAACTGAAGCAAAAAGCGGATTGATGTAGTCCAAATCAGCGCATCCTTCGACGACAAGTTTCAATTTGTTTTTGTCTTCCATCAAACAGATATTCAGAAGCTGTTTCGCATTCGGGTCATTTTTACACATCGAGCATACAAGCCAGAAAAGATGAAGAAGGGAATACATACATGAAATGGTCAATAATTTCATGTTGAGAAGATCTTCCAACACAGAGTGCACTCACGCGTCGTGTCTCGACTGTCTTGTCTTGTACAGTGCAATTCCATAAATCAATGTCCATGGAAGCGAATTTCCTCAACCTCACTGGAGCCACTGGACAGGCATTTTCATTGAATTTTCTTCCCTTTAGTGCTGCCGCTGACTTCCTTTGGCGTCATTTTATACACTGGCTCACTGGCCGCCACTACCAGAGCACAAGCAAAGAGCCACCAACCCGTGGAGACGGTGTCCAACAAATTTACACTCCGAGGAACACGCTTTTATCTGTTTCCCCAATAAAACTGAACATTTTGACTTGACGTGCATCACACCGCGCGACGGGTGACATCTGCCACAATACCTAACCTTTTCACATACCACATTTACACAAACTGACTGCGACGACGGTTATGGATTCCTACTCATTCCTACCAACAAAAAATATTTTTTCCATAGCTTGCTCTAATGCAGATAGCCGTGAAATTGATTATAGACGGAAAATCAAATAACCGTTTCGAGGTATGGGTTCAATGATTTTCCAGAACAAGTTGAAAAAATTCGAAAAAATGTTTTCGCGGATCGGGAGGGGTGCAAACTTTACATTTTTTGCAGTACCTCACTACTTCACCCTGTATAAAAAATATGTCAAGCCTGTATCAAGAAACAATTATATCATGCTGAAGTTTAAGACATTATTTGTCCAGGGAAAAAAACTCATTGCAATTCGGTTTTTTCTTGAGAAAATACGACCATTTCAATTTGACCAAAATTTTCAGGTGTTCCACTTCAATTGTTGAGCACTGTATTATGTATGTATAGTAGGTCCACTTGTACCGTGATTCTAGTTGTCTGTGAGATTTTGTTTTCAAGTTTTCAAATCTGATATTTGAAAACTCCCTAGAACTTGGCAGTTGGATGCATTGATATTTGAAAGTTTAAGCTTGACGACAAGATCAACAACTTTACCGTTTGTCAAATCGAGTGTCAAATAGACTGAAAATCACGAGTTTTACGAAAATTGTGGTGAAATTATGCCCATTACTGTGAAAACTGTGTTTGCGCCTCAGCTTGTGTCTTGAACAATAACGTCCAGTGCCCATTTTAAAGTCCTCGAGAGTGCCATCAAGAACTCGCTTCTGGGAGAAAAAATTGGCGGAATAGGTGCTGGGCATGTACCCCATAACGTTTAGCTTTGCGGAGAAGACGTGAATCTATTTTCAAAAACCACATAATATGGAAGCATTGTGAACTATTCCTGGTTTTTAAAAGAAGTACCCACACTCTGGAAGGCTGGAAACGATGGGAAGCTGAACCCTCCTAATTTTTGTGGGGATGGGATTCATCGGCGTTAATACTTGATTTCACTGCTTAGGACATCGTACTGGAACAAGAAATTTGCGGAACTTGTGAAAGGTGAACTACATCCACTCTTATGTAATTTGCAAAGTTGATTTCGGTAAATTTTTAATTTTTGACAGCAACAGTCAACACACCATCACACCAACATAACCTATCTTTCGAAGCCAGACGCTCAGGCGCACACTAGGCAGTTGGACGTGAAGTCTACAATGCCAAACTGTGAAATTTGCCCAGCCTACTAGAATCACGGTACAAGTGAACCTACTATATCATCAGTTTTGCCCATCACTACGAAAAATTTCTAGGAGTACGAGAGTAGCATCGCGAGCACAAAGTCGAGAGGTGAGGCTGAAGGCATTTGTGGGTGTCGCAACACAGTACGTTGGCGTGCTGGAGAATTCAGGTGGTGAATCGAATATGAAAGCGTCCAGGATGCCCAGATTGGTGGAAGTTGATGAGTAGCCGGCCGAGAAGAGTCCCCAAAGGACGGAGTTCCGGAAGCCGACATGCAAATGGGCCGGCCAAACCAAAGGGTGCAGGAGGAACGAGGTGCAGAAATTCCAGGAGGGCGAAAATCGCAGTAACCCTCCGAGAAAAGGAAGCGAGCAATCGACACACAGCCACGGCCGTCTACAGCGCACTCACATAAAGCCCACAGCCGATCCGAACTAAGAAAAACTCGCATGCCTACGCCAACGACGTCGACACGAGCGTCGACATAAGAAGATAACGAGAGGCTCATGATTATTTATCATTCATTTTTTCAAATTGTATAGAATCCAGCAGTTTTGTTTTTAGAGAGTTAATTGTTTAACGCAGCTCAAAGGACTGAGCCTGGACTTTTGAGGGGTGGGCAAATGTCATGAATATGACAGAAGGGCCATAAGGAAGGGCTCATCCTTTAAGTACGAATCATTTTTTATAGATATAAATTTTGCAATAATGCAGTTTGTACAACCGGTGGCTCGTGAGTTCAAGAACCAAGACGCCGGCCAATCTGATTGGCCTACGAAATCCCTCATTTACTATAAATCTGGATTAGTCCATGGTTCATGATCGAATCCATTTTTTGTAGTTGCGGCGGGCCGCTATGCCCGTCGGTGTCTCAATTGATTATTATAATTTATTGTTACCCATCATTGAATTGCAAGTGCGAGAACCGACTATTTATGTGAGCCTGGTCATCTTCATGCCGTCTCGGGTGTCGGTGTGTAATTAAAATATTTGTTAATAAAACGATTAAAACCATCACCATGTTCTCTTCCAAACTTCCACCCTGCTTGCAAACACCAGCCCCCTGGAAAGTCATGAAAACCGTCAACCAAAACCTTTCCCGACAATATTCTTGGCGCAGATTTCGGCACGAAATCGGTTCCCTTGGGTACGAGATCAAATTTCTTCTTCCGTTCTGAATTCGAATCGTGGGACAGGAACTGACGGCGGAAATCAGCCTCGAATTCCTCTCAAAATGTCCACTTAGATTTGTTGCTTCGGTGCCAAAGAAGAGCTGTACCGCGAAGCGATTCCGGAAGGGCTCTTAGCAGTACCTCTTTTGGCAAATCGTATGATTCTTTCAGCTCCTCTAGCCTTTCCATGAACACGACCCTCTCATTGATACGTCCGTCGAAGTGCATCAAGTTTTATTTTCTGACTTCACTGAGGCTCTCTCCTATGTGTGGGGTACGCGGTCTCTGATACAGCGGCATGTGTGGCGGCTAATCGTAGTACCCAATAGGGGCCGTCGAAATTCTTGGAATGGTGCATGTTGTGAAGCGTACTGTGGCTCGTGTCGTGGAACGTTGTAGGGCTGATGCGAATATGGAGACTGTTGTTGCTGTAGTGGCGGCCTGGTCTCGGTGTTCAGCGGTTGATGCTGTAGAAGTGGTGGATTCATCCTGGACTTATTGTTACCGCGACCCATGAAAAACCACATCATTTTCATAGCCTGCTGGCGATAAATGTTTAGCGAGAGGACTTTCCGCCTACTCCGATGCAGCACGCGACCTCCGCTACGGCAGCCCATTGGCTCGCACACGCGGCACAGCGAACTATAAAAAGGCGGACACCAGGAATTGCCACTTCAGTACTTCAGTTCCGAGTAGCCCACCGTTTAGGCCAGATCGTTGTCATCTCCTGGCGATCCCCCTCGTCGAGCTCGTCTCTCCTCAAGGGACTATCTCCATTTTACACCACTGCCACTCTTGAGACCGGGTCCGGTTTTATTGAATGATCGTACGTTTGTGAAACGTTGTCAGGCTGTGCTGAGGGTGTCTTTGATTCTTGAGCATTTGTTTTCTTCTTTTCTTCGAGGTGCGGGAAGGCGACTGGGCCTTGCGTTAAGTAGAACGAGAGGCGTTGTCGTAGCTCTGCGGTGGTGCCCTGCGGATTGATACCGAATTTGATAAGTTCGGCTTGAACTTTGTGCTTCTTCAGCCGTTGGATCCAGCGCTCGCGGCTGTCCATGGCATAACCCATTTCTTGAGTTCGCGGTGATCTTTGTCGTCGTCGGGGCATGGTAGAGTGGGAAGGAGGATTGATTGTGCTCTGTACTCGATTAGTGTGTCTTTGTGGAGGAGACGCGTACCTGCTCGGACGCCAGTTTTGTAACGGGGGGATACAGAGAGCGGGTCTTTCTCTGTACAGCCAACCGTTGCTGATGAGCGCAAAAATTTAATTTTCTGGGAGAAGTGAGAATAATAAGAAAGTCAAGTTCTCACTGAGGCGAAGTCTGCGGGACTCCTGCTCGACCTCTACTACTAATATTTTTTTCTGCAATAACGCCATGTCTCTCGCCTTTGGTGCACGGCTAGGCTGACCCTAGATCGTAAGGTACTAGAGCCAGTGGACTGATGAGATCAAAATTGGGGATGGGGTTGAGAGCTGAAGGTGGCGCGGAGTCTGAGACTCCACCTCAGACCTGGTTACTGTTGTGTAAATATTAAATAGCATAGCCATGTAGGCAACCAGGCTTACACTAGTGTACGTGCAGTTGCACATAAATATTATACCACAGTACGCGCAGTCTCCACGCGCAAGTGGACGCAGCCCTCGGAAGTAGGTGTATGAATAAAGGCACTCACTATGCAACGCTCTCAAGTACAGTTGTGTTATTTACCAGTCCCACAAGATAACAAATAAGAAATAAACAAGAAATAAACAATAAATACAACATGGCGCAGTCCTAAAAACAAAAGAAATGAACGCAGTAGTAAGTCAAACTAATAAATAAGTGCGGATGACCGAAGAGAATCAAGAAATTACGGAAAATACAAGAGACGCTGACGCACCAACCAACGTGAACAGCACCAAGATGGACGCTAGACAAGCCATCAACGCACCAGGTCAACTGGAATTCGAAGGTTACATGGGAGAGAAATGGGAATTCTTTCGCCAAAAACTAGAAATTTGCCTGAACGTTAGTAAACAAAACAGAGAATCTGATGAAGACAAATTATTCATTTTGCTGAACTTAATCGGAGACCGAGGTTTGAAAGTATACAACACATTCAAATTTGAAGAGGACGCAGACAAGAAGTTATTCAGTAAAGTCATGGCCAAGTTTGAAGAAAAGTACGTCCCACAGAAAAATGAAACATACGAGAGACACATGTTCTGGACCCGAGAAATGCGACCAGGGGAAACTGTTGATGAATACGCAACAGAGCTAGCTGAATTAGCATCCATGTGTAGATTTGGTGCCATAACCGACAGCCTCATCAGAGACAAGCTGATCATAGGAATCAAGGACACACACATCAAGGATCGCCTACTGAGGGAGAATAAACTCACGCTTGCTAGAGCACTCGAGGTATGCAAAATAGCCGGAACAGCAGCCAAGCAGCTAAGAGCCATTGAAGGCAGACATGATGAAGAAATCAACCTAGTGAACCGGCCCCAAATGAGCAAGCATCAACAGTCAAGGCAGCGACCAGCAGAACAACTGCATCAAAAACCACATGTTTCTTCAAGAGTAAGTGTTCGTAAAATGAATAACTTGATAAATAATTGCACACGATGTGGATATTCCCACGTGATAAATAAATGCCCTGCATATCAAAAACAATGCACGAAATGCAATAGGAAAAATCATTTTGCCAAAATGTGTGAAAGCAAAATTAACCTGATTGAATTTGAAAGAATAGACCCAGATTTGTTTATAGGAAACGTTAATTTTTCAAGCAAAAACAAATGGACACAAAATTGTACAGTTGAAGACAGACTACAGATTAATTTTAGGTTAGACACTGGTGCTGAATGCAACATTCTATCATTGGACATTTTTTAAAAATTGAATAGAAATAATGACATTCCAATTAATAAATCACACGGACGAATAACCACCGTATCAAATTAAACAATTAACGCGGTTGGTACTTGCGACTTGAAAGTAAAAGTCACAAATAGAAATCAAACAGCCGTTCTGAAGTTCTAAATAATTAAAATAAATAAAGCCATCCTAGGTTTAGAAGCTTGTACCCAGTTAAACTTAATAAAGAGGGTAAGTGTAAGTAATGTAAATAATGTAACTGTTACCAATAATACAGCAACGGAAATAAATAAGCTGTTGAAGTCTTACGAGGATGTTTTCCAAGGTATTGGCAGTATCAAAACGGAACCATATGAAATACA
This sequence comes from Anaspis maculata, assembly GCA_949128115.1. Lineage (NCBI taxonomy): Eukaryota > Metazoa > Arthropoda > Insecta > Coleoptera > Scraptiidae > Anaspis > Anaspis maculata. Next base: position 5,535,750 of record OX421962.1, read on the forward strand.
ATTAATTGATGATGCAGTACCAAAAGTTCACCCACCGAGAAAAGTCCCATTAGCCCTATATACTAAATTACAAAATAAACTAATTGAGCTGGAAAAACTAGAAATAATTAAGAAAGTTGACGAACCAACAGAATGGGTGAATTCATTAGTGATAGTTCCAAAGAAGAATTTAGACATAAGGATTTGCATGGAGTCTAAACAATTGAACAATGCAATTAAAAGAGAACACTTTTACATTCCAAGTTTGGAAGATATCACTTATAAATTAAAAAATTCAAAACTTTTCAGTGTGCTGGACTGGGTTTTGGCAAATTAAGCTTAGCGAACAAAGCTCTAAATTATGTACATTCAACACACCGTTCGGACGGTATTGTTTTTAAGGGTACCTTACGGTATAGCTTCAGCCCCAGAAGTTTGCCAAAAAAGAATGAAGGAAATTTTTAAAGGACAGGAAGGTATTGACACCTATATAGATGACATTTTAGTACACGGGAAAGATTTAAAAGAGCACAATGAACGACTTGAAAAGGTGTTGAAATTAGCCAAGGAATGGGGTCTGAGGTAGGTACAACAAAAGTAAATGTCACTTTGCAGTGAGTGAAGTAAAATATATGGGTCACCTGATTAGTGAAAAAGGGCTAGCCGTAGATCCTAGCAAGGTAGCTGCCATAATACAAATGAAAAGACTCACTGACAAAAAAGGAATAGAAAGATTTATAGGCACTGTTGACTATCTAAACAAATATATTCCAAATTTCACCGAGATAACCCCCATCTGCGCGATCTGTTGAAAAAAGAAGTCTGTTTCCATTGGAATGAAACCCACGAACGTTCATTCAATGAATTAAGAGTTTTGCTGAGTAAAGCACCTGTTCTACATTTTTTTTCAACAAAAGAACCAATAACCCTATCTTGTGACGCCTCAAGCGAAGGTTGTGGCGCGTTTCTTCTGCAGAATAACAAACCAGTAGCATTTGCGTCAAAAGCATTTACAGACTGTCAAAAGCGATATGCGCAGATCGAGAAAGAAATGTTGGCTATTCTGTTTGCGTGTACTTAGTTTCACCAATTTATTTACGGTCGAAAAGACGTAACGATTGAAAGTGACCACAAGCCTCTGATAAGCATCTATAAAGAACCGTTTCTCTCAGCTCCAGTTAGGTTACAAAAAATGCTGTTGCTCCTACAACCCTACACGTTCGAATTGATATATAAACAAGGGTAAGTTCCAAGTTTCATGAAAATCGTTCCACTAACAAAAGATTTCAATATGGCGGCCAAGATGGCGGCAGAGTTATGAAACTCAGCTTGAAAATAGGAATGATCGTACGAGACAAGCGTAACTCTCAAGTTTCATGAAAATCTTTCCACTTATAAGAGATTTCAATATGGCGGCCAAGATGGTGGGGCAATCATAAAATTTGGCTTGAAAATAAGAATGATCATACTAGACAAGGGTGAGTTTCAAGTTTCATGACAATCGTTCCACTAATAAGAAATTTCAATATGGCAGCCAAGATGGCGGCCGAATTATGAAAGCCAACCTGCCTATTTGGTCCTTGAGGACCTAAGCTATCCACCGGATAAAGTTCAATCTTCAACGGCTGTAGCTTTATTTCCCGAGGAGAAGTTCAACTTCATCGAAGTGCACAGGAGATCTCTGTTTTTTGAGAATAATGATAACGATGTATGGATAACAAAAATAGTGCCCATTGGCCACCCTTGGAGACATCAGCTATTAATCGGAAAAAAGTTCCAAGACTCTTGTTTCAATTCTCGAGAAGGAGTACAGCGTCTTAATTTCTGCACGGACTCGGACAGACAGACAGACAGACAGACAGACAAACCGGCCACATAAGCGTCATTCTGTTACTTATATAAAAAAATGTGCTCCAACTGATTTCGACCTCCTGAACACGAATATCGGGTTCACTTTTGAATTGGAACATTTCTTTTTTATCGAAAAACCGGAAAAATGGTAGCCTTGTCACATGATTTTTAGTGATACCTACCTACTTTTTTTTTGTTATTGAGCGAACATGTTTCGTAATTTGAGTGCCATTATCCTTCAGGTACCTAGTATTGGCTATTTCAAAATGTTCAATTACTATTTCGGCACGTCTGATTTTAAATTTGTAGGGTCGTGTAATATGCGCCGAGCCGTGGCTTTGCGGCCGTTTTCAAAAATCGATAACAATTGACCTAACGGTCGGATCGAAGTGGGGTTTTTGTCAAAAGAAAGTTCAAATTGTTCTCTAAATATAATGCCGTACATGCAGTGATGTATTTCATTAAGAAATTGTAGTTGCCTGCATATCGCAACTTTCTACATTTTACCGCGAATGCCAGCACTTGATCGGCGAAGCCGCCCTACACCAAAATGTTATTTTTGTAATTGTTCATGATTATTTCGGCAAAATTTTTGTTGATTCGCGTACCAAGGCCATGAGCTACCCATTCGAGTTGAAATATTTTCTGTATTGAATTTCGTTTTGTTCGGAGGAAAGGATATCAAGCACCAGCAAGCAACGAATAAATCATTTGCGGCCGAGCCGTAGTTTCGGAGTCATGTTCAAAAATTAATAACTACTAATCGGCACCTCGCACCGATGTGAAATTTTCATCAAAATAAAGTTCAAATCATCCTCTAAATATAACTCCGCATATGTATTATGGTAAAATGATAAGATCGGGTACTTCCTCGCATGTGATAACTTTCGAGATCAGGCCGGCTTCTGAAATGCAGCATTCAACGGCGATGCCGCGTCACACTAAATTGTTATTATTGTCATTGTTTATTATTATTTCGTCAAGATTTTTCTTGGTTCGGGATACAAGGTCATGAGCTACCCAATGGAGTAAAAATTTTTCGCAAAAACCTTTTCGTCTAGGACTAGATGCGGGGACGGACGGACGGACGGACGGACGGACGGACGGACGGACGGACGGACGGACGGACGGACGGACGGACGGACGGACGGACGGACAAAGCGAGGACAAAAGCGCCTTCCCGTTTGGAGAAGTGCGCTAAAAAGGGTCTGAACTGTTCATCGCAGACATGCTATCACGAGATTTTATAACTGACGTTGATGAACAATTTCAAGAAAAATGTGATCAAGTCGAAAGTCAAATGTGTATGATAATAGAAACATTACCATTCTCGGATGAAAAACTCCAGCAATTTCAAAATGAATCAAAGAAAGACACAAATTTGCAGAACTTGATCAAACTAATTCAAAACGGTTTTCCAGATGATAAAACACAAGTAGATAATAACTTGAGAATTTATTGGCCATTTCGTGACGAACTGTCAACAAAAAAAAGTTTAATTTTCAAAAGTGAACGGGTTCTGGTTCCGGAAACCTTACGGAAAGAAATGCTGAAGCTACTACACAAGACACATTTGGGGAGAGAAAAAACCAAGCTCAGGACCAGAGATATTTTTTTTTGGCCAGGTATGAATAACGACGTCAACAATTTGATCGACAATTGTGAAGTATGCCTAAGCTTCAAAAATGAAAACCAAAAAGAACCCCTAATTCCACACAAAATACCAGACAGCATTTGGCAAAAAATAGGAGTGGACATATTCAAGACAGACAAAGCAAAATACATCATAGCCATAGATTACTTTTCAAAATTTATAGAACTAAAACAAATAACAAATAATAACTTCACGGAAGTATCCAAATTCAGGAAGAAAATATTTTGTAGGCACGGCATACCAAACATCATTATGACAGATAACGGCCCTCCTTTCAATTCTTATAATTTTGCGGAATTCAGCAAATATTGTAGTTTCAATCACAGAACATTCAGCCTACATTACCCAAGGTCGAATGGACAAGTAGAAAGAGCAATCGGAACCGTCAAAAAGACAATAAAGAAAGCTGAAATAGATGGTACAGATCTCCAATTAGTTATTCTTGAACTAATGAATAGCCAATATCAGAAAGGTTACCAAGCCCAGCGCAATTTTTGTTCAACAGAAGGCTGAGAACGACCCTGCCAATAAGTCAACAACTGCTACGACCAAAAATGAATAATTACAACAAAGTCAAAGCCATATTTAAGAACCAATAAATAAAAACTGTTGAACATTACAACAAAACCGCAAAAAAGTTGAGTAAACTGAATCAAGGAGATAGAATTTTGATTAAAAATTTTGGAAGAGGAAAAGAGAAATGGGTAAAAGGTGTAGTTATTGATAACAGACTGGGATATGAGAGATCTTATATCGTAGGCATCTCATTAAAATTAACAATGGCAACAACGACACAAACAGTCGTGTTAAAAGCAGCACTAGCGTCCGAAACTACGAATTACCTGATAGTCTGTAGTCTGTCTGTTACTCATCATGATACCACCCCTGGAATAAATACACCGGAAGATATTGTTATTCGCGACATTCCGGAAGCTATTGTTAGTCGGGACATTCCTGAAGATATTGTTATTCATGAAAGTTCAGAAAAAGACCACCACAGCGATTGTAGCAGATCCAGATCTGGTCGAATTGTGAAACCAGTAATTCGAATGAATCTTCAGTATTAAGTTAGTTAGTAAGTTAGATAAGTTAGTGATTTAAATGTTAGTACTCAAAATAAAGTAAGGGAGATGTTGTGTAAATATTAAATAACATAGCCATGTAGGCAACCAGGCTTACACTAGTGTACGTGCAGTTGCACATAAATATTATACCACAGTACGCGCAGTCTCCACGCGCAAGTGGACGCAGCCCTCGGAAGTAGGTGTATGAATAAAGGCACTTACTATGCAACGCTCTCAAAGTACAGTTGTGTTATTCACCAGTCCCACAAGATAAAAAATTAGAAATAAACAATAAATACAACAGTTACGAGTTAAAAAAAGGAGGGAACAATTATTGCAATCACTTTTGATAATTATAATTAATAGCTTTGGATTGAGCACAATACTTTCAAACGTGTAAGATGTGAATCTTGAGTTCAACAAGCAGCATTTTTCCGTCTCTTAAACTTCGATTCGACATCCTGAGTATCTTCTCGCCGTTCAGCAGCGACCTTTCTTATCGTTTCGAGTAGATCAGGGTACGGGAGAATGACTTTGATAAAGTCTTTCCTGTCCAGGCGATACAGTTCGCACACCTCCACTGCCAGAACATCCGCCACACGCCTCGCCCCTTCCGTAACTAGAGCGATTTCACCGAAGTAATCTCCGTCGTACACGTGACAGATCTGAAGATGAATGCGGTTATGATCAAGTTCGGTGGAGGTGCGCATATACCTGCTCATACCTCCTGGCCAGATGTGGAGTAATAGGCCACGGTGCCCGACGAAATGAAATACATGCAGTCTCCGACGGTGTTCGCTCGGCAGATGAAATCGTTGACCATGAACGTTTCCAAATGTAGGGAACAGACGAGCCTCACGAGAACAGTCAGCGGCAGACCTTTGAAGATCTTGACGTTCTCGACCAGCTGTCGGCAGTTGTGCAGGATCATCTCCTGTCTGAGCTGACCCGAAATGGTCGCCATGATCTCTTTTTCGTTGTAGTAGCTCTTCTGGTAGTGGTACTCGTAGTACTGGATGATCTTGCGCTGCGTGGGCAGAGGCAGTTCTTTGTGGCGCATGAATTCGGTCAACAGCTGTATCATGCGTTTGTATTTGCGCGACGCTGCCGTTTTGGCGTTTATGTATTCGATGACTTTGGCTTGAACAGAATACAAGTCTTAAAACCAGTTGGAAATAACGCACGCCACTTGACTCACCCAAAATATAAATCAGGACTACCCTTGACGCAGACCAGAAAACAATCCTGTTTACTTCTTCTATAGTGGTGTCAACCTCGAAAGTTCCAGCCGATACACCGTTGAGCAAAAGAGCTCCGTTGTATAAGTTTTCTGCGAAGAACTGTAGTGCTGGTCCAAACTTTCCTTTTTCATCACTGTTGAATACAATAACTTGTCAAAATCGAATATCGCTTTACAGCGAATGCTGTGTACCTGTGTCGTACATACAGTTCTAGAAACTCTTGGCGCTCGGAGACTGTAAGCGTGATGTTGTATGTGAAGATGTTGACGCAAGATGCAATCAGCCAGAACAGCCCAACGCTGACAGCGATAAAAACGGCTTGTCGCACATAATAATCAACTTTTTGTATCTGGAAAATTATCACTTAGATCCTTGGGACAAAATAAGTATTGCATAATCTGCTCACATTACAAATTTTATTGAACAAAAGTTCCAAGATGTAATACCGACAGATTTTGCCTAGACTCAATCCTTGAAGAATGGTCATAGTCAATCCCTCAAGTTTTAGATCCATCACCAGGTCAACATGAGTAGGAAGCGAAGCAACTACGTCGAAAACGAATGCGGTCTTCAAATAGTTTCTAGATAAAACAAAGTCGTGAAAGTTCATCTTTTCTTTTGACGATAGTTATTCAAGGTTTTATTCATCATACATGATGTACCATATTCCTGGAAACGGAGAACGGATCACGTCACATGATCTAGCCAACCATCACGTCAGAAACATAGATTCTAATCACAGCGCTGAACATGATCCGTTCCTCGGTTTTCGCGAATAGGGTCCGTGGTGTGATCCTAAATATTTCAATAAAACCTCTTGAAGCGAGATCGACATCATTCTAACCAAAAACTCACTTGCAGATTGCCTTGTACTCAAATACAACCTCTTTTCTTCCTGCGTCGTAGTATCCAGTGATGAAATTCAAAATTAAATCCAAGACGCAGACCAAATCCAGCGTCATCCTGGTCCATTTGAAGTAATGAGAACTGACGAACGGGAACATTGCCGGTGAAAAATACAGCATCACATCGATCGGAGTTATGACGAGCTGAACATAGCTGACGATTATCATGACCACGTCCCAGTAGAACCTGATGATGCGGGCATTAGTTCTTGCGTTAGACTCGATTCGGTCTGCTCTGCCGGGAGGCTTCACCTGAACGGAGAATAGGGGTGGATGACGCTGTTTTCTTGGTTCAACTGACGTTCGCGTTCATCGAGCACGGCTCCGTGGCTCTTGAGGTGGCTGGACATGGACCGGCACATGTCTTCGGAGACCAGAAAGAGGTTGTTCCAGCGTCGTCTGCAGCGGGCTCTGCACGATTCCCCCGGGTACTTTTTCTCCAGCAGGTCGTCTTCGTCCGGCATGAAACACTGATGGCCGAACTTGGCGAACTGGAAAAGGACAAAGCGTCATCAGAGAGCCGATTTGAGACGGAATTCGTCACCAGTGTGAAGCCTGGAGACATTTCGGTGATGTACGTCTAAGATGTACGTCACCGACAGGGATCACGCGTCACCGAAAACGAGCGGTTCCCAATAGCAACGACAAGTCGTTCGTCGAGTCGTCGTTTTGTAAGTAGGTAATTTTATTGTTTTTGGTCATATAAAAATGTTTCAAAAATATAAGCTGCAGCACCACTTTCGACGTCCCTCCTGCAGAACTAGAATGGAACAATCCATTCCGGTTTAGCTTTAACACATAGCACATTCCTCCAAACCCGTTTCAGAACAATTTGTAGCATTCTTGGTAACAGATTTTCTTCAATCGGGTTTGGGAGGACGACGTGACCCCGCCGTTTTTGCCTTTTCCACAAAAATCGAAGCAAACTTCTTGTTCAACTGTTCGCCAAAAGAACACAACTTGACTGTTGATGATGAAGTTCAGTGACTGCCTTCACAAAATAATGTGGATTATAATACCTATCACAAACAACTCATCGATCCAAAGTTTCGTTTGGTCATGACTGTCACGTGAATTAAGAGAAATCAAGAAATCGTAACTAGGTACCTATCGTTCGGTTTTATACCTACTTCATTAGACTGCCCCTCGGACTGCCCTAATCTCTTTATTTGTCGCACTATGTAATATTCATAACCTAACCTATGGCACCAGGTACCTAACGTGCCTAACGTTTTATCTTGTCGAATTTACATTTTGGCTCTTTGGACACACCGGTCGATGTGGACGGATCGTTCGTCCCGTTGTTCTGTTTTGGACCTTATAGTCCGGTGGACTAGGGTTATAACCTCGGTTATAACTATGCATTTTATGACTACGGAACAATTTTTTGCAGGCATGTTCAGAAAGCCATCATCTATCATTTGAGAAGTGCTGCCAAGCAATTTTTCAATGTGGGGGGTCAAGGAGGCCCTTTTTTGACAACTTAAATCGTTTTTTGTCGATAAAATCCGTAATAAAAATGCTAAATAGAAAATTCCAACGGATTATTAAAAGGCAACTTGAAAAGTCACTTATGTGTGATAAAAACTATTACAGGGTGAACAGGTTCCGAAAAAAATGACTTTCTGTCAACATGCAATATAATAAAGAAAATATTGTGCCAAAGACTTTCATCTTCGTCATTGGAAAATGCCGATTGGCGTATTTGTTGATCATATCCACCTGAACTGGTTGAGAACGGCACCCAACAGCGTCAACAGTGCCGGGGCTATATACAGGGTGGAAGAGGAAAATATTTTTGTTTTCATTTATTCCAAAAACCAAGATGGATAAAGTGAACAAAATTAAGGAATTGATGTTTCATTTAATGCATGTGAAGACACAACAAACCGTTTTGAAATATCTTGAAGCGTTCCTGAAATATTTTTAAAACCCTGAAGAATATCATCAAAATTTTACTTTCTACTTTTATTACGTATTTCCCATTATACAGATGTATATCTTCAAGTTATGCAACAAATTTCAAAATATACACAAATATACAATAAATTATGGTTGAAACTAAACAGCACCATCACCGGCATCAATCATGTATGCGTTGTATACAGGGTGTAAGGAAAAATGGTTGTTTTTTTTTTGCTGTATATAAGAAAACAAGCAAAAAAACGCGTGGATTACACATTCACGTCAGTAATTTACCTTATCAGGTGTCTTGGCTTGGTTTGTTTCCCCGGAAACTTCTTACCTCCCTAATTTTTCACTTTCTATGTCTTGATTTTCCTATTACAGCAAAGAAAACAACCATTTTTTCTTACACCCTGTATATGACGCATTGACGCATACATGATTGATGCCGGTGAGTGATGTGGCTGTTTAGTTTTCACCCTAATTTGTTGTTAAATTAAAGTATACACTTCTATATGATGGAAAATACGAAATCAAAGTAGAAAGTAAAATTTTTATGATATTCTCCAGTTTTTTCAAAATATTTCAGGAGCGCTTCAAGATATTTCAAAACGGTTTGTTGTGTCTTCACACGCATTGAATGAAGCATCAATTTCTCAATTTCGATCACTTTATCTATCTTGGTTTTTGAAATAAATAATAGCAACAATATTTTTCTCTTCCACCCTGTAAATAGCTCCGGCACCAATGACGCAGTTAGGTACGGTTCTCAACCAGTTCAGGTGCGTATGATCAACAAATATGCCAATCGGCATCTTTCAATGACGAAACCAAAGGTCTTTGGCGCAATTTTTTCTTCATCATATTGCACGTTGACGGAAAGTCATCTTTCTCGGATCCTGTTCACCCTGTAATAAGTCTCATCACACATAAGTGACATTTTGAGTTGCTCTTCAATAATCCGTTGAAGTTTTCTTTATAGCCTTTTTATCACGGATTTTATCGACAAAAAACGATTCAAGTTGTCAAAAAAGGGGCCCCCCTGGCCCCTCACATTGAAAAATTGCTTGGCAGCACTTCTCAAATGATAGAGGAAAAGTTCCTGAACATGCCTGCAAAAAATTGTTCCGTAGTCATAAAATGCATAGTTTGGGCAATATTTGGCGCTAGTCCACCGGACTATTATAGGGTCTGTTCGGAATTGTCAAACGTAGAATTCATATTTTCGTTGTATGTGTACCAAGTTTATTTGTATTTTATATTTCTTGGGCTTGTTTATTAATTATTTTGTCTTGGGCTTAACCTTGACCAATTTTATTCCTCAACTTCCAACGGTGTTTATCTTTTTTAATCGTGGTAATAAACCCGTGTCAAACTTAGTGTGACCTGACGATTTTCCAGTTGCGTTGTTTTTGAATGAAATTTGTCATTGAAATCCAAACTTTTTTTTTCGGATTCGTTATTGAATTTAGTTTGGTACTTCGGCAATTTTCGCGAGAACACGACCCACGAATACGTGGCGCCCGTATTCCGTCATCCGAACCCAGCCTTTTTCCACTGACAGCTGGCTGGCCGTGTTCCGAATAAGACTGACCTCAGGTAAGTCGCATCAAAGAGACACGAAGCCGTTTTGGTTTGTAACAATTGTTGACTGTAAAGAGTCGGAGTTTATCCATTTTCTTCTACGAATCTAACACCGTCTACCACGAGCCCATCTTCATCATCTTGTTTGAATAAATGGATTGGCGCCGAAAATAGTACTTATAAAACATCTCCAATTAGCATTTGAGCCAGAAAATTACCTACGGTACCTATCTAATGGGCTATATTCCAACATTTGGAAACGAGCAAATTTGTATGTTAATAATAAATACCTACCAACATCTAAGGGTCTTCGAGAATTTTTTGATTGAATCCACGTTTACCATCACGTACATCACTTCAGCGCATATATGAGAACGCATACCTGCAGAGCGCAGTAATTTCAATTTTGACGCACGAAGCGTCACTGTCAATGGCAACTGTCAATCAATAATCGAAATGTGAACAAACATAACCTCCTAACCATTCAATATTCAATATTGTTCAGAATGGAATGTTACGGGCCGTATGGCAAAAAGACGCAGAAAAGATTCAGGTAATACGAAACACAACGAGCTGCAAGACGATAACCGGAATAAAAGCGTTATTAGGTTAGGTAAAGTTAGGTCTGTCGAAACGCCAAATCGACGTCAAGCACTGTCAGCTGCCATTCGCCTGACATCACACACGCACACCGTATTACAGTGTTGTCAACTTGTTGTCGTGATAGGAGATATTGCAACGTCCTCCTTTCACAGGTATGCGCAGAAGCCTTTCGGGAAACGTAAAGTGTGTCGACACAAATCGACGCAAATGCGTTCCATTTGATCTGTGTTCCTTTGTGTCATCGACACAAGCTAACACGAGGTGACACAAACCGACACAAATGTTTTAAATGGAAAGCGCCCATTGTGTACTGCGTATTTCTCCAGTCATCGCTCCAAGATTTCGTGCTCCAGGCCAAGGATACACGTGATCGGTTGGAATCCGGTTACGTTCTGATTTGAGACTGGACAGCAGTAGTGAATGCGGCGTTGCCAAATTGAGCTGATACGTGCAAAACCCTCTGACGTCACAGTCCCTTGACTGCAAAGGTGGGCGTTGCCCCGATCTCAGCTCTGGACTCATTTAACGGCCATAATCAGCAAAATATAATAGGGAGTTTGCGATTTCACGCAACGTACGACGTAACGCAACGTGGAACGTGTAAACTCCCCTGTAACTAAGGAGTTCCAAATAACAAACTCCTCTATTTTCACGTTGAAAGTTACGTTACGTCGTACGAACGTGTGCACGGAAACTCCCCAGTAAAAAAATTGGCTCACGTCGTTGAGGGTTCAAAGTAAACTACGCAACTCTCAAAGTGTCGTTCTCGAAAATTTTGCCATTTTTGAATTTGATGTAACTTTTGATTGCAACTGACAATGCAACTGACAAATTGAATTCTGTTTAAAGTATTTTTCATCACATTTCTCAAGCTATCAGTCCATTGTTTTCTGAAACATCAGATATTTTACATGAAGTTTGTACAGGGTGTTGAGTGAGCCAGTGCAAACTTTCTATACCGTCAAGAAGCTCTCGTTTGAAAAATAATTCCGTTTCTTTGAATTTCAACCACTAAAGATACTGAGGTAGGCCTTGAAGTACGGCCTACCTCGGTATAGTATCTCCTTCATTTACAGGATGAGCACAAAAAATCATCTTTTTGGTTTTGCAGTGATAACTTCTTCTAGTCCGGATGTTGAGCGCCAAATACCACCGCCACCTTGCATTAGATGATTCTGCGATGCCACTTGGTACAAATGTTACATGTACCCATACCTTCATTTCAAGAGGTGGAGCCAAGATGGCGGTCCGTGCAGACGCCGTATACAGGGTGATCAAAAGTGCAAAAACTCCAATTCATGAACCAAAAAAGTTGGAGTCATGAAAATCAGCATGTGGGTTCACAATTCAATGCTTATCAAGTTAAAACAAGCCGCGTCTGAATATCATGAGCTGTTTCTGAGATATTTTGAATTTAGTGGTCGGTTTCATGGGAATGGACATTTTCCAATAAATCAGTGATTTTCCAAGATATTCGGATGAAATTGTCCCCACCCACAAAGAATGACCTTATGAATGAAATGTGATGCGTTGCCATTGTCCCCGCCTACTATTTTCGACAAAATGACAGTCTCAATCAGTACCTTTTTTGAATTGGACGCTAGGAAATGTAAAACCTATTTTTACATACTAGTTGTTCCTTGAGCACTTCGGAGATCACCACGACCAAAATGACTATTGTAAAGATGAATATGGAGTTTCAAAACAATCCATTATCTTGTTTGATCTGTTTAGCATTCTTGTGCATATTTTAAAATAATCTCTACCTAATACCGAAATTGACCCATCGCCAAAAGAAACAGTGAAAACACAAAACAATTCATCAAATAAACAAATTTATTCTATTTGTGTCTTTACTATTACAAATATATTTATTATAAAATGACAAATGTATACAGGGGCCAGTGGGCAATTATTTTTTTTTAGTCCATATATAATGTATACAGGGTGTTTCAGATTTAAGTCGCGTCCTTTCAGGAAATGATGGGAAACTTCAAAAGAAGTAGACTTTCTCAAAAACAATATATGTCAGAAACGAGTAATAACGGAGGTATAGGCGTTCAAAGTTGAACTTTAAAAATCGTTTTTTCGTCATAGCTTTGAAATTTCTCAACCGATTTTGTTCAAATTTGCATCAAAGCTTACTGAAATAAGTCGGTGTCGAACACTGATAACGCGTTCCATCATAAATTTTTAGGGGCTTGGATAATGGGGGGTGCTCCCGCTTTTTTATCCCTAGTTTTTACTCTCTCAGGTAATTTTGTAAATTGTTGATATTTTTAAATTTCACGTTTAATTTGGAAGAAATAGTTACTCCTGCAAAAATTTGATAAGAGGCTTTGTTCTCGAGATATTTGAGGTTGGAACTTCGAAAAACATCTCGAAAACACCACCATCGCACTTTCAAAAGCCAAAAAATTAAAATCCAAGATAACTAATAATTCCTTTATTGAAATAGGTTTTCTAGGTGTTTTAAGTTGATGAACCGAGGGTTTTTCTAAGAAACGAGAAGTTTTTAGGAAAAAACACTTGTTGGGCTCTTGAAAGTGGATATTTTGATGTGTTTTTCGTAGTTCCAAACCCAGATATCTTGAAAACAAAGCATATATGCCGATCACGTTTAAGATTCAGTAAAAATTAAAACGCGGTTGGCCATGTTCCCTAGAGTGTAACGGACGCTGACAGACCAAGTTACGTGAAAACGGGCTTTTTGTGGCGAAGTCCAGTGAGGTTAGGAAATTTTTGACATGAAATGCCAATTCTGGCGTCTCCTTGCATCATATTCCGCTACAGTGTTGTCTTGGCCGTTATGACTGTTATCTTGTCAGAATGGCAGGTAAGTGACATAGTGCCGAGCCGTTTACGCCCAACCTGAATTACAGCTGAAGAACTCCATACTGCAGATTGCGAGGTGAAAAGACACTGGAAGGAAATATGGGACAGTGAAGCTGCAGTCAAAAACAGAGCGATTGTAGAGGATCCGAAGAGCTTCTCCCTTCCAAGGGAAGTGTGGATTCAATAGGACTGGGAAAATGCAGATTTCATTTTGATCAGTGGGAATATGTAGTAGATTCGAATTGTAAGTGTGGAACTGAGAACCAGACCATGAACCACATCATCGAGTATCCGCGGACAATGGCTATCAATCACTGCAGCTGAGCTAGACCTGTAGTTCCTCAACATCTCCATCGTCAACTTCGCATTCGCTCACTTGCTAGCTACATCCACTCCTTATCCTGTTCCTCAAGATGGCCACTGATCAGCCTCGCTGACATTTGCATATTTTCTCGCATCGGGCTGCACTGACATAAGTGACATATCCTACCCTACTCCGCCTTTTATGGCCACACTACCCAACATTGAGCTACGCCTAACAGTTCTTCTGTGGTTTTCCTCTAGACCTTTGAGCAAATGCTGTAGCCAGTTCATCCCACAGGTTTTCAAGATCTATATCTCAAGATTCCTCTGAAAGATTCTTCTGAAGTGTTGTATAGTTATAGTATTAATGTATCTCAAGTACCTACACTACATAGTACTAGGTACTATTAGACTATATAAGTTGATTTACTTTGTCACCATCATTGTATCCCTCGTTGTATCCTTAGTATAGGCAAAGAAAAAAAAAGAGTTAAATTTTCGATGAATATCTTTGAGGGCTTGTTGTAATATTCATCGCCTAGTGTTAAATTTGAGGAGCACATGTTAATTTTGGATATTAGCTTTTGACCTTTATTTCTGACCAGTGATGTAAAATACCCGGGTTTTTATATTTAAGGGTAAATACCCAGGGTAAATACCCGGTATTCACCCAAAATCGGGTCTCTAATAGGGTATCTATTTTCATCAATTGTTATTAACAATTGGAGAAACAACCAACAAACAATTATGATTTTTTGCTCACAGCGGTAAAATAATAATGAGTGCTTTGGAGTTTATGCTTATAAAGCCTTGGAACTTGGGAAAAAAAATCATTTGACCTTCAACCGTCAACACTGTCAACCGAGCTGTCAACAGTGTCAACTTTTCTGTCAAACTGGGTAGGGTAGGTAAATATTGCTCTGAAAATACCGGGTAAATACCCGATTTATATTTACCTATCTACCCGGTAAATACCCGACTCACATCACTGTTTCTGACCATACATTAGAACAGTTTTCTCAACCCAGTATATGATATGATGGTATATGATTCACTATTTTATTCAAAAAAAACTGTTCACCAGTCGCCCATTTCAACTGGAGGAAGTCTACTATCAAAATCAAGACGTCTTGAGCTTTCACACAATCTTGCAACAGCGTTGTTCTCGACTGACAGTACGAATTCAAGGTCATCTGGGAAAAAACTGATACAACATCACAAATTTGAGCATGCCCAAATATCGCAGAATTGCCAACTTGGCGTGCAAAAATTACCGTTCTAGTGCAGAATTTTAAAGCTGATCGGCATATACAATCAAAATTTTGCAAGAGTAACTTTTTCTTCCAAATTGAACGCAGAATTTAAAGGTATGAACAATCTACAAAATTACTTGAAGGGGTGGAAAATAGGGGTGAAAAAGCGGAGGCATCCCTCATTATCCACGCCCCTGAAAATTTTTGACGGAACGCGTTATTGTTGTTAGATACCGACTTATTTCAGTGATCTCCGGTTCAAATTTTGACAAAATCGGTTGAGAAGTTTCAACGTTATGACAAAAAATCGATTTTTAAAGTTCAACTTTGAACGTCTATATCTCCGTTATTATTCGTTTCTGACATATATTTTTTAGAGAAAGTCTACTTCTTTTGACGTTCCCCATCGTTTCCTGAAAGGACGCGATTTAAATTTGAAACACCCTGTATAATTATTATTTGACTCTCAATTGGTTCATTTATTATTAGAAATATATTCATCACAAAATGAATAACATAAAATTATGTGACTTTCAATTTGTTCAATATTCAAGATAACTACGTAATTGACTGTGCATTCAAGAAATACTCAAATATTTATTCAAGTGTAAATACAATGTACGCTGTTGAAAACATTTTGAACATTTTTGAAAAAACCTCCTCTCGTCTACTGTTGGTAACAATGTAATCAGCCCAGGCTTCTGGCACAGCATTTACTTGATCTAGGGTTGCCAGGTTGCCAGCATCTGATTACTAAACACAAAATAATAATAATAAGAGTGAATATAATGTTAGAGACAACAAGCGGTTCAATAATGCGCCGCAGGCGAGAAATTTTTCCGATATAATTATAATAATGTGATTTCCAACAAGGGACTCACTGCCAAATTTCATGTTGAGGGCTCAAAGAATGACGAAAAATGAAGAAAACTTTTGTTTACTGGGATATAAATAAAGCTTTGTCATTTTTTCTAAATCAAAGGGAATTTAAGTATTGGTATTTTTGAACTTTTCTAGAAATAAATTCCCGGATTCATCAGAACCCCGATCTTTTATCAATCACTCGTGGGACTCTTCGCATGCTTCGTTATAACCACAGAGACCTTTTTGTTTTACGAGAGCTTGTATCGGATTGCTAAAATCACAGGGAGTATTAAGAAATTAACAAACAATTACTTAGCACAAACCAGAGCTGCTATTCTTGAATCGTGTGAGAAAAGTCTCTGGGAGTAAAATACATTCCGCGGTACACTGATGTAGCGAATGTTGCCTAAAATCGTGTTTTTTAGGCAACTACAGAAGTGTAGTACGGATTATATAAAACTCCCAGGGACTTTTCTCACACGATTCAAGAATAGCGGCTCAGGCACGAATCTGTTGCATTTTGCAGATTCAAATTAAAGTATTTCTCGATTTTATGCCAATTCAAAATTGGAAAAAAAAGTATTTTCCGCAGAACGCAGACTAGACTCTGGACTCTGGGTTGGTGTGACGGCTTTGCGATACTCGAAATCGATAATTACACTGGCTAGGTATTGCAAACTTCTGAATCGACCTACCAGATAGCGGTGGATTCCTTGCAAAATTCCCAGCATAACCAACATAAAATGATAAATGCAAATATAAAAAATCTGCCAGCCTATTCTTGAAAATTACCGAACAAATTGGTGTTCGGTTGGTCTCTCCTTCCGGACACGAACAATCAAGTAAATTACCGAACAGTCCGGACAAAATCCGGACGCCTGCCAACCCTAATAGTGCTAGCGGTACGCAAAAAAAAGTGGCATTTGATGATACAAGTAAGACACTTCGCATATTTGTTGTATAAACCCATTAAAAAAATTTGATCCGCAGTTCCTAAAAATTCATCCCTTAGGACCCGAGATTTGGGGAGGGGGAGGGAATACTATAAAAAAATACCAAACTTTTTCATCCAAACCTGCTGAGGCGTGTTTGGTGTCAAAACTATATAACTCAGACCTCCTCGATACAATGACAATGTCAAAACTCTCGTGCGGTCACCGGAAGTCGAGTTAAGTCGTCATCTTTGAAAATTAGAGTTGAAGGTCAAAATTACAAAGTGAGCGTCAATTACCCATATGTTGGGTATCGATTCTCAGGTTTTCGGGGTCGCTGAAAACGTATGAAATGAAACAAAAACGATTGAGTACACCGTCTGGCCATATGGTCTACCTATGGGCCCAGAAGTCAGGCAAGCGAGAAAAATCCCACAAATTTTCGAAAATAGAAGTGGAATAATAATGTGAAATAGCTGCTGTCTGTACTTGGTGATGATGCTGTATTAGCTGTTCTATGTGAAATTCATGATGTTCACCTGTGAGCTGTCAAAAATCCAAAATGGCGCCCATTTAAAACACTCAGGGGAATAATTTATCGTGATTTTCTTCAGAAAGCTCCTACGTGTCACTAGCTAAGCACATGTTGTTCATCAGTGAACAACGACTAAGAAAGGTCCTCACACTATTGGTGGTATCTTGCATCGTTTAAAAGATATCCGCCGCGAAACTGTTTCGGAACCGTTTTTGGACAATAGATTGAATACTTGAATAGGAGGAAAAACTTTGCATGTATAATTGAAATAACCGACCTAAAGATATTTGTTTTGTTTTATGTAGTCATGTTTTATGGTTTAGATTGCGTGATCTGTCATTCCTGGTACATGGAGGGTCATAAACCCAAGATGTCCGCCGCTGTAGGGTTATTCAGAAAATTTCATGCTAACTTTCTCCAAAAGCGGAGGGGGGGAGGCGGAAAAACTCAAACATGGAAAGTCTACAAAGGTTTAATGCATTTGATCCAAAGCGCAAAATATCTGAAAAACAAAAGATCCAAAACGCAAAATATCTAAATTAAGTACAAAAGAACCAAAGTACAAAAATCGACAGTACATGAGAGCTAAAATTCGAAAGATCTATAGCACAATTCGTACGATGTAGAAAACGTCAAAAAAATGAATGGTTTTGAGTTTCCTCTCTTTTCTTCAAATCCACCAGATGAGAAAGTTACTTTTTTGACTCACCGGTTGAGGAGTTCGCTTTTGACTCAAGTTGCCTCCTTTCCAAACCCACCAGAAGGAGTTGGTTTTTGACTCAGATTCCTCCTTCTTCCCAGACCCACCATATGAAAATTGCTCAATGATTCAGGTTTCCTCTATCTTTTCAGGCCGTCTAGATATGTCTATAGACTCTAGAGTCGTCGACTAAGTCTTGCTTAGTAAGTTTGAACAAAAAGCCTAAACTCGAGTCAAAAAGCAGCTCCTTATCTGGTGGACTTGACACAAACGGAGGAAACTCAAGTCAAGAGCATTTCTTGATCCAGTGGATCTGAAAAGAAGGTGGAAACTTGTGACCATTTCTATGTTTGGTGCTTTGTATATTGTGGACTTTTTGTATATCAGACATACTAGATTTACATCTTAGGGTAACCTTTTGCATTTCAGATATTTTGCGTTTCGGATCAAACGCATTAGATATTTTCTTAGACTTTTTGTAATTAGATCTTTTTTCGCCACTCTATTTCCCTCTGTTTTCTGCAACAGTGCAACATTATTGAATAAATCGGTAGCAGAGCGAGAGATTTTTTCATTAGTTTTTATCATGTAGGTAGATATCATTTTTCAATTAAAATTTCACGTACATCTACTTTAGGTAGGTAATTGGTTAAATCTCTCAAATTATTGAAGGAATAAAAATGTGAGGAACTCTTCAGAAATTCATGAGTAATGTACCAGGTGCGGTAGATATTTATTATTTATCCCAATCCAACAATAAAGTTGGTATGGAATTTTGAAACTTACAGAGGCAGACATCTTGGATTTATGACCTTCCATGCATAGACCAGGAATGACAAATCAGGCAAAATACATCATAAGACAAGATTGCATGGAACAGACAAAATATATTTAGGTCGGTTATTTCAATTTTACATGTGAAGCCACCCGCATTTGGCGGGCCGAAAATATTCCGGAGGAAAATAATTCAAAGCCGTGAAATCGAGGTATGAGAATGTGAATATTCAGAGTCAAGGCATCATTAAAAGATGTCGCTAGCTATTTAATTCATTCGTGTAAATCCCGCAAAGCTCTATAACATAATTTACTGGCCCATCATCGACATTCAGTAGCCGTCCCTGCCTGACGTCCGATGAAATGGTGAATTGGTGCATATGAAGTAAAGCACCCGCACATCAACCAGTTAGTTGCTGCCGTACTCCTGCCGTGTTGACGTTCCGCCCGCCGCCCGCCCGCTACCATCCGATCCACACGTGTTGGCACCGCCGGCCGCATTCTCCAGCGGCTTCTCAGATTACCTGAGCTGTCTATACACCGTTCGCGATCGTTTTGGATGCAATAAAATATTCCGAATTGCTGGGAATGGAGGATCTCGCCGGAGATTGACCGTGGTACCTGGACCAATCCTCCTGGGCTGCCGTCCGCTCCCGACTTGTCACGTCCGCTGCCGAGTGCTTCTGCGGGCCTGTTAGCGAAGAGTTTTAGTCCCCTTCGAGGAAGCTGAGTTAGAACCCGTTTATGTTGCGTCGCGACCCTCCTAGAGGCCGAAGCGTCGAAGCCCCAATGATGAGTCCCAGCCCACTTGGAAGATGACGAGTCGATTTCCCCCGGCTGATGTGCCTTCAGCCCCCTTGAGAAAGTCGAGTTGGAACCCTTCGGAGACGCGTTTTGGTCCCCTTGGGGGCACGCTGAGTCGAGAACCCTCCAGGTTGAGTTTTGACCCTCCGAGAGACTGATGAGTTGCTTCCCCCGTTGAGTTGCAACCCGTCTCTAGGATGTCGAGTCAGAGCCCTTGGACGTTGAGTCTTGATCCGCCTCCAGGTGTCGAGTCAGAGCCCTCCGACGACGAGTTCCAGCCCTTCTCCAGGTCGATGTGCCAAGGCCCTTCCGGTGTTGAGTTTCGACCCTTCTCCAAGTCGTAGAGTTGGGACCCGTTGACGAAGAGTTTCGAACCCCCTCCAGGATGCTGAGTCGCGTTCCCTCCACGATGAGTTCTAGCCCACCTCGAGGATGTCGAGTTGGAACCCCTAAATGAACCAGGCCCGATAGAAATGAGGTCTCTCGTTTCGGTATCTCGTTTGGCGGAGTGATGACCTCGACGAGCGGGAGGTTAGTCTTGGTGAGTTGGGATAGTTGCTTACGGTTAGGCTTTGTCGGGAAAATGTATGATGAGGCTCACGCGTGCGTTCTGAATCTGCCTGCACGTGCTGGTGTCTGCGCTACTGTCTGCCGTCAGGTACAGCCACTTTCAAGCCTCGTCCTTTGTTGGATACCTTCATAGAAAGGTATTCGCGCTCTTGGGCCCTCTGGACTTGGCTTTGTGACTGCGGTACTCAGAGCACCGGACCTAGTGGGTTAGATCTGGAGACTCGCGGGTGAGCTTCCTCTGCGTTTCTGAAGCTCCTAGTTATTCGGAAAATGTAAATTTTGAGAACTACGTGAAAAATCAAGTAATTGAAATAAAATAGCATCGCGTTGAGATCGGGGTTCGGACACTGCCGTAGAGTCGCAATTGTTGATCGGATTGATGGACACCCCCCCCCCCCTCCTTGAAACTAATGATTTTGTTTTTAGTGCCACGACAGTTCCGGATATTTCCATATAGAGCTTGTTACGGGAATGAAGACGTTCTTATTCGAAACTGATGAATTTAATCCGGTACCCAACGACGCCATCGTTCAAATAGGGACTTTGTAAAAATGAATTGTTATTAGGGCTCGATCAGGAATAGTGTAGACGGCGATTATTTCGCGTTAGGGTAAAGATTATTTCGACGCCTCTCCGCATCGGCTTTTCGACGAACACCCTGTATAGTCAATCCTTTGCGTTTTGTTTCTCCTGGCTGCGGCCTTCTCTCACCAACTGCTAAACAACAACAAACTAGCGCGTATACGGGGCGTGCTCAAAACGTTCTCCAAATTAAATTTGTATCTTGACTAGAGTAATTGTTTCGCGCTCACCATCGGTTCGAAAGTTTTTGGAAGGGTGAAATTCGGTTCAACATTTCCGGTTATAGACACGCGCGACCGCGGGAATCTTTCTAAGCGTTGGGGGCGACTCACGGTGAAAAAAGGGAATAGGCTCCCACAAAGGTAGCCATATCCAATCCTTTCCAAACGGGCAAAAGAGACCATGGCCCAAAAAGAAGCAACAGCCTTTGAAAAGAATGCCACAACTAGGTGGGCTACCATACACACACCGGCCCACAAATCTTGGATAGCACTCGTGGCCGAAGTCACTCTTCTCTTTTCAGTGTCTAGAAGCCGGGCCTAACCCTAACATAACCTCTAACACTAACATAAATGTTGGATCTGATTTGACCCCAAAAAGAACTTTGAACCGCGAAAACCAGTCAGAATTAAATGTCGGTCAAGGTGTAGAGTCAGGTGTTCGTCGGAGGGTTGGGGTGTTGGGACGTCTGGAATAATTAGGGGAAAGTTATCTCTTCGGGAATAGGTTAGATCTTTCAGATAATTTAGCCTGCGATGTGAAGGTAGGACTAGGTATAGGAGCGAGCCATTATTTAAACATTTTGAATTGTACATAGAAGTCACTAGATTGATGTTATGTTAAAACTTTAACTGTGTCTTATTGCGTTCAAACTCGTAGTCAGACCTGTCTCAACAATCTCAAGAACTCTATAATCGAACAACAAGAAGAGAGGCACAACGGGAGGTCGTCCTGATACTAGATGATCATCGGCCAAGCGGTTCCAAAAGCGGGAGAAGTGATTTAATTCAAATAAGTTGAATTAAATGTCAGTATAATGGGTTGTCTACCCATTCAGGGGTACAAGACGATAGCTGGGGTCGTTTCACATGCAAAGTTTTTCCTTCTATTTATTCAAGTATTCAATCTATTCTCCAAAAACGGTTCCGAAACAGTTTCGCGGCGAATATCTTTTAAACGATGCAAGATACCACCAATAGTGTAAGGAACTTTCTTAGTCGTTGTTCACTGATAAACAACATGTGCTTAGCTAGTGACACGTAGGAGCTCCCTAAAGAAAATCACGATGAATTATTCCCCTGAGTGTTTTAAATTAAATGGGATGAACTGGATAAAGCAAAACAAAACGAATTTCCTGAAGAGCCAGCAAGATCGGAAATGCCAAAATTGTTACCCAACGCTGAGGGTTTTGAGAGTCCATTGAGTTCAAAACCATCTAGGAAGCGACGCCGCCGAAGAGGGATGCGTCCATCCAGTTCGCAAGAGTGTGCAGATTCGAGTTGTTGGAAAAACAATGAATGTTTTGACGGACAACTTGCCACAGAATTCACACGTAAAGTTATGAAATTTTAATTTGCAATTAGACATAGAGCTTAGCTTGTGTAAAGTTTCAGGAACGTCCTTGATGAAAACATCTTTGGGACCAGAGAATGACTGTCGAAGACTACAGCCTGAAAGTTGACAACCCGAGTGCAAATCCAGCACGAAAATTTGAAGATAATGCGCAATTAGTCGTAAGAAAGACCAAGAGGTTTTTATGTCAGTAGACTTTTCCTCTACTAGCTGAGTTTTCCCTCTGTGGAAGGGTTTTTCTCTGGCTAATGAACATTATGGTCTATGTCTTGATCTATGAACATGTTAATCATTTAGAATCTCCAATCAAGTAGAGTTGTAAAACTATTTTAATGAAACCTAGAATTTAGGGACGCGATTTTGGACCTATTGTTAAACTTCATTTAAACAATAAGCCCAAAAGGGGGGCTATGTGATGATCGGCCTAGCCTAAAATTAAAATAGTTGACTCAAGCATAAGAGCGTAGCTGCAGCTGGTGAAATTCAGAGAGTAGGAGGGGAAGATGCATGGCTTGAGGAAGCCGAGAAAAAGACGCAAGGGATGGTTGGTATGCGAATGGGACGCAGTGAAGACACCTTGCTTTGCGCTCCTGCTATTATTGTTGTATTATTTGTTGATCAAGCTGTTAATGGTTTAGTGATTGTGACTTTGAGTGTGATCGATCGTTGAAGTTAGAAAGGCAAGTAATTACTGATTTGATTTATTTGACCGTAAATTGAGGTAGCAGGTATTCAGAAGTTTATTAGCAAAGATCATTGTGAAATCAAAGTCGTACTTCAATTAACTGGGGTACAATCTTTATTATGAATGTTCAGCTGTTGGGACCCCAGTACGGTCGTAATGTCAGATTTAATCGAATTTCAAGATGTAAATTACCTGGGCTTTCCCACCTGTAAAGGTGCTTCAAGTTGACGTGGCTTTTCTTCTCTATGCGGTTAACCCTTTCAGATATAAGCTTTAGTCAGTGCGTTAAAATTCTAAGCTCAGAAGAATTGGGAGTGAGAGTTGGACGCGAATAAGAAAGGGTTAAAGTCAGGTGCGGCATTGCGGAACGAACCAGCAAACTCCGAGTGATGCCCGGAGCCTACTAATCTGACGCTGTCTTCACAAAGAACCGGGTGAGATGTCACCATGAACTAAGGCTAAACCAAAGCAACAATTACCTGACCCAAAGGGTTAATCAACAGGCAGTTAGCGACAGGACAGAGTTAACCCGAATCGTCTGAAAAGATATTCGTGGCAATCAAGCTCTGGCACCTGGCTGCCAACCATCGCGAAGCGGTAGAAAATAAGAGCGGAAAATTGCGGAAATTAGGAAATGCAAAGTGCGAGAAATTCCCCACACAAAATCTGAAAAGCCAAGTCATTTGAAGCTACCTGATACCTGATCTGAAAGAAAGTTCTCTCCGAAAAGTCTATTGAAAGGACTTTACCAATCAATGACCCAAAGGGTTAATTCATGCCCGTCATACCTGTAAATAAACCATCAACTAAATTTCGAGTTGAAACGCATGGTATTAAACTGACGACATTATGACAATAATTGGGAACCGACAAAACTGGGAATTATTGCAGTTATGAACATTCCAATTTAACTCTTTCGATTAATAACCCTTTAACAGGGGAACTCCACAAATAATGAATTTGCCATGCTGTTTGGAATGTAATTAAAATTGTGTAAACTATTGCTAAAGAAGGCAATGACGTATTTCAGAAATTAAATTGTATTGGTTACGAATCTAGTTTAATTAAGCAGTGAAATGAAGAATAAGACAATGAGATTCAGTAAAAGCAAAAGGCTTATGTTTGTTCAAATTTAATCAAATAAATAAAGGAACTTGTGACTTGAATTGTTTGTTTCTATGTAGGAATTAGATTAATTTGGTCCTCTCGTAGGTAGAACCAAGGTTTGTCAACAAAAGAAAGGGGTGAACTAATTCACAAGAAATAAGGGGTTAAATTACACAACGTAGATGGGTTGATAGGGGGGTAAGCAATACAGTATGCTAAACCTAACAAAACAATATCATGGCTTGCTGCGTGGCAAATAAGGGTGAAATGGATGATACACTGTGTTGTCTGTCAGCATAATGTCTTTATACCTTGCTTGCTGTTGCAGTAGGTATAATAGGTAGAGCTAGAGCTGGAGTAGGTACCTAGTACTCACTACTGCAGTGCTCGGTGGGCCTTTTCATCCGAGTAGTATCCTGCCGATCTTCGACATTATCTATTCATTAGTAGCCGCCAAAAACGTAACAACCTTGGCGGAGACCCACCAACCAGTAAAGACAATGTCCCTCATCCTCCACCCTGCAAAGCACTCCAAAGAAACTCACGATTCCTGGCGTATTGTCAAAAATTTTAACTTCGCGTATATGATACCTCGACACGGTGACAAGGTGTCACATCAAAAATTACACGTGTAGACAACTGGCTGGCATCCTCTTGTCATCGTATATCATTCGTACCAACACAATACAAATTTTCCATAGCTTGCTCTAATGCAGAAAGCCGTGAAATTGATTATAGGTATCTCGGTAGGAATCGAGGTAGTACCTAATATAACTCACCTTCGCACTCAAGTTCTCACTCTTACTCTTCACACCAATATTATTGTTCTGCGCACAAGCACATGAGTCAGGTGCTGCCCTCTGGTCAGGTGTAGATACGTAGTGGATGTTACAAAATGGTGTCAAAATTTGTACCTACCTACCTACCTACCTACCTACCTACCAGGCGGTCGCAACTTGCCGGGAAAAAGTATCCGATACCCCTACCCCTGAAAAGTTGCTTGAACTCTTTCTCAGATGGCGCTGAATTTCAGTAGGAATCTACTTTGCCCACATTTACCGATTTCTCCGTGCGCACGATTCGTTATTTCAGTAGTCCTGTCAAAATAAAAACTTCGAATCCAACTTGTCGATTGTCGAACTCCGCGAAAAACTTTACGAACTGTGAAATTCTCGGTGTGAAATGGCTAAAATCCCGTGGCGATTGTGCATAATTCGTAGAGAGAGAAATACGCACCTCTTTCACTTCCCTCAGGATGAATCAAGGTTAGTAAAAATTTGTATTTTACAATGTCTCATACTCGGTCTCATAATATGATGGTATCTCTTTGTTTCAACTTTTCCCACTTACTGATACGTATTGTTAACTTTCAGATGAAGGCAATGGTTCCAAAATATGGGGATTACTTTTCCTCCGACCACTGTATTTTGAGCCATCATAGTTCACCAACAAACCAGTCAGCGGCTGAATAGGCCGGAATGCCGTTCCTACACTTTTTCCGTATGAGCCAGTGGTAAGTCATTATAGAAACAACATTCAGCAAAACAAAACTTGCTCATACTGTCAGTATGACCCCCAATCTGATTTCATTTTTAGATTGGAGTCGTAGAAGTCGAGCCTCCACGGATTGCTAAAGAAGCGGTTCCATGGCAGTCAGCCGCCAGGAGCGAAGTCAAAGTGGGCAACTGCAACAGTCACTACAGGGCACGAGGAGGAATCACTGGATTACGGGGCTCCACCCCCCCAGTAGAGGTAAAGTTAATTTGCTTGAATACAAAAGTACAACTAGTCGACAGTCGAAGTATTTTCTTCTTTCGCATAAGGCATTATCTGCTAACATTCCAGAGTAAATATGCGTAAATATAAATAAAATACAGCATAAATTTCCCATGCAAATGATAAACATAACATTAAGTTACCTGATGCTGTGGTTTGTGTAAATATTTTTAGCTAGGTATATCATTTTCTAATCTGATTCAAGCGTAATTAATCGGCTTTCCCAGGTAACATGATGACGTATGATCACGTCATTCTCACGTCTTTTTGAGGACATTATTCGTAACTGACGTCGTCGACTAATTAATGACGTCATTTGCAAATGACTGAATAATCACGTCAGTGAAATTACGTATTTTTCACGTTGTTATGACGTTTCCCTAATGAGTATTATTATGCCTTTTTTTGACCGAAGAATTATGAAAACTATCTATATAATAATCTAAATATTTCTCAAAATCTTATATTTTACCAATAGAAAGTGATTTTCAAGTTTAATTTTAAGTCGTGTTTCACTTGGTGATTACAATAATAATAAGTTTCATTATTTGAAGTCGTGTTTCGCTTGATTATTACAATAATAAGTGTTGCGGGTGCATGTCAATTTCAATTTTCAATTATTACCAAAAGCATGTAGGTACGTTATTCTGTGGTAGGTACGTTACCATCAGAAGTAATGCTAAAATTCGTTTCTATTCAAATTTGCCGCTAGACCAGCATGTGCCGGCTAGTATAGAGCGAGAAAGTCCCTAGATTCTGTCAACTGAGTAGGCAGGAACGTCTCCCGCCAGCACCATATTGCCGCCATAAACATACAACACGCTTCTATTCTCTGGTGCTTGGGTGCTTCTGCTGTGCCACAAACTAGTGTTGTGCATCCGTGCTTTTTGCATCGCTGTGGTTGAACCCGCGGAATACAAGGTAATAGATATAACCATAAATATTCATAAGCTAAAAAAAAGTGAACCTTTATAACCTCATTTTTTTTTTGCAATCAGCGATTCGCACAAGTTGAATAATGCCGTCCTTCGTAGGGGTGGAGTTCACCGACAGATCAATTGGACTAGTTCACACGACCTGGCTGACCCCTCGAAAGAGGCATGTTTGGTGGCCATCCCATTTGAAACTACAAGAAAATTTTGATAAAGCCGTAAAAAGCGGAAGCAAACCAGACGACACCTGGTCGATTCACGGCATCAACAGAAGTTTAAGTATGTATTTCCAGTATATTTTTTTTTGAAAATAAACATATTGCAATCAACAACGTCTACAATTTATTTCCTGAATCTATACATTCTTCCGACGTGTATTATACGTCGTTACCACGTCAATTACAATGGTGATTTTAACTAAAATATCGACGTCATACTCACGTCGAGAAATGACGTCTTTGGGCTGTGACTTAGGGCCGTCAGATTTGTCGTCATTTTGACGTCATTTACCAACGTCATGTTCGTCATCAGCTGACCAAAAAAAAACGTCAAATTGTCGTCATTGTGTTACCTGGGTTGATTTCCACAATTTAGGACCACTACTGCAGCGGAGCCCTTGAACTGTCGCCCTCGACTTCCACAACTGAATACAACTAGTGCAACAGAGCCCTTACGTTGTCGTCTTCGATTTCTACAATACAAGACAACCACTGCAGCAGAGTCCTCGTCCTTTAATTCGACCATAGCATAATTTTTGTTACATAGTCAAAAGCAACACATCTCATTTTAGTGATGATTTCCTAGAACTGAACGTTCATTATCATTATCATCAATTGGGCCTCTATTCCAGTAGTAGGTGTTTTAATGACATGTCTGTGGCTAGGAGGCAAAAGGGCATAACTCTGATATAGCAACTTTTCAGGAGAAGCAAATAACTGGAAAAAATACATAAATTGTTGTAGGCAACGCAATATTGGATGAAACACTTCAATTTTTTGCAGGAAGTTACAACTGATTATCATCATCCACACTTACTGGTTTTGGGCCTTTTGATTGTTTCTGGTTTGGGAAAAAACGGGTTTTTCGGAAAGGTTATGGAGTTATTCCAAATTTTGTGAAATCTGCGAACCGCCAAAAGGGTATAACTCGACATATTAGGAGAATGAACAAACATTCAGATCAGCAAAAGCTGATATGTCGAGTTATGTCCTTTTGCCTAACCTACTAGCTGCATAAAATTGTAATTGTTTTTGACATATCTCGAGTTATTCTGCTAAAAAGGGACCATTTTTTTCGATACCTACATGCAATAAGGGATAAAAAATTGCGCAATGCAATTTTATCCTTATGTAAATAAATCTTCATTACCGGGCATGCCTCGCAACGGAATACACATTTTCACTGTTGAAAAATATAATTGATTCTAATTCTAATTCTCAAATTGTTTAGCACTCTTCAGCTGCTTCAAAGAAAAAATTATAAGGTAACTGAAATTTTCACTGAACATTTCGAAGAATTTCAATTTCAAACAGTCAAAGCTAATCAGATGGTTAAACCAAGTCACCATTTCAATTCTGGTGTTCTAACTAAACAAAAATAAAATTGGACCAACACCAACAGCAAAATTGGAATGGTGACTTTGGATGGTTTGATCATCTACAGGGTGTCCTAGCTAAAACAACCCAGCGCGATTTAAACAGAAAATATCAAGGCAATAAAAAAATCAATTGGGGGGAAGCCTGACCTTTTAGCTCTCTTTTCAGGGGCGCCTATGTTTGTAGGTGCTCTAGTTTCCAAGAAAATGCAATTTGAATCGGGCGAGTCACAAGAATGCAGAAATTCAAGACCGACAAAACAAAATACTTCAGATGAAAAACAATCCTCTTGCTCTGGGCTCTCCATTGATGGCATTGATGTGTCGCAGATTTCTGTACTCTGTACCTGGTCCTGTGTGTGATCAGTGACGTCATGGGCTCCAATCATTGTATTTGCTGGACTTTAAGACAAAATATATTTCTTAGTGGACCAGGTACAGATCAGCGACACATCAACGGAAAGCTCAGAGAGAAAAGATTTTTTTTCATCTGGAGCATTTTGCTTTGTCGGTCATGAATTCTCGAATTCTTGTGACCCGCCCGATTAAAATTGCATTTTTTTGGAAACTCAAGTACCTACAGGCATCCGGCGCACCCTCAAAAGAAAGCTGGATGAAATTTTTTGAAAATATTCCTGATAAATTTCAGTCGCTTGCGAATATGACCTCAGATTTTGAAAAAGTCTATAAAGGATGACTTTGTCTACAGAAACGGTCCTCTATTCTTTTCATGAACAAATAGGGCGCTGCAAATGGCCTTGGTGTTGGAATACACCTGCAAAATTTCAATCGATTCTATATTCTATTGATTTATTCGTGAGACATGGCCAACCAAAGTCCAAATGCAGACTCTGATATACGGGATTTGCTTCGAAAAAGTACCATTCACTCTCAAGCTATGTCGGTTATTTCGTGAGACACCTGTATATATTTTTTTTCATTCCGGGTTTGATATTATCCTCCTGAAATAAAAAAATTACAGGTCCAAGATGTGTTCGATGGGTGCCAAAAAATACAGCAAATATAAAATATCGCTGCATACAGGGTGAAACATCTAGTTCACAAAACCAAAATTCCTATTCGAACTATTAAAATAAGTTGGATTTTGTGAAAAAGCCCATATATTCTTGAATTTATTCCTAAAAATATGCAATGAATAGCTAGTAAATGTCTCGAGCCATTTTCGAAATATCTTGAAATTCTTGATAATATTTCGAAGATAAACTAAAGATTG
The DNA here is from genome assembly GCA_949128115.1 of Anaspis maculata. NCBI lineage: Eukaryota > Metazoa > Arthropoda > Insecta > Coleoptera > Scraptiidae > Anaspis > Anaspis maculata. The sequence goes on from OX421962.1 coordinate 5,565,588, forward strand.
TTCGCAATGAAAGTAGATTAAGTAAAAATATTAGATATACCTACGGTCCACTATGAGAATAACATTCTATGAAGCATAGCAATAATATTTCCCTTACTTGAACTGTACCTACCTGGTGAACTCTTTCTTTGGCTTACAAGTGGGCAATTCTGACGTTATTTTCGATAAAAGTAGCTTGTAATCTCATACATCATCCATAAATCAAATTTAAGGCTGAATCTCCTCGGCATGGCATTGGCCGCAATTTTTTTTTAATTCGTTTATTCAACGTCGGCTTATTTCCACAACGAGGCCTAACACCGACGCCGGTGAATGCTTTCCTTCACTACACCGGAAATTTTGCCAAACTCCTGTGTGTTCCAACAGAGAGTATGGGTTTTTAAAGACCACCAACATCGCATGGAGTCGGTACTATCGTTCGTATTTTACGTGCTATGCCCGCAAAATGATTCTTGCTTTTTTTTGTCTTATATATTTTCCGAAATCGAGACCGCATCTGAAATTACAAGCAAATGTGAATATGCTTCAAAGAATTCCTTGTTCATAATAGAACGACGGTATAGCGCGCGGTATAGGTACATCAATATTTCCACTATTCCCGACTAGCAATCGGAATATCAAATATAGCAAAGATTCAAGATGGCGGCCACGGGAAAATAAGAAATGTGACTAGCGTATTTTCAAACATAGGAGGCTTAGAAGTTGAAAGCCGATCGCATTTCATTTCTAACGTCACTTTTTCAAAAGTTTCGTGATGAAATTTAAAAAAATGACTGATTTATTGCCGAAAGTCACTTTGTCGAAGAATTTCAGGAATTTCAAGATACCTACATATTTCAAGAAAAGCACAGGATATTGAAGAACTGTTTCTTGCACCATTTTACTAATGGAATCACCAATCTATGGTCTGATTCACATGGTTCCACTTATTCTGGTTCATGAGATTTTCAATTTCTCAACTTTATGTCTCACCTTGTGTGCATCACGGGACCTGTGTTGAATACTGGCGAGGAACTGGAGATTCATGGCATTTCGCCCCCGCAAAAGGGTATAACTCGAGTTATCTAGAGAGCGGAGTGATCATTCGTATTCTAACAGAAAGGCATATCTCGAGTTATGCTCTTTTGCTGTGTCCCATGGATTGATTTGCGAGGTATTAACTGGACTTATGTCCTTTTGCTCGAACGGCTGAAGACAATGATAGAAGAATAAGTCAAGTTATATCATTTTGCCAGGTAGACTCTCTCAAAGTCTATCGCATAAGTCGATTTATGTCTTTTTGCTAGGAACGAATTTCATATTTCTAGAAGATATGCCCTTTTGTTCGAAAAAAACTTCTTTATTTTTGGGAATTTGATTATGAGCTTTAGCCAGATGATGAGAACACATTTTGTAAGCGCAATGGAGCGAAAAAATTTTTTTGGGCAAAATTGACTTATGCCTTTTTGCCTCCTAGCCACAGATGTGTGATATTTGACTTAATAGGTGTTTATCTCGAAAATGTTTGGAAATTCTATGAAAGTATTTCACTATTTTGTACATACCTACTTTTAATTTTGCATAATTAGTAATTAATTATTATACGTTATTCTCGTTACTACTAAATAAGTTACAAAAACTAGAGTAAAAACATGGTGTACAATAAGCCAAACCTGTGGGCCAAACTCAGACCACGAAATAGATTTTCGGATTTTCCGTAGGCATTTGTGAAAAATAGTTTCCGATTAAATAGTCATTAATAACATAACACTTTGCCTTCTTGTCTTTCAATGCGGCCATAGTTGAGGGTTTTATCAAAATCAACTCGATTGTAATAATGTATTAAAATTGTCCTGTTTTTCACTTCTTGATGTCTTCGGCTCTTGTAATATTTTTAATTTTTTTTCAAGTGGTTTTTTGAAGTGTTGATTTTTCTTTTCTAAAAAACCAGTTGAATAAATTTTAAAAAATTATTATGATTGCCGAAATGCGTCAAGAAGTGAAAAAATGGATAATTTTAATTATTATTTTGAATATTGAGGTACTTCACATTTCAAAGTTTCGCGGGTTTTTGATTGCTGGCGCCATCTCTGAAAGAGTTCAAGCAACTTTGCGGGGGGTGCGAGGCAAGGGGATCTGTCGGAAGCCGTTTAACATTGCAGATGCGCATCTGGGTCATCTGTGCTACCTACCTACCTACCTACCTACTCTATAATGAGAAGTATTGAAAGCATCAAGGTATTTAGTTACGAGGCATCTAAATAGCTACCTATATCTACCGTAAGTATACCTAGGGTATAGATACCTATCATTGCGGCCATTGTAAAGTGCATGGTAGTTGATAGATTCTTTTTATTAGGTGAAGCGCGACATCAACAACAAAGCAATTTGTGAATATCGTCATCACTTTACAGTGGTCGTCATCGCATGTAATCGAAATCCATCCAATAAAAATCCGTTACAGTACTTCGATGATTATATCGAGTTGTTTCTATAGCTTTTCCAGATAGTCAGTCATGGAGGAGATACGTCGGTGTCAACAATGTTCATATGAGTGTGAACTAAAGTTTCATCTGGAACATCACGTTCAAAGAGCCCATCATAATGTTTACGCTGCAGAACTTTTCCATGCAATCGTTGAGCCCGAACAATTCTCCTGCATTTGCTGCAAATTCAAGAGTTATTACAATTGGGACTTGTACGAACACTTCAAACACAAACATAACGACAGGACCGACGACTCGATCGACGACGACATCGAACCAAGCTCATTTTGTAACGTAGAATTTCATGAATTTTTTTGCGATTATTGTCGATTCCGGTCCGATTCTGCTTTGGTTCTGATAAAACACACGAATTCTCATCGATCGGTGGCGAAACTCATTGCAACACAACACGCCAATGCAGCTGACCTCGGTGAAGACTTTCCACGCATCAATTGTGAGAACAAACCCAAGCGAAAGAGGGATTTGAAGAAGCACATGCCAACTGATGTTTCTGATGGAAAGTTTTGGTTTCAATGTGCAGAGTGTTCTTATAAAGCCAAGCACAAGGCGTATTTGACAAAGCACATGGTCAAACATGCCGCTGCTGAAGACATCGATTGGTTCCAGTGTGCAAAGTGTTCATTCAAAACCAAACGTAGAAAGAATTTGAAAGAGCACATGTTGAAACACGCTGCCGCTGAAGACATCATTTGGTATCAGTGTGCAAAGTGTTCAGTCAAAACCAAACGCAAGGCAGATCTGAAAAAGCACATGTTGAAACATGCCGCTGCTGAAGACATCGATTGGTTTCAATGTGCGATGTGCCCATTCAAAACCAAATATAATGTGAGCTTGAAGAAGCATATGTTGTTGAAACATGCTACTGCCGATGACATCGTTTGGTTTCGCTGTGCGAAGTGTTCTTATAAATCCAAGCAAAAGGTGCAATTGAGAGAGCACATGTTGAAACATGCCGCTGCTGAAGACACTGTTTGGTTCCAATGTGCAGAGTGTTCTTATAAAGCTAACTTGACGAGGAGCTTCAAAAGGCACATGTTGAAACATGCTGCTGCTGAAAACATCGATTGGTTCCAATGTGCGAAGTGTCCATTCAAAACCAAACGCAAGGGAGATTTGAAAGAGCACATGGTGAGACATGGTGCCGCTGAAGACATCGATTGGTTTCATTGTGCAGAGTGTTCTTATAAAGCCAATTCGATGAAGAACTTGAAAAGGCACATGTTGAAACATGCTGCTGCTGAAGACATCGATTGGTTCCAGTGTGCAAAGTGTTCATTCAAAACTAAACGTGCAAACAATTTGAAAGAGCACATGTTGAAACATGCTGCCGCTGAAGACATCCTTTGGTTCCAATGTGCGAAGTGTTTATACAAAACCAAACGCAAAGGGGATTTGAAAAAGCACACGTTGAAACATGCTGCCGCCTCGGCTGCCGCTGAAGACATCGTTTAATTTCACTGCGTTGAGTGAATTCTCATACTTATTGAATGCCTGGGGTTTAGGTACCTGGCACTGGAGCAAATGAATCAGTTTCTTTAGAGAGAACTAGGTCTAGTTTTCATAATAGGTACCCACTAAACAAAATAACGTCATACTATTGTTCAAATAACCTTCACACTTGAACAAGAACGTTCGGATTTGACGTTCATTTGATGTCAAAATAACGTTTTATACAAGTCCTATATTCGCCTTATTGAACGTTCTCACAAGAACGTTTTCGTTGGAATGGTTTTTAAACGTTGAAAAGTGAACAACGTTTGGACATTGATTGCATCACGCTCAATGAACGTTTTGTACTCTTACCACTTTTTAATGTTATGGAATGAACGTTCTATCAATGTATGTTTCTTCATGTCCAATATATGTTTTTAATTATTCAACAATGAAACTGGATTTTAGCGATTTAGGCAAGTTTGCGGTATCGTTTTAAACTGAACCGTACACAACGAGTACATTTTAGAAGGGTAAATAAAAGGTATGATAGAATGCCATTTTCTTGGAGATAGAGAGTCCCTTGCCAGAAACTCATCAGTGCAGGGGCATTCAGACTACAACGTCCGCCGATGAACTACCCAAGAACAGAGTGAAATAGGGACCGAGTGCATTTCAAATTTACCGACTTTGAGCTGCCCAAATTTGCTATGAAATCTTCCACCGTACCTGCTACCTATCGTGAGTACCGTGCCATCGCAGCCAGGCGCAATTCTGCGAAAAAACTGATGTCCAACTGAGTTTCTCTTCCCTTGTTCCTTTCTGTGTCTTTCTGCCGTTTATTAAGGCAACAGCGAGCTTCGATTCTTTGTGTCTTCAAGTGTCGTTTGCGGGTCCGATAAGCCCCTTGCCTTTTCTGTAGCTTTCGGAACTCCAGTATGCTCATCCCATTGGCGTATTCTCTTGCACGAACTCTTTTGTGCGCGGCTCACTTGTGTGGTTAGGCACCAAGGCCCCATGATGTCTTCCTGTCGATTGAAGTCCTAATGTGGCCCTAACTTATGTCGTTTCTCAGCTCTCAGATATCTTGTGTGCCTGTTGAATTATTGCTTTTGCCATTTGAGGCCAAAGCGAGCGTTCTTGTGTCTTTTTGGGTTGATTGAAGCCCCATCGGTTCTCTGGCGTCTTCTTGTATGTTCTGGAGCCCCGTTGAGCCCCCTTTCCGTTTTTAATTTTCCAGAACTCCTTTGCCGTCAGGTGTTGTTCGGTGTTTACTCCTCTGATGGGCTCGAAGGCTCATTTCATATGTCGTTTGGGACCTTGAAGCGCAAATATTCAGAACTCTGCCCCAAGTGTTCAAACCGTGAACCAATTTTCACCAAGTATTTTTCAAACAATGAGTGATTGGTTCTTGAAAATTTTTCAACCAATTATTTCTCTAATTCCCCGGGTGTTTTCCAGTTGAAAGAACCTGCCTTATCAACCTTTTTTTCATGAAACTGAATACTTTGACGGATTCAGGTCTGCAGCCCCTTAAAACTCTTTGAAGCGCAGTATACTCAGTATTACCAACTACTATATTTTATAGAAAACAAATATTTGTTGATGCAAGGGGGAGAGGTAAGTTTTCTTATCTGTAAAAATCTGACAAAGGTTTAAAATATTACATTATAATAAGAAGCGAGATGCAGCAAGTTGTTTATTTATCCGTTTGTGTTGTTTTGTTCAAGATTCGTCTTCTGGACTTTAGTTCTACTTATCGTAAAGCTGTTTCAAGACAACCAAGTATGAGCCAGATGATCTCAATATCTGTAACGACAAAATTCATTATATTTCAAAGGAAAAGTGAAAACATTCTACAGACCAGCTCGTGAATTGCATAAAGTGAGGTGACACGTTGCTGGACGAAGTAGCAATTGCATGACCAAATCGTGAATTTTATTGTGACGTGATGCTTTTTTGGGTGAGAGCATTCGAAAAGTAACTTGACGACTAATTCACAAACTGGTCGATGAGATTCGAAACTTTGTGAGTACGTACGTAAATCAAAGTCGATAGAGACAACGGAAATATGCCTTGCGCCATGATGATGACCGGTCTCTTGACTCTTTCCAGAACGATGGACATCATCTTCTTCGTTTCTTTGTCCGCTCCGTGCCAGCGCGACATGAAAAAGTACTTTCCGATTTCGTCGCTCTGAAATTGAAGAAGTTCAAGCATTTCCGCATCCCTTCACTGCTGCAGGCAGTGTCCAGAATAGTTACAGAAACCATGACTTCGTTGCCGAACCAACAGAAAAAGATTATTTCGATCATCATGCAGAACAGGTAGCCGAACAAGAACATGAACTGGATGCTTGGAAACGGCACCACCTGGAACCAAAAAGGCGTTGGAAATCTCGTTTATTGCTCTTGTTTTGGTTTTTTCTTTTCAATTTGATTTCACCTTGGACATTTCCACCAAATCAATGTCATTCACTAAATTTACGTAAGTTTGTTATTTAATCTTCAGGATATATTTGCTTTTATATGAAAAGCGTGAATCTGATGCAAATGAAGCTTTGCTACTTATGGTGTCTGAAGTGAGAAATTACTTGGTATTTCTGATGCATCGTCATGAATTTTGTACTTTGGTGCTAAGGCTATATTTCTCATTCATATAAAAACTCAAGTTTTCCTTCTCTTGTCAGGTTTTGTAGTCACACTTCGGATACCAGAAGTAGCAGTTTTTTTGTTTGCGGATAAAATTTCCTAGTTTGACTCAAGTTTTTCGTATTATGAATCTTCCTGAATCAAGAGACAAACTTACGTCCAATTAGCACTAGTGCCAAAAGTAAGTGCTGCTTTTCATGATTGAGTAGAAAACGCGACTTACGATCATCAACTGGAACAAAGTGAAGCACAGGTTGATGACGCTCGCGAAGAACTGACTGAATATTCCTTCGGAAAACACCAACTGCAGCTGCGACTTCAAGCTGCAAAAGCCTTCATAGATACATATACAGACACAGCGATTGATCTCACAGCAAAGTGTTGTAGTGAAGTTCGACGTAACTAACCAGATTTCCTCCCGACGGCTGCCCATAGTCGTAGCGATACAATTTCTCCTTCAGTACGTCAAAGAGCCCTGCGCAATCGGCCGACAGCTTCCAAGCCAAGCTGTCTATTGTGATGTTGATGTAAGCGCAAAAGCAAATGGCGATTTGTTGAAAAAACACCAGAGGATAGTAGTACTTGGCCACGTCGAAAGGAACGTACCCGGGCAGAGGCAGCTTGCCTTTTTTGCTCTCGTCCAGGTACGGTATGAACGGCACGACCGCCAACGTGAGCACGCTAAGGAACCGGAAAAAGTTGGAGACCTTGGCGCAATCGTCCACCCTCTTCTGGATCAGCTTCGCCTCTACCGGTCCGTAATCGTGCAAGGCGATCGTCTTCAGCAGGTGATCTTCGATTCCGAGGTATTTCTGCTTGCGGACGAAGAGAAAAATGAAGAGTTTGATGAGGAAAGCGGTGTGGGCGGCGAAGTAGAAGAGGATGTCGGATAGCTTGGCCACGTCCGTGCCGACGACGATGATGTGAGCGGTCATGGAAATCTGCTGGGTGCAGCAGACCAGCAAGACGAATTCCATGGTCAGGGTTTGGAAGCGGCTCTTTTGCCTTTTCGGGTACATGCCCAGGAGGGACAGGAGGATCCGTTCGGTTCTGATCGACTCTTTCAGGTCATCGTTCTGGAAAACAAAACAACAGTTGAAGATAATTTCTCTGTCTCAGAATAGCCATTCAGATCAGCCGTAGGTTGGAGCGTTCATCTTCATGGTAAAGCTATCCAGAAATACCTACTTACTAGGTGAAGAATATTGAGTGAACTAGGACGGTTTAATTAGTTCTAGTTTTTGGAAGAATTGCATGGGAAATTTGAAGTTTCATGATCATGACTTGCAATTGAAGTGATGAAAGATTGAACTGATCGTCTTATAAATTCCAGTCAAGCTCAAAGATCATGACTAGAAAAGTGGACTTCTTTTATGTGATTTTTCTCATCTAGGGTAGTTGACCTCTTGGACTGTGATTGGATTGACAGGTTTACCTGTACAAAGTGTCACAAACAGGTAGATACCCATACTGCAAAAATGTGAAATTTGAATCTGGGCCATTTCCAGTTCCGAATTTTTTTTTCTCAGAACGTGTTCAGTGAAGACGCTATACCCCAAAACTATTAACAAATCTTCAAGAGATGTTTGGTACAATTCGCTTGCGTTCTTTACCAAACAGATTTGTAACATAGATCATTTTCCAGTCAATTTTGATTGGCTTTCCTATTCTGAATTTAAATCTTAGTACAATTTAGATCCTCCAGCCCTTAACTGAAAGTTTTGCTCTCATCATAAGATACCATACCTACAGAAAAACTCATTATCGGAAGCCCAAAATATTGTTTTTTTAGATTACTCGAAGATTCACAGAAAATTCGCCAAAACATCTCACACTCCGCAAGGAATCGGCTATCTAGAATGAGAAAAATCAGTGGAAGTGGTCCACTCCTTCAGGAGCTATGGCACTTTGAACTCGACCGAAATTTATGAGTCGCTTCAGTCTCGATCACGTCATAATTCACAACAAATCTTACCTACCAAAGAATTCATGTTTTCTTCGTTAAAGGTACGCCAGAAACGGGATTTGAATCAGACAAAACCAAATCGGAGCCAGTATCAAGTGCTGTACTTCGTAGAACTCTTTCAAGAAAATGCAAAACGTGCAGTGTAATACTACCACGTACGCAGGAGTGTACATTGTCCCGAGCCAACATGACAATGCCCTCTACTTATATAAACCCGCGGGGTTCACAGGTACGACGTGAAGGTGTTGATGGCTTTATTAATTACATCTGATTAAATATTGAAGCGTCTCGGTTGACATTCGAATAAAGGTGATTATCCCGGCTCCGTAACTGGACGAGGTTTTATAATTACAGCGTTGGAAGCGGCGTTAACAACTCCAAGCTGTTGGCATGTATTCTTGCTGATTAATTATTCATTGGTTGTTTCTGTGGCATTGAAGAGGTAGTAAGTAACTAATGGGACTTTTTTTTTTGTTCGTCTCGTTACCAACAGAACTGTACCCGGATGAGTAGAAATGACGTCTAGAAATTAGGTCGGATTCATTTTAAAAGATTTCGCCATTTGATGTACTCATTTACGAAATGTTTGGTACCTACAATTTTGAATGAGCCAGTTTTTGGATTAAGTACTCACATTTGCTTGTGATCCAAAAAACAAGCCTTCAGAACTTATGGGGGGGAGGGAGGATATGGAGGGCATTTCCCATAGCTTGTAATGGTACGCCCCCCCTCCCCCCCAGTGACATTTTCATGTGTTTGGCCTCTGATCGTCAGAATTCTACGTTGTGCCCGTTTTTGTTCGCATCTTAACTCTTTGATCCGCTTTTGTTAGTGAGGAGGACGTCCCGAGGGGGAAGAAGGTGGAGTTCAAGGTCGACTTCAATGAAACACGCTCATTGCAAAGAAAATTACATTTACTCAAAACAAATAAGTGCAAAGTGCAAAATTAGTCTTTTATGATTCTTTTCTCAAAACACCTAACCTGTGACTGACAGAATGAACAAAATGTACAAAATGAACAAAATAATGAGACAATTGAAAAACAGCACAACAAAATATAACCAACTGTCAAGTCAAAGAAAATGGAGAGTGACGAATTCGGAAAAGAGCACTCATGTGGAAGAACCCAGTCGAAGAAACCACTGAGTTAGGCTCAAAGAAAAAGGTTCTCAAACATATGACAAAATGTAAAACTCACTGAGACTTTGCTCTCCCTACCGCAACGCAGCAAATAACGCAAAGTAACGCAACACAACGCAAAGTAACGCAAAGGAACGCAAAGCAACGCAAAGTTACGCAAAGTAACGCAAACTAACGCAAAGCAACGCAAAGTAACGCATAACAAAAGGTCGCCACACTCACACAAACACACAAAAAAAAAACAACAACTGAAGACACGTTAGTAGACAGGGCATAATAAACAAAACACTACAATACAACTACAAAATACAACAACTACACAATGGGGGAAATCCTGTTGCGAACCTGTACTCGAGGACACTGTAAGAGAACCTATCCCAATCAAACTGACATTTGCCTCGTTACACGAGTCGCAAGCGACTAAGTTGCAACCAACCGTTCGTATCTACCATGGCTGTCCCTGTCCCTCGCCCTGGCAGGTAGCATCAAATCATCTCATCACAAACAAAGCAAAATAAATGAACATGACTCCCCAACAAAAAGTACCGTACAACCTGCTTGGACGGTAAAAGCTCTCTGACACATAGACAAAAGTAAACATTGTAAAAGTCAATTTTAGGTTGGGTAGAAGTGGTTGATAGTACAGGAACGACTTTCACGGTATTCAAGAAAATATTAGTTAAATAGGTACATCAAGGCCCGATCATACTCGCAAGCGCCATTTGCAAAACCCAGTGAGTAATTAAACAAAAGGGAAAATATTTGAGGACCGGAACAGACGGAGGGCTCTGAATATTGACACATCAAAGGTACAGCACTGACATTATAATGGAGTTGACTACAAAACTGTACATAAAGATGAGAACATAAAAATATCGTAGATAATGATGTTCAGCTAAAATTTGACACAAAATTACAGTCAAGTGCACACATGAAAAACAAATTACATACAAAAATTGCTAATCTGACCATAAAATTATGACATAAAATTCAAACAGACAAAGTTAATGCAATAAACACTTCACACTGAATTATTACAGTCAAAAACGCCGTGCGTGCCTTTAAAATGATCTGAGCGTATGTTTTCAGAAAAAAAAACGTACATTTAATTTAATTTGGCAGTGAATAATCAATCGAGACCAAGTAGTGTTCAAAAAGAAAACGACAAACGAATACACAAGTAATTGAAAATACTACAAAAATTAATATTTACCTACAAAAGCACGCAAAAGGAACAACACTTGAACGCGTCACATGTCTTCAAGAGGCCGTGTGCGTCTCCCCCAGCATCCGTTCCTCGATTTCTTCCTAGACTCTGCAGACGAACAGCCACCCTCATTTAAAGTAATAAAATCTCGTCGCTCGACCCATTTACAGTCTTAGGACGGGCGACACTATGGTCGAAAGTCCCAAATGTGACCGCATCAAAACTGCCCGACCGAATGGGTTAACACAAGTTCGCATTTTTGTGCCTGTTTCGTTAAAAGGGGAATTTTTGAAACTTTGCGTGGCTTATAATAATTATACATTTTAATATGGTAAAATAAGGTGAAATCCCACAGAACGCCCCTTGAAGAAACGACGGATGAGAACAGAGGACGATGACGGAGGTTCTTCAACAAACATACGACAGGTCATGTGGTGTGGCTTTTTCTTCTTGGTGATCTTCTTTTTCTTCTTGGTGATCTTCTTTTTCTTCTTGGTGATCTTCTTTTTCTTCTTGGTGATCTTCTTTTTCTTCTTGCTGTTCTTCTCTTTCTTCTTGTTCGCTGTCTTCTGTTTCTTCTGTTTCTTCTTCCAAGGTGACTCCAGAAGCAAACAGACAAATTTGCCAAAACGTTCAGGCTCGTGGTTCCGTGAAAAGAGCAACGCCCCTTGTCGACAAAAGGTGAGCATGGTCCAGATGGTGGTGAGAACGGTTTCGATTTCTTCAGTGACAAGCAACTTCTTCGGAACCAGACAAAAGGCGGACGCCCCTAGATTGCATTTGGTGACCAAGGGTTTGACATTCTGTTGACAATTGGAACTCGTGTAAGCAATGAGTGATTTCTGCTTCAGACAAGGCGCTTCAGTGGAACCAGGAGGTGATGTAGTCAAAATGTTGATGAATGGTGATGTTGACTACAGGTAAGAAATTGTGTCATCAAGAGGCAAGATGACAATGACGTTTCTTGAAAATTTTCGGTGCCAAAATTGTTGTAGGATCAGGTGGCAAGATGACTGTGACGTTTGGATGTTCTTGTCGTCTCAGCAGAAGATTTTTCTTTGTTCAGTGGTCAGACAGTGGTGTTAATTATACATTTTAATATGGTAAAATAAGGTGAAATCTCACAAGCTCTTAGAGCAAGTAGTAGTCTTATAAGACCACAAAGGCCCATGCTTTCCCCGCTCAGGTCTGATTGCAGTAAAGATAAAGATAAATATTGATTAGCAGCCGATAAGAAAGAGGATTTTTAATATTTTTAGACAAATTCCTCACCCATTCAAGCGGTTTGTTTGCAGCAGGGGTCAAATCTACTGCTCCGAAGGCTTTATTTTAATTTATTTCATTTAATTGACTTATTCAACGAAGCGACATTCAGCTATTATGCTGCTCTACCATGCAACCTCAGAGACAACACAAAATATCCATGGATGTAGCGGTATTCGAACCCACACAGCGCAGCTCGAGTGGCTCAGCTTGTCATCACCTATACCACTCGGCCACCACCGCTCCGAAGACTCCCTTTTAATTCTGGACTGATTATAAGATTAGTCTGAAGTTGATAGAACGTAGTTTTAGGCCTCGCTCTTGGGCCCATTTCACCCGTCACAAACCAGCCGGATTCACCGGGCCACAATGCGGCGCCTGGATGTTTGACGACCGGTTCAAACAAGCATCGGGGCCGACAAGCGCACGGTTGACCGGGACTCCGCCTTGACCCCCAACGTAGGTGCGAGTGTGATTGACACCCGCCGCCTTGTCCGTTCCTGACTTTGTCCGTTTTCTCGACTATGCTGTCGATTTTCCTCTGCACATTGCACTACTGCCAGTTGCAGGCGTATTACTCGGCAGGTTTGCTCAAGACCATCCGAGAGAGAGAGAGTTATCATCCAGCTCAGAACCAGATGAGACCCGCCCTGTGGTTTCGCCTACTGGCATCAACTCGCGGCGGTTTCCCATCCAAGTTCTGTTCCGACTCAGCGTTGCTGAATTGAAGAAATCACTTGACTGGAGCAGTGTGGTACACGCTATGCGGTCCCATTTATTGGTACCTACTGGTTCAAGTACCTACCACGTGTCTTCAATCTTCCACGATAACTGCCTAATCGTTGATCCAATCGGCTTGAAACTTGGTATACGGGCATGGTTTTTGTGTGGAATGGTTACATTTGTTTTTGACCTGTCCATTTGCCGGCGGCGCCGGCTCTAGAGAACGGCAGAATCATACGCGAAATGTGTGGGATTATTCGGGAGTGGCCTAGAAAATCGTATGCCGGGTCATTGTCAAGTTTACTGAAAGAAGATGGATAGTTCGGGAACACTTTTCGAAGGCCTATGAAAGGCATCAACCGTCAGCTCACGGGCAGTGTTATGAATTGGGATGCGGAGTGGTAGCGAGCGGATTGAAAGCGAGTAGTAATCACAGTGATATTCCTGAGTAAATAATTGTTGGCGTGTATTTACTGTAGTACGCAGTAATAAACAGTGTTTATTAACTAATTAATTGATAACTAATTCCAGCTAGCGCTAAGGGGCGCACGCTGGCTGGCTCGCCTGGGTCATTGGCAGGCAAACGAGGCTGATATTGGCCAGGCCACAGTCTACCGCTAGTGGAAAAGTTTTTGATCATATGGTACCTACTTACAGCCAGTTCCACCAGCAAATTTAATCATTGTTAGCTAATTGAGAGATTTTGTCTGGTGAATATTGGCTTAGCGACCACTGAAAACACAAGTTTCACGAAATATTATGGAAGAATGTTTCGACCACAACAGCTTGTATGCATTTTCCGTGGTCATTCAACCAGCTATGATCCAGAATCCATGAGAGAAAATGTCTCAATTAGCTAACAATGATTAAACTCACTGGTGGAACTGGATGTGGTAGTTATAAGTCATTTTAGTATTGATTTCAATTTCTATTCCATAAATATTTTCACATCCCGAGACAGGTGAATGGGGAACAGCGAGGGGAACAGCGAAAGGAACAGTTGCAAAAAAAAATTACACCCATGTTGCTTCAAGTCCAAATAGTTGATGGCTCACTTGATAACTGATCGATTAGTTTGGATGATTGATTCTCACGTGAAACTTCAAATCCCCTTTTCGCTTGGCTTTATACGGACACTTTGCACATTGGAACCAATCGATGTCTTCAGCGGCAGCATGTCTCAACAGGTGTATTTTCAAATTGCCTTTTTGTTTAGTTTTATACGAGCACTTTGCACATGGGAACCAATCGATGTCTTCGGCGGCAGCATGTTGCAACATGTGCCTTTTTAAAAATCTTTTTTCTTTGGCTTTATACGAGCACTTTGTACATTGGAACCAATCGATGTCTTCAGCGGCAGCATGTTTCAACATGTGCATCTTTAGATGTTTTTTCAATTTGGCTTTATACAAACATTCTGAACATTGGAACCAATCGATGTCTTCAGCGACAGCGTGTTTTAACACGTGCTTTTTCAAACCGGTTTTTTGTTTGGCTTTATATGAACACTTTGTACATTGGAACCAATCGATGTCTGTAGCGGCAGCATGTGTCAACTGGTGCATTTTCAAGTTTCCTTTCCGTTTACTTCTGAACGAACATTTTTCACATTGGAACCAATCGATGTCTCCAGCGACAGCATGTTTCAATTGGTGCATTTTCAAGTTTCCTTTTCGTTTACTTCTAAACGAACATTTTTCACATTGAAACCAATCGATGTCTTCAGCGGCAGCATGTTTCAACATGTGCCTTTTCAGATATCTTTTTTGTCTGGCTTTGAATGAACACTTTGCACATCGAAACCAGTTGACGTTTTCAGCGACAGCATGTTTCAGCATATGCGATTTCAAGCTGTATTTCCATGTGGTTTTATACGAACACACTGCACATTGGAACCAATCGATGTCTTCAGCGGCAGCATGTTTCAACATGTGCCTTTTCAAGTGGTACTTTTGTTTGGCTTTATACGAACACTCTGCACATTGAAACCATTCAATCTCCTCCTTCCTCTTGGGTTTGTTTGAACATTCAATGAACAGTTGATCATCACGAAGGTCAGCTGCATTAGCTTGTGGTGATGTTGCCAGTTGCGCTGACGATTGATGATGATAATTGGTGTGTTTTACCTGAACCAAGACGGAATTGGTCTTGAATCGGCAAGGAAGTTCACAAGATTTTTCATGACAAAGCCAGCCAAGTTCGATGCCGTCGTCGAACCTGCCGTGAGGTTGGTGTTCGCAGTGTTCGTACAAATACCGACTGTAATAACTTTTGAATTCACAGAAAATACACGGAAACATCTGGGGTTCAACAATGGCATGGAACAATTCTGCCGCGTAAACATTTCTATGGGCCCTTTGAACGTGGCGTTCTAGTTGAAATCTAAGTTCAAATTCATATGAACATTGTTGACACCGATGCATCTCTTCCATGACTGACGATCTGGAATAAGCATTATTGGTGACAACTCGGCAGTGCACATTTTGTTACCTATGCATTTTCACCAGAGTTCAATTAAGTACCTATAGTACCTACATACCTATATAAAATCTTGTTCCGACTGGCAGCGGTCAGCGGTCCTGAATGATTTCGATTTTACAACACTAGACTAAATACCAGATGAGTAGGTACCAGAGGTGTACGTTGAAAAGCTCGCCATTTTGTAATAATTAGTCAATTACTGCGCACTTTTGTACGCATGACTATACCTATTGCTGCGCATCGAGCTGCGCATCCACCGATGCCCGATGAAAAAGCTAGCGAGCGATCGAAAACTGTTTTTGTGCTGCCATAACCGAAAATGGCAATATTCGAAGTGATAGGGGATAGGGGGAACATGTTCAATATTTATTAATCTCAAAATAAGATATACCTAAACTATTGGTTTGACAAACAAGTTTTTTTTGATTTATTTTGAGGTTACATAAGAAGAAAATTTCGAATGTCAAATACGAGGTCAAATATGAGTGTTCGGGTAAAACGGGTTTTTGGTCTTCCCGTTGACGTAGAACGGAACATCCCAGATGCGTGAGGTGCAGAAGGTGGGTCCATGATGCCTGCGCCAGGGCAGATGAAGAAAGAGAAGACTTTCTTCGTGACTTCTGCCTTGAAATCTGATTTTTCTCTTTTTTCTCTTTTCTTGTCTTATGCATAATTCAAAAATGTTAATTTTGTTTCAGTTTTGTTACCTAAGGATGGTTGTTTATTCTCAAATTTTATGTCTGTTATATCTACCTAGTATAGTTTTCATAATAAAAACTTGGAATCTGAATGTCTGGTTATAGTCGTAGCGGTACACCAAATTATTCTGCACTTTTAACGATTTCGATTATTTTCAGCACAGATGATCATTGGACCTATTCAAGCGTTTTGACCCGCAGCACCACCAAATTTGCCCCTTAGAAACAGAGGGGTGGGGGCGAGGGGTTAACCACTGTGGAGGTTTTCTGTCCCTTGCCTTGGAGATCCGTGGAGGTTTGGTGGAGATCCGTGGGGATCCGTGGAGATCCGTGGAGGTTTGGTGGAGATCCGTGGGGATCCGTGGGGATCCGTGGAGATCCGTGGAGGTTTGGTGGAGATCCGTGGGGATCCGTGGGGATCCGTGGAGATCCGTGGAGGTTTTATGGAGATCCGTGGAGATTTCGTGGAAATTTCTTCTCAATTTGGACACTTTTCTGATATTTGAAGTCATATGATGTCTTTGGATCAATGTTTTAATATCTAAGCTTGATTTGTTGGCCAGCTCTAGTTGAAAATAGTAAGGAAATACTTCGTATTGATAGATCGGCAAATTGTTGATATCGTTAAAGCAGAATCGAGCAGAATGGAGTATTATACTAAAAAATTTTTTTTATTGAAATGGAAACTACATTGAAAAATAATTGACCCGTGTTTTTTTATTCAGTCAAAAATCGTACCGTTTGGGCGCAATAAATAAATAACATCAACTAGTTCTGACGTCACAGCGAGTCACCGCCTATACTGCCTGTGTAAATGACGTCAGAAATAGGCAGAATATGGGAATTTCGTTTATTTATTGCGGCCAAACAATACGATTTTTGGCTGAATAAAAAAATACGGGTCAGTTATTTTTCAATATAGTTTCTCATTCAATCGAAAAAAATTTTTTTTTTCAAAAGTATAATACTCTATTCTGTATTATCCCATTCAAGACGACCTGTAATGGATGTCACCCCTGTTTCCCTTTCTTGTTTTGCGAATCGTTGCGAATGAGAAAATCAGGGTGAGTGCTCGAGTGAAGGCCAGTTTGACGAAAGCGAAATAGCACTTTTCGGGAATAGATCCTGGTGTAAACTGCACGCCGGCGAAAGTTTAACCCAGGAGGTTATACCAAGTAAAAAGTAGGTGACCGTGTCATAAAGGGGACCCGAAGCCGTACATTTCACAGTAACAATTTTACCATTATTCCCTTCCTCATGCCATAATTTTGAGTCGATCTAGGTACGGGAGAATGCGATTTACTAACGTGAACTATTCAATTTTCGCACTTGAACAATGTCCACTTTCCTTGCTGGTCGCCATGGTAACCACACTCTCTTCTCGCTGTTCTTTTCTGACAATTGACGTTTCAAGGAGCTATGCGAAAAATGTGAAGATGCATGTGCTTCACATAGCGCAGTACGTTATTGGCATTAATAAAAACAGCAATATGATTTGAAAGGCAAATAGCGAAATTACACGCGTCAACTACCCACTCAGCATAGCATGTCATGTTTCATAAATGAGATGATCTCAATCATGTCACAAAATAACATCACAATGAACGTTACTTCCACATCTCTGTGATGTTCATCCGCGATGTTATACGATGTTATGTCTGAGAGATGTTCCGAAATAAACTTAAATTGAACATCACACATGAGACATCTACCGGACATCACATTGTTACTGCTTTCAACTTGCCGAAGTGTAACATCTCACTGACGTCAATGAGATGTAGTCACTGAGAGATTTTTCAAATTTCGCGGGCTGTCATCGTTAAGCTCTGTGTGTCGAAAAATATTTTATAAATAGTTTTGTCCTCTATTCCATGTGTGTGATGCCAGAACAGCCTTATGTCTTCATGTTTAGTGTGAGGCCCTGCGGGCCCTCTTATGTCTTCAAGTGTCGTTTGGAACAACTTTTGTGTCTTCTTGTGCTTGTGACTTTCGGAACTAGTGTGCCCCATTTGTGTCTCCTTGTGTTCTTTGAAAGCCTACTGGGCCTTCTTGCATTTTGTCGTGACTTTCGCACCTTTAGTGAACTCTTGTGTCTGCTTTTGCGTTATTCGGAACCCCAAAATGGGCCCCTTTTTGTTTTATTGTGCTTTCGAATACTTTGATGACTCCCGTTCATGTCTTATTGTAATGTCCGGGGCCCCAACGGAGTCCCTTGTGCCTTGCTGTAACGTTTCGAGCCCCAGCGAGGCTTTTTGGGCTCGGTGTATCGTTTGGAGTCCTAATGAAATATTCCGAGAAACATCCCTGAACATATCAAGTGCGCTGTTTAAATATACTGTAGTAGACAAGTTGGTAGCTTAGACGATTCGGCAGCAGTGCCTCTAACCATCACCTGTGGGGATCCAGGTTCGAATCCTGCGGAGGACGCCATAGAAGAAGAACTTTTCTTAGGGAAAAAACGTGCTGTATAGATTGTGAAAATTAGTAAAAATAGGTGCGGAACCTCCTGTGACATAAAACTATGTTGAAAAGTGGTGAAAAATTAAGATGTTTTCTTGCTGGGTGGGTACCTATTTTTCGCGACTTTTTTCCCGTTTTTCGTGTTTTATTCCTTCTTTTTAAACGTACTTTACCTCCTTTTTATGCTTTTGCGGGATATACTTTCCATGCGTTGTTATCCTTTTTTGGACTCTTCCGTTTTTTCCTTGCACTCCATTCCTTCCTTACACGCGTCGACTGCCTTATCTTGCGACTTTCTTCCCGTTTCGTGTGATTTATTCTTACTTGTCAATGTTTTCTTTTACGATTGTTAGCGATTTTTAGCCCTGTTTCTTGTTTTATGACGCGTTCTTTTTAGTCTCTTCCCGCCCAACAGTCCAATTTCACCCCTTGGTCCCGTTGGTGTCTTTTGGTAGCGTATTGCCACAAAACCAATGTCTTTCACTGATTTTCTTACAATTACTTGCGATTTTTCACCCCGTTCTTATAGTTTTATGATACGTTCTTCCCAGCTTCTCCTCGCCCAACACTCCTATTTTGCTCCATGGTCCCGTTCGTGTCTTTTGGTAGCATATTGTCACAAAAACAATGTCTTCCTGGTTTTCTCCCGATTTCTTGCCATTTTCTGCCCTCTTTCGTTTTACGACGCGTTATTCCGCCCGGCGCAAAAATACACTGCGTAGTTTCCTTCCTTTCATTTTTTTTTCTCGAAAATCTGTGTATTTTCCGCAAAATTTCTTTTAAAAACCTTCTGGGCCACCGTTTGTAGTCTATTCCTACTTTTGGACAGATCGAAATCGGGATCGGGATCCCCTTTATGACACGGTCACAAGACAATTGGTCACTTCATCAGAAGACAATAATTGATTTTGATCCCCACTTGAGATAACCCTATGCAGTATGTGTGTACGTATGTACGTGAACACTGCGCATGCGCTAGACTGTGGAGATCCATGGAGGTTTTGTGAAGATCCGTGGAGGTCTTGTGGAGATCCGTGGGGATCCGTGGGGATCCGTGGAGATCTGTGGGGATCCGTGGAGATCCGTGGGGATCCGTGGAGATATGTGGAGGTATGGTGGAGATATTGGAGGTTTCATTCTATTTGGAGGTTTTTTGTACCAGATTTTTGGTCGTGGTCGACCCCTCGGGTGGGGGTATCTTCAGAATTTGAAGCTCCATATTTAGTATGGTCCAATGAAGACCCACAAAGGCAAGTGAATGGTCATTTCGAATGATTTTCATTCGCTGATGTCGATTCTGACGTAAAAAATGAGTTGCGCAATCATTTGACAAAGATAATTGATAATAATAAGAGACAAAGATGAAATCAAGTGACCATCTATTGAACTCTGTAGGAACTTGTTTTTTTTGTGATAAATACATGGAACTTGGTGTGACTGTTCATTATTACTTACTTCCCAAACATGGAGGGAGCACCATGCGTTCCGACGGATGACGTCGCGACGCAATATCAAAAAACAGTGGTCGCCATTTCCAGAACAGTCGATAGAAATATATTAATTTCTTTGATTTCTTCCATCAAGCCATATGCTTTCAAGATTCAATAACATATTTCTGTCGATTTGGGGAGACGGTGGGCTTTTGGTAATGGTAAACCAGGTGCCTGTAAGGGAAACTGTGAGGTTTCTTCACCCCCAAATTTCCGTGGTCAACATCTTTGGATAAAACCGAGGATAAAACTAACTATTTTGAAGTCTGTCCATACGAATATGTTATCTGGTTAACATTTCACGTGTTTCGTCCTTCTAAGGACTCCTCAGTATGTTTATACAGATCTAGCGATCAAATGAAAGGATCTCAGAAAGGTACTTTTTATTACTGGAAAAAAGTGATCTTTAATGTTACGTACCATATTAGGTACACACTCGGTTACACAACTCTTACAAACCAAACTATAAACTATTATAACGATTAATCGCCTTTTAATATCGATGCCACCGTACTGAAAGAAAGAAATCGCTTTGTATGAGACCGTATCAAATGATTGAACCATTATTGTTTGTTTATTTGTTTTGTTTTTATCCTTATCGGCATTCCTTATGTCATAGGAGTTTGCTGAATTTGATTCCCAAATATCACAAGCTGAGAAACTTTGTTTCCATAGCACAAACCCAGACCTACTGTGCCAGGAATCGAACCCGGGGGCTCCACTTGCCGAGCGGACACGCATTTCACTCGACTAGTGGGCTTCATTGATTTTATTATTATTGTGGAATACCGGACCAAATGTGGAACACTATTTTCTTTTTCGCAGAGAATGCAGTTGTCCACATTCGGATATAGGAGTATTCCACATTACCGATCCATCTTTTGGGCTATGTGGAATTCAAGATTTTTATATTAGTGCTTTTTTCAGACGTATTTACTTCATTCATATTCGGCTGACTTTATCCATACCCTAACACTAGAAGCACAGAAATTGCATTTACTCCTTTTTTACCCATTTCAAACACAACGGTATTCCAAAATCGGTTAACTACTTCACTAGGTAGTCTGAATGATCTCGCGCGGTTGCGAAATCTGTATAAACCATACTGAGGAGTCCCTAGAAGGACAAAACATGGAGAATGTTGATCAGATGACATAATTATTTGTATGGACAAACTTAAAAATAGTTTTATCCGAAGATGTTGACCGTGGAAGTTTGGGGGTGAAGAAACCTCACCGTTCCCTCTAGCAGGCACCTGACTTACCACTGGTAGCCCACCGTTTCCCCAAGTTGACAGAAATATGTTATTGAATCTCGAAAGCATATGGTTTAATGGAAGAAATCAAATATATTATGATAATATATCGACTATTCTGGAAATGACGACCACTATGTTTTTTGATATTGCGTCGCAACGTCATCCGTCGGAACGCGTGATGCTCCCTCCATATTTGGAAAGTAAGTAATAATGGACAGTCGTAGGTACCAAGTTTCATGTATTTATTACAAAAAAAAAACAAGTTCCTACAGAGTTCAGTAGATAACCACTTGATTTAATCTTTATCTCTTATTATTACCAATTATATTTGTCAAATGATTGCGCACCTCATTTTTCACATGAGAATCGATATCAGCGAATAAAAATCATTCGAAAATGACTACTCACTTGCCTTTGTGGGTCTTTATTGGATCATACTAGACCTGGAGCTTCAAATTCTGAAGATACCCCCACCCCTCCGTTCTTAAGGGGCAAATTTGGTGGTGCTGCGGGTCAAAACGCTTGAATAGGTCCAATGATCATCTGTGCTGAAAATAATCGAAATCGTTAGAAGTGCAGAACTTGGACGATTTTAGGCCCGTACCGCGACGACTATTATCATATCATGGACACTCGAAGATAATAAAATACCTTAGACTAAGGTCATTGTAAACTGCTGGACAACGAAGTTGTCGGTATCGGAAAAATGGTCCGATTTTGAAGACCGATAACTTCCGATTGCCGGATGCGATTTCCGTTTTGTTTATTGTGTTGATTAGCCTAATGCTTCCGTTACCCATCCTATATGATAGTGAATGTTGAGAAACTTCATGTAAAATTTCTACAGGGTGATACGCAAAATGCTGCAAAGTTGTACCGACTTCATCGTACCCCCATTTGTCGAGATTTTTTTTTTCATGTATTCTAATACAAAAATCATGAATTGTAGTGTCTTAGCTCAAAATGGTTTTGGAATTATCCGAATTGGAAGTCTAACATCAAAGATATAAATTTTTATTTTGAATATTACAGATTTGTCTTGTTGGCACGCGAGATTAAGTCACTTCTGATGGATGGATATTGACATTAAGCAAGATTGTTCGTACAACAATCCAGAGCAATCTAACTTTCAACACAACTCGAATATTTGGTGTGGGGCCAAGCAGGGGGCCCTTTTTAAGTGGTTGTCCCTGCCTGTTTTTCGTACGTTGGATTTCGTCAGAATTTCATCAAAATTTTAGATAATGGAACATGTTCTATTTGCAGACTTAAGCCCCTGAACATGGTAACGATGTGGAACTTCAGAGTCCAAGTGCAGTAAAGCCCCCCTGGACGTTATACTTTTTGTGCTTGTGCTATGCCTGAGTTTCGTAAATCTGCAACATTCAACATAAAAATTTATATCGTTAATGTTAGACTTCCAATCCGGGAAACTCCGAAACTGTTTTGAGATTAGACATCACACTACATAATTTTTGTATTAGAATACATAGGAATTTTTTTTTTTGACAAATGGGGGTACGATGAAGTTGTTGCAATTTTGCACCATTTTACGTATCACCCTGTATAAAATTTGCATCAAGTTTCTCAACATTCACTGTTATTAGGATGGGCTACGGAAAGATGAGGCTAGTTAACGCAACAAACAAAATGGAAATCGCAATCGGCAATCGAGAGATATTGACCTCCAAAGTCGGACCATTTTTCCGATACCGACAACTTCGTTGTCCAGCAGTTTAGTCGAGTATAATAAATAAACTAAACTAAACATTCTTAATAGACTAGTTGAAGCTATCAATTTTCATTACTATCCCATTTTAAGGATATAGGGTATCCCGTTTCACCGTATGGGTTCCCTTAAACGGGATACTTGCACATTTTCTGGAAAAGTAGTTATATTTCGGAAAATACATTTTCGTTTCAAAAACTCTTTGGGGTTGTGATATAAAACTGAGCAAGGAATAATTAGACATAATTAGATGAGGTTTGCCTTATTCAGCTATTATTTCTAAGGGTTCAAACCTCAAGTATCCCATTTTAAGTAACCTTTCCCTACCTACATTATTTTTAATCATGATCAAAATAAACCTAGAATGTCTGGGCTATAAATTCCATTCCTCGGGTAGGTATCTACCTATTGTTATTAACTAAGTGCAAGTGGTAGGCATCGTAAGGCCCAGAGTAGGTACCGTATTGCTACGAGCGGCTACTCCGTGCACACTTGTAAACACGGGATCATTCTGGATTCTCCCATTCATTAGATCGCAGTGTAGAAGTGCGAAGCGATCTGGTGCATTTTAGAAGTATACGTGATTGGGAGACTCCAACGTTCGATGAAGGCACATCTGTCCACTTTGGCGGAGGTGCAGATTCCAGAACACACAGAAAACACGCGAAAGGTGTGCGTGATTATTCCGGAGTGGTCTAGAAACGGCATATGCCGGGCCACTATGGAAATTGCTGGAAGATGACAGAAAGTTCGGGAACACTTTTCGGGGGCCTTATATGAGGCATCAACCGGCAGCTCACAGTGAATATTGGATTGGAAGAGACAGCGAGCGGATAAGCGAGCGATAATCACAGCGACCATTCAAGTAGATAATTGTTGGCGTGTAATAGTGTAGAACGCAGTAATAAACAGTTTCTGCTTTAAAACGATCGTCTCAATTATATTTGAGCCCGTACGCGGAATCCGTAACAGCATGATCTAAAACTTTTCTACTTGCGGTAGGCTGTGACCTGGTCATTGGCAAGCAAACGAGGCCGATTTAGGCCAGGCCACAGCCTACCGCTAGTGGAAAAGTTTTTTATCTACGACCACTATCGTAAGTTACCAATAGCACATGACTAACAATTCTAGTAAGTTGATCTTTACACACGGCTAGCTGTTGGTTACGATTTTCATCAGGTTTGTAAGGTCTTACCCATTCTCTTACTTTCTACATTACCAATTTACTGTTTAGAGTGGGCAACAACGAGGTGACCTTGAGAATGTGAAATCGACCACCCGTCCCAGCGCTTCGGCTTGTGATCTAAAGCCCAGTGTCCAGCTATAGCCCAGGCGCCAGGGAAAACAATAAGGAAATAATTGTTTCCTGGCTGGAAACTAGCTTAAAACGGTCTGTGTAGCTTGGGTTTGGACATACTAGTTTCCCCCCTTCCGGAAATGTCGGCGTCATGTCGCCATCATCAACAAGAAGTGCACCAGCGTGGTTTTTGCCGAATATCTTAATTTTGGGTCATCTGACAGCAAAAGATGTGGGGAGTCATTTTGAAGCCTATGAAATTCCCTACAGTTAGGTTTTTCAGTTAATTCTCTACGACCTATGGTCTTTGAGATAGAGCTTCTGGAAGCGAGAGTCATTGTCGTGAAAGCTCCATGGCCACTTGACTCAAAAAACTAAAATGTCGATGTGACAAAAAAAAATCAAAATGAGATTACTCAAGAATTCTTCATGCTATAGTTGCGGTGATGGTCTTAAACTCTTCCTCTTGAACCGTAGATTACGAATATTGAAAAGTCAAAAACGTCACATTGTACATATACAGGATATACTGAGGGAATTAAATCAGAACAGAGAAATTTGACATATTTCTTTGATTTAGCCTATGCGAAACTCTAAGCACTCATCACGAGTCCAATATCATTATGCATTGCTATGTAAGCTTCATTTGATACACCTAAGAAGTGGTCAGCTCACAGCCTTCCTGTAAAATGTTTTGAAGGCCCTCTGAAATCATCAAAATTTACAATAGCAAGAAATGTATGTAACAGAATATTATATACCAAGGAACCAAAGTGAATTTTTGATCCCTTGGGTGAAGTTTGTTGCTCGAAGGCCCTTTGGGTCCAAATCCCCAAATTAAAAATTCACTTTGGTTCCTTAGTATATAATATACTGTTATATACATTCCTTGGTACACTGTAAATTTTTAATATTTTGATGATTTCAGAGGGCCTTCAAAACATTTTACAGTAAAGCTGTGAGCTGACCACTTCTTTAGTGTATTGAGTGAAGCTTATAGAGCAAATCCATATTGATATTGGACTCGTGTTAGGTGCTTAGAGTGTCGCATATAGGCTAAATCGAAGAAATATGTAAAATTTCTCTGATCTGATTTGATTTCCTCAGTACACCCCGAGGTACACCCTGTATATGTACAATGTGACGTTTTGGACTTTTCTATATTCGTAATCAACGGTTCAAGATAAAGAGTTTAAGACCATCACCGCAACTATAGCATGAAGGATTCTCGAGAAATCTCATTTTGAATTTTTTTTGTCACATCGACATTTTAGTTTTTCGAGTCAAGTGGCCATGGAGCTTTCACGACAATGCCTCTCGCTTCCAGAAGCTCTATCTCAGAAACAATAGGTCGCAGAAAGGTCAGTTAAAAACTATTCCGTAAGGAATTTCATTGGTTTCAAAATGACCTCTTACATCTTTTGCTGTCAGATGGCCCAAAATCAAGATATCCGTCAAAAACCACGCTGGTGCACTTCTTGTTGATGATGGCGACATGACGCCGACATTTCCGAAAGGGGGGAAATTAGTATGTCGAAACCTAAGCCACACAGATCGTTTTAAGCTAGTTTCCAGCCAGGAAACTATTATTTCCTTATTGAGCTGTTTTTGCTCCCTGGCGCCTGGGCTACTAAGCCATGGAGGCCTGCGAATTTTAGATTTTTGATAGGTATGCACCGAGGTATAGACAATACAAATAGAAAAGACCATATGTTATCACCACCGTCGTCACGGATATTGAGGCATAAAAAATCAGCCAACCTTTTTTTGAATGATGGACTCGCCTGGTTCTTACGCAACAGTAAAAATCCGTGACGACATATGGTCTTTTCTATTTGTATTGTCTATATACACTGTCGATACCCACCCAAAAATTTGTAGCAATGGGTCATTCTTATTTTTAGATTCTCAAAGGACAAGCTGGAGCATGAACTAAACCGGAGGAAGAAAACGACAAGCCGATTGCAGAGCAAGAAGTTTTGAGAAAGCTACAGGAGCCGCCAAAGTTACCCCACTCATCAGAACAACATGAACATCAATCATTTATTGTGCTTCAACTATTTTTATTGGATGCTTTATGAATAGTTTTGACATTAGCATGAATTGTATCGTCTGAGGTTCCATGATGTTTCAAGTGTGGTACCTAGTTGAATGTTCGAATAAAGTGTTACAAAAATTGATTACCTTCAGTTTTATTCAATACAACATCTCAACATCCATTTATTCTTAGAATGTGATGGGTTCGCTTTAGGTATCTTATAATTTAGAAGTTCTTCAGATCACCAAATTCCTGCACCCCTGCACTCCTTTCCAATTTATTATGAGTATTTCGTAGTAGATTAGTCCAGTAACATCTATTCAAAATTGGAGCGAAATCGGTGGTGTGGTTCCAAAGACATGACGAAAGAACGATTTTCACATTCCAACTTTGGACTATTGATTGCCAAAGCCGAGGCCAAAGCTTTCGCACATAAACTCTGATCACCCTATATTTTTTTCCAGTTGACTATTGTTGCTCAGAAGCTTCATCATCTGGATATTGAAGTAGCTTACGCCAAAATATAGTGAGCATCAAACCATTCAATTTGACGCATTGATCATCAAAATTGGACAACAAATAACGAAGCTATGGGACTTTCTGCTTGGAATGGTAGGCAGGGGAAGAAAGGGGGGGGGGGACGAAGATGAAGTACCTATAGTACGGAACACGAGTAGTAAAGCAATTACGCACTCAGGGAAATACTAGGTACATACGCTGGCTACGCTCGCTCGTGTGCAACTTTTCCCTGCGTGCGTAATATGCTACTTACTTCTCTTGTTACGTAATACCTACCTATACTATTATCATACGCCCACTCAGCAAGAAAACATCTCTGTGACATCACTCAGATGTTCAAGTCACAACTGCGATGTTAACAAAAAAAGTCTCTGCGATGTTGAGTGGACATCTCTGTTACTTCTTATGTCCGGGTAATCAGAACATGAATGAGATATCTCAAAGATGTCCAAATGTGACATACTATCTACATCGCTATTCCACATCTCGTAGATATCACTTTTTGACGTACATGATACGTCGCATTTTGGATGTGTATTTTTAAATAAAAATTATTTTTTCACCACTTTTCAACATAGTTTTATGCCACAGGAGGTTCCGCACCTATTTTTACTAGTTTTTACAATCTATACAGCACGTTTTTTCCCTAAGAAAAGTTCTTCTTCTATGGTGTCCTCCGCAGAATTCGAACCTGGATCCCCACAGGTGATGGTTAGAGGCACTGCTGCCGATTCGTCTAAACTACCAACTTGTCTACTACAGTATATTTAAACAGCGCACTTGATGTTCAGGGATGTTTCTCGGAATATTTCATTAGGACTCCAAACGATACACCGAGCCCAAAAAGCCTCGCTGGGGCTCGAAACGTTACAGCAAGGCACAAGGGACTCCGTTGGGGCCCTGGACATTACAATAAGACATGAACGGGAGTCATCAAAGTATTCGAAAGCACAATAAAACAAAAAAGGGCCCATTTTGGGGTTCCGAATAACGCAAAAGCAGACACAAGGGTTCACTAAAGGTGCGGAAGTCACGACAAAATGCAAGAAGGCCCAGTAGGCTTTCGAAGAACACAAAGAGACACAAATGGGGCACACTAGTTCCGAAAGCCACAAGCACAAGAAGACACAAAAGTTGTTCCAAACGACACTTGAAGACATAAGAGGGCCCGCAGGGCCTCACACTAAACATGAAGACATAAGGCTGTTCTGGCATCACACACATGGAATAGAGGACAAAACTATTTATTAAATATTTTCCGACACATAGAGCTCAACGATGACAGCCCGCGAAATTTGAAAAATCTCTCAGTGACTACATCTCATTGACGTCAGTGAGATGTTACACTTCGGCAAGTTGAAAGCAGTAACAATGTGATGTCCGGTAGATGTATCATGTGTGATGTTCAATTTAAGTTCACTTCGAAACATCTCTCAGACATTACATCGTATAACATCGCGGATGAACATCACAGAGATGTGGAAGTAACGTTCATTGTGATGTTATTTTGTGACATGATTGAGATCATCTCATTTATGAAACATGACATGCTATGCTGAGTGGGCGGTATCTACTTATAGTGATAAGTTTTAGTATTGATTTCAATTTCTATTTCATGAATATTTTCACATCCCAAAACAGGTGAATGGGAAGCAGCGAAAGGAACAGTGGCATGCATAATAGTATATTAATCAACAAGCGGGTAATGATGGCTTCTTACTCATGAGGAAGCAGTTTGCCGACACGAGCCTTGGCGAGTGTCATAACGCATCCGAATGAGTAATGGCCATTACCCGCGAGTAGAATACTATGCTTTATCCAGTCTTATTGAAAAATGCCGGCATACCTATTATGTATCTATGCGCTATTATGTTAGGTATCTTTTATCAATGGGATTGGATAAAAAAAATACACCCATGTTGTGTCAAGTCCAAATACTTGATGGCTCACTTGATAACTGATCGATTAGTTCGGATGAACGTTTCATAATTATGTGAGACTTCAAATCCCCCTTTTTGCTTGGCTTTATACGAACACTTTGCACATTGGAACTAATCGATGTCTTTAGCGGCAGCATGTCTCAACAGATGTATTCTTAAATTTCCTTTTTGTTTAGTTTTATACGAACACTTTGCACATTGGAACCAATCGATGTCTTCAGCGGCAGCATGTTGCAACATGTGCCTTTTTAGATATCTTTTTTCTTTGGCTTTATACGAACACTTTGTACATTGAACCCAATCGATGTCTTCAGCAGCAGCATGTTTCAACATGTGCATCTTCAAATGTTTCTTTAGTTTGGCTTTATACAAACATTCTGAACATTGGAACCAAACTATGTCTTCAGCGACAGCGTGTATCAACACGTGTTTTTTCAAATCGGGCTTTTGTTTGGCTTTATATGAACACTTTGAACATTGGAACCAATCGATGTCTTCAGCGGCAGCATGTTTCAGCATGTGCGATTTCAAGCTGTATTTCCATGTGGTTTTATACGAACACACTGCACATTGGAACCAATCGATGTCTTTAGCGGCAGCATGTTGCAACATGTGCTTTTTTAGATATCTTTTTTGTCTGGCTTTATATGAACACTTTGCACATCGAAACCAATCGATGTTTTCAGCGACAGCATGTTTCAGCATATGCGATTTCAAGCTGTATTTCAAGGTGGTTTTATGGGAACACACTGCACATTGGAACCAATCGATGTCTTCGGCGGCAGTATGTTTCAACATGTGCCTCTTCAAGTGATACTTCTGTTTGGCTTTATACGAACACTCCGCACATTGAAACCATTCAATCTTCTTCTTCCTCTTGGGTTTGTTTGAACATTCAATGAACAGTTGATCATCATGGTCAGCTGCATTAGCTTGTGGTGGTATTGCCAGTTGCGCTGACGATTGATGATGAGTACTGGTGTGTTTCATCTGAACCAAGATGGAATCGGTCTTGAATCGGCAAGGAAGTTCACAAGATTTTTCATGACAAAGCCAGCCAAGTTCCGTGCCGTCGTCGAACCTGCCGTGAGGTTGGTGTTCGCAGTGTTCGTACAAATACCGACGGTAATAACTTCTGAATTCACAGAAAATACACGAAAACATCTGGGGTTCAACAATGGCATGGAACAATTCTGCCGCGTAAACATTTCCATGGGCTCTTTGAACGTGGTGTTCTAATTGAAATTTCAGTTCGAATTCATATGAACATTGTTGACACCGATGCATCTATTCCATGACTGACGATCTGGAATAACCATTATTGGTGACAACTCGGCAGTGCACATTTTGTTACCTATGCATTTTCACTAGGGTTCAATTAAGTACCTATACCTAGTACCTACATACCTATATAAAATCCCGTTCTGACTGGCAGCGGTCAGCGGTCCTGAATGATTTCGATTTTATAACACTAGACTGAATACCAGATAATTAGTAGGTACCAGATGCACCTACATACGTACAACAAGCACAATATAAGTGTAACGGCCATGTTAGAAGGTGGAGCCAAGTTACGAGCGCCATCAAGCGGACGGGAGCAAAACTAGAATTGCGCGGCACTGGGAAATTCAAATGGGTCGATATGCGCTCAATTAGTGTGACGTCAAATCGTGGCCTGCGTCAAGGTTTATTGTATGAAAACCAAGGATGTCTATACTACTGGCTGGATAAGAAACTTCGCCGCCATCTTGAAGCTTGATTTGAATCTGTGACCGTCGGGATTGTCATCGTGACATTCGTGATGGACGCCGCCAGCCTCTTGTGCATCCATGGCGAATTATCGTTGATTATGCCGCGCAAGCCCAATAGTGTTCGCAACAAGCGGACCCCGCAACGTAACACACTTTTTGTTGCAGGTAATTGACTAATTGCTATCATTTTACAAGACCGGGCCCATACCGGGCCTGGCAGCAAACTTCTGAACGACAGTTCCGAGCGTGCTCCGACTGAACGTGACTATGGTTACGGGTGGCGGACCAGTCGCGGACAATAACACTTCGACCGTCGGGATTGTCAAATCTCGGCTTCACCTTTCTACGTCAAAACCGGCGAAGCTTCTTGTCCAGTCAGTATAGACGTCCTTGATGAAAACAACGAACACGTATGTTGGCAACACTTCTTGTCAAAGTGACAGCTAATGCAATATTTGCGTATCGTGATTTATTTGTTTATCAACGGTCAAGAGGTAAGTACAACGACCTTCCTGTAGGGTATTTAGTAATAAAAAGGGCCTTCGATGGTGGGAATGCTGGTTCAATACATTTTACATATTGTTTGACAGCTGCAGTGGTGCACTGAGAGAAACGATTTCGAATATTTATTATGGAAAACACAGACTCGTTTATTGTTAACAAATGCCTTATTTAAATACAGCTTAATAAATATTTATTTGCATCCACCAAGCGGATTGTTTTGATAGCGTTGAAATACCTTGTTTTCTGTTATTTAATATTTGGTTATAATTACAAAACATCAGTTTGATAATGTTTTATCAATAAGAAACGTGAATAATAATAAGCAATTCGATTATTGAGTGGTAACGATAGAATATTAGCTATGAATAATATGATCTAATTCAGTTTTTATAGGTAATTTTATGCATTATTGCTGGCTATAGATGATTCTGCCAAATCATCATAAAACATAATAAATCCATTATCAATAGCTAATAATTTGTTTAATAAATACAGGGTGATTCAAAGTGTCGAACCACCTTGAAGGTGCATGATATGCAGGTATAGTACAGTACTGGGAAGTTGTTTTGAAGATTCTAGGCTTTTTAATTTTGAAGTTATGGAGGTACAAAATTTGATTTTTTGATTTCTTCTATTTTCGTTGTTTCAAAATATTTTAGCAAAGACTCCATTACATATAGTGAAATAATGGATTCGAAAAATCAACCTCTGAATCTGTATTGAATTTCTGTTTCCAATACAGGTTGAGTCATAAACTACAAAAATTCAGTTTTCCTAAGAAACCAGGAGCAAAGAATTTTATAAAATTGAATTGTGTTTAATTGTGCTCTACATAGGATATGGGACTGTTTGCAGGCACTTTTGGAAAAAAATTATTTCCAAGATTCATGACTCACCCTTTATACAAAAGAGAAATTCATCACAGATTTAGAGGTTGATTTCTGGCACTCATTGTTTTTCCATAAACAGTTCACCAAAATCTTTTGAAACAACGAAAATAGAAGCGATCGAAGAACCAACTTTTGTTCCTCCACAACTTTAAAACTGGAAGACATTAGAATCTTTTCAACAACTTTTCAGCACTCTACTACACCTCTACATTACGCACTTTCAAGATGGTCCGACATTTTTGAGGCACCCTGTATGAATAAATTTGCTTTTCTTCAACGAGATACTGGACAACGAATGACATGGGATGATACGACACAAATGACACCATGCACGAATAATGGCGCCGGGTGGAAATCTCTCACCCCACCAACGCATTACATTGGCAATAATAAATAATAATACCCGAAGATACTCCTAGTGATTAAATTCATTGAGGGTGACCTAGCGATTGTTTGTGAATAATGCACAGTTATTATTGGGGAATAAATGGTGCCAAAGTGAAGTGAACACAGGTATATTGTTGGTTATGAACAGGTGATTGTCCGCCAATATGTATTTGTTTATAGTGATTAAACCGGCTCAATCACAAACAAAATGTGCAATTTGGATGTAATAAATCATTTTGTGGGAAAGTTTGACTAATATTTGATACAGAATAATATATTCATTGAATCTTATAAACTCTTATGAACAACTGGCATAATAAGCCCCTTGGTTATAATGAATGAGTGATTTCAAAATAATTATTTGATGTAAACGACATATGGTGACATATACTTTGTTATAGTATTTGTTATAAAATTGGTACGAAACAAGTATTTATTACCTATAAATGAAACTTTTCTCTCAGTGGGGTGTGGGAAGGGATAGAGGGGGTGAATCAGGAGTGACAGTAAGCTGCCAACCTAGTGGAGATTGTTTTCATACCAAACCCTGACCTAGCAGAATTTTTGACGTCATCACTAATTGAGCGTATTGTGCAAAATATTTCATATACTTGGAAGCTAAGTTTTCCATTTCATCAATTTTTGTAATTATGGGAAAGTGGAAGAATCCAACTTCTTCAATAACAACAGAATTTGATAAAAAGTGAAAATGAAGGTCATATAAAAAAAAGTAGAAAACTACATAAAAAAACATCTTTGCAACATTTTTATTGAACTCAGCAAATTATATTCTTTTCAAAAATGAGTAGGTAATGAATAACCTAGGTACATTTTTATTGAATTTACCTATAGTCGTCGCGGTACGAGCCTAAAATCGTCCAAGTTCTGCACTTCTAACGATTTCGATTATTTTCGGCACAGATGATCATTGGACCTATTCAAGCGTTTTGACCCGCAGCACCACCAAATTTGCCCCTCAGGAACGGAAGGGTGGGGGTATCTTCAGAATTTGAAGCTCCAGGTCTGGTATGGTCCAATGAAGACCCACAAAGGCAAGTGAGTAGTCATTTCCGAATGATTTTCATCCGCTGATGTCGATTCTCACGTGAAAAATGAGTTGCGCAGTCATTTGACAAAGATAATTGGTAATAATAAGAGATAAGGATGAAATCAAGTGGTCATTTACTGAACTCTGTAGGAACTTGTTTTTTTGTGATAAATACATGAAACTTAGTAGGGCTGTTCATTATTACTTACTTTCCAAATATGGAGGGAGCACCACGCGTTCCGACGCATGACGTCGCGACGCAATGTCAAAAAACATAGTGGTCGTCATTTTCAAAATAGTCGATATATTATCATAGTTAATTTGATTTCTTTCATTAAACCATATGCTTCCGAGATTCAATAACATATTTCTGTCGACTTGGGGAAACGGTGGGCTACCAGTGGTAAGTCAGGTGTCTGCTAGAGGGAGCTGTGAGGTTTCTTTACCCCCAAATTTCCACGGTCAACATCTTCGGATAAAACTATTTTAAGTTTGTCTATACGAATAATTATGTCATCTGGTCAACATTCTCCATGTTTCGTCCTTCTAAGGACTCCTCAGTATGGTTTATACAGATTTTGCAACCGCGCGAGATCATTCAGACTACCTAGTAAAGTTACCGATTCTGGAATACCGTTTTGTTTGAAATGGGTAAAAAAGGAGTAAATGCAATTTCTGTGATTCTAGTGTTAGGGTATGAATAAAGTCTCGGATATGAATGAAGTAAATACGTCTGAAAAAAGCACCAATATCAAAAACTTGAATTCTTGAATTCGATTCCCGGCACAGTGCTTTGTGCTATATAAACAAAGTTTCTTAGCTTGTGATATTTGGGAATCAAATTCAGCAAACTCATATGACAAAAGAAATGCCAATAAGGATAAAAACAACAAATAAACGAACAATAATGGTCCAATCATTTGATACGGTCTCATACAAAGTGATTTCTTTTCTCCAGTACGGTGGCATCGATATTAACAGGCGATTAATCGTTATAATAATTTATAGTTTAGTTTGTAAGAGTTCTGTAACCGAGTATGTACCTAATATGGTACAACATCAAAGATCACTTTTTTCCAGTAATAAAAAGTACCTTTCTGAGTGCCTTTCATTTGATCGCTAGATCTATATAAACATACTGAGGAGTCCCTAGAAGGACGAAACACGAGAAATGTTAACCAGATAACATATTCGTATGCACAGACTTCAAAATAGTTAGTTTTATCCTCGGTTTTATCCGAAGATGTTGACCGCGGAAATTTGGGGGTGAAGAAACCTCACAGTTCACCTTACAGGCACCTGGTTCACCACTGGTAGCCCACCGTTTCCCCAAATCGACAGAAATATGTTATTGAATCTTGAAAGCATATGGCTTGATGAAAGAAATCAAAGAAATTATAATATTCCTATCGACTGTTCTGGAAATGGCGACGATTGTTTTTTGATATTCCGTCGCGACGTCATCCGTCGAAACGCGTGGTGCTCCCTGCATATTTGGGAAGTAAGTAATAATGAGCAGTCACACCAAGTTTCATGTATTTATCACAAAAAACAAGTTCCCACAGAGCTCAATAGATGACCACTTGATTTCATCTTTATCTCTTATTATTACCAATTATCTTTGTCAAATGATTGCGCAACTCATTTTTCACGTCAGAATCGACATCAGCGGATGAAAATCATTCGAAAATGACTACTCACTTTCCTTTGTGGGTCTTCATTGGACCATACTAGACCTGGAGCTTCGAATTCTGAAGATACCCCCACCCCTCCATTCCTGAGGGGCAAATTTGGTGGTGCTGCGGGTCAAAACGCTTGAATAGCTCCAATGATCATCTGTGCCGAAAATAATCGAAATCGTTAGAAGTGCAGAATAATTTGGTGTACCGCTACGACTACTAGGTATCAAGTTGCCGAATAAATCGGAAGGTGCTCGGAACTTGCCCGGTTGGCACCGGGAACTTTGCATCTGTTGGCCTGTGGCCATCTGAAGACAACGCGACTCCATCCCCAGCTGGACGGAATGGTAGAGCGATTCAATCGGATTATGGAACACCATCTGGCGAAATTGATGAAGGCTCACCAGAAGGACCGGGACCTCCATCTGCCACTCTTTCTCTTTTGGCGTACCGAGTCGCTAGCCGAGACAAGATCGGAAAATCACCGGTGGATATGACGACTGCTTGAGACAACGAATAAACGACATCTGTGAGCTAGTAAGGGAGTGCATAAGCTCTGCATGCGATGGAGACACCCCGTCACGAGAGAAAAGCGAATTCAGGAAGATTCCATGAAAAGCTGCACAGCTTTTAGCAGAAGAAGGCCGATTTCCCAAGGTCTATCCTCTCTGGGAAGAACCTTATCCAGCTATCAGGAGTACCAACGACGTAGTCTGTAAGATCCAAAGAGCTGTGTGGGCCAATAAGTTGTAAATGTCCATCTGCTTCTCTGACAAAAGTTGAGAAAGCTTCGGAGGTCCCAAGAGCTTCAATGCTTGGTTGTTATCAAATCAGAAGAGAGCTGGTGCCAACTGTGAACTTTTTGAAACTGTTCTTTCTTACTCTTGACACGATTTCCATCATCGTTGCTTCATATGTCACTAAAATTTGTCACAATCTGACAAATCCATCAGCGGTTCGCTGTGAAAGTGACGTAAAAGTGAAATTTTTTTGCGTTCGTTTTGATCGATTTCAATACGAATTCCAAAGACATGTTGCGTCGCTTTATCATTTTCATTGCTTTCCATGCATTCAACGGACTGTTCTTGGTGAGCATTTACTCTTCATTCGGTAATTGCTGAAGTAATTATGTTGATATTCCTCATCAAATTGCAGCTCTTTTCGATCGGCATGGCAGGTTTGGGTTGCTTCCTGAGCCAGTCCACCGTCAGGCACCGTTACACCGCCGCATTCACATTTGTCACTGGCTTCGCCACCATGTTCGCCTCATTAGTCGGGTGCTTTGCCGTTGTTCGAAAGCACACCTGTGCTATACTGTTGGTAAGTGATAGAAACTTTTAGACAGACCGTTTGTAGGCTTGCGCCGATGAGCTGCTGAAGAACTTACGTCGACGCTGGGCCTCTTTCAATGTGCCTCAGTTAGGTGCCTCGGTATCGAGCTGCGTTGTTCAAAACGCATAACAATTCCATCAAATGAAGCTACTCGAAAGACGCTAGCACCAAAATTGTTTTGGCAATTTCTCACAGACTGCAAGAAGTTCAACTCCAGAACACATTTTGTTGACGCCAAGCGTATCTTCGCGGCTTACAGCCTATGTTAAGCCTGGAGGTGACACTATGAACAATTGTTCTGTTTCAGTACATCATCATGGTTTTTTTGTTCGTCATTGGAATGGTCTTGTTCGGAGTCATTTTGCTTTTCGCATCTTCAGATCACTTTGCAATCCAAAATTCCGAAAAAGACATCGATGTGGTGTTCGGGTTTTACGCAATGAAAGACCGGATGCAAGTCTTCATCAACCGGTACCAGGAGAAAGTAAGCTGACTTTGCTCACTTCATTTCAATAATTTATCTACTTAGGTAATCGAGACTCATATCCATGATAATGTCGCTTCTGGCTCAGAAGCCATAGACACGTCTTCAATATTTATCTATAACGGCCATTGCCCAAAATCGAGGTACGGGAACCGTGTCGTAATAAATGGTCTCAATTCTTCGTCCTCAGCACCAATGTTGCGGCGTGAATGGCCCCACGTATTGGGTGAAGAATACAAGCTTGGGATACGTTCCGGCCAGCTGCTGCGACGATTTCCACGACTTCCACTGCAACGAGATGTTCGCGTACCAGAAGCCCTGCAAATCGGTGTGGTTGAAACAGGCAAAGTTTACTTTTCGAGTGAGCACCGCAATATTGTGGGCCGGAGCCGTCGTTGGGGTTAGTTTCATATCCAATTCAGTAATCATTCTTCGCAATCAATCGGATCCAAATCGGCGTGAAGCTGGGTCGATTGCGAATGAAATAGTATACATACCTCGGCTGAAACTTGAATTTTGAGCGTTGTGTATACTTTGCTTTCAGCTGTGATGGGGTCTTCACATATTTGGTATCATGTTTGAAAGGTTTACTATATCATTTGTTTGCTTAGCTTCGAGTTTTTCATACAGACCCAAATACAAAAAGACGACTGAGGCAACGCTAGCAATTCAATTTTCTCAAGTCATTGGCGTTTACTTTGATCCGGTTTATTTCAACAACGAATTTATTTCAGCTAGTGTGCTTCATACTGGCTATTGTACTGAGAAAAAAGTTCAAAGACAAAGAACGACCTGCTGAGAAAAAAAATCCTGAGAAGCGAGCTAGTATCTTGAGTAATAAATAGGTACATACTCAACG
Organism: Anaspis maculata; assembly: GCA_949128115.1. Taxonomy (NCBI): domain Eukaryota; kingdom Metazoa; phylum Arthropoda; class Insecta; order Coleoptera; family Scraptiidae; genus Anaspis; species Anaspis maculata. The sequence goes on from OX421962.1 coordinate 5,603,299, forward strand.
AAATGTCATATTATGTAATATTGAACTGATGTAATAAAGGTTGTGTCAAACCAATCAGCTTTTTGGATGGCCTCCAGTATTGATTAGGCTTTAAAAAAAAGAACTCTACATAAGAGTGTTGAAGGTGATAAGGGTGACCAAACTGTGACTTTGGCGCTGACTGCCACGCGTAGGTGTGGGGCAAACCGATCGATACCATTTACTCCATCTACACCGAGTTTGTTGGAATCATACGATTATTATGAATAGCAGTAGTGAGTTTGATCAGATGATGGTAACAATTGAAAAATTTGTTGCTGAAATTATGCGATTGCTTCGTATACAATTAGAAGTTTGTTTGAATAATATAAAGAGTCAAGCATTCAGATTTCCAAACAATAGACGATATGGACAATTAGATTGTTGGAGCAATTATTAATAGAAGCAATAAAGAATCGAAAACAGTGATACTGTGGATGATGTTTCGTCATATAGGGGTAGATTACAAGTAATTGAAACAATCGTTCACCAAACATGTAGGCTTTCATCTTACAGATTTGAATAAGTTTCATTTAAATTAAGCTAGATAGTGTTATTGAAATTCAAGTTGTGCTCCGGGTCAGGTATAGTTTTTGATAACTATAATTTAATCATACCCATTGATTTATTTGTGCTCCTATGAGTATGTGTGCATCCGTGTAATTTGTTCACTTGAATAAATGTTTATTATTCAAGATTTGATTTGTTTTCTGATGGTCAAAAACAGACCAACCTAAGGGTTGGAGCCCAATTAAATAATCTTTCAACTGGTGTCAGAAACGGAAGGAACGTTTGAACTCTTCTTCATACCAATCAAATGTCACAGTTATCACTTGACTGCTGGCGCGACAGGTAATGTCGAAGCCTCATAAAGCCGCTCTTAAAAGCGCGAGGTCGGCATTGTCAAATAGTGGAAAGCCAATTGAATTGTGACTGAAACAAAAATCAAGTATGCCGAACCTGTGATTTCAGTCAAAAAGAAAGCTAGTGAATCCAGACTGCTGGTTGACCATACCGTTGAGGTACCCATACCCACTTCGGATTAGCACTTCTAGCGGTTGAATGGTTGCAAATTTTTCACAACACTGGATTTGGCCCATGGGTATTCGCACTTACCACTGTTCGAGGAAGGTGAACCAAAAATGAATTCATAACACCAGATGGAACGGGACAGTTTGAAAGATTATTTTTTGGTCTTGTCAATCCACCACATAAAGTGTGCAAGGTGAGTGGTGATAAAATTTGTCTTGGGGTCACTTCAAGGCATAAAGTGTGCATATATCATACTCGGATGACTTGCTGAGTTAAGCCACGACTTGAGATGAAATGTTGATCAAATTGAAGGAAGAATTGAAAGACAAGCTTGACGATGAAATTGAGAAAATGTGATCAGCGAGCAAGGCATGGAACCTGGTCCGCGGAAAATTATAGCAGTAGAGGAGTTCGAATTTCCGAAAAGTGTTCACGAACGTTTTTGGGCCTGACGGGATATTTTCGCCGATTCATGAGGAATTATGCAAGCCGCTCAGGACCGCTGTGTAATTTGCTGAAAAGGGGCATCGCTTTTAAATGGAGTCCTGAAAAGGATGCGAGTTTTTGCCGTAGCCGTAGCTGTAGCCCCCCAGCTTGTCACTTTATTTTTGCTCCAAAAAGTCACTCCACTGAAAATAGAAAGTGTATGGAATATAGCTCGATATTGCTATTTGGTAAGGCTTCTGTAGAAAATGGGCCGAGATGACTCTGCAGTGAGGTTAGTGTTTATAATTATAACGGTATTGTATCATATGGATCGTATCATCTATCGCGCCATCAGTTCAAAAAATGTTCAAAAAATTCACAACTTCCTCTACCTCCACCAACAATCGTTGCACTGAAACCAGTTGATTTGTTCAGAAACAGAATATTTTTATTCTTTTATCAAGTGCTGCCTCGAATGTGACTTTCGTTTAGCTGGGTATGAACAGTGGTGGAGTCAATCCATTAAATTTTGTCGTTAGTAGCCTCGTTCGTAGCATGTTTATTCATGATGTGTCTCTTCAAGCTTGAGTTATGTTTGGCTTGGAACGAACAATGGGTGCAGTGAAACCATTGAATTTCTTCATCCGTAGAATGCTTCGACCTGCTGTGCTTTTTCACGCTCGACTTATGTTTGGATTTGTGAGAGCAATGGTTGCACTGGAACCATTCAATTTCTTCGTCCGCAGCGTGCATCGTCATGTTGTGATTTTTCAACCTTGATTTATGTTTGGCTCGGTATGAACAATGACTGCACTGAAACCACTTCATTTCTTCATTCGTAACATGTTTGTTTATCACATGTGATTTCAAGCTCGACTTCCTTTTAGCTTGGTAGGAACAATGGTCGCACTGAAACCATTCGATTTCTTCATTCGTAGCCTCGTTCGTAGCATGTCGCAAAATGATGTGCTGGTTGAGGTTCGCTATTAATTTGGCTCGGTACGAGCAATGGTTGCACTGGAACCATTTAATTTCTTCGTTCGCAGCGTGTTTCATCATGTTGTGTTGTTTCAACCTTGCATTGTGTTTGGCTCGGTACGAACAATGGCTGCACTGGAACCACTCGATTTCTTCATTCGTAGCATGTTTATTTATCACATGCACTTTCAAGCTCGACTTCGTTTTAGCTTGGTAGGAACAATGGTCGCACTGAAACCACTGAATTTCTTCATTCGTAGCATGTTTCAACATGCTGTGCGTTTTCAGGGACGATTTTTGTGTGGCTCGGTACGAGCAATGGTTGCATTGGAACCACTCAATTTCTTCATCCGTAGCATGTTTCAACATGTGCAGTTTTAAATATGACTTCCGTTTGAACCGGTCCGAACAACGATAGCACTGAAACCACTGAACTTCTTCATCTTTGGCATGCTTAATTATCACATGTTTTTGCAAGTGCGACTTTATTTTAGCTCGGTACGAACAATGGTCGCACTGAAACCATTCAATTTCTTCATTCGTAGCATGTTTCATAATGCTGTGCGTTTTCACAGACGATTTTTGTTTGGCTCGGTACGGGCAATGGTTGCACTTGAACCACTCAATTTCTTCACCCGTACCATGTTTCACCGTGTTGTGTCTTTTCAAACATGACTTATGTTTAGATCGGTACGAACAATGGTTGCACTGGATCCATTCAGTTTTTAAGTTCGTAGAATGTTTCGACACGTTGTGCCTTGTCAAGCTTGATCTTAGTTTGGCTTTGTACGAGCAATGGTTGCAGTGGAACCACTCAATTTCTTCATCCGTAGCATGTTTTGACATGTAGTGTCTTTTCATCAAATACTTTTGTTCGACTCGGTATGAACAGTGGTTGCACTGAAACCAGCCAGTTTTTTCAGTTGGAGCATCGGTCGACATGTTCGATTCGATTAATTCAACATCTCTGATGGTCCTTGCAATAGCCTTATTCAAATCGGGTGATTTTATGCCTTCGTCCTCTTCTGTCCCGGCTTCTTGTAGCTCGCCTGCTGGCCCATTTTCACACAATTTTTGATGTTTTATAAGGGATAAACTCGAATCCGATTCGTATATTCGGCAGTAATGACACGGGTATTTGCTAATTTCTTTGCTAAACGTCTCATTTTCATTTTTTATGCACCCCGGATTGTGTACTTGTTTGCAATGTTCGTACAACTCCAACTGATAATGGCTCTTGTATTCGCAGCAGAAGCAAGTGAACTGTTCCAGTTCAACAATGACGTGGTTGAGTTCAGCTGCATAAATACATCGATGATACCTCTGGACGTGGTGGTTGAGTTGAAAGACTGATTCAGTCCAATGTGAACATTGCGAACAGTTGTACGTGTCAACCATTTCGGGTAATTCTAACCTAAAATAGCACAGAAACGGAACTTTAACAGGAACTATGTCAGGCATTCATTAGCAACTTACATTTTTTGATGATGAAGTGGTAGGGCACAATACAAATCGCGAAGTGATATTTGATTTCAGCAACATGAGGAATGTTGCGTCATTTTGGATGCTACCTACGCAATTATTTATAAGAACGATGACGTGGCGCTTTTGTACCAGCTGTCATATCCCCTCCAGAAACTTTCGCAGTGACCTCATTAATCATCCTTCATCCTTGGTCCTGTTATTAAAATCCCTGTGTCCAGGTACACGGTAACGTGTACGCAAAGTTGAAAATTAGGTGCACGCGAAACGTCATAGTGTGTAGGGAAGACAGGGGATAGTTGGCACACTTTTCAAATTCGATTTTTTTTTCGCCAAAATATGAGTATATCAAGCGAGGGACAACTCACTTCGAAATTTGGTGTACCTACAACCCCATGGAATACATTAAGGATCATTGGAAATCATTGGCAATCATTGGCAATCAATAGCAATCAATGGCAATAATCATTGGCAGTCATTGGCAATCATTGGCAATCATTACCACTACTGCGCTTGCGCTTAGCAGAACACTGTGTGGTTCCCAGACGCGAAATTACTCACATAACCTCAAACGTATCATGAGCGTCACCATCTCGGTTCCAATTGAAGTGTTATTGACCTTGTTACTGACCTACTGAAGGTGAGTACTGAGTTTTTTTTTCTATTTATTGCTATCATAAGGACGCTATTGACAAACATAATCACTAAAGTAGCAAAATAATACTATATCTCGTACTATACAAACCTTCTGTGGAAATATTCAGATATAAAATATGCCCTACGTTGGGTATTGAATTTGACATTGAAGATTGAAGCCACTCGCATTTGGCGGGCCGAAAATAATCCGGAGGAAAATAATTTGAAGCCGTGAAATCGAAGTATGAGTATGTGAATATTCAGAGTCAAGGCATCATTAAAAGATGTCGCTACTTATTAAATTGATTCGTGTAAATCCCGCGAAGCTCTACAACATGACTGTTGTATTTCTTGTTTATTTATTATTTGTTAACTTGTGGGACTCGTAAATAAACAAGAAATACAACATGGCGCAGTCGGTAGGATACGAACCTACGCTCCCAAAGGGATTCTGATTTCCAATCAGATGCCTTAAAAAACAATACCGTCCAAATAGTGTGTTGAATGAACCTACATAATTTAGAGCTTTATTCGCTAAGCTCAATTTGCCAAAACTCATTGGAACAGTTTAGCACACTGAAAACTTTTGAATCTTTTAATTTATAAGTGATATCTTCCAAACTTGGAATGGAAAAGTGTAATGTATCAAGTTTCGCGCTTTAAATAATGGGCATGCGTCAGTGCCCCACTTTTACGCCGACAGGCACCGCGGCCTCAAGCAGGCTCAACACTCCACTCCGCCCGCAGCATCGGCAGCAAGCGTACGGTTAGCCATATACATCATGTCCAATTCGATGAATAAACCTAGCCCATATCAACCAAATTGTACGAGTGCTTAATTCGCCGATCCTCACCACTCCCCACACCAAAGACGCTTCACAAGATTCTTCACATGGCGACGAGGATAGCGGAACGCGGAAGGGCGTAAGAAAAACGCGGAGGGCGTAAGAAGAAAGAAAGGTGCGGTGAGTGGCGTAGCAAAGTTCAGCGGGACGGAGGCACGAGAACTCTGAAGTCTGAGAAGGATGGCCGGCATATTGGATGGAAGCATGTTGGGTACGTTCCGGGCGCAAGACGATTTCATCATCTTCGCAGCGAGATTCAAGCATTTTTGTTCGGCAAATGGAATTACGGACGAAGAAAAAAAAATAGCGCAGCTATTGAGTCGCTTATCGGAGGACGTTTTCAAGACGGTAAAAAACTTATCTTATCCGACAGTACCAGAAAATAAAACGTTGCAAGAACTAATCGAAACGCTGAAACAACATTATTCACCACAAGTAAATGTATACCGTGAACGAATCGAATTTTATCGAGCTGTTCAGACCACGAGCGAATCATCATCGGAATGGTATGCAAGACTGAAAGGATTAGCGGTGAACTTCGAGTTCACGAACCTGGTTGCCATACTCAAGGACAGATTCATCTCGGGCATGAGGCAAGGAAGAGTGTTGGACAGATTAGTCGAAGAGGATGTTGCCAAACCCATAACCGACTTGCTCAAGATTGCGAAAAGTAAGGAAACAGCGGAAGAAAATTCGTGTTCAAGCATTCAAGCAATAAAGTCGAAGGGCAGCAATGGAACATCAGACTACAATAAAAGGCCTATGCAGACGCAGCAGTCGCAACAGCACCAAGTTCGACATTCGCAGAGGGCAGTAATCGGTCTCAGATACGGAAGTCAAAGGCAGCGGCGAGACTCCTGCAAGTGTTGCGGCAGGAATCACAAGGGCCAATGCAGATACGCTGCATTCACATGTGGTGGATGTGGACAGGTGGGCCATCTGCGAAGAGTCTGTCGAGCGTTAGGGCACACCCAAATCAATGCTCTCAACCCGATGACTGTTGACGACCTAGAGGAGCCAGAAAGTTCGGAAGAAAATGTGGAACATCAGGTGACAGAACTTCCAATATATACAGTTAGTTTAAATAGCCGTAATCCAATAACGATTGACGTACAGTAAACGATCAACAGTGTAAATTCGAATTAGATACAGGCTCAGCCGTTTCCACTTTGAGCGAAAAATTGTATAGCAGTAAGTTCAAAATGTGTGTATTGCAGCCTACTAAAGTAATCTTCAAAGGGTACACAGGTGAAGAAATGATTCCAAATGGTTATGTAGATGTTTCAGTTTGTTTTGAAAATAAGCGTAAAGATTTGAAAATGTATGTCATACCCAAAGCAGATGTATGTCTGCTAGGTAGAGATTTTATAGCAGATTTTGATTTGTGTTTTTCTTCAGGTATAAACAAGATAACTTCCCAAGAAGTCAAGGCGATGTTGGTGGCCGAGCTTCCGGACGTCTGCACCGGGCGCCTCGGGTGTTTCAAGCATGCCGAAATCTCGTTGAAGCTGAAAACCGACGCCATACCGAAATGCCAAAGACCTGGACCAGTACCTTTGGCGTTGAAAGCGAAAGTCGAGTACGAACTCGAAAGATTGCAACAAATGGGTATTATTGTACCAACGGTAACTGCCGAATGGGCATCTCCGATCGTTCCTGTGTTGAGAAAAAACGGAACGGTGAGAATTTGCGGCAGCTACGTATGTTTGAACAAAAGTCTTGCGGACATTTTCTATCCTTTACCCTTGATCCAGCAAATTTATGCCAGCTTAGCAGGCAGCTGTAGGTTCTCTAAGATAGACTTGTCAGATGCATATCTGCAATTTCAACTCGATGCGGATTCTAGAAAGTTAGTCACAATTTCGACACACAAATGACTTTTTAATGTAGTTAGAATGCCGTTTGGTGTAAAATGTTCTAGTTTTTATTTTCAAAAACATATCGATAATTTGTTATTGGGACAGGATAATGTTTTTACATTCCAAGACGATATTCTTATAGGGCATAGAGACGGCGAAGATCACGTAGAAAGCATTAGAAAGGTGTTACGCATTTTAGGCGAAGCAGGATTAACTGTGAACGTTGCCAAGTGTCAGTTTTTACAGGACAAGGTGTCTTATTTGGGTTGTGATTTGACTAAGCACGGTTTATCGAAAAACAATGATAAAGTGAAGGCTATTGTGAATTGTCCGAATCCAACTAATGTGAGCGAGTTAAGATCTTTTATCGGCGCAGTCAATTACTATTCTAAATTTGTCGACAACATGGCGGATGGAATTTCTCCTTTGTATCAATTGCTAAAGAAAGACGTAAAGTTTGTATGGTCCAAAGATTGCGAGAAAGCGTTTAATGACGTAAAGAATCTCATAGCTTCAGACACAGTGTTGACATATTTCAATCCTAAATTGCCAATAATCGTCACATGCGACGCTAGTGATAAGGGAATCGGTGCGACACTATCTCACGTAATGCCGGATAAGTCAGAACGTATTGTAATTTACATATCCAGGACATATTCAAAATTTGAACAAAACTACAGTGCGGTACACAAAGAGAGTTTGGCGTGTTATTTCGCGATCCGAAAACTTCAAGAATATTTGTACGGGCACAAATTTGTACTCAAAACCGACCAAAAAGCTTTGATATCTTTATTCGGGAAAAACCGCGAAATCAGTCAGACTTACGCAAATCGAATAAAAAGGTACGCTTTGTATTTATCAAATTTCGACTTTACAATCCAGCACATACCCGGGAAGGACAATGTCGTCGCGGATTTTTTGAGTAGACATCCAATTGCTTTAAATGAGGACAGCGACCTGGAGGACATTTCGTTTGAGAAAATTTATTTTTCTAATATGCATTTGCCGATTAGTAAAAGTCAATTGAGAGCAGAAACCCAAAAAGACGATATTTTGTGCCAGGTAATCAAATACACTCAGTCGGCATGGCCTTTCACTGTGGACGATAGACTAAAGCCATTTTTTAATCGAAGACTGGACTTGGAAGTGAGCGACGGTTGTCTATTTTACGGCGAACGCGCGGTAGTTCCGGCAAACATGCAAAGAGATGTGTTGACGGAACTGCACAGTGCACACGACGGAATTGTGCGTATGAAATCGGTCGCCAGATCATATGTATGGTTTCCAGCGAGGTTTCCAGGCATTGATGGGCGAATCGAGGAATTATGCAAATCGTGTCCATCATGTTTGAGATTTAGAAGCGAACCACCCAAATCAGTAGCAAAATGGCCAGAAGCTGATGTACCATTCCATACGGTACACGTGGATTTTTTCACGTTGAATCAATTACAGTTTTTCATCATCGTCGATGCTTATACGAAGTGGCCTGAAGTGTATATAATGAAAAGTATTACCAGCGAAAAAACTATAGCCAATCTTAGGGATTGTTTCGCGAGATTCGGTTAACCTTATTGCATTGTAAGCGATAATGCTCCTAATTTTGTCAGCGAGGAGTTCTCCATTGCCTGAGCCATCAGCTCCAGCACGTCCTGTGCGAAAGAAAGTGCTTCCTGCTAGACTTAGAGATTGAACTTGTATTCAGTATAGTAACAAGAAAGTTTGTTAACTTTTGTTTTGGAATATATTATAATGACAGGAAGGTTTGTAAACTTTCGTTATGTGTATAAAATGTAAATATGTTTTTGACTGTGTGTAATGTTAATATTTCATGTAGCTATTGAATGTATAATTGCGAAAATTACTGTAAAGATGGAGTGTCAATTCCAAAAATATTGTTTTCAAATTGGAGAGAGGAATGTGTAATGTATTAAGTTTCGCGCTTTAATTAATGGGCATGCGTCAGCGCCTCATTTTTACGCCGACAGGCACCGCGGCCTCAAGCAGGCTCAACACTCCACTCCGCCCGCAGCATCGGCAGCAAGCGTACGGTTAGCCATATACATCATGTCCAATTCGATGAATAAACCTAGCCCATATCAACCAAATTGTACGAGTGCTTAATTCGCCGATCCTCACCACTCCCCACACCAAAGACGCTTCACAAGATTCTTCAAAAAGTGTTTTCTTTAAATTGCATTGCTCAATTGTTCAGGATCCATGCAAATCTTCATGTCTAAATTCTTCTTTGGAACTATCACTAATGAGTTCACCCATTCTGCTGGTTCGTCAACTTTCCTTATTATTTTTTGTTTTTCCAGCTCAATTAGTTTATTTTGTAATTTAGTATACAGGGCTGATGGGACTTTTCTCGGTGGTTGAACTTTCGGTACTGCATCATCAATTAATTTCATTTCATATGGTCCGGTTTGATACAGCCAATACCTTGAAAAATATCCTCGTAAGACTTCAACAGCTTATTTATTTCCGTTGCTGTATTATTGGTAACAGTTACATTATTTACGTTACTTACACTTACCCTCTTTATCAAATTTAACTGGGTACAAGCTTCTGAACCTGGGATGACTTTATTTATTCCAATTATTTGGAACTTCAGGACGGCTGTTTGATTTCTATTTGTGACTTATATTTTCAAGTCGCAAGTACCAACCGCGTTAATTGTTTGATTTGATACGGTGGTTATTCGTCCGTGTGATTTATTAATTGGAATGTCATTATTTCTATCCAATTTTTGAAAAATGTCCAATGGTAGAATGTTGCATTCAGCACCAGTGTCTAACCTAAAATTAATCTGTAGTCTGTCTTCAACCGTACAATTTTGTGTCCATTTGTTTTTGCTTAAAAAATTAACGTTTTCTACAAACAAATCTGGGTCTATTCTTTCAAATTCAATCAGGTTAATTTTGCTTTTACACATTTTGGCAAAATGATTTTTCCTATTGCATTTCGTGCATTGTTTTTGATATGCGGGGCATTTATTTATCACGTGGGTATATCCACATCGTGTGCAATTATTTATAAAAATATTTATTTTACGAACACTTACTCCTGAAGAAACATGTGGTTTTTGATGCAGTTGTTCTGCTGGTCGCTGCCTTGACTGTTGATGCTTGCTCATTTGGGGCCGGTTCACTAGGTCGATTTCTTCATCATGTCTGCCTTCAATGGCTCTGAGCGGCTTGGCTGCTGTTTCGGCTATTTCGCATACCTCGAGTGCTCTTGCAAGCGTGAGTTTATTCTCCCTCAGTAGACGATCCTTGATGTGTGTGTGTCCTTGATTCCTATGATCAGCTTGTCTCTGATGAGGCTGTCGGTAATGGCACCAAATTCACACGTGGATGCTAATTTAGCTAGCTCCGTTGCGTATTCATCAACAGTTTCTCCTGGTCGCATTTCTCGGGTCCAGAACATGTGCCTCTCGTATGTTTCATTTTTCTGTGGGACGTACTTTTCTTCAAACTTGGCCATGACTTTACTGAATAACTTCTTGTCTGCGTCCTCCTCAAATTTGAATGTGTTGTATACTTTCAAACCTCGGTCTCCGATTAAGTTAAGCAAAATGAATAATTTGTCTTCATCAGATTCTCTGTTTTGTTTACTGACGTTCAGGTAAATTTTCTAGTTTTTGGCGGAAGAATTCCCAGTTCTCTCCCATGTAACCTTCGAATTCCAGTTGACCTGGTGCGTTGATGGCTTGTCTAGCGGCCATCTTGGTGCTGTTCACGTTGGTGGGTGCTTCAGCGTCTCTTGTATTTTCCGTAATTTCTTGATTTTCTTCGGTCATCCGCACTTATTTATTAGTTTGACTTACTACTGCGTTCACTTCTTTCGTTTTTAAGACTGCGCCATGTCGTATTTATTGTTTATTTCTTATTTGTTAACTTGTGGGACAGGGAAATAACACAGCTGTACTTTGAGAGCGTTGCATAGTAAGTGCCTTTATTCATACACCTACTTCCGAGGGCTGCGTCCACTTGCGCGTGGAGACTGCGCGTACCGGTATAATATTTATGTGCAACTGCACGTACACTAGTGTAAGCCTGCTTGCCTACATGGCTATGTTATTTAATATTTACACAACAGCTGCAAAGCTCGACTATGTGCCAAAGGATTCAAACAAGTCAAGGGAATCGACTACGAAGAAACATTCTCCCCAACGGCTCGTTTTAACACACTTCGAGTGCTCTTGTGCATCACAGCTGAAAACAGATATCTGATGAGCCAATTTGACATCAAAACTGCATTCCTCTACGGAGAACTGAAGGAAGAAATCCACATTGAACCTCCAACTGGCTCAGACGTACCTACAAACAAAGTTTGTCGTTTAATTAAGTCACTGTATGGGCTGAAACAGGCACCGAAGGTATGGAACGAACTTTTCGATAACTTCCTGCTGAGCGTCGGGTTTCAACAGAGCTCAGCTGATCAGTGCCTCTATAAAAGACATACTGTAAGCGCAGTAAGTTTCCTTCTCGTGTATGTTGATGACGGACTATTATTATCCAGTAGTGATACCGAACTAAAGTATATTCTTAGTGGTTTAAAACAACAATTCCAAGTGACCGTGACTGGAAATCCAAAATGTTTTATCGCTGTGGAAATCATTCGCGACAGTTCAGACGGATCGATTTTCATTCATCAAGAGAATTACATTAACAATATTGTGAAGAAATTCAACCTGGAGGACTGTCAACCCATCAGCATTCCGGCTGATCCAAATGCTTGCTTAAGTCAGGACCTGGGCAGAGCATATTTTAAGGAATTCTAAGTGCGCGACCAAAATTCAATGCTTGTGTTGTTTGGCGCCGCAAAAGAAATTTTTAAAAATTTAGACGGACCAGAGAGTCAAACGGGCCTCTATTTTTTTAATACAAAAAAAACTTTTTATTCAAGGTCATTCCAGAATTTTAATGGAACCGCAGTTGGTAAAATGCTCCAAAAGTGCCAGAATTTTTTTTTAAAAATGTATGATTTTATTTCTGGAAATATGGATGGGCAAAAGGTGGTCCTTCGGCCCCTTCCATTCTCGCTATTTCAAAAGATTTCAGGAAACTCTTTCCATCAGACCAAAAAGCAAATTTTTTGAACCTTTGAGTGTGTTCTGTGATTGTATTTAGTGTACAGAGTGAGTCATGAATCGTGAAAATTTACCTGCCTCGAAAATGCCGGTGAAAGGTTCTAGAGGTTATAAAACTGATGTAGAGCAACAAATAACACAAATGGTTCTCATATGAAAATTTCTGCATGCATTTTTGATATGAAAACTGGATTTTTAGGATTTACGACTCACCCTGTATAGTAAATACAGTGCTCAACAATTGAAGTGGAACACCTGAAAATTTTGGTAAAATTAAAATGGTCGTGTTTTCTTGAGAAAAAACCGAATTGGAATGAGCTTTTTTTCCTGGGCAGCTAATGTCTTAGACTACAGCATGATAGAATTCTTTCTTGTTGCAAGCTTGTCATGTTATTTATACAGGGTGAAGTAGTGAGGTACTGCAAAAAATGTAAAGTTAGCACCTCTCCCCATCCGCGAAAAATTTTTTTTGGATTTTTTCATCTCGTTCTGGAAAAACATTGGAGCCCATACCTTGAAACTGTTTTTTGGGTTTTTGTCTATCTGTGTTAATTACAGGGTGATCTCAAAAAAGTGATATCCTAGACTTTCAGTGATAGCTTCTTTCATTGTTATCCGATTTTAAACATCTTCAGCTCATATTGAAGCTGATACTTCAGGCGAGAACGTTGTGAGGTCAAAACTTATTGAAGACAATAATTCAATATAAGGGGACGTATCAGAAGTGACCCGAATGCGAAACAGCTTCCGAGTATCTGTTTGATGAAAGACAAAAACAAATTGAAACTTGTCCTCAGAAGATTCGCTAATTTGGACCATTTCGATCTGCTTCTCGCTTTAGTTGTCTAAGAAATTTCCGTGGTAGAATCAAAACTCAACTGCGTGTTTTCGCGAGAAAATCGCATCCCTTGTTTACCTGAAGGCGGCCGTAACCCAAGTTACAAAATTCACAACAATTCCAAAAATTCTCCTTGACAATAAAACACGTATACCTGCCAGTTCTGAATTTTGTAACTTGGGTTACGGCCGCCTACAGGTGAATAAGGGATGCGATTTTTCCGCGAAAACACGCAGTCAAGTTTCGGTTCTACCACGGACATTTCTTGGACACCTCAAGCGAAAAGCAGATCTAAATGGTCCGAATTAGCGGATCCTTTGGAGACACGTTTCAATTTGTTCTTATCTGTTATAAAACGGAAAGTTGGAAGCTGTTTTGCATTGAGGTCACTTTTGACACGTCCCCTAATATTGAATTGTTGTTTTCAATAAGTTTTGACCTCACACCGTTCTTGCCTGAAGTTTCGGCTTCAATATGAGCCAAAGAAGTTAAAAATCGGATAACAATGAAAGAAGTTACCATTGATAGCCTAAAATATCACTTATTTGAGATCACCCTGTGATTAACAAAGATAAACGAAAACCCAAAATACCGGTTCGAGGTATGGGTTCAATGATTTTCCAGAATGAGTTGAAAAAATTAAAGAAAATGTTTTCGCGGATCGGGAGGGGTGCAAACTTTACATTTTTTGCAGTACCTCACTACTACACCCTGAAAAATTAATATGAAAAGCTTGTAACAAGAAAAAGTAACATCATGCAGTAGTCTAAGAGATTAGCTGCCCAGAGAAAAAAACTAATTGCAATTCGATTATTTATTGAGAAAATACGACCATTTTAATTTGACCAAAATTTTCTGGTGTTCCACTTCAATTTTTGAGCACTGTATAATTACAAAACACATTCAAAGATTCAAAAGCATTGCTTTTTGGTCTGTTGACAAGAGTTCACTAAGATCTTTCAAAACAACGACAATAGAGGGGGCCGAAGGACCACCTTTTGGCCCTTCATATTTTCCAAAAGAAAAACCCTAAATTTTTTTCAACATTATTCTGATACTTTTGACGCATTTCTGTAGCTGCGGTTCAATTTTCTACTCCAAATTGGCAAACACCCTGTATGATATGATGAACGAGGAGCTCCAGATAAATGTCAAAATTTCTATAATTCAAAACTATCCAAACCATTGAATCGGTAGAAAAAAAAATGGATATTGTGAGTAGCTCGACTGCGACTGTTTGAAGCTTTTTATAATCGTGTGCACGGAAACAGCCTTTTCTGGACCTGCATTATGAGGTGCTAGAGAAATGGAAGCTTTGACTAATTTCGCAAAAACGGTAGCAGGCCATGCAATTCTCAAGCATTGGAAAAACAGAAGAAAGATTTTCACTTGCAAAAAGAGGAACAACACCATCTGTGAACTGTGAAACAGCTTCATTACCGAATAGATTTTGGACCTCCGCTCTTGCTGTGGCAATCATGTCACTTTGATTTCTGGAGTTGTTAACGATTTCTTTATTGTTTCCACAGTATTTCAGTCTTGTGACGTACGTTGAACAAAAATTCTCGGGTAGACAAAATATAACTTCATTTACGATACTAATGATCAAAGGAGTCACCCTTCTTCTGGAAACAGTTCCTCCCAATTATTCATCGTCGCCATTCGGGCCATTGGCTTCTGCCGAAAAACCATCCTCAAACCCACCAGGATAAGGACCTTTTTCCATCATAAGTTTTATTGACTAGATCACAATTTCCTGAGAAATTCCAACGTCACAAATGGTGAACATTGATTGTGGATGTCACTTTGATTAAAAAAAATTAGGTATGATTGCTTTATTGAAAACAAAATCTTGGAAGTACGAAGTAATAAAATGTAGCAAAGGAATATTTTTTGACTGCGCGACCAAACTTTGATTACGCGACCAAATTTTGTCACTGGGCGACCAATTGGTCGCCCACTTCATATGTTATTTTATGCTCTGGACCTGGGTGAAACCCTCAACAGCAATGTACCTTACAGAGAAGCCGTCGGCTCTCTAATGTTTGCTGCCACCGCCACCCGTTCTGATATTGCATTTGCTGTATCATCTGTGAGCAGACATCTGAACAACCCAACAGCGGCCCATTGGAATGCCGTAAAGCGCATAATCAAGTACCTAAAGGGCGCCTCCAAGTATGGAATCAGGTACTCATCGAAAGTCGAAGGTCCTCTCCTTGATGGCTTTTCAGATTCCGACTACGCCGGAGACTGTGACACTCGAAGATCCACGACTGGCTACATCTTTCGAGTCAACCAGTCAGCAGTCACCTGGTACAGCCGAAGGCAACCTACGCGGAGCCTATCCACAGCCGAAGCGGAGTGTACATCGCAGCAGCCACCGCATCCAAGGAAGTTGTATGGTAACAGTGCGTGTTAGGTGATGTTGGTGAAGATGTTGCTCTGCCAACCGCAATTTTTGTTGATAATCAGAGTGCCATTCGATTAATCAAGAATAGTGTGTTTCATTCGCGTACCAAACACATCGACATTAAATATCATTTCATATGAGAAAAATTTGAATCGGGTGTCATTGATGTAAAGTTTGTTACTACTAATTTTCAGTTAGCCGATATATTTACTAAACCTTTGAATAGAAACCAAACCGACATGCCAATTTGAGATTGGTAATAGGATTAACGATGCCTCAATTTGTTTATTAACGAATAATTTATGCTTGTAATAGTTTATTTTGTAATGAAGTATGTGTTGCAGAGTCCCAGAGTCTCGTGGGAGTGTTAAGAATTAAGCCTCTGCATCTGCAACCAGACATACACGTAACACATCGAGTGTAGTTACTTTTGTGTTTATTTAGTAATTTTAGTACCTGTCAAAATTGCCATGTAAAGTTGTAACAAAATGTCTGTCGCTGTCTAATTGTTTTTATAAGCTGAAGTACACGTGTGTTCCGTTAAATTCTCTTTTCAATAATCTCCTTTTACCAGAACCCCCGCTGCCAATCCAAGACTTTTCGATTTGTATTGTGCCCTACCACTTCATCATCAAACAATGTAAGTTGCTAGTGAATGCCTGGCATAGTTCCTGTCAAAGTTCCGTTTCTGTGCTGTTTTAGGTTAGAATTATCCGAAATGGTTAACACGTACAACTGTTCGCAATGTTCACATTGGACTGAATCCGTCTTTCAACTCAACCACCACGTCCAGAGGAATCACAAAAATGTTTATGCAGCTGAACTGTACCATGCCATTGTCGAACCGCAACAGTTCCCTTGCATCTGGTGCGATCACAAGAGCTACTATCAGTTCGAATTGTACGAGCATTGCAAACAAGTACATAATCCTGGGAGCATAAAAAATGAAAATGGAACTTTTAGCGAAGAAATTGTAAGATACCCGTGCCGTTACTGCCGAATATACGAATCGGATTCGAGTTTATCCCTTATAGGTAAAACATCGAAAATTGTGTGAAAATGGGCCAACAGGCGAGCTACAAGAAGCCAGGACAGAAGAGGACGAAGGCATAAAATCACCCGAATTGAATAGGGCTATTGCAAGGACTATCAGAGATGTTGAAGTAATGGAATCGAACATGTCGACCGATGATTCAACTAAAAAAACTGACTGGTTTCAGTGCAACCACTGTTCGTACCGAGTTAAACAAAAGTATTTGATGAAACGACACTACATCTCGAAACATGCTACGGATGAAGAAATTGAGTGGTTCCACTGCAACCATTGCTCGTATAGAGCCAAACTAAGATCAAGCTTGACAAAGCATAACGTGTCGAAACATTCTACGGAACGTAAAAACTGAACGGTTTCAGTGCAACCTTTGTTTGTACGGAGCCAAAATGAAGTCGCAGTTGAAAGAACACGTGAAAAATAAACATGCTACGAATGAAGAAATTAAATGGTTTCAGTGCAACCGTTGCTCGTACCGAGCCAAACAAAAATGGTCCCTGAAAACGCACAGCATGCTGAAACATGCTACGAATGAAGAAATTGAATGGTTTCAATGCGACCATTGCTCGTACCGAGCTAAAATGAAGTCGCAATTGAAAGAACATGTGATAATCAAGCATGCTAAAGATGAAGAAGTTCAGTGGTTTCAGTGCTACAATTGTTCGTACCGGTTCAAACGGAAGTCATATTTGAAACTACACATGTTGAAACATGCAACGGATGAAGAAATTGAGTGGTTTCAGTGCGACCATTGTTCGTTCCAAGCCAAACATAACTCAAGCTTGAAGAGAGACAACATGAATAAACATGCAACGAACGAGGCTACGAACAACAAAATTTAATGGATTGACTCCACCATGTTTATACCCAGCTGAACGAAAGTCACATTAGAGACAGCACTTGATAAAAGAATAAAAATATTCTGTTTCTGAACAAATCAACTGGTTCCAGTGCAACGATTGTTGGTGGAGGTAGAGGAAGTTGTGAATTTTTTGAACACTTTTTGAACTGATGGTGCGATAGATGATACGATCCATATGATACAATAGGTACCTTTATAATTATATACACCCACCTCACTGCAGTAGTCATCTCGGTCCATTTTCTACAGATGTCTTACCAAATAGCAATATCCAGCTATATCCCATACACTTTCTATTTTCAGTAGATTGACTTTTTGGAGCAAAAATAAAGTGACAAGCTGGGGGGGCACAGCTACGGCTACGGCAAAAACTCGCATCCTTCTCAATACCCCATTTGACAGCGATGCCCCTTTACAGCAAATAACACAGTGAGCCTGAGCGGCTTGCATAATTCCTCATGAATCGGCGAAAATATCCCGTCAGACCTAAAAACGTTCGTGAACACTTTTCGGAAATTCAAACTCCTCTACTGCTATAATTTTCCGCGGACCAGGTTTCATGCCCTGCTCGCTGATCACGTAACCCAGAAATTCGACTCCTGGCAGTCCAAAAACACATTTTTTCAATTTCATCGTCAAGCTTGTCTCTCAATTCTTCCTTTAATCTGTTCAACATTCCATCCCAAGTCGTGGCTCAACTCAGCAAGCAAGAGTATGATATATGCACACTTTATGCCTTGAACTGGTCTCAAGACAAACACCATTCACCCTGCAAAATTCATATGGTGGATTGACAAGACCGAAAGTTAATCTTTTGAACTGTGCCGTTCCATATGGTGTTGTACATCCATTTCTGGTTGAATTACCATTGATACATTTAAGCTTGAAAAGACACAACATGAATAAACATGCTACGACCGAGGCTACGAACAACAAAATTTATTGGATTGACTCCACCACTGTTCATACCCAGCTGAACGAAAGTCACATTTGAGACAGCACCTCGGACAGCACTTGATTAAAGAATGAAAATACTTACTCTGTTTCTGAACAAATCAACTGGTTCCAGTGCAACGATTGTTGGTAGAGGTAGAGAAAGTTGTGAATTTTTTTAACACTTTGAACCGATGTTGCGATATATGATACCTACGATCCATATGATACAATACCTTTATAATTCAGCTATATAATTAGTTTCCAGTTGCAAATATTCGGACAAAAAGCGAAGCGGGCCCATCATGAGACAGCCGCCTGGGCCTGCCCTCAAAAGATTGTGGGAAGTCCAGACGAGATGAGCTCTGGCTTGAAATTTTCCGGCACTTTGGTAGTAAGGGTAATATTCACAGAATAAAATAAAATAGAATAGAATATATATATTTTGTTTTATATGGTATGTAACGGTTTACTTTTGCAAAGAATAATAAAAAAAATTAAGAAGACTTTGGTATTGTTGGATTTATTCGAATTCAAATTGGGTGTAATTATTTTGTAACGTGAGGGTGTGTTGGACGTTGCGCAGCTGGGCTCGGATTTTTTGTGGGTCCTTTCAAAGTTGTACAGAGGGCATTTTGCTCAATTTCGTGAAATGAGCCCCGGGCATCCTGGGAAACCGCACAGCCATTTTTTCGCTGGGCAAGGCCACGAAGGCGTCCTGAAGCGAGAATACGTGATTGTGCTGTAAAAGGATCCGGGGTAAGTTTAATAGAAAATGTTTCGAGACGGGGCAATCCCGAACACGCACTCACCTAGATTCGCGAATTTATAGGATTCCTATTACGGTTTGAGCAAAGGCCACGGAAAGTCCCATCCAGTTCTGCATACAATCCAACGATCCTTCCCACTGTATCGGAACAAGAGCTCTCGCTTGCGGTTAAATAGACCAACAAGCAGAAGAAATTGTAATGCTGGAAAGAGAAATGAAGGATAAGAACGAGAGAGACGGAGTAAAAATGAGAATGCTAGAGGAAACAATACCCAAGATGGAAAATCAACTGGAAAGACAAGAAAGACAAAGAAAAAGGAACAATATAGTGATAACAGGAATAAGAGTGAATACAAATGATGCAAATAGACTGAAGGAAGAGGCTGACAACTTTATTAAGAACAATATCCAGGTTGATGCAAAAGTCAAGTCGGCCTATAAAATTGACGATGCTAAATGTATAGTGGAGATAGAGAATTGGAATGAGAAGACAATGATCATGAAAAATAAGGCAAAACTAAGAGGTCTTGAAAACATGAAAGTCTTTATAAACAATGATTTTACATACAACGAACGGAAAATACCGAGAGTTCATTAATTAAATGGGTCAAGGGTGCCTGTGAATTCAAAAACGTCTGTCGTAAGTAGCGTAATCCTTTTGTATTAAATTTGTCAAACTTTGACAAGTTACGTCCCATATTATTGATCTCTGATCTGCCGTAAGTTTACGAGAATACTTCAAGTTCGAAAATACTCCTCGATCATGTAGGTTTTGTGCCCTGCCGTAAAATCACATTTAAAATGTCCCGAAAACGAAAACTGCGACTGGTTTGACAAATTACGATAGCCAAAAAATTACAGACATCAAATGAACGATGCTAGTTCCGACAGATGTTTTCAAAGTCACAGGCACCCTTGACCCATTTAATTTATGAACGCTCGGTACAATCACAACTAATAGTCCAGGCGCCAGGGAGCAAAAATCAGCTCAATAAGGAAATAATTGTTTCCTGGCTGGAAACTAGCTTGAAACGATCTGTGTGGCTTAAGTTTTGACATACTAATTTCCCCCCTTTCGGAAATGTCGGCGTCATGTCGCCATCATCAACAAGAAGTGCACCAGCGTGGTTTTTGCCGAATATCTTGATTTTGGGCCATCTGACAGCAAAAGATGTGAGGAGTCATTTTGAAACCAATGAAATTCCCTACGGAATAGTTTTTAAATGACCTTTTTGCGACTTATGGTCTTTGAGATAGAGCTTCTGGAAGTGAGAGGCATTGTCGAAAAGCTCCATGGCCACTTGACTCGAAAAACTAAAATGTCGATGTGACAAAAAAAATTCAAAATGAGATTTCTCGAGAATCCTTCATGCTATAGTTGCGGTGATGGTTTTGAACTCTTTCTCTTGAACCGTTGATCACGAATATAGAAAAGTCAAAAACGTCACATTGTACATATACAGGGTGTACTGAGGGAATAAAATCCGATCAGAGATATTTTACATATTTCTTCGATTTAACCTATATGCGACACTCTAAGCACCTAACACAAGTCCAATATAAATATGGATTTGCTCTATAAGCTTCACTCAATACACTGAAGAAGTGGTCAGCTTACAGCTTTACTGTAAAATGTTTTGAAGGCCCTCTGAAATCATCAAAATATTAAAAATTTACAGTACCAAGGAATGTATATAACAATATATTATATACCAAGGAACCAAAGTGAATTTTTAATTCGGAGATTTGGACCCAAAGGACCCTCGAGCAACAAACTTCACCCAAGAGATCAAAAATTCACTTTGGTTCCTTCGTATTGTAACGGTACAACCCCTTTCTCCTAACCCGTCAGTTGACATTCCGGCGTGATCGTCTAACAAAAGTGTAAACCATACTTAACTGCTGTCTGGCCTCTTACAGTAGATTCACAATCACTGAGGTGGACTCCGCTAATAGAGCCACCCCTTTCCTTTCACTAACCCTTTCACTGGCTCTGTCAAAGAAAGTGACAGTACGAGAAGCTCCGCTGATAGAGTCCCATTTCACTTTCCCCTACGTTGTCAAATTAATTCATAACCGCTTGTTCTTTCATTGATAAGTGACACAAGAGAACAGGTACTAAACAGAGAGACATAACACGAAAGTCAACCACAATCCTGTTTATTACAACAAAGTCATAACAGAGAGAAGACAATTGATACACAGGTCCTTGATCCTACCCTAGTCAGTGGGAGATTTCTTCAAATATCCTATCTTAAATCAAATCACAGTCCTCTAATTAATTAGCGTAATCGGAGTCATACTGACCTCCTCGTGGAAAATGTAACCATGGCATTCGCCTATTGACCTGGTGGGGAAACCACGGAAAACCCACCAGGATGGTCTTGTGCTGTGATTTCAGGTACTCGCTACAGTTGATACGGCTCTGCCCACCCGCAGATTAAATCCCTATTGTAAACGACCTAATTTATTGAAATAACACGGGGGACGTTGCCATGATATCTGTAAGATAACCCTATCCAAATTTAACAACAATTCAAATTTGAGCTAAACCAAAGGGGAAGAAACTCTACCTAAACCGCAACGCAAATTAAACACTTGACTGCTCGAAAAACGGAACGTAGCGACGTTTTACAAAATATGACGCCCAGAGTAACAACAATAAACACTGAATTCCATGTCCGTAATCACACTAATGTTATCACACAATTCTGTCGCTTGACGCGGGCTTACAAATCACCTACGCCTTATCAACCACCAGTCCTGGAAACCAACAATTTGCCGTGCTTTGACTTGACTTTGATAATCGTCAAATTTTGATGATAATTTTTCGCTCGTTGGCTTTGTACGACAGCTTCGGCTTTGATCGTATGCCTTCAAACAATGAGATATGGGACATTTTCCCATCTCGATAATTTTATCAGCTAACGGCACTATGACTGCCGGTTTTACACTTCAAATACCATTTTAATGGATCTCAAAAACAACAGTAAAGGTCTCCTACACTACACCTAGCTAACGGCGCCGAGGAGAATGCAGGTATGGCTTTTCACCACAAGACGGCTCGAGTTCACCTGAAACCTAGATACTGCTAAGAGACTCACGGTGGCTTTCTTTGAATAATTTTACTTCGACGTGGCTGAAAGTCGCCGGTGGCAGAAAATAACAATCCTTGGACAGAATTTTTCAACAGATATTTGGAGGGAAGTAATTACGACGCTCTCGCTATTGGTCTCTTCGGGCGTCGCGCCTCAGCTCAAGTCCTTGATGACCCAACGGATTCTCGCGACGCGCCCCACGGAGTTATGTTGAACCCTTTTTTGATCACAACCCTTCGTTTATCGAGTCTCGCGCGAGACTTTCGCATTTTGGCGGTGTTTATAGGTGATGTCTTTAAAGGTGGGCAATTTGCAGCCGCCCTTTTGGTGGACTTGAACTGTAAATTTTCTTTGCCATTGCGGTCGTCTGCTTGATCGAGAGAAAAAAAGAAAGGCTTGAAATTTCATTCGCATGATGAGGCTTGGAGATTCGCCTTGCCGATGGTGTCCGGCCGATTCTTTAGCCTGAGACGGAAGTAATTTTTGTTGTTGCAAGATGGAACAATAATGGCGCTCACCTAGTGGCCAATCAGGGTGCATTTAGTTCATTTGATGAACTTTCACGTGCCCGGGGCAGTGAGCCGGCTGAGCCATTGGCGGGAAGGCAATACCGAATTTCTCGGCCTGTACCCTCGAATTACTCTTAGTTACAATTTTCTGTGGACTTCTAATCCTTATTTAATTTTCAGCAGCATTGGTTTCCACGGCCGGTAATTAATAATATTTTAACCTCAATTAGTGCAGAAAACGAGACCAACCTTTGTTTGACGATCGGCGTAGTAGCAGACGATTTTCCTACTCCTTGGTCCCGATGTTCAGAATTTCGACTTGAAGCCTGCTGCCTGTTGTGCTGTCTCCACCACACACACAATATCACCTCTTTCCAATTGAATTTACACCAAACACACCACGAGAATTGACCCTGATTTAATTTAGCAATCTGAACACACGAAATTTTCACTAGAACCCCCTTTTGATTTTTGTGAAAATTTCCGACTACCGAACCGACTTCAATTTGTTTAATTGACTTGAAATTTGAATTCTTTAGATACAAACAACGATCTGAAATCTGTTATTTAACTCAGTTAGTAAATTAGTAAATTTTAGCTTCACGCTTGTACTTATCAAAAACTGCCTTGACAAAACAAAATCTTAAATCCCCAGAGGACTTGGATTCACGTTTTTCAATGCAACTTGTCACGATGAGAGCTCAAGCAAAAAAGCCACGAGAGTCCGCCCACATCCCCTGAGCTACCCTCTGATTTCCACTTCCGAAAGTCCTTCACCTCTACCAATGAGATTTGACCAACCCTAGTCTCGTCCAATCACAAACCTTCCACCCCCTGATATCGATCGCGTATTGGATTCTGTCGACCACGTTCGATCCTGCAAATATCGCCCTTATGGCCGCACTCCTTATAGCATTCACCGTCAGATGACGCCAGTCGTCTCCTTTTCCACACCAATTTGGGTAATTACAATACTATCGCTACCTCCACGCTCCCATCTGACTTCTGACATATCAAGATATTTTAGCTTACGTTTATAACTTCCGGGCTTATGTCTAAACACAAAAATTTTTACCCTAATAGTGTAATTTAACCTGGCTGGACTGGGCAGAATCGCTTGAATGAAACCCTTTCTTGTTTGGTATCTACTTGATTCTCATTTCGCACCCCAATCTATGAACTTACTCTTTCCACCATACAATCACATCTACGAGTTTTCAATTTGGAAACTTGTAATTTAACGCGTTTAATTTTCTCGTAAGCGAAATTCTCGACTCGGCGATATGCTGGCCACATGGCTACGGTCCTTTTCGGTCGCTTTTAGGCGGCATTTCAGTATGTCATAAACCAGCGGGCGTTTTATGCCGTCGCATCCGGGCGCAAACTATACCTTTTCCCGAATTTTCGAAACTTTAGATAAACACTTCTTTGTCCATACTTGAGTTATTACTTCTCACGGCCAAAACTAAGCAATTTCTCTATCACTCAAGGACTCTGCCGGGTTTTTCTATAGCTCCCCGTTTTTAACAGCCCGGCTCATATAACTCGATTCAGCGTTGGGTTTCTTCCAAGCCATTTTCGGCCTTATCTCGCCCAGTTAAATTCACATGTGCCCGGAAGCTATGAATAACCTACTTAATCATTTTAGCAATTGCCACAGTATATAATATACTGTTACATACATTTCTTGCTACTGTAAATTTTGATGATTTCAGAGGGCTTTCAAAACATTTTACAGAAAGGCTGTGAGCTGACCACTTCTCAAGTGTATCAAGTGAAGCTTGCAGAGCAATGCATATTGATATTGGACTCGTGATAAGTGCTTAGAGTTTCGCATAGGCTAAATCGAAGAAATATGTCAAATTTCTCTGTTCTAATTTGATTCCCGTAGTACACCTGTATATGTACAATGTGACGTTTTTGACTTTTCAATATTCGTAATCTACGGTTCAAGAGGAAGAGTTTAAGATCATCACCGCAACTATAGCATGAAGAATTTTCGAGTAATCTCATTTTGAATTTTTTTTTGTCACATCGACATTTTAGTTTTTCGAGTCAAGTGGCCATGGAGCTTTCACGACAATGACTCTCGCTTCCAGAAGCTCTATCTCAAAGACCATAGGTTGCAGAAAATTGATTGAAAAACCAAACTGTAGGGAATTTCATAGGCTTCAAAATGACTTCTTACATCTTTTGCTGTCAGATGACTCAAAATCAAGATATTCGGCAAAAACCACGCTGGTGCACTTCTTGTTGATGATGGCGACATGACGCCGACATTTCCGAAAGGGGGGAAATTAGTATGTCGAAACCTAAGCTACACAGATCGTTTTAAACTAGTTTTCAGCCAGGAAACAATTATTTCCTTATTGTTTTCCCTGGCGCCTGGGCTATAAGACAAGAGACCGATGATATGAGGAAGGAAGGACGAAGAGTAATGGTAGGATACCAAAATAGTATTTTATGTTACTAGCGCCGAAAACCGGGCATAGCATAACGAACGTGAATGCAGCTCGAGGCCCTAGGCCGAGAGCTGCATGTAAGAGAGTTATGCTATGCTGTTTTCAGCGCGAGTAGCATACATCGTTTTTCGTGGTGCTTTTAATAAAATCACAAATAAATAAGATCATATCGCAATAATCATTTCTAGTTGGTACTTCTGCCATTCATCACCAAGGCACGAGGCATATACCTACTAGATGCAGATTTTTGTGTGTCAAATGTCGATTTGAAAAATTGCGTCCTATGTTTGAATTTTCTTGCTTAAAACCGCCCTTCCCATCCCCAATTAGAAAGGCCATCTCCCAAAAATCCCGAAATCACTGAGCTCTAGTGCCTTGTGTGACGACGAAACACAGGAAATGGCATAAATTAATCACTTTTAAACCTTCGCGCCACAAAACGTCAAAAATCATTCTGCAATTGTACCAACAGATATTAGAAAAATGACCCTAATTGTCAATTTTTAAAGTAATTATTGATAATTTTAACTGATTTGAACCGAAAATTTCAAGCTATAATATTGGAAACGTGATCTCTCTTGAATTGTGAATGATTTTGCGAGGTTAGTTAATTTTTACGTGTACTTTTTACTTTGCCGCTCTAGATCTTTTTCTGAATATTACAGTGCAGGACACCGAGCGTATATTGTCATTTTCGGTTATGGCAGCACGAAAAATTATTATAGACAATGAAGTTTGGCAGTGGAACAGAGAAAGCAGAAAAATACAAAAAGCTCTAAAAAACTGAAAAGAAACTATATTGTGGAAATGCAAAAGACGACAAGGCGTGAAACTGGTACATGAAATTTGGCTGCATGGAATATAAGAAGCATTAATGGCAAAGAAAAAAACTTGAGTACGAATTTGACAAAGAAAAATTGCGGTAGGTATCCTGGAAGTGCAAATAAGGCAAAAAACCGTTTATTTTTTTGTTGAGCAACTTGAAGCTCTATTCCAAAACCCTCCAATCCGCCCCAGCCGAGCCGGTCAATCAAGGTGGATATACCTTTTTAGTAACTAAGAACACCGTGCACAGGCGGGTAACTGTTACCTCTGACTGTCACTGTCATACCACTCATACCTACTACTGTCATAGACAAGCTACCATCATTAGGTCTGTTCATGATGGTCCGTTCGTTTGCTTGGTGCGAATTGCACTGGCTGCCAACTCCGCTCCACCGTGCTGTCTGTGAGGTGAACAAAAAAATCTATTGTAGGTACTTTACTATCAAAACATTGCAAAGTCGGAGAAGAGAAGAAAAACCAAATTTATTGAAAGAAATTGTTCAAACTGTGCACCCTGGTGCTCTGGGCAACTGCGTGCTCTTTTTTCCATGGATCTCCTTACATTTTCCATGATATTTTCGTTGTCTCGAATTGACGCGGCAGCCTCTTCCACACGTGCCGTGAGATCTTCAATTGTATCGACAGGAGTGGCATACACGAGCTCTTTCATATGACCCCACAGATAGAAATCACAGGGGTTAAGATCTGGAGAACGTGGTGGCCACGGTATTGGACCACTTCTGCCGATCCATCGATTGGGAAATTCATTGTTCAACCAATGAATATATAACCATTGTTATTTCCAGGCCCAGTAACAGAATTCCTTACTCTGACACCGGAGGCACTTCTATGGCTGGAAAATCTTGACATTCAACTTTGATATTCCACCAATTTACCCATCATTCATCAATACTTTTTATACATTTCTCTTTCTTTATTGTGCAATGTAGTGAATCCATACGAAATAATAATAATTGTTCAACCAATTTCTCACAACAAGGCCGTGATGAGCCGGAGCTCCGTCCTGCATGAACCACATTCTTCTAAAGGTGGCTAGAGGCACATCTTCCAGTAAGTTGAACAACTCATTATCCAACAAGTCCAGATAGTCAACAGCATTCAGCATACATTGAAAGAAAATATTTGCTGGTAATGACTTGGCCGTACTACATGAGGATTTTCGGCAGACTAAACATGTGCGCTGTGCATGTTGAAGACGCCTTTTCGTGTAAATCCGGCTTCATCGCTGAATAGTATAAACTTGAGGAAATCCGGTTCTTCAGCAATCTGGTGCAGTTGCTGTAATAATAACTCGAAGGGTTGGGGGATGTATTCAAATATAATATGAGCGAAAACTGAAGACCCAATGGAAATAAGTCAAAGACATTTCCAAAGTATCAAATTATATGAAAATGCCACCATTTGTGAATTTGGGGGTGGTTGATGTCCAAAATGAACCAAACAATTTAAACACAATAAGATAGGTATAAACAATATAAGTATTCCAAGTTCCTGTACCTTATGTTCTGCTTGGGGAAACTATAGCAGGTCGATGACCCTGTATGGTCGTTCAGAATAGGGGGTGCTTAATCCTAAGGGTAGTAACGTGACTGCCACCACCGACTCAGTTATTTTATATGGAGAGGCTGATCCATAGGGGGAGGGGAACAGACCCTCTGGGTGCATCTCAAAGTTTCAATCTTGGTTGGGATAGCGTGCATTTTAGCTTATCTATTTCTGGCTTTTACTCTTCGGGAAGGCGTTTAGATTGAGTCCGGCAGACGAGGCATTTGAATCGAGTAGGAACCTCCAGCTTTTACCTGGTTCCGTGTGAGGGGTGGTCAGGCAAACAAGAGATTTCCAAAACAAACATCATGTAGAGAGCGGATTTATATGCGGTGAAAAAGTCCAAAATATGCAGTTTATATGCGCTTAAAAAGTATCAAAATATGCGGTAAAAATGTCCAAATAGAGCAATATATGCAAGTAAATATGTGATATAAACTGCAAGAATAGTGAAAAATACAACATTTACATGTAAAACCAGCCAACAAACTTTGACCATCAAGGTAAGAAAAAAAAAATTCTTCGAAAATTTCAAAATATTTTTCCTTGAACTCAAAATATCGTGATTTTCTCGCACATATAGATAAAATGACCAAAATAGTGACAAATATTCAGTTATGTGCAAAAATATGGACTAAATATGCGGCTATATGCGATTATATGGACTATCAATTTGTATGCGGTAAAAAGTCAAAATAATAAATTATATGCGAAATGAAACTTGGTATTTAGGTTCCTTATAAATGGAAACGTCAAGCTGCAAGTCGACAGTTGCATCCAACTTGGCGATTGGAACCATGTAAAAAATTATAAATCCGCTCTCTAAATACAGGGTGGTCCGACTTTTATGTCATTAAATTTAAGGATCGATAGAGAATAAAAAATGAAGGGGACTTTTCCCAGAAAACATATTTGAGAAATGCCTATTAACAGAGATACAGCCCATCAAAGTTGGGAATCTCGGGAATAAATAATCGTTTTTTTTTGCATAACTTTTGAACCGTTCAACCGATTTGATCATGAATAGAACCAAAGGTTCACTGAAATTATCTCTTGTCGAACAATCATAACATGTTTAATGAAAAAGTTTAAGGGGCTTAGACATTTGGGGGTGACCCTACTTCCCCCCCCCCCCCCCCTATTTTCAACCCCTTAGTTATTTTTGGAAACTGTTCATAATTTTGAATTCTACGTTCAAATTTGAAGAAAAAATCACTGTTGCAAAATTTTGATTAGAGGCTTCGTTTAGGAGATATTTGGGTTTGAAACTTTGGGAAACATCCCGAAACCGCCACTTTCAAAGGTCTAAAAATTAAAATTCAAAGAAACTCATGATTTCTCAGCTGAAATAGGTTTTCTAGAATTTCTAAGTTGATAAACCACCATTTTTTCCCAAAACACGGGAAATTTTCAGGAAAAAAACAATTTGGGTTCTGGAAAGTGGCGATTTCGGGATGTTTTCCAAAGTTTCAAACTCGACTATCTCCTAAACGAAGCCTCTAATTAAAATTTTGAAAAAGTGACTTTTTCTTCTAAATTGAACGTAGAATTTAAAATTATGAACAGTTTTTAAAAATAACTGGTATGTGAGAAATAGGGGGGGGGGGAGTAGGAACACCCCCTGATATCTACGCTTCTGAAACTTTTTTATGGAACAAGTTACGATTGTTCGACAGGGGATAACTTCAGTAAACCTTTGGTTCTATTTTGAATTAAATCGGTTGAACGGTTTGGAAGTCATGCGGAAAAAACGATTATTTGTTTCCAACTTTGAAGGGCTGTATCTCTGTTATTAGGCATTTCTTAAATATGTTTTCTGGAAAAAGTCCCCTTCATTTTTCATTTTCTATTGATCCTTGAATTTAATGACATAAAACAAGGACCACCCTGTATATTCAAATAAGCAAAATTAATGAGTACAATACTGCGTAGGTTTACTATCAAAAGCTCGTATCAAAAATATTCACAACTATAGCCACCTCGTGGCATAGCAATAATAATAATAATTTGAGTGAACAATTACAAACTCAGCTGTCGCTGTGACGTTTGATGACGTAAAAGAGTGGTGCAACAACTGTCACGACGTAATTTTGGCGTTCATCCGTCATGGCTCGTGCACATGACGTGAGTGGGGATATGAGAGAGAGAGATTCAGAGTGGGAGAGATATAGAGACACTAGAGAGCGTTATTGCAGATAACTCATTCTTCATCCGCGAGAGCGCTTCACAGCACTTATATTAATTAGATAGGTTCTATCTTATACGATGACATCACACTAATAAGAACTTTAATCTTTACGTTCCGCCCTGGGTAGGTATCAACAGGGTTACACTCGCGTAAAACACAAGGGTAATATTTTCAGGACGATTGGTTTCTGCGTTGACAAGGGAACGTCGCGTTTTGCGCGTCGGTGAATTATCTACCAAAATATATTCGGACTCGCGTCTCGCGTGCTATGGTGATTCACTCTACACGTCAAGCGGTTCAATTAGTTTAAATAGTGATAACTGAAGGAAAAACTGACTAATTTCAAAAAAATCAACACTGCCTGATGAGACTATTCTTTGGCTACAAGGTGCTGTCCTTAGTTTAATCATACATTGCATTTTACAGGATATACAGGGTGCCAAGGGAAGAGGTGAAAATTAATGAATTTTCGAAGTGGTCCATCTGTTTTAAAAAAAATGTCAGATTTTTTCTCAGTTCATTTTTTGAAAGCCTGCATCAATCTGTCCACTAAATAGTAATTTTTTTTATCAGGTTTTTCTTTGAAAAAGTATTTTTTTTCTGAAATCAAATAAAAATTGTTGTCGATTCTGTGAACGGCTTCTATTGAAATTTGGTAGTGAAGTATGATTTCACTTCACAAACCGTCTTATCGAATCATTAAACCAACCGATACGAATGACTTCCCAAGGAGGTATCCGTCGAGGTATCCGTCGATACTTTGTTGGATTCATCAGATCAGGATGGTTGGGTC
Organism: Anaspis maculata; assembly: GCA_949128115.1. Classification (NCBI taxonomy): domain Eukaryota; kingdom Metazoa; phylum Arthropoda; class Insecta; order Coleoptera; family Scraptiidae; genus Anaspis; species Anaspis maculata. The sequence continues at coordinate 5,633,974 of OX421962.1, forward strand.
AGTGTAACATCACGAAGCCTAATTTCTAGACTTTTATGGAAGTACAACATGGACACTGCAGGTGTCGCTAGAAGACCTGGCTCAAGTCGAAGACAAAAGACAACTGCACTGAATGCCACGATTTTGAGAAGTCAATTATGCAAGCTATTTAGTGTTCGATGTTGTTCTATTGTATAGGTTTATTGTTGCATTAAATTTCTCCCCAACCATCACCAGTATAATTTTTGACATATTTGTCTTGTCCTTTGGACGGCAGGCATGAGAATGTTTGCTGATTGAAAATGTCCAAACCGGCAAACCATCCCCCATGCCAGTCGGGTGTGCTCTGAGAAACATCCTTGCTATGAGAATATGCGTATGCGCCTTGTGCCCTGTGATTCAAAAAAAAATTCGATTCTTGGCCCATGTGCTCTTCAGCTATAGAATACTCAAACAAACAAGTGGAATCATACCTCATTACCAAATTTCAGTGGAAGCCGTTTACAAAATCGACATCGAATTCTTCCGATTTCATAAAAAATTCCGAGAAAAATTCTAAAATTAAAAAAGAAACTGAATAAAAAAATTACTATCAGTCGACAGATTTTGACGCAGGCTGTCTAAAAATTAGCTCAGAAAAAAACTGACATTTTTTCTGAAACAGGTAGATGACCTCGAAAATTCACCGATTTTCATCTCTTTCTTTGGCACCCTGTATATCCTGCAAAATGCGATAAATGATTAAACTGAGAAAATCGCTCGTAGTAAAAAAATAGTCCTATCAGGCAATGTTGATTTTTTTAGAATTGGTTAATTTTTCCTTCAGTTATCTCTATTTGAACTTGAGCAACAATTTTCAATATCCTCATTTTTCGTTGAGCAGTTTATATACGGTGACATCACACTATGAAAAGGACTTCAATCTTCACGTTCCATCCTGGGTATCAACAGAGTAACAGTCGCGAGGAACACAGGGGTAGTATTTTTAGGACGATTGGTTTCTGCGTTGACGAGGAAACATCGCGTTTCGCGCGTCGGTGAATTATCTATATATATAATCGAAGAAAAACCTTTTACCCTCCTGGAGTGTAAGGTGTGTTTACAAATTAAAAGAAAAATCTTATTCTAAAAGTAATATCAAACAATACAACAAATCTCACATTCTAAATCTTATGATAATAACAAATTTTTAAATGTTTTTCATTTTTCATGATTATCGTCTTCTGTGCCATGTACAAAAATGTTTTCCATATCGTCTTGTTCTGTGTTATTCTCCTAGTCGTTCTCAAAATGTGTCGTTTCGCGGCAAGTAGGAACTTCTCCCACAGCGTATACTCCATGGTTTTCTTGATTCCTTTTTTTTTTATTTATTTTGCTATGTTTGGTATTTTTCTTTAGTATTGTCAGTTTCATGTTCGTGTAGTCTAGTATAGTGTTGTGCTTTTTCTTGTTACGTCTTTTTGGTGTGTTTTTGAATTTCCTATTTTCTAATGGTTTTTTGATCCCCAACCAGTATTTTTATTATGGATCTTCTCTCTTTCTTGGTTTACATCTTCCTCATCTGGGGACCTTTGGCTAAATGTTCTTCCTTTCGTTTTAGTCTGTGATGGTGATTGTTCTATCTCTTCTATTTGTTGTGTCTTATCTTGGAAGTCTTGTAATGAGTACATTTTGCCGTCTACCACCATTTTATCGTACTTAAGATGCGCTCTTCTTCCTTTTTCTCGTTCTTGTATCAGATATTTCGTTAGCTCCTTCCTCTGTTGCCGTACTTGATTTGGTAAGTCCTTTACTATCCACACTGCTTGCTCCTTTAATTTTTTTTCTCTCTCAGAATCCTTCTCTTCATTTCCATTGCTGTAACTTCCAGCAACACTGGTCTTTCTTTCCCATTTTCTCGCCTTCCGATCCTTCTTGCTTCCGTTATATCTCTTGTTCCATCCAACCCGACTCCCAAAAAGCTTGTGATCTTGCTTATCCTTTCCATCAGTGTCCCGTATACTTCATTCTCTTCTTCTTTTATTTCGTGTATTATCAGTTTCCTTCCTCTGCTTTGTTTCTCCAGGGTATCAATTCTTTCTGCTTGGATTGCAATGTGTTGTTTCAAATCCTTATTCTCCTTCCCCAAAATTTCCACTTCTTTGATACTTCTATCGACTTTACTGTCTGATTTGTCTATCTTAGCATTTATTTCTTGTAAAGCCCTTAATATAGCTTCCATCTTACTAGGGTGTTTATTGGGTTGCCTAAAATGAATTCAGCTGCGAAAAGAGTTTGTTCGCCTCGGCGGCTCAAAAAACGTTCACTCTTATCAACCTTATCACAAGCAATTTTGCACCTTCTGGCTGTTATTTTATTGTTTTCCACTTACGTTTTTAGTTGTATTTCCTTTCTGTTTCACTAGGTTCAGCCGCTGTTTTCCTCTTGTTCAGTTCTTACACCTTGAGAGGTTATTCTTGGACGCAATTTGTGTTTTGGTTCTGCCTATAATATCCCGATATTCGAGGTTTACTATGAGGCTGTACAAAACACACGCTGTACTAGACACTGCTCATTTCTTAAAAAAAACTGAATAAAAAATATACTATTAGTCGACAAATTTTTTTGACGCAGGCTGTCTAAAAATTAGCTCAGAAAAAAATGACATTTTTCTGAAACAGGTAGATGACTTCGAAAATTCACCGATTTTCATCTCTTTCTTTGGCACCCTGTATATTCTGCAAAATGCGATGAATGATTGAACTGAGAAAACCACTCGTAGTCAAAGAATAGTCCTATCAGGCAATGTCGTTTTTTTTTTAAATTGGTCAATTTTTTCTTGAGTTATCTATATTTGAACTTGAGCAACAATTTTCAATATCCTTATTTTTCGTTGAGCAGTTTATATACGATGACATCACACTATGAAATGGACTTCAATCTTCACGTTCCACCCTGGGTATCAACAGAGTAACACTCGCGAGGAGCACAGGGGTAATATTTTTAGGACGATTGGTTTCTGCGTTGACGAGGAAACATCGCGTTTCGCGCGTCGGTGAATTATCTATATATATAATCGAAGAAAAACCTTTCACCCTTCTCGGATGTAAGGTGTGTTTACAAATTAAAAGAAAAATCTTATTCTGAAAGTAATATAAAACAATACAACAAAAATCTCACATTCTAAATCTTATGATAATAACAAATTTTTAAATATTTTTCATTTTTCATGATTATCGTCTTCTGTACCATGTATAAAAATGTTTTCCATATCGTCTTGTTCTGTGTCATTCTCCTAGTCGTTCTCAAAATGTGTTGTTTCGCGGCAAGTGGGAACTTCTTCCACAGCGTATATTCCATGGTTTTCTTGGTTCCTTTTTTTTATTTATTTATTTTGCTATGATCCATGCCTCTCATATCCGTTGTCTTCCTTCATCCTGAAACCCTTTTCTTTTCCTGCATTCCATTCCGTTTGGTATTTTTCTTTAGTATTGTCAGTTTCATGTTCGTGTAGTCTAGTATAGTGTTGTGCTTTTTCTTGTTACGTCTTTTTGGTGTGTTTTTGAATTTTCCATTTTCCAATGGTTTTTTGATCCTCAACCAGTATTTTTATTATGGATCTTTCTCTCTTTCTTGGTTTACATTTTCCTCATCTGGTGACCTTTGGCTGAATGTTCTGCCTTTCGTTTTAGTCTGTAATGGTGTTTGTTCTATCTCTTCTCTTTGTTGTGTCTTATCTTGGAAGTCTTGTAATGAGTACATTTTGCCGTCTACCACCATTTTATCGTACTTAAGATGTGTTCTTCTTCCTTTTTCTCGTTCTTGTATCAGATATTCGTTAGCTCCTTCCTCTGTTTGCCGTACTTGATTTGGTAAGTCCTCTACTATTCACACTGCTTGCTCCTTTAGTTTTTTTTCTCTCTCAGAATCCTTCTCTCCATTTCCATTGCTGTAACTTCCAGCAACACTGGTCTTTCTTTCCCATTTTCTCGCCTTCCGATCCTTATTGCTTCCGTAATATCTCTTGTTCCATCCAACTCGACTCCCAAAAAGCTTGTGATCTTGCTTATCCTTTCCATCAGTGTCCCGTACACTTCATTCTCTTCTTCCTTTTATTCCGTGTATCATCAGTTTCCTTTCTCTGTTTTGTTTCTCTAGGGTATCAATTCTTTCTGCTAGGATTGCAATGTGTTGTTTCAAATCCTCATTTTCCTTCCTCAAAATTTCCACTTCTTTGATACTTCTATCGACTTTACTGTCTAATTTGTCTATCTTACCGTCGGTTCCACAAAACAGATAATACGAGATTAGTTGATTTGCGATTTTTGTTTGTCAATTTGTAGCTGACTGATCAATGGAAATGCTAGTTTATCTCTCAATAATGGAAAGATGATGGTCTAGTATAGATTTCAGGCATTTTTTTGTGAGTAATCACCTAGCATTCAGCAGAAAAAGTTCAGTTAATCTGCAATCAGTCTTGATCACTGATCATCTTTTTTGTGGAACTGACGGTAGCATTTATTTCTTGTAAAGCCCTTAATATAGCTCCATCTTACTAGGGTGTTTATGGGTTGCCTAGAGTGAATTCAGCTGCGAAAAGAGTTTGTTCGCCTCGGCGGCTCGAAAAACGTTCACTCTTATCAACCTTATCACAAGCAATTTTGCACCTTCTGGCTGTTGTTTTATTGTTTTCCACTTACGTTTTCAGTTGTTTTTCCTTTCTGTTCCACTAGGTTTAGCCACTGTTTTCCTCTTGTTCAGTTCTTACACCTTGAGAGGTTATTCTTGGACGCAATTTGTGTTTTGGTTTTGCCTATAATATCCCGATATTCGAGGTTTACTATGAGGCTGTACAAAACACACGCTGTACTAGACACTGCTCATTTCTTTAAGAGAACTGAATAAAAAAATTACTATTAGTCGACAG